>CM061748.1:97516585-98116585 GCA_030979885.1 Lolium multiflorum
TTCATCTTCGGAATTAGACGACGTTGATGTTCAACAACAGGCTTTGCATCTTCTTCCATATTAATAGCATGTTGGCAAATAGAAGGAGAAATCCCTTTCAAATCATCAAGAGTATAGCCAATAGCTCCTCAATATTTCCAATAACCTTTCTTCCTCAATCTCTGAAAGCTTAGAGCTAATAATAATAGGATATATTTTCTTATCATCAATATGAGCATATTTAAGATTATCAGGTAAAGGCTTTAAATCAAAAACAGGATCTTCCTTTGGTGGCGGTGTTGTACCCAAATCTTCCACCGGTAAATCATGCTTGAGAATAGGTTGGCGAAGAAAAATTTCCTTAAGCTCATCTCTTTCTTTCCTAAAAGCTTCACTTTCACTATTCTCCAAATGTTGCTGCAAAGGATTATTAGGAACAAGAACAATGGATGCACACTGCTCCATTTTAAAATCATTACTAGGCAAGTCAACTTTATAAGGAGTTTTGGTAAATTTAGAAAAGTTAAATTCATAAGGTTCACCAGCAAATCTAGTCAAAATTTTCTCTTTCTTACAATCTATAATAGCTCCACAAGTATTTAGAAAAGGTCTACCAAAAATGATAGGACAATGATCACTAGCAGCAGAACCAAGTACCAAAAAGTCAGCAGGATATTTAATCTTACCACATAGAACTTCCACATCTCGAACAATACCAATTGGAGAAATAGTTTCTCTATTAGCCAGATGAATAACCACATCAATATCTTCAAGTTCACAAGAACCAATTTCGTGCATAATCTCCGTGTAAAGCTCATAAGGAATAGCACTAACACTTGCACCAATATCACATAAACCATAATAGCAATGATCACCAATTCTAACAGATAGCATAGGAACACTAACTTTTTTGGATTTATTAGGATGTGAAACAATATTAGAAGCATCTTCACAGAAAATAATATGACCATCCTCCACATTTTCAGTCACAAGATCTTTAACTATTGCAACAGCAGGTTCAATTTTAATTTGTTCTTCAGGTTCTTTAGGTTTCTTTTCACTTTTATTAACCGCACTAGATATAACAGAGTACTCCTTCATTTTAGCAGGGAAAGGAGTTTTTTCAATATAAGCTTCAGGAATAACATTATCAACAGTTTCAATCACTACACATTTGTTTACAGATGAATCAACTTTATCTTTATACGGTTCATGATACTTATCAAAATTCTTCTTAGGTAATTCATAATGAGAGGCAAAAGCTTTATAAAGATTTGCAACAACTTGGGAATCAAGACCATATGTAGCACTCATATTACGAAATTTATCAGTATCCATAAAAGCTTCAATGCATTTATAATCATAAATTATACCTGATTCTCTATCTTTGTCGTTCTCCCATCCTTCAGTATTTTCTTGGATCCGATCAAGAAGGTCCCTTTTAAACTCTTCTTTGTTGCGTGTAAATGATCCAGAACAAGAAGTATCCAGCAAGGTCTTGTCTTGAAAAGAAAGTCTTGCATAAAAATTATCAATAATAACATTACCAGGAAGCTCATGAATGGGGCATTTGAGCATTAAAGACTTCAATCTCCCCCAAGCTTGGGCAATACTCTCTCCATCATGAGGCCAGAAATTATATATGCGGTTCCGATCTTTGTGAATTTCACTTGGAGGATAAAATTTGGAATAAAATAAAGGCACAATGTCCTCCCAATCAATAGAATCACCATTCTTCAGCAATTTATACCAGTGCGCCGCTTTACCAGACAGCGATATAGTGAATAGTTTCTTCCTAACTTCATTCATAGAAATACCTGCACATTTGAATAACCCGCATAATTCATGCAAAAACAATAAATGATCACCAGGATGGACAGTTCCATCCCCTTCATAGCGGTTATCCATAACACGTTCAATAATTTTCATAGGTATTTTATATGGTACTACTTCCTCACCTGGCGCTTCATCCACTACCGTTGCAGTAGTAGTAGATTTCCCAAATAGAAATTGAAGAGAAGATCTCTCCATAATGATTTATAGCAGCAGGCAGAAATAAAATCAGCACAAACAGTAAATTTCCTTACCAACTTACCAATAGCTCTTCACTCCCGGCAACCCAAAAATAGTCTTGATGACCCACAAGTATAGGGGTGTATCGTAGTATCTTCGATAAGTAAGAATGTCGATCCCAACGAGGAGCAGAAGGTGTTGCTTTCGATGAAGGATTCACTGTAAATGCTCACAAACAGGTATTCAAGGGGTTTTGATGTAACAGATGAATAAAGTACGAGTAAGTAAAATGCGAGAGAAATAATTGCAGCGAGTGGCCCAATCCTTTTTAGCACAAAGGACAAGCCGGTTTGTTTACTTATAATGACCAAATGTTCTTGAGGACACACGGGGATTTTAGTCTAGTACTTTCGCTTCATGTAGCTAAATAATCTTCATTGTTTTGATAAGTGTTGTGTGGGTGAACCTATGCTAATGCACCGCCCTTCCTAGGACTAATACATACTTGTGATTATACCCCTTGCAAGCATCCTCAACTACAAGAAAGTAATTAAGATAAATCTAACCACAGCCTTAAACTCGAGATCCTGCGATCCCTCTTGCATCGATATACTAACGGGGCTTAGGTTTCTGTCACTCCGGCAACCCCGCAATTAGCAACCGAATACAAGATGCACTCCCCTAGGCCCATAAATGGTGAAGTGTCGTGTAGTCGACGTTCACACGACACCACTAGAAGAATGACACCACAACTTAAATATCATAACATTGAATATTACTCAACCATAATTCACTACTAGCATTTAGACTTCACCCATGTCCTCAAGAACTAAACGAACTACTCACGAGACATCATATGGAATACAATCAGAGGTGATATGATGATGAATAACAATCTGAACATAAACCTTGGTTCAATGGTTTCACTCAATAGCATCTATAACAAGTAGAGAATAATGCCGGAGAGTTTCCCCTATCATACAATCAAGATTTAACCCGAATTGTTACAGCGGTGACGAGGTGCAGCGGTGGTGATGGCGGTGTAGATGGTGGAGATGATGATGATGATGATGGAGATGATGTCCCGCTCGATGACGATGACGATGGCGTTTCCCCCTCCGGGAGGGAATTTCCCCGGCGGATTCCTGCCCGCCGGAGAGCTCTTTTCTCTCTGGTGTTCTCCGCCCCAAAGAGGCGGCTGTAACCCTTCGTGAGGTCCTCTCTGTGGCTTAGGTTTTCGGGACGAAGGAGTACGCGAAGAAAAGGAGGCGAAAGGGGCTGTGGGGCCCCCAGACCACAGGGTGGCGCGGCCAGCCATGGGCCGCGCCGCCCTAGGGTCTGGGCCCACAGTGGCTCCTCTCTGCTCCCCCTTTGGCTCCCTCCGTCATCTGGAAAAATAGGAATTTACGTGAAATTTCGTCCCACAGTTGATCTTCCGAAATATTGCGTTCGACGGTGCTTTTTCTGGCTCCGGTGCTTGATCCTCCAATGATGATGAAACATGCAAAATAGATGAAATAACATAAGTATTGTGTCCCAATATGAAATATATCAATGAATAACAGCAATTATGATACAAAATAGTGATGCAAATTGGACGTATCAGCACGCCAGAGCTTCGCCTCGTCCCATCGCTGCTGACCACCCCTTGCTCTCTCCTCTCGCACACGCACGCGCCAGTACACCGGCTACCTCCCATACATGATCGCTCGCACCGGAGAGCCCTGTCGCCGTCGTCCTCGTCGTCGACTTCCGCCACGGTACTGCCAGCTCGCGTCACGTTCCCTGCCGTGTCAAACCGCCATTTTCCGTGCCATGACGCTCGTGATCATCGCCGTGACGCCCTGAACAGCGTTGTGTCCTTGCCCACTCCTCTCTGTCGCTGTAGCACCGTCTCCACCATCGCCATGTCCGCGAGCCTCGGCATCGCTCGCTCGCTATAAATAGAGGCTTCCCCCGCTCATGTTCTCCACACCAATCTCCTTCTCTCTATCTACTGAGCCACCTTGAGCAGCACCACCTCCAAATTTAGCCCGTAGCTCACCAATCGCTTGCCGGAGCTCCTCCAGCACCACAGCAAGCACGCCATCGATTGGAGTCACCCCCGGAGCCGCCGCCGGTACCAGGAGCATCGCCGTCGTCTTCCACGACCTCTGCAAGCCTCGCCGATCATCGCCGGACCTCCGGTGAGCCGCCGACCCCCTAGTGCTCATCGCCAGTAGGGTTGTGCTCGTCGTTGACGACGACAAGCGTCAGCCGTTAGATCTTCGTCTAATCCTACGGCCCCCTTTGATCCATACCGTTTCGGTGTTTATTAGTCGCTGGCAGGCGGGACCCTTTGCCAGGCAGCCCATGCGTGCGAGACGCGCTGCTGGGCCGACCTTCTTTTCTTTTTCTCTCTAGCCCGTTAGCTTTTCCCGCCAAGCCCACGAATTTTAATTTGATTTAATTCATTTAAACTAAATTCAATATTGATGCCAAGTTCAAAATTAAATAGAGAAATATCTACTGAGCCAAAATTTATGAATTTAATATTGTTGGAAAGCTTATGAAATTATCTAGCCAACTACACTGGTCTCAACCCTTGATCTATTGTAGAATAATTGCAATAAAAATAACAAGGCAGTACCTTTTCAAACTTCAAGAATTTATTAAAAATCAACCATAATTCATTTTGAGTTGATTCCAACTCTCATAATTCACATTTCAAATGCTTTACATGAATATGTAAAAATATAGCATTAGTGTTTACCATGATCATGGGCTAGAGCAAAATAATGGCTATGTGGCCATTTCTAGTCCATTTAAATTACCCCAATTTTAATATTTAATATTATGAGAGGTAGCCTCTCATTTAAAGCAATGTCCCAAGTAATTCAATATGAGGTAATGACCTTAGTCTATAGAACCTCATATTCTACTACTTGATGATATTAAATCTTTTCAAATGTAGTATTTAAATTGTATGAGATGCATTATCTCATTTAAATCATTTTCCCCAAATGGTAAATATGAAGTAGTGACTTTGGTCAACATGATCAAATACTTATTATTTGAGGATATTAAACCTTAGTAATATTCAATGAGAGGAAATTATTTCTCAAAGGAAATAAATAAAAACCCTAGTAAATATTTCAATGAGAGGAAATTATTTTTCTTAAAAGGAAACAAATCCAACCACCATGTTAATAATGTTGTGATGCTAGATTAGCTTGTGTGAACCATTTGAGTGTTAAGTCTAGTACCTAAGTATTGTTTGGTGACTGTATACATCATATCCATTTATATACGCTAGTACCGAAGGCTACGAGGAGGAGGAGTTCTTCTACAAAGAAGAAGAGGAAAACTTTGATCACTGTACCAATCAAGGCAAGCTATACTCTTGCAAGCTACCCTAATGCAAGCTCTACTAGAGCAAGGCACCATTACAATATTATTTTGTGTTTAAGGATTCCAACCCCAAGTTTTTATCTTGCAAGCTTTTACTTTGGTTATCAAAGTTCATTTTGTTCATAGTTAACTTTGGTCTAGAGATGGAGTATTACAAGAGCATCAAATTTAGCCTAGAGAGCTACAAGTTAGTTAGCACCCCTCATGACTAGTTGCTAGTGCTAAAATTAAAATTGACTACTTTAGATGGGAACATGTGAATCAAATGACTTTGAAAACCTTGGAATGAGGAGCCATTCTATTGAAAGATTTTGAAGGTGAATATGACCTGAATGACATGGTGAATTTGACAAAAACTGATGATTGGTTTTGGATGCGATACCATTCCAATTTTAGAGTACCCCCACAATACCTGATTATGGGTAGGGCTTAACTGGAAATTTATGCACTTCAGTATGAGTTCCCTCTAAACAAGCGTCATAGGGGTTATGCCGAGGCTGCCTCCGTGAAATGTGAAATGACGTGAAAAGAGGTGAATGTCTTACCAAGCCTGTGCAGTTCCCAGGATGGAAGATTGCCATCACTGGGAGGCCAAGCTCATAGGGGAGGTGCCTATACTAGGGTATGTAAGTGAAAGGTTAATGGTTGATGATCCGCATACTGAGTATGATTATTCAGGGCTATCCCTGACGGATGTAATCAAAAGTTGTGGCACAAGTGTACAACCTCTGCAGAGTGTTAAACCTATTCGAATAGCCGTATCCACGGTCATGGACGGTTGGATGGCCATACTGTTCCGTTGTCAGATGTTCTCTAAAAATGAATGGTCAATTGAAAAGTGAATTTGACTTGATCACAACAGAGTTGTGGGAGTGACACTAATATTCCCACTTGAGTTAGTTAGGCAAATAAAGAGTCTTTTACTACTAAGTGCTTATGAGATAAAATTGGCTTTATGCAAATAAACCTAGAGCTTAGAACCCCCTTACTATAGTTGATAATGCTTACACTAGTATTAGTTTGCGAGTACTTTAAAGTACTCATGGCTGTGTTCCTGGCTATTCAAATGGTCAGACTATGAAGAAGAGCACCAGTATCAGGAGGATGGACGGCAGGACGTCTACGATAACTAGGATCGTCTCCTGACGTCAAGCGTTGCCTGTGGAATAGATGGACCGCTACTACTTTGCTTCCGCTATGTGTTTGTCTTTAGTTTTATTATTTTATTACTTCTTTTATCTACAATCACTAACATGAAACCTTGTGCTTGACAACCATAAGGTGGAGTTGGGGACACAAGCCAAAAATTTGCTTTGCAGAAGAAGAGGAAAAGGATATACATCTAAGCCAATTCTCCAAGAGTTCGATATAAACCCTCAGTCACCCTTGTGGGGAAAAGACTTCTCTGACTACGACACTCTGCACTTGGAGCCCCAACGTGTCGACATCAGCAATCATCGTCATCAATATGTCGCAAACTACTTTTATGCACTCCTATTGCAATTCAATTATCATTGAATCTGCCTTTTCAAGTTCTAAATAATTATTCGGCGGTCCAAAACTGTTGTAGTTTGAGTTATGGAAAAATCTACATGTAAAGTTCTCCGGGAATGTCCTGAAAATTTGCACATGTCATTTTTGGAGGAATGGTACCAATGGCTTAAAGGGCTCACAAGGGGACCGACCAAGGGACAAAAGAGCCTGCATGGCGCAGCCAGATACCCTGTCTGCAACACTTACCCTTGTGGGGCCCCATTTGGCTCCAAGCCTCGAAGTGTGGGTCTTATGCCTGGGACCTCTTCTTCCACCCAAACCTGACTGGTATTTTTTAGAAAAAAAAATCTCGTACTCCTATAAAGTCCTAGCTCCATCTCCAAATTTTTCCAAGGGTTTCTTAATTCATCTTCTGGATTACTTCTCAATATGTGACTCCTCCACGTCTTCGATTTGTTTCAATAATATATAATGGTGTATATTTGGAGATTGATGTGGTTCTTGGTACCGTTTAACTAGATTGGCAAGATAAATCCATGTCATTGAAATTTCTAGGCTGTTTAGATGCATATAATTTCTGAGATAAGCATCTATGAATATCTATATACCATGCACACTTGTTTGAACTCATCATTTAGTTTGTTTTATTTAACTTTCTGCAAGGTTCAACTTTGAGCAAGGGCAAAGGAACAATGGAGAGTTCAGCAAGATCAACTAGAAGTTCAACAACAAGAGCCACTATTTTCTATGGTGAAGATCAAGAGTGGAGAGATATGATTGAATACAAGAACGAAGAACTTGTCATCCATAGCACTAAGTTGCCATAGAACACTATGATTACTTCTTGGAAATTGCTAGGGGAGTTTGATGCCTTATGTGGCATAACATGTTCGACATATTTCTGAACTTGATCATGCAAGACTTACATTAATCTTAGTAATTAAGAGGTTGATATGCTTTCAACTTTGATTGTAATCCTAAAAGAAGAATGCCTAGTGTTTCTTTCATGATGCATGACGTACCCGTTAAGATGACACTAGATAACTTTTTCCTTGCCCTTGGTCTTCCCCTAGGAGGAAATATTTAGGAATTCAAAACTAGAGAAGAAGATTCACTTACTACTTTTTGGGGATCTATTAGTGTTCAGGAACATGGGAGACTACGAGAGGAAAACTTAATTGTATTCAGCACTCTGGACTATGCTACTTTGTCATATTTTAACTAGATGATTTCTTGATAGAGATAATTATTTTGCATGCACCGATCTAGCTATTTATTTACTCAGATGTGGAACACTTAGGACAGCTCCTACATATAATTTGGGAGCCATGCTAGTAGATATATATACTTTACATGTTCACGATAATGCAATTTCATCACCTTATTGACGGGCAATTGCCACTCTTGTTAGAAAATATTTGAAAGGGCAAGGTTTATTTAGTGCACGAAAGCTAATTGATGTCACTCGAGGGACCAAATATTTTTATATTCAGACTTTGCACAAGATGTCTATCTCTACATGTTCATGACTACAAGGGGTTTCTTCAAGGCGAACTTCCTTCCTCGCCCTGACTTGCTCGACACAAGGGCAAATAAATGGAAGCTAACAAATCAAAATATCGCTAATGAATATTTGATACATGCTTGACGACAAGGGCAACACTCCAAGCTTGGGGGAGTACGTTTTGTTTCACTCCATCGTATATACTTCATTAGCTTGTTGTTCTCAAGCAGTTGTAGTAGTGTTTTGCACTTTGTTTTTAGTTCTCTAGTCGTGCTTGCTTGAAAACAAAACTACCAAAACGATTTCTCTGTCACTTTATTTGCCTTTTCTTTCGCTATTCTCTTTCACTAAAAGTGGAACCAAAAATAATTATATATTTATATTTTGCTTCTTTTCTTGTTGGTTCCTTTATTTGGTCTTTATAAAAACGAGAACAGCAAAACAATTGTTCTTTACTTTGATCTTAATGCTTATATGGAGCTGCAGATTTCTTCGTGTTGCTGCTTATGGTTTAATTTCTCTAATTTTTCTGTATCTCCGAAAAATATGAAACAACTGAGTGTGTTCAACTATCAGTTCTCCATATGAAAAAAAAAATTGGCTAAAAATCATCACACTTCCAAATGGGGCAGAACTAGACTTTTGTTATGGTTGATTTTCTTGGCAAATTCTCATTTAAGTTGTTGGAGTGACCTCTTTGCACGCTTATCCGATTCTTTTTGAAACCTTCGGGATTATATTAATGTTTGTCACCAAACAAACTCCCTGTAAATTACAAATGATAATTATATTAATCCACAAGTGAAGCTCTTTTGGTAGTGTTCGCCCCTAATACCCTTTGCAGGAATTTGGTGTCATTAACTTGGATGAATTTATCTATAATGTCTAATGGTGCGAGCAAGAGCCATGATGATTAACTACTATGCAAGAAGAGTTAAATGTGAGTATGACACCTTTTCTCTCTTTATTAATGGAAGTTAATAATAACTAGTATGCATCCTATATATGATCACTCTAATAAATGGTAGAGTAATGGTGGTATGTTATCTCATCTATGTTCTTCTTGTTATATTAAGATGTAAGTTGTATATCACTTTGGAATAATATTTAGCCATGTTATTAAGAGAATATTAACTCTATGTAATGGTCCTTTAATCCCTTTATGTTTGAGCTAGAGACATGGCACACATTCAATGATGAATTTTATATCCATGTCGTGCCTTTGAAATACTAGCTAATGGTAGTTTCATTCTCAAATCTCAAATTGTGAATCTTATCATAGAAATTGTAATTTACTATGTTCACTCATGCCATCAGTTGGCAATCCCAGGCATGCTACCCTGAAAAGCTAAAACCTCCAACACGATTTAGTGTTGAGAAACGACCCTTGAGCCCATTACCTAAGAAAGAAAATTAAAGCCACGAGCTAGCTAATCTTGACTAATAAATGAAATGCTTAGATTTATGTGCTACCTATGTATATAAATGTAAACTGGAGAATATTATTGGCTTGGGCCGCTAATCATAAGCCACTTACGTGGTGTACATTTTTATCTGATAACAAATCTAGATGGTTGTTATTGTCATTGGAGTGTGGATAGTCATTGGTGCAAACCTGGTGTGACTACTCGCACAAAGAGGCAATACAGGCATGTTTCCTGGTGCCGAAATATGCCCTGCAAAAAATTTGGCAACCTATAAGTTATTGGCTCGTGTTTGGTTAATAGCCAAAATTTTGGTTGAAAATGAAAAGTTGCCACCTACCTCATGTTTCCCTCACAGTTCTTGCAAATTTTTTGGCCAACTATGGACCAAGGAATCCTTAGACAATTATTTGTCTAGCCAACGGTTGGCAAAAATTGGTAGGGCATGAGATGGCATGAACCAAACATACCCTAAGACACCCCAATCCACTAGTATTCTCAAGCTTACTATTATCATAGATGCGAACCAAAAAAAGGGGAAATCCCTCTTGCTACCCGCAATGTAAGATTCTAATCAATCAATCCTACCTCCTTCTATCTTGTGTCAGCTGATGGTATTAGTAAATATGCTCTTGTCACCTCCTATGATAAGTGTTCAAACATTGAGGGATTAGAAGGAAACATAATTACCTTGTGCATTTAGTTTGAAACTAACATAATGAACATTTTACCTAAGAATGTTGAGAAAAAAGGTTTCAAAACTCTTCCAATCGTTAAGAAAAGAAGAAGGGAAAGAGATGCAAATATAGTTTTGTTTGAGAATACTATGATTCTAATCTTGACTAGATATCATTGTCCAGTTAAAGATCCTTTGTAACTTATATAAAATCTATAGAATTGATTGGATAATATGCTATTAGTAGTCTATGAATTATTAGAGTTATCATGTAATGATTACTTGATATTTTTCACTCCTCATGCATGAGAAAAGTTCTTGTCAAAGCTTTTTTTATCGCTTATGTACTATGTTTGAGTTGCTTGAGGACAAGCAACGAGCTAAGCTTGGGGAGCTAATACATCTCAAATGTATCTACTTTTTCAAATACTTTGTTCAATGATTTAGTATGTAATCTCATCAAACTTGGATAAAAACTGTTGGAACTAACGATGTTTTTAGCAAAAACACCTTTCTGTCTTTTTCATGCAGGAAACAAAGGAAATAAATTACAGAAAAAATTCACGCAAAGTTTGCATGGAAAAGAAGCCCAACCGGCCAAATAAGTCACACTAGGAAGGCCACATGACGCGACCTGATACCCTGTCACGCCACGTGTGCCCCTTATCCTCTAGCCTCGCCTCGCCCTCTCCTTCGCACAAGCATATTTAAATACCCCCAAAACCCTTCATCCGAGAAGCACATAGTCTTTCAGAAAATAGAGCGCTGCCACCACCATGATCTTCATTTCGGGGATCAAATATGTCTTCCTCTCCACATCGGCTTCACCACCATCGTCTCCAAGTCCATCTCCATTAACCATGTGCTCCATCTCCATCACCATGTGTGAGTAGTTCCCTGTAGGCATGTGCGGTGGATGGGAATTGGATGAGATTGAACATGTAATAAGGTTTAGCCACCAAGATTTGTAATTTTTATCTTGCGGATGTTCTAGTATGGATGTTTATGCACTTATGCTATTATTAATGCTTATTCTTAGGGCCCAAATAACATGCTCTTGGTTTAGAACTTTTGTTGCTTCACCATAGATGAGAGTTTGGGATTTATCTGCGTAGTGTATAACATGTTGTATTGTTAAACCTGCGAACCATATAGTGATACCATGGGGAAAACAAATGGGAGATGGTATAATTTGAGGATTTTGTGTGTTCATGGAGTGCTAATGCATTGTTCTCGGCTACTCAAAAAGGTATACTTCAATTACCCAAAGTTAGAAGTTGTCCCCGGTGAATTGGATGGGTAGGACAATAGATGTTGTACAAGTTCTCTTGTTAGAACATAAAAATATATTAGGAACGCACACCTAAATACCACGGAACTAGGGTCGAAAGTTTTGGTACATATATTTATATGATTGCTCTCGTCCATGGAACGTCCGGATGGTCACCTCGTGCCTAAAATTTTAGTCAGTGAAAGCTACAACTTAAAACTTTCAGGTGAATACTAGAAATCTGATGCTACTATTTACTTTAGTGCTTTAATCCAATTGCTTCATTCACCACTTGCTTTTGAGAAAATTGATACCCTCTCTTCCAACCAAGAGTGCTGGATATATAATTGGATTTGGAGCAGATCTGTAGCCAATGAGACAATGCTAGTAAAGCTTTACGTGAGTCCAAACAGCTCAGGTGCGACAAAATGTCAAAACAGTGAATCGATAGCCGAGACAGATTACGTCGGGAATATATATGGATGTTTAGTTACGGACATGAGTATCGGGGAAGTGATTCAACCTAGCTAAGGGGCAAGATCTGTAATACCTCCAATTTTTGGTCCTCTTGAAATTTTCCAAACAAAACATTTTATCCTAGTAAAAAATTGAATTTCCATTTCTATTCGTGTTTAAATTATCAAACCTTGGCAGAGCTTGAAAATATTTGCATTTACCCTCTTTCACATTTGTGAAAATGATAAGAAGTGATCCATTCTATATTTCACAAACCTGAAAACCTTTCAAAACTATTTCCTTTTTCCATTTATAGAAAAAACCCTATTTATCACTTTACAAAGAGAACCCTACTTTTGTGTCTCTGAAAAAATCTCCAAAAATTACGGTGTGATCCCTATACCTTATAAACTCTATTTCTAAAAAAAATCATGCTTGCTTTGGACCGACACCCATTTCTCATTTACTTCCAAATACATTGCAAAGTACTTTTTCTAGATAGGCTAGTACCAAAACTAGCTACCAATATTGTGCAGCAACTACATGTTACAATCTTGGTTGATAATCAGATCAAAAACAAAAAAAAAATAGTTTCTGAAACCATTTCAGCTGGTTTGATTTTTCAAAATATTTGCATTGCCAACTTTTGAACTTGGCAAATAGATACTCCCTCAGATACATAATAAGTCTCGGGGATTTAGTTAAAATTTTGACAAAATTGAACTAAACCCTAACACTTATTATAGATCAGAGGGAGTGGGAAAAAATGTTAAAAAATATTAGGTTTTGCATTTGGTTGACACAGAAACAAACCTCACTCTAGCCCTTGGTACAAACATTGGCATGCTCAGGTTGGTGCTCACCGCCGTGTCGCGCCTGTCCGATGGCGCATTTGATTTTTGGTCCCTATCCCTTCGTACCTAAGCCTCACCACCGATTAGCTTGCATCCTCCTCGACCCTTCTGCACCCCCAGCTTCACCCTTCCTTCTGCCAAGAGCCAAAATAGAGCCACATAGCCGCTGCGTGTTTTGCACTGTCACACGAGGTTCCTCCGGTGAGTGACAACGCCAATATTTTGCGTCCAACATTCCAATATACGACTTCTAGAACGCGTCCTCATCAGCACCTCCCAGATAAGGATGAGCTATAGCTTGCAAAAGCACCTCCACCACGCTTGCAAGCATGGACTACTGCTGCCAATCGATTCTCTATAAACAGAGCCCCCCCCCCCCCCCTCGCCAGCCAACGCTTGCACCCGTCTCTCTTTAACCTCCCATTGCTCACCGAGTACACTGTCCCCGGGAAGGCCAACTTCACCGTGATGAGCTCGACTCCACTGTGCACAACCTCGGGAAATAGTCGCTCAAGACAGTCCCAAACTTTGATTCCTTCTACCAGAACACTTTCCTGAACTCCACAATCCCAAATGGTTCCCTCGCTGCCGTGTTAGGTTCATGGGAACATCCAGAAAATACAACCTCCTGAGGCCGCCGCCATCAGAGAAGACCTTCATGAGCTAACATAGCATCGTTGTGAATTGAGGCTTACCTCGTTTCGCTCTAGGTGCTCCACTCGTTCGATCCACCCCAACGCCATACCCTCTTCCTGCTTCATCGGAAGTTAGTCGGCAAAAAGGTTCCTTTTCTTTTAAAACATAATGCTGCGGTAAAGAAGGTGTGCCCCTCCTTTCAGATTTTTGATAAGTAAAAATGGTTTTATTTGTTGTCCAAGAAATTAATTAAATGGGAAAATGAGAGTTTTCTAACTTTGAAAGCTTCCCATTTTCAAACTCTAACTCCTTTTGAGTTGGTTCTTTTTGCAAAGTGTTGGAAATAAAATATCTTTCAATTGGATTTTTTCTATCTTAGTTAACTAATTACTTGAAAAAGGTATAAATATGTGTCTAACATTTGAAATAGATTTAAACTATCAACGTGCCATTGAAGTTGTTCCTGAAAGTTATCATATCCCTGAGGATAGCCATCAACTCTTTCTCCCTAATTTACAAGAATTAAAAATTGATTTAAACGTGTTGTTCTAGTTGTTCTATGTTGGTAACCCACAAGAGTAGGGGATCATTGTAGCACCTCTCAATGTGTGGAAGTATGGGTATCGAACCTCAAGAGGAAGAAGGAAAAGATACTTACTCTCTCCAACTAGAGTGTCACAATTCTAGTTGTCTATGTACTAAACAAAACAAAGTAACGAAGAGGTTCAACTTAATGCTTGAAAGTAATAATAAACCAGGAAATGTAAAAGTGTCATGAATCCTCTAAATGCAAGAGGACAAGACGGGTGCTTACTCTTATAGGAACAATGCATGGACCCTACAGTCATGGTTTCACTTGATATTTATCTCTCAAACAAGGCTATCATCTTGCAATATGATAAAAGTACACACAATTGTCATGGTTTAATGATTATCTTTTATAACAGCTACATGAACACACAGCTGAAAAGAAGTACCCATAAGAGTATTGTGTCACACAGCATGATCTATGTTTGTGGTACCGTTTCTATCACTCAGTTGTGCCATTGTTGTCACTTGCCTACACCCCTAATCTACATAAATCATATATCTTTATGTAAAATACACTACAACTCTATGTCAAAAGTTTTGTTTGTTGTGTGCATACCGCATCTCTCTCATCTACCTACACTCCGTATTGTCAAATACCTCTTGATGTGGGAATACAAGTCATAACCACTAGCATACCTATGCTTCCATGATGTATAATAAAGAATCAATGCATAGGTGTCAACATAACGGTAAATGCATAACATGTACCATCTCATACCACAATATCCACCATAGGAATTACATAGATATCATCATAATCGTGTAGGGAAGCTCGTACGAGCTAGAACCCTGATCATACATAGATAGATTGGATATAGTTACTACCACAAATCTGAAGTCGAGGGGGTGGACTACTCCCCTCTGATGGTAGAGAGCAATGCAGATGCGTTGGTGATGAAGAGTCGCCCGTAGGCGATTCTGGTAGCGGTTCCCTCCAATATTTCATCGGTGGTGGACTGCAAACTCTCTATTTTGTGGTGTTCTATATCCGCCTCTACCCGTCACCAGATCGTGATTGGAACCATTTCTATGGATGGTTTTAGGTCAAGACAAAGAAATCGATGCAAAGATGGGAGGCAGGGGAGTTCAAAGCAAGAGATGGGTCCACTGGCGCATCTAGGATATGGTCGTGCCACCAGGCCTCAAATGAAGCTTGTTGGCCGCTAGCCCAATTTAGCTTGTTGGATGCGTCTAGCGTGCTCTTTGACCTTGGTCTTTTTGGAGTCCGGAAGCCCTTGAAAAATCTAGAATACTAATAGGAGATTTTTCTGCCAAATAGAGTTAGAACCAAAATAAAAGGTGTCTTTTGGAAAATCCCCGGAATCAATGTAAATCTAGGTAATAACTCATGATATGATACAAATATATTGGAAAATAATACGATAAATTACAAAAAAAAACATATATGCATTTTACATGCATCGTATGTGCATATATATAAGCTTGACATATGGCGTGGTGCTTGCGTCGTTATTGAATTAACCATGCCATGATGCCAATTATGACCCTATGTGTGTTTAGACTTTTCTTTCCTCAAGTATTTATGCTATGATTCTAACCATAGGACGTGAGGCCCATTTGAATGATTTTTAAACATGTTATAAACTTATAGCAATATTTATACTTGTTTTGCAGTTGTTTTGTGTGCACCATGTTTATGAGAGAGTAGAGAAGTGAAAACTATGAACCTCGGTCCTTTTTTAATCATAAGAAACACCTATTTTACTTGCATTTACAAATCCTTCTACGTTCAGCACTCATTTATTTCAAATATACAAAACCATCTATCACTCTGGCATTTAGTTATCTCATATAGTTTGCATTACTACTATCACCATTACCTCTTACTTTTGCATTGAATCTAGCTTATTTATTGTTTATCTTACATATTAATTTCACTTTTTTATCATTTCATTTAGTTTATTTATTATTTTTTAATTCTAATACGAAACCTTGTGCCTTACAATCACTTGGTGGAGTTTCGGACACAAGGCAACACTTTGTTGTTTTGTAGATTGCTAGAAAAGGAAGGCGCAGTGAATTTCTTGTGGGGACAACATACTTCCTACATCACTTTGCGCTTGGAGTCCCAACGAACTGGTATCCACGCAGATTGGTGCCATTACCATTGCGGACCCACAAGCTTCAAAACGTCGTTGGGGTGATGATCGGAATTGGTTTCACACGCGCAACCAAAAAATCGATATCTACCATGCACCAACACGAGCTTGCACCACTTTTTTTTCTAAACATATGGTGGTAGAGGGCCTCCAAAACATGCTTTTTTTTCAAAATCTACCACGGTACCAACCCAAAATGTGCCAGATGGGTCACTATCTACTACGGTCATCGCGCAAGCTCGTCGCCCATAACCCAAGCCAGCCCTAGGTGTTATGCATCCCGCAAACCCTAAAACGAACCAGCTTGGTCCAACCCACTGGTTTGTTCCCCTCCGGTCTTGGTCTAATCTGACCATGCACCGAGTCAGTAGGAAATACTCCTTCTGGTTATGTCCTCTTAAGTGTGTGACCCCACAAACACATAGTAAGCCGGGCCCGATCCGAGTCGCACTCTATGCGCAGTCGCACTTGGAAGCGAGTCGCGCTCAAAGTTGAGTCGCATCCTGAACCTCTAGTTAGTATTGTCTCCTAACAAATCATGGGTATTCCAAGTTGCCTACGACTAGCCTATAAATGTGACATTTTGTTTGATTTCCTTTGCTCTCAAGATATTGGTGGTAAGTCGCAGGTGAGTGATTGATCATGCCAATGCCAACGTAAGTCCTTTTTCTCGTCTCTGTGATATGTGATCATGTTCGACTAACTCCTTAATTAATTATCCTGGCAACCTCAATTAACACGTAACTGTAGTGTTGCGCATGGCCATGCTTACGAATCATGTCACATGAGATGGCCCTGAGAATACCTACTCTGTGGCGGAGGGGCATATTTCGTCTTGGTGCATCCACATCATGTGGCTAGCTTTTTGATCGTCCCAAAGGACCACCTTTATAAATACAAGTTACAATCATCGTTTGGTGGACTCAAAGACGGCTAGTACACAACCCGGATTGTACAACCATCTCAGGTCTAATGATTCTTTCGCTCGAGTCGGACACACGACGACTTGCTCGTGCAACCTCGATCTTTGGATCAGTCCGACTTGCCTAACTCTTTGACATAGCCAATAGTAGTTGGTTCGGCATCTCTATCCCCTACAATAGGTGGATCCTAACCTTCATGTCGGCTCGCACATTATTTTTGGTAGTGTGTGTCACTACAACCTTAAACAACCAAAGATAAGCATTGCATAAACTAAATAAGCAAAAGGTTCCACATCCAGATCATATCTAGCTACAAGTGCATTAATGCATACATGGACAACTTACATTATATATACAATTCTGATAGTGGAGCCTCTATGGTAGCAATCCTAACACACCCCTCGGCCATGGTGTCAGTTGAGGTGCTAGATCTGGGCCAGTTGAACTATATCTGGTGACCATCTGGCAACTCCGTTCGGGAGCAGCAGATTTGAATTGCGAACGTGTATTTGTCTTGTTTCGCGTTGCCCGTGGACTGTTTAGATAACCTGATCCCTCTGCCAGTTCCTATGGACTTGTTGTAGCGGTGTCTTCCACGTTGCTAGTGCAAGATCTTAGATGTCGGGGCGGTGGCCCGGAAAGGTGGATTGCGTGGGTGTTTCTTCAACGAGTGATGTTGCAGTGATGGCGGTGGCGGTCTTGCTCTTTGGTCATGTGGATGGCGATGGTTTTGGGGACGCTTTGGCAAAGGCAGATCCCAGATCACGCTTTGAAGGCCTGACTCGGGGGTAGTGGGCAGTTTGTAATACCTAGTTTTATTCGAGGTTTTTCACGAGCAAAAACTCAGCGCTCTGGTGCCATCGATGACGATGCTTGCAGGTGTTGTAACTCTCTTGGGGCGGGACAGGGGAGGGCGGGAGGGCTCTATGGGCACCTTCTCCACATGTGGGCTTAGTGTGAAAATCATTGACTTTCTCATATTTCGTTGTTTCTAGTGGCAAGTTTAGATCCTTTTGTTCTCTTTATATCTTTGATATGCTTTGTAATAGGATCCCTCGTCGCCTATATGGATTTGCCCTTTTGGCTTTATTATAAAACGGAACGAAAGCCTATTTTAGGAAAACATATACATGTTACTCTCTCTATTTAACAAAGTATGTTTCAATTTTGTTTAAATTTAAACGTATCTAGACGTGATTTAGTATATGGATGCATTCGAATTTAAATAAAATTCAGACATCTTTTTTCTTTTTGTAAAGTTGCTTTCGCAGCCTGCAAAGACTCAGTCCAACTCACGTCTGCGTTTGGAAACATGAACATTTGCAATACCCATTTCAGC
This sequence comes from Lolium multiflorum, assembly GCA_030979885.1. Taxonomy (NCBI): domain Eukaryota; kingdom Viridiplantae; phylum Streptophyta; class Magnoliopsida; order Poales; family Poaceae; genus Lolium; species Lolium multiflorum. Next base: position 97,535,255 of record CM061748.1, read on the forward strand.
ATCCGCCCGGGTCAAATCACAGTTGGTTGAAGCCCGTGAAGAGGTGCAGAGTCGTCTGCGCGTTCCCGCCGACTTCGAGTCGTCGGTTTTTACCATTTAACTAAGCTCATATGCTACTTAAATTAGTTTGTAAAACTTAATCCGTGCCACTTGGTTTCGTCTCAGCGAGCCCTTGGACGTACATTACAGTCCGCAAATACCATGCCAATGCGCGTTGCAACTTGCAGGTGGCGCGCTGATTAGTCCACCGTACATACGTACCACTATACCGGCCGTGTCTGCAGTCTGCACCCGAGGGTGTAGGAAGACTAATTCTGCACTGAGAGTGTATAATGACTAGAAAAAGATCTGTGTGTTGCTTCGGAACTAATTAAAATTACGAAAATTTGTTAGAGTATAACTTATACAAATATTTTTTTGAAATCATGAAAGTTCACATAAGTATATGAGTATGTTATATACAATATACAAAAATAATGTAATTCTAGATTAATCTGTGTATGATATAACTTCGTAAGGCATGAAGTGTAAACATAGTAAATTACAGAGTTGGTTGGTTTGAGATTGATTGTCACACATGCTGCGATAGTATAGTTAAAAGTTTGACTCTGCAAAATAATGAGTTGTAAGTCGGATTTCATGTTTTTCTCTCAATAACGTAGAAGTGCTAGATATGACTTCATTGGAACAGCAAGACCACCACAAGAATCAGGTTGGTCACATTTTTCGATACTAAGCATATATTAATATGGCGGAGATACTAATTACACTGAATTTCTACAACAGCGCATTGCCCTAGAGGCATTATGAATGTACACAGTCAAAAAAAAGAATTATAAAAAAAAAGTCCCGCTACAATGATTAATTGCTTCAAACAGCAATCCAAACACCACCAGGACAGCACTAGAAGTTCAAGTTCTCCAAAAGTGGCGCCTCTAAAAGGAACAGAGCACAAGCACCGTCGTCGCATAGATCTTAGGTTTTCACCCTAAAAAAAATCATCGCTCTCAAAACAATGCCTTCAACAAGGACATTGCTAGACACCATAGGTTAAGGCCAGACATTGGATTTTCACCCTGAAAGATAAGACTATGAACTTCTCATGTGCAGTCGCCTCCACTATCATGCCGCTGCTCCAAGTCATGAAACATCAAGCCAATTCCTCATCATCGCCCAGACTTGAACCGTCATTGCCATACCCTAGATCTTAGCTTCCATGACATTCTTCGCCAACATCGAGAAACGAGAACATGCTCCACGATATTAACAACCAGCAGAGCTTCAAAGTTCTCCCTCTGAAACCAATAGGTCAGAGTAAAACATGAGTGCGCACGACCGAATCCCTTTCGAACCAGCAAACTCCAGGCATGATGCGTGATGACCCACAAGTATAGGGGATCGCAACAATCTTCGAGGGAAGTAAAATCCAAATTTATTGATTTGATGCAAGGGGAGGTAAAAAATACTTATAAGCCTTAACAGCGAAATTGTCAATACAGCTGCACCTGGAAAAGCACTAGTAACAGGGGTGATGTGAAAGCAACAGTAATATGAGAGCAATGACAATAATAACACAGCAGCAGTAGCACAGAGGAGATGTCACCGGCAAATATTCTAGTGCGTAGTTGACTGTAGAGCAATGATGATGACAGAATGACCGGGGTTCCCAGCTATCTACACTAGTGGTAACTCTTTTAATAACATGTGTTGGGTGAACAAATTACATTTGGGCAATTGATAATTTTGAGGGCATGACAATGCATGCTATGATAAGGTAAATGTTACTGTAGTATTTAATTGGGCATTACAACATAATACATAGACCGTAGTCCAACTGTGTCTATGACTAATAATCCACCTTCAGGTTATCATCCGAACCACTTCCAGTATTAAGTTGCAAGCAACAGATTATCGCATTAAATAATGTGTGTAAAGTAAACAATAGAATTATGTTTAGACAAAACATTGTTTTTTTCTCCCTAGTAGCAACAACACATCTACAATCTTGGAAGTTATTGTCACTCTTCCAGAAAACTAGAGGCATGAACCCACTATCGAGCATAAATACTCCCTCTTGGAGATACAGGCAACTACTTGATCAGGGTAACTACAAGTACCGGAGCATGCAAGATCTTAAATAACAATAGTACGATCAACGTCGTCCGGACCGCCGCCGGCTTCTTCCACTCGCAGCATGCATACGCCACGGAGCTCCTGGAGCGTGCCAACATGCAGGAATGCCGGACGGCCACCACGCCAGTGGACACTCGCGCCAAGCTCTCTGTGGATGTCGGCACCCCCGTCGACGATGCCTCCAACTACCGCAGCCTCGTCGGTGGGCTGCAATACCTCACGATCACGCGCCCCGACCTCAGCTATGCGGTGCAGCAGGCCTGCTTGCACATGCATGCACCACGCACCACCTCGCCATGGTCAAGCGCATCCTGCGCTACGTCCGTGGCACTGCTACCTTTGGTCTCCAGCTTCATTGCTCATCGTCGCTTGATCTCGCCGGCTACTCCGACGCGGACTAGGCGGGCTGCCCCGACACGCGCCGCTCTATGTTAGGCTATGCGGTGTTCCTCGACGACTCCCTCGTCTCCTGGTCATCCAAACGCCAGTCGACCGTCTCACGGTCCAGCGCGGAGGCGGAGTATCGCGCCGTTACCAACATAATCGCCGAATGCTGCTGGCTACGACAGCTTTTTTCGATAAAGGATGCTTTATTACTTTAATAAGCAATTACATCCAGCCTCTGCATAACTAGGATGCACACAGCCGTTTTGTTGTCTCAAGTCCAAAAGGATAAATAATAAAAACTAGGCGAGATACATATCGGAACGATGAATCATATAACGCCTAAAGTGTAGGTGGGGCATCTATCCGTAGACTATGCTGCCACCCATGTAGGGAAAAAGTATCCCTCGCCGTAGCCTCCAACCGTGTACAGACCTCCGTAAATAGCTGTCGGTTCTCCACTCGCTGTAGAGGTAACCATGAACGGAGAATACCTGTACATCTGTAGATGACCTGCAACAAAGAACAATTTTTGTCATTAAAGATCTTGTCATTTCTACATAGCCAAAGCGCCCAGATAACTGCTAGCGCCCCCACCCTAAGAAGCAACTTAAACCTTGAATCTATACCATGAAGCCAATTGCCAAAGACATTGGCGACACTAGTCGGAGGATACAAGGTAGATGCTACTTGGATGACAGACCATATAGATCTCGCGAACTGGCACTGGAAGAATAAGTGTTTGATTGTTTCGTCCTTATGACAAAAAGCACACCGTGTACTTCCATGCCAGTTCCGCTTAACAAGATTGTCTTTGGTGAGAATAACCCCACGACGAAGATACCATCCAAATTTTTTAATTTTTAATGGTATCTTCATCTTCCAAATCTTCTTATTGTTGTCAACTGGTAAGTCAGAAAGAAGGATCGCATTGTAGAAAGATTTTACGGAAAAGGTACCATCTACATGAAGGTTCCATCTAAATTCGTCTGGTTCAGGTGATAAATGAATATCTCCGAGCCGTTGAATTAGGGTATTCCATGCCACAAGTCTTTGTCCAAGTAAAACCCGTCTGAACGTCACATTCGGAGGTGAGGTAGCCATTACAGTAGCAATGGTATCACCTTGGCGACGAGCAATCCTACAGAGCAGGATACTGTTCACTTAAGGGTGCATTGTCTAGCCAAGCATCTTCCCAGAACCGTATCTGTGCTCCATTCCTGATTGAGAAAGTACCATGGCGAAAGAATACATTTTTTGTCGCCATAAGACCAGCCCAGAAGTGAGAATCCCCAGGTTTCCAAACCACTTGGGATAATGTCTTCGAACCGATATACTTTCTCCGAAGAATAGTTTGCCAAGTCCCATCCTCAGTAAGTAGCTTAAACAGTCATTTACCCAGAAGAGCTGAATTCTTGACCTCCAGGTCATGAACTCCAAGCCCTCCTTGATCTTTGGGACTACAAACTATACTCCACTTAACCAGTCGATATTTCTTTTTCTCGCTGTCCCCTTGCCAAAAGAATCTGGATCGATAGTAATCGAGTTTATGCAGAATTCCTTTCGGTAGGATGAAGAATGATAACATATACAGTACCATATTTGTGAGTACCGAATTAATGAGTACCAATCTTCCTCCCAGGGACAACAATTTACATTTCCAACTACTAAGGCGTTTTTGTAATATTTCTTCCACTAATTTCCATTCCGCGATTGTAAGTCTCCGATAATGAATCGGAATACCCAAATAACGAATAGGAAATTGGCCTTGCCCACAACCAAACAACTCTGTATACAGAGCCGTATCGTTTTGGGCATCACCGAAACAGAACAATTCGCTTTTATGGAAATTGATTTTCAATCCTGACAACTGCTCAAAAGCCGCCAAAATTAATTTCAGATTTTGAGCTTTTTCAAGATCATGATCCATAAACAGAATTGTATCGTCGGCATATTGAAGTATAGATAAACCACCATCAACCAGATGTGGAATCACTCCTTCAATCTGGCCATCAGCCTTGGCCCGCTCTATGAGTATAGCCAGCATATCCGCTACAATGTTAAACAACATCGGTGATAACGGATCCCCTTGGCGTAACCCTTTTCGTGTTTGGAAATAGTGGCCGGTGTCATCATTAACCCGGATTGCGACACTACCTCCATACACAAAATCATTTATTAGAGCGCGCCACTCTGGAGAAAAACCTTTCATCCTGAGTGTCTGCTGTAGGAAAGACCACTTAACTTTATCATACGCCTTTTCAAAATCTAGTTTTAAAATAACCCCATGTAATTTCTTAGAATGCATCTCATGTACCGTCTCATGCAAGACCGCCACTCCATCAAGGATGTTCCTTCCTTGCATAAAGGCTGTCTGTGATGGCTGGACAACATGATCCGCAACCGTATTAAGTCTAATGGTGGCCACTTTCGTGAAAATCTTGAAACTTACATTTAAGAGGCAAATAGGTCTATATTGTTGAATCCTTTCTGCCTCATTAACTTTCGGTAACAAGATTACTTCACCAAAATTTAGACGAAATAATTCTAGTTGTCCAATGTGTAGGTCACTGAACAAATCTAGAAGGTCCGATTTTATCGTATCCCAGAAAGTTTGATAAAATTCCGCTGGAAAACCATCAGGACCCGGTGCTTTGTTGCATTCCATTTGGAAAATTGTCTTCTGAACCTCTTCCTCAGTATAAGGTGCGGTTAGTAGACCATTTTCTTCCATAGAAACTTGGGGTATATCGTCCGTTAAGTCCTCATTAAGAGAGAAGGTGCTTTCCTCCGGAGGACCAAACAGACCTTTATAATAATTAGTAATGTAAGATTTGAGTTGCTCATGGCCTTCAATCAACCCTTCATCTTGAATAAGAGAATGAATACGTTTTTTCCGATGTCTCCCATTGGCTAAGCCATGGAAATATCGCGTATTTGAATCTCCTTCCAATATGAATTGAGCTTTGGAACGTTGATACCATTTGAGTTCCTCCTCGCGAAGAAGACTCGCCATCTGCGCATTTGATTGATTTTTAAGTTCAATCTCTTGCGTAGACAACGGTCTAACCTCCGCAACAGCCTCAAGCTCATCAATTACATTTGATAAGCGAGCCTTCTCTTTTTTAAGGATACCGGCCGTATGGGCAGCCCAACCAGAGAGATGTTTGCGCATTGTCCGCATCTTATTATTCCATCTCAAAATTGGAGTGCTGCCCCCGACCGGTCTCTCCCAAACCTTCTTAACCATATCATGAAATCCCTCTCGATGTAGCCAGCCAAGTTCAAATTTGAACGGCCGTTTACAAATAGGACGGGGATTCCCAGTAGTTAGGATGATGGGAGCATGGTCAAACAGTTTTTCAATACGTTCTAGTGCACGGACTGACACCATAGGGTATTTATTTTCCCATTCGGTATCCATCAACACGCGATCTAGTTTCTCGTATGTGGGTTCAGGCAAGCTGTTGGCCCAAGTAAACTGTCGACCGGACATAAACACCTCTCTTAAATCCAGACTATCAATGACAGCATTGAACAAGAAAGGCCAATGTCCATCGAAACGACCTTTACTTTTCTCGTGAGGAAATATCAACAAATTAAAATCGCCTCCGATTAAAATCGAATAAGGATTATCTTTTGTAAGATTTACCAACTCACGTAAAAAGTCAGCCTTAAAAGCATCCTGGGCGGCACCATACACAGCAACCAGACTCCACGTGAAACCGTCTGCTTTATTCTGAATGTCGAGCTTAATGTGATACTCTCCATCAGAACTAGCTAAGACAGTCATGGTGTCTATACGGACGCCAAGTAAAATGCCACCGGACCTACCACGAGGCGGGCGAGAAAACCACTGAAAGTTAATCCCGCCTGACAGTCGGTCGAGAAAACTTTGTGTGAAATTTCGCCTACCCGTCTCCGATATAGCAATGAAATCTAAATCATAATCTCTACAACCATCGGCAATGTGGGAATGTTTAGCCAAGTCACCAAGACCTCTGCTATTCCGAAACATGCCATTCATCGAGAAACTATTTTAGATTTAGTATTCTTGCTATATCTACGAGATTTCTTTCCAGCCGACGATCGAGAACCACGTTCAGAAGCTTGTAGATCAGAACTAAGCTCCACGTGTTCTAAATCGACTTCTGAAATATTACCAATAATAGCCGAGAGAAGCTGACCATCTAGGATGTCATCCTCTTCCTCATCGTCTACTACTGTTGTTTCATGCCCAGTGGAAACATTCGGAACAACCGTTAGACGGTCAAGCTCCGTCTGTCTCAACACATTGGCCGAAACTGAAATCTCATCAGACCTACTACCCATATTAACTCCTATGCTACTCAAATTTGAAGAAATACGAGTATCTGAAAACGAATTAAACGACTTGGATGGTTGCTTAGTACCTGCCGTGTCGAGGTTCTTCTCAGCCTTACGCCGCATGGCTCTCTGCATGGTGTCCTCATCCGTCGGCCCCGCCCCATCCACCGCAAGAGCGTACCTCCCACTCCGCCTCACCGTCGGTTGAACAACGGGAGGAGGGACCGTGGGTGGCGGCTGCTGCAGGGTGGATACCGGCGATGGAGAAGTCAAGGGCGGTGGAGACCAAGCCGGTGAGGGAGAAGAGGTCGTCGATACAGGGGTAGAAGGTGATGTAGCCCCCTGTATCACAGCAGCGCAAGGCGAGTCGATAGGGACGCAGCGAGGCGCCTTCTGCACAGCCATCACGGCCCGACCGAACCAGGCCCATCGACTTTGCGGCCCACTAGAGGAGGCCTCCAGTGCCGCATCCGCCGGTTTGAATCGCGGCTCGAGACCCGCCGCGATCAACGGCCGCACCGCCGGCTCCTCGGCCGTCACCGAAGGCGAAGCTGCCGGTGTCGCCTCCACCACCACGCAAGGGCGAGCGGCGGCGGTGAAGATGACTCTGGAACGATACGGGACCTGGTCGATCTCCCGTGATCGTATGCTGTTGTCGATAGGGACGCAGCGAGGCGCCTTCTGCACATCCATCACGGCCCGACCGAACCAGGCCCATCGACTTTGCGGCCCACTAGAGGAGGCCTCCAGTGCCGCATCCGCCGGTTTGAATTGCGGCTCGAGACCCGCCGCGATCAACGGCCGCACCGCCGGCTCCTCGGCCGTCACCGAAGGCGAAGCTGCCGGCGTCGCCTCCACCACCACGCGACTCAGCGTCGGAGACGCCCCAAGCACCACGGAGGTAGCAGACCCCAACGAAGGATCCACCGGCGCGATCGCCGCCGGCCGACGTGCCGTAGCTGCAGCGAGGAAGTCCCCAAAGACAGGCGCCGGCGTGACTCGACGACGCGGAAGCGGGCCTCTCCAGGGCTTCATCCGCGGCATCCGGGAAAGCCGCAGGCCTACCGGCGACGAGGACGCCGCCCTCATCACAGACCTCTTGACCTTCTCCCTCGGCGGCGGCGACGCAGACCTTGCCCGCTCCGACAACCTGCACGACGAAAAACGTACCTCCGGCGACGCAGACCTTGACCATTCCCTGGACTCAGACGTCGGGAATCCGATCTTTGTCCAGAAGTCTTCTCTCACCTCCTCTAGGGACAATTCCGGCAACCGCCCGATCTGCTGCACTGCTGGTTCAAACCCTAGCACCGACCACGCCGCCTCCTCCGCCGTCTCCCGCGTCTTCTCGTCAGAATCCTCGTCCTCCGCTAGGCAGCAGAATCTGGATCCAACGGTTGGCCGCGCCGGCGAGGGAGGCGATGCGCCGGCGGCACGCGCAGGATCCGACCGAGCCGCCCCATCACGCGCAGGCCCCATCACGCGCCACGGAACTCCAATTCTTCGATCCGATCGAATTGGATTCGCGGCAGCCGTTTGGGAGGGTAGCCTTGCGCTAATGCGAGGGCAGCAGTGGATCCAAGGTGCCGCGGCGGCGTCCAGTTCCTTGGGCGGAGGTCACTGTCTACAACGCTGTTCCTGTGCGAGTTTCGTCGTCGGATCTCACCGCGGCCGCCCCCAGCCTCGCACATGCGCGTACAGGACACATGCTACGACAGCTGCTGGGCGAACTCCATGTCGGCATCCCCAAAGCGTGCTCCGGACACACCAGCTGGGGGGGGTGTGTTAGCAGCTAGTTCATCTTGTACAAGACTCCGTCAACCCCATGATCCCATGATCGCATGTACTCTACGAGTGTAACCACTCTCACGATCCCCTGCCACTCTCCGTGAGCATGTTGTACTTGTAACCTATAAAAGTCGATCAATACAGAGCTAAGCACCTAAGGTGAATTGCCATATCTCTGTTCACACCTTAATGACACTAATAAACTGATACAACTTTAGTACCTCTTGTCCTTCCTTATATAGACTCTATCTCGCCGATCTATCAATCTTGTTACGGTTCATAGCTTGAACAGTTCTTAGACAGTCCGATTACAGTATGCCAGTCACACCACAACCTAACAGGATGATTCAGTCCGGTGATACAAGTCCAAACTTCTGCTTCTTTTCAGCACTCTGTTCACTAATGTAAGACCTTTAAACTCTTTTTTGTAAAGTATTTCTTAACACATTTTAGTGTGTAGTTTCACTCATATCTAAAAGACCTTACATTACTCAACAGGGAGAGTATATTTTATGCGGCTGCCCAATTTTACAACACAAAAGTATGATCAATATACAAATTAGGGATGAATAGCGCGCTCAGGTTCACCATTCTCTCCCTGAATTATCATTGTGCCATTGTTTTAATTGTATTTGCCATTGCCCCGTGTTTTTATTTGGCAAACCGGGCTTGCTTTATTGATCAGTTTGTGAACGTATTATGTATACAAACTCCATCGGGTGGCGAGACCAGTCAAACAGGACGCCTAACATAAGGGTCGTGAACTCGTGGCCGCCTTAACTGTACTATGGGCTTCAAATCATTTTGCCTAAAGTCATGATTGAGAACTACATTCTTCGTTCCAAATGAAGTGTCGCAATGTCGGATTTTGTTCTTTTTTGCAGTCCCAGATATAAGACATCTCGAGTACAAATTTTGTACGTTCGTAGAATACAACATTGTCTACATCCTGATCCAATTTCAGATATTTTTGAACTTCAAAATGCCATTTTTGAATTTAAAAAAAACACTGAGGTAGATGTGGCCCGAGATACACATAACTCATTTTATCTAGAAAAATTTGTAACAGTTAATTTGAAACGGCGGAAATACATGCTAGAAAAACCTCCTCTTCACCGTTGTATCCTCTGCAAGGATTGCCATCGCCTAGGTTATTCAACATACCTGCTCAATGCTACGTTGGTATCATAGATGTTCATTTTTTCATATTATTTGATCAAACTTTATAAAGTTTGAGTTTGGCAAAAATACAGCACATGGTAATTTGGAATGGATGAAGTACAAGGATGCAGATCACTCAGGAGGCTCGCGAGCGTTTTGTTGCAAGCGCGGAGAGATATTGGCCCCAAGAATGCCTTTTGTGTTTGTACTTTGTAGAACTAGAATACGCCAGTGCACGCTTTGGTAACCTTATGCCTTGTGCACAAAGAAAAGTGGCTATGGCTCATTAATTAAGAGATATAATAGATGCCCCTCATAGGGGGCCTCACAGCGATTGGTGCGCGTGGACCATCGGATCATCCCATCAACGGATCTCGGCCGTTCGTTTTTTTACCGCGTCATATAAAAAGGAGCAGCTCCCGGTGGAAACCCTAGCTGCACCCGCGCCCCTCCGTTTCTCCTCTTCCTAGCGTTCCTCGCTAGAGGCGGCTGCCGAGCCTCCGCCTCGTTCCGCCTCCCCATGCCATCTCGTCTCCCTCCGCCGCCTCCTCTCCCAAGTTCGAACGAGAGCACCAGGAGCAGACCAGACCAGCGCCGACGCACGCACCCGCAGGTACAGCCCGCTCGTCCGCGATTTCTCTCCCCCAATCTTCCCTTCCTACCTCCCTCATGATTTTCATACGGGTAGAGTTGCTCTGCTGGATCTTCGCTGGTTAGGCCGCCGCCCGTCCCGCGCTTGTTTCACGCGATTTTTAGCCCCATCTGCACGAATTTTTCGGCAAAGCATGTCGTTCCGTGTGAAGCTGATCCGTGCTTAGTGGACTGTACTGCCGTACAATCGCCGTGATCTATCTGCGGCCGGATTAGCAGGTTTCGTAGAACGCGCGCAGACCCCGCCAAATCCTGTTTTCTGTGGGGAATCTTTGGTTCAGGTGTATGCTCGCCTAATTCGTGTTTCGTTCGTCTGTTGATTTGCTAAACCATATTAGATCCAAGGACATGATGCGATACAAGGGGGATTTAGTTGACCTCCAACTCTAGATTTCTCTTGCAACACTTCTATTGTACAATACGTAATTCAAACTTCAGACCTGTATTTGTTTTTTGGCCCTGGCCTGTCAGGAACAGAAACAGGCAGAATTGCTTCTCTTTCGATTCTGTTTCTCAATTTGTGTTGCTTTCTGTATACACATTTATCAAATACTGAGAATTTCTTTTCGGAGCTAACAGTAAGCTGACCGTTGTTGTTTTTATCTGCAGATTTGGTGTTCGGAACAAGCCGTGACCATCAAACATGTCGGCGCCAACGGAGCTTTCCCGGGAGGAGAACGTGTACATGGCCAAGCTCGCCGAGCAGGCCGAGCGATACGAGGAGATGGTCGAGTTCATGGAGAAGGTGGCCAAGACGGTCGACTCGGAGGAGCTCACCGTCGAGGAGCGCAACCTGCTCTCCGTCGCCTACAAGAACATCATCGGGGCGCGTCGCGCCTCCTGGCGCATCATCTCCTCCATCGAGCAGAAGGAGGAGAGCCGCGGCAACGAGGAACGCGTCACACTCATCAAGGACTACCGTGGCAAGATCGAGACCGAGCTCACCAAGATCTGCGACGGCATCCTCAAGCTGCTCGAGACCCTCCTCGTCCCCTCCTCCACCGCTCCCGAGTCCAAGGTCTTCTACCTCAAGATGAAGGGTGACTACTACAGGTAACAATAATAGTAGTATGATGGCCGGCTCCGGCAAGCAGACATTCTTCATTAATTAATTAATGGATTGTGAATTTTCATTGACCTCTGAATCAATCAATTGTGATTAATAGGTACCTTGCCGAATTCAAGAGTGGGGCTGAAAGGAAGGATGCTGCTGAGAATACCATGGTGGCATACAAGGCTGCTCAGGTTCACCATTTTATCTTCATATAAATTCTTGCTCAAGAATCATTCTTTCTTCTATAATTTTTGTAAACATGTCTTTGTGATTTATTTATCTTGTGTACTTCCCTTATTTAAATGGTTTGGTTTTTCTACAATTTCTCAGGATATTGCTTTGGCTGAGCTGGTCCAACTCACCCCATTAGGCTTGGGCTGGCGCTAAACTTCTCGGTGTTCTATTATGAGATCCTCAACTCGCCTGATCGTGCTTGCAACCTCGCAAAGCAGGTTAGTTTTTCTGCACCAGCTAGACTGCTCTGTTTTTGGTTCGTGCCCTGCTAGGTACACAATATATGTGTAGTGAATTTTTTTTCCTGAATGAAGCCTTCATGTTTTATTTAGTCAACTGGTAATTACAAATTGAAAATATCATAATACATGCATGCCTTACTAACAGTGTATCACTGCTAGAGCAGCAGCCATCTGGCTAATATTCTGTTTTGTCATCTTTACATTGCTGACTTCTGCAAAGCAGTATTGTAAGCACAATAAAGGGATAAGAATAGCCGTTAGGTGATGCAGTAGATTATATTATGCATCATCACACTTTAATTTCACTACTTGAGAACGAAAGCAATTTGATCTTCTGCTAATTGACTACCCCTTCCTTGCTATATTTTGGCGACCACTTTTTTGCTTGTATCATGGGCAGAGCACGAGACACTTCAGATTAGTTGTCTTCCTTACTATTTTGTCATTGACTTGTAGAACCAATGGAACTCATAATATTTAGCTCTGTTTTGGGAGACAGCAAAATCCTTGTATTGCTTGTCAACTGAGGCGCTGAGTGAGCCCACAAAAAGAAACATGCAGTCACTCATGTACCTAATCTCAAATGATTATTATCATTAAGTATCTGTCCTTCTTATTATTGGTTGACCCAGTGTTTCTGTTAGCTGTCATGACACATGAATGAGATTCTGTTCTTGACCTGTTCTCCAAATGCCTTTTCTATTAGGTATATTGTAGTGCATTCTAGAGAAGACTGGATCAAAAATAAAAGCATCTGTAGCAAAACTTGGCTAACTATTCAGCATGAAGTTCCAAAGTTCTTAATAATCACACTCAGTAATCTTTTCAATGCTACAAATTTGAGTACTTGGCAACACGTTTTGTAGTAACTTGTCGTAGTTAGTTCCAAGAGGTAATTCTTCTGGCACATTTGTGACTTCAGTCTCCTATCGTATTTCTTTTCATAATCGTTGCATCATTCTTGAAACATTGTTTGCAACTTCTCATCATGATGATGTTCCTAACTTCAGGCTTTCGATGAGGCCATCTCGGAGTTGGACACCCTGAGCGAGGAATCCTACAAGGACATCACTTTGATCATGCAACTCCTTCGTGACAACTTGACCCTGTGGACTTCAGACATCACGGTACCAGCAATCTCTCAAACACATACTTTTCTTCTGGTGCTATTAAAAAACCGTCCTGTTTTATGAACTATCTCGTAACTGATGTTGTCTTGGCTTCAGGAGGACACCGCGGAGGAGGAGATCAGGGAGGCCCCGAAGGGAGCCGCCGAGTAAAGCTGGCTTTACCCACCCCATGACATAGTGTTTGGTACTGTCTATTGGCACTGCAGTGTGTTATGGATCGGTTTGAAATACTACTTCTACTTTTGCTTGTAATTTACTGAAATTATTTATCTTAGGTGCTGTACGACTATGAGCTGAAGATTGGGTGGGTCAAATATGTTCCTCTTCGGTCACAAGTACTGCCTGGTCCTCCTCCAGGACATATGGCAACCAGAAGCAAGGAGGTTGTGTTTTCCATTCCAAAGTTTCTATGTGCATCTAACTCTTATAATTTGTCTAGAAAGTCTAAGTAAATGACATGTTTTTGGTGTTTCGAGCTGTTCTTGATTACCATTTTTATGTTGTCCAGGAGATGAAAGAGAAAAAAAAAATTAAGAAGTAAATTCCTCTATGAACTAAATAATAGTCAGTAACCGCAGGTACCTATCTGTACACCTTATGTTTCCTCACTTTACATGTGTATCAATGCTACATCAGTGTTCCCATACTGAAATTGTTGGCTACTCGATGTGAAGTAAAATTGTGCTTCTTGGAGGAGAACAAGAACTAATCGCATGAGAAGGGGTCGGGGAATCAATAGCTTTCACAGAAAGACGACCATAGTTACCTCTGCCTTTCTTAAGTGCTGGCTGATTTGAATAAAAAGAGTAACATTCGCGATTGTAGCATTCTGCAATCTCAGGTCAGGACAATCTGCTTCAAGATGCATATTTGGTCTCCCAAACACGCTTGTCCTCAGAGTAACAATAGGGACCCATCAGGTTCTGAATCACCCCTCCTGTCCCGTGGAATTCACTTCTATATTTTCAGTTCGCTTCCCTTCATTAAGAAAATTCATTTGGCCTCCTGTTGTCCATGCCTTTGTGGTGCTTGGCGTACTGTTACTAGGAGCTAGGAAGCATTTCAGAGAAAATTGGAAATATGGGATAGGGTACTAAGCTGAATGATTTTGTAGATGCAGTACCTTGGAGAGCCTTTTAGCCTGGTATCATGAAGTCCTTGTGAGTTGAATGGGTTGCATAATTTGTTAACTGTACCGTGGTAATTTTAAGAAATATGCTGTTAAGAAGTGCCTATGATAATGGTTGTGTCAGACACTCAGATTCATCTGAATCAAGCTCCCTTTGTGGTATTTGTTCACAAAATTTATAAAGCCATGAAATGCAACAAGTATCTTTTCTTAATCTGGCCATCTACCAAATGTGTAGTGTTTATGGAAACCGATTCTTGAGTTCTTTGGTTCTTTGGTTCGTAAATCTCATGGCATATTTATACTATTATTACTAGAGTATACTGCTTGAATGGAGATACATGTTAATTTTGAAGCACTAGGCATTTCATTTCAAAGTTTTGAAATTGTTACTCAAACGCTATAGCAGGTATCATTCTATATTCCAATGTTTATTTTCTATGAAATTACCTATTTTGGAGAATCATACATCCATTATTTATATCGTTATGTTAGGCCCTATATGCTATTTAGTTCAGAACTATGCACATTTTTTTAGTTGAAGTTTATGAATATTCTCCATTGGTGTTTCACTCATTGGCTACTGGATTTCTGCATTAGTGGCCATGAACGTCAGATTACTGCATATGTTAAGCACTTAAGCATGTGAGGTGTCCCTCGTGAGGTAGTACAAGGATCCCTTATTTACGGTTACAAAGAAAAGCGCATCTTATTTGATAGTGTCAAGTGTATTTAGCTGGATCAATTGCATTTTGTTCTTTTAGTTGTCTTCAGAACTCTATTTTCTACGTATGCATCTTAGTAAACATGTGTGCCATTTTTAAAAAGGGGATGGTCCCCATTTTTTAAAAGGGGATGGTCCAGAAGCTGTCTGTATATGCCATAACTTGTCGTATCCACAACAGAGAATAGGAGATATAAAGACTATGCAGCTGCATAGAAGACACCCTCAGTTATTTGGATTAGAACAACAATTTACAAATTATTAGTTGGCCTTGATGGAATCCGTTGATCTTATATCAGAGCAAAAAGGTGAGTTCTATTATTTTGCAAGCAATAAATTGGTCCCCTGTCCATTTAAGTGAATAAAATGTACTGCATAGTTAATCTGCCATGCTTTACTGAAAACCTCTCGTACTGTCTGCTAAATTACTAAATTCATTCGGTTTCTCCCAAGAAGCTTGCCATGATTTTTAGGTCATTTTATTGTATGAAGCGTGTCACCAGCCTAACACTTGCTTTTAGCTCCAAATGGTCTTTATATACTACTAGCGTAGAAATCCATTTGGATAATACCATAGTTATTTTTCCTTAAGAGAAAGCTCCTGCTTACTACTATTTATAAGCGATGGTTGTACATATTGTTGTTAGAAAACTATCTACTCCCTCTTGCTCTAAATACTTATCGCAGCTTAGAGACAAGCCAAACATTCTTTAGGGCGTATGTTGCATAAAGAATTAAGTAAGAGGCTTAGAGTTAGCTAAAATAATGCTACCAACTCATTAGAATATTGGTATTCTTGAAATATTCAATTATTAGCTTGGTCAATTGACCGTGTAAGTCGGGGCTTTACTTCTTAGAATTTGTGTCACTTCATAATTTCAAAGTTGAATTCTCGAAATTCTTATTGTGGGCTCTCACTACTGTACCTTTTCTACTCAGGTCAGGTTAGAATCCATGCTAGCGAATCGATGGAGATCATCAATATAGCCGCCAGTGTCATGCTAAAAGCCATAATGGAGAAACTATAGCTTACATGCCCCAAGTGCTAGAACCGAGCCATTGGAGAAGGTCAATTTGTGACCAAAGCTATGTTCTACCCTTATGCACACGATGTCAATCTCCTTGACATTCAGTCTGTGGCAATTGATTTTAATCGGCATATCCATATGTGACTGGGTCTGTCTTCACCGAAGGTGAGCTGAAGATGACTCAATCCATTGTGATTTTGAGGTCTACAGCTATGACTCCCACCTGTTGCCTATATATTATTATGAACATCTGCCTTCTATGCTAGCTATATCATATGTTCTGTTCTACGTAGTGATATGAGATCATTGTTTCTCCCGTGTTTAATGTTTCATCTTGCACTCTGTAAATAAGGGAACAACTTTTTTGTGACCCTAGATGGGACCCTTCTGTTTTCCTATTGTTATCTCAGAACCATGTATTTATACCTATAGGAAATATATATTTAATATAAAGAGAGGATCGTTGGTTTCTCATTTGGCTCTCCATAGCTGTCAATCTGCCTAGCAAACTCCGTTAATGCTTGATTATCATTGGTGTTTACAAATGTATACAATATGAATATTGACACAAACTTCACGGGATCGTGCGCCAAGGCGCACATCAAAATCTAGTTTGACTTAATAATTGCTTGTTTGTCAACTACCGGTAGCCGCCGTATCAAGATAATATTTCCTTTTGCATGGATAGCCGCTGGCTAGCTCTCTCCCTCACAGGCACGGACGGAGGTAGAAGAAAGGGAGGCTGCACAGGAATTTTTCAGCGCACAAAACGCCGGCGCACAGACGCCTTTTTTTCTCTTATGCGAGCTCTAACTCGATGCAACAATGGAGTACAGGGGTGTGGGGTTTTGTAGCCGCTCCGGCTCGCACTCACGACGCCACGGCCGCGCCCACGACGCGCACTCACGCGCTCAACGCTCCCACCTCGCCATGATCCGCTTGCTCCGGCTGCTCGCGCCCATGCCGCGCCCAGACGTGATCAACGCGGCCAGCTAGCTATCCTAGACCTGGTCTGACCCTATACGTCCAGCGCGTGCACACACACACACGAGCTAGACTCCCTAAACACACGCACACACTCACACACTCACGCACACCTACGTGCCCTGCCCGCCATGGACTTCGACCTGGTGCACAGACACCGGTCACCACCACACCGGACATGGCTTATTGCTAACATTCACCCCCTAAGCCATGACCTAGAGCAGGCATGGGTGATCGTCGACATTGCAGAGCAGCGCCTCCTCCTGGTTCTCCTCTACCTGCTTCTTCTTCGGGCAGTCACGAGCGAAATGCCCACGGATTCCGCAGTTGTGGCACTTGCCGCGCCTGCCGTTGTTGTCGCCGCCGTCGTCGTAGCCACCGCCGCGGAGCCTCTGCTCCCATTGCGCCGCCGTAAGCAGCAGCTGGTCCCCATGACGCTCTCCGCCAACGGCTGCCTTGCGCCGCTCCGTCCGCTCCTGGAACGCCTTGAGACGCCCGAGCACCTCGTCGAAGCAGATGGTTTCGACGTCGCAAAACTGCTCAATGCCGGCCACCGCCGCGAACAGCGATTCCGGGACGGTGTCGCGCAGCTTCTTCACCATCTGGGCGTCGCTCAGCGTCCTGCCGAGGCTTGCAAACTTGGCGGCCATGCAGCAGATCTTGCCGGCGTAGACGTCCAACTCCTCGTCGTCCGCCATGATCAGCCGGTCGAACTCGCCGCGGAGCATCGACAGCCGAGCTGCCTTGACGCGATCCGCACCGACGAAACGCGCCTTGAGGCACTCCCAGATCGCCGCCGCCGTCTTCTTCGACGACACTTGCAGGAGAATGTCCTCCGAGAGCGCGCCGAGCAGGTACGCCCTCGCTCTCTTGTTCTTCTCCGGATCAACCACTGATACGCGTAGATGCACACGTCCGTTGGGAACCCCAAGTGGAAGGTATGATGCGTATAGAAGCAAGTTTCCCTCAGTATGAAACCAAGGTTTATCAAACCAGTAGGAGCCAAGAAGCACCTTGAAGGTTGATGGTGGCGAAATGTAGTGCGGCGCAACACCAGGGATTCCGGCGCCAACGTGGAACCTGCATAACACAACCAAAGTACTTTGCCCCAACGAAACAGTGAGGTTGTCAATCTCACCGGCTTGCTGTAACAAAGGATTAACCGTATTGTGTGGAAGATGATTGTTTGCAAGAAAACGGTAAAACAAGTATTGCAGTAGATTGTATGCGATGTAAAGAATAGGACCGGGGTCCACAGTTCACTAGAGGTGTCTCTCCCATAAGATAAAAGCATGTTGGGTGAACAAATTACAGTCGGGCAATTGACAAAATAGAGAAAGGCATAACAATGCATATACATGATATGATAAATATAGTGAGATTTAATTGGGCATTACGACAAAGTACATAGACCGCCATCCAACTACATCTATGCCTAAAAAGTCCACCTTCAGGTTATCATCCGAACCCCTTTCAGTATTAAGTTGCAAAGCAACGACAATTGCATTAAGTATGGTGCGTAATGTAATCGACAACTACATCCTTAGACATAGAATCAATGTTTTATCCCTAGTGGCAACAGCACATCACAACCTTAGAACTTTCTGTCACTGTCCCAGGTGTCAATGAAGGCATGAACCCACTATCGAGCATAAATACTCCCTCTTGGAGTTAAGAGCAAAAACTTGGCCAGAGCCTCTACTAACACTAGTAGGAAAACCATTATAGGTGGAAACCACCTCTGTGGCGCACCAAATGGCTCATGCGCCACAAAAATATTTCTGTGGCGCAGCACCAAAATGCGCCATAAAAAATTTAATGTTTCTGTGGCGCACGTGCAAGCATATGCGCCACAGAAGATGGAGATTCTGTGGCGCACGGTGGGTAGTGCGCCACAGAAAGTTCGTGGGACCCACGCTGGGTCCACCACTGCACATGGCCGAAGGAAATTCTGTGGCGCATGGTCCAGCGTGCGCCACAGAAAGTTAAGTTTCTGTGGCGCACGTTGGTCCATGCGCCACAGAATTTCCTGCGGGGACCACCCCCGGCTCACGCCACCATGATTCTGTGGCGCATGAGCTCATATGCGCCACAGAAGTTCATGTTTCTGTGGCGCATATCAGCATATGCGCCACAGAAAGTGAATAGTAGATCTCACTTTTGGAGACAGCTTTCCCCCTCTTTTCTTCCACCCACCACCCTTTCCATTCTTGTCTCCTCCAACCAGCTCGTGTTGCTCCTCTCTCCCACTCCATTTTGGTCATACTTTTCTCCATTGTTGATAGCTCTAAGCCTATTTTGTGGGCATATTTGTGAGGGGAAGCCACTCCAACTTGTAGAGGGGTACTAAAAACCACAATTCTCTTTCCCTCCTCCTCCACTTTCCCTCTTGCATGGTCCATTGTTTTGTCTCCACCACCCCATCCTCTTGCTCCACCATGATCTTGGTAGATTTGTGAGAGGTTGAGTACTATTGGA
This sequence comes from Lolium multiflorum, assembly GCA_030979885.1. NCBI lineage: Eukaryota > Viridiplantae > Streptophyta > Magnoliopsida > Poales > Poaceae > Lolium > Lolium multiflorum. The sequence continues at coordinate 97,554,701 of CM061748.1, forward strand.
TGCATGTTTTGTGTGTATGGATGTTTTGTAGGTGAAGATTATTATCGCGCTCCCGGACGGTTTGCGGTGGCGAGACGATGATGTTTATATGTGTTGAGCTTTGTGTTGTGGTTGAATGTTTGCTTGCGAAGAAGCTTATTTGTGTTGTTGGTTTGTGCCGGCGTGTGGTGCATGGATGTTTGCCGAAATGTTGATTCATTTCCATTTCGGCAAATTCTTGCACTAGCCATATGTCCCACTTTTAGGATAGGTCATGTCGAAATTTTCCGGCGATCATGCATGCATGTGTGTTTGTGCATGCTGTGTGTGGTTCTAATTAACTCTCTTTTGCTCTATATATGTATGTGATACGTCCAAAACGTATCTACTTTCCCGAACACTTTTGCTATTTTTTTGCCTCTAATTTGTGTATTTTGGATACAACTAACACGGACTAACGCTGTTTTCAGCAGAATTGCTCTGGTGTCTCGTTTTGTGCAGAAATCCAACTTTCGGAAAATCCTCGGAATTTATGAAGGCCCTATTTTCCCAGAATACGGAGAAGGAGAAGTAAGGTGGAGGCCGAGGGCCCCACACCAAGGCGCGGCGCGGGGGGGCCCGCGGCCTATGGTGTGGCCCCTCGGCTGGCCTCCGACGCCCCCTTCGGACTACTTATCGGGTTCGACCTAAAAACGCACGGGGAGAAGTCGAAGTCGCAGAAACCCTCCAGAGAGCCGCCACATCGCGAAACTCCGTCGCGGGAGCCGAAGTCTCCGTTCGGAACTCCGCCGGGACGGGGAATTGGAGGAGATCATCACCGCCATCACCGCCAACGCCTCTCCATCGACCAGCCATGTTTCCCCCATCCATGTGTGAGTAATTCCCCCGCTGTAGGCTGAAGGGGATGGTAGGGATTGGATGAGATTGGTCATGTAATAGTCATAAGATTGTTAGGGCATAGTGCCTAGTATCCGTAGATGTCACTTTTATGATATTGTTGCAACTTGTTATGCTTAATGCTTGTCACTAGGGCCCGAGTGCCATGATCTCAGATCTGAACATGTTATTGATTCATGAAGATATTCGTTGTTTATGATCTTACCTGCAAGTTGTATACACATGTCGCTGTCCGGAACCAATGGCCCCGAAGTGACAGAAATCGGGACAACCGGAGGGGATGGTAGTGATGTGAGGATCACATGTGTTCACGGAGTGTTAATGCTTTGCTCCGGTACTCTATTAAAAGGAGTACCTTAATATCCAGTAGTTTCCCTAGAGGCCCGGCTGCCACCGGCTGGTAGGACAGAAGATGTTGTGCAAGTTTCTCATTGCGAGCACGTACGACTATATATGGAACACATGCCTATTGATTGATTAGTACTTGGATACCGTTTTATTATTATCTGCAAATGCCCCTGCTTTGATTGTTATATGAGTTTCTCTCATCCATGCAACGCCCGTTAAATCCGTCCCTGTGCCTACAGTATTTTAATCCTGCTGTTTACTATAATCACTACTGCTGTCTTTATTTCACTGCTGTTATTTCACTATTTCCACTGCCATAAAACTGTTACTATGATAAACTCTTGCGAGCAAGTCTGTTTCCAGGTGCAGCTGAATTGACAACTCCGCTGTTAAGGCTTACAAGTATTCTTTGTCTCCCCTTGTGTCGAATCAATAAATTGGGTAATACTTCCCTCGAAGACTGTTGCGATCCCCTATACTTGTGGGTCATCAAGACTATTTTCTGGCGCCGTTGCCGGGGAGCATAGCTTTATTTGGAAGTTCACTTGGATTGATATTGTTCGCTGCAAATTCTCCATCATGGGTAAACCTCGCGATACTAAGATCGCCATATTACCATCCACTACAAGAAAAGGTACAACTCTTAGTACCTCTGCTGCTCTTGATTCACCATCTGTGATAAGTAAACTTGTTTCACCACCACAAGCTTCAAATGCTGGTACTTCTGCTGAATCTGAAAATTCCTCTCATAATTGTGATGATGCTTCTGCTGTGCTTGATAATGATGGTTTGTTAGGATCTTTTCTAGATGCTACAATTGCTAAGTCTAGACAAATTGAAAATACTGAAACTCCTAATGAAAATGCTGCTACACCTGTTAATTCACCTGAGTCTGTTGAATATTCTAGTGATGATCTTGATGAAGATTATGTAGAGCTTGATGATGATTTTATTGAAAAATGCAATGCTACTACTGATGCAAGAAAAATTAAAAAGTTGCTTGCAGAACATGCTGTTAGATATAAACTATCTCCTGATCCTAAATTTGCCACATCTCCTATAAACATTAGGGATAAAGATTATGATTTTTCTCTTGATTTATCTCATATAGCTATTGTTGAGAAAACACCCTTTTGTGGTACTGAAAAAGAAAGTGCTGTTGAACACATGACTGAGTTATCTACTCTTAGTGGTTTGTTTTCTGATGATATTAAGATGCGTACTTATTTTGTCGCTAAAATTTTTCCTTTCTCATTAAAGGATGATGCTAAAACTTGGTATAATAATTTGCCTCCTGGTTCTATTAAAAGTCCAAAAGACTTGCTTGATGTTTTCTTCCGGAAATACTTTCCTGCTAGTGCTCAACATGCTGCTTTGTAGAGAATTTATAATTTTGACCAGGAAGATGGAGAGAAATTGCCTGAGGCTTGGGCTAGATTTTGCTCTCTTATTAGAGCTCAGCCTGACCATGATTTGGAAAAGCATGATTTACTTGATATATTTTATAGTGGACTAACTATTGAGTCTAGGGCATACCTGGATAGTTGTGCTGGTTGTGTTTTCAGGAAAAGAACTCCAGACGACGCTGAAGAATTATTGGCCAAGATAGGCCGGAATCATGATGATTGGTCTACACCTGAACCAACCCCGACACCGATAGTGAAGAAGAGGGGTATGATTAAATTAAATGATGAAGATATGAGGGAAGCCAAGAAGTCTCTTAAAGAGAAGGGTATTAAACCTGAAGATGTGAAGAATTTACCTCCTATAGAAGATTTATGTGAGATAACTCCCCCTTCATCCATGATTGAGGTACACTCTCTTCAACGCTTTACTAGGGAAGATATTCCGTATTCAAAACCTCCTGCTCAATGCTTAGATGAGTTTGATAATTATATTGTTAAGCAAGAAAACTTTAATATGAGAGTAGAGAATCATTTAATGGAAAATTCTCGAGCTATTAGTGAATTGCATGGTATTGTGGAGAGAACCTCCAATGATGTTAAGATACTTGTTTAACATTTTCAAATGGTTCAAACTCAAATTGATCAACTCACTAAAGTGCAAAATGACTTGTTGGGAAATAATTCTAAAGAAAAACATGCTTATGAAGTAACAACTAGAGGTGGTGTCTCTACCCAGGATCCTCTATATCCTGAAGGGCATCCCAAAAGAGTTGAACAAGATTCTCAACTAATTAAAACTAGTGCTCCATCTAAGAAAAAGAAAAATAAACATAAGAATGTTGTAGAATCCTCTGAACCTGTTAATGATCCTAATAGTATTTCTATTTCTGATGCTGAAACTGAAAGTGGTAATGAACATGATAAAAATAATGATAAGGATGATACTCCTGATAAAGAAGAAATTGAAAAAGAACCTGAAAAGCCTGCTAAAAATAAAAAGTACACTAAAGAAGATTTTATTGCTGAGAAACATGGTAATGAAAGAGAACCTTGGGTTCAAAAGCAAATGCCTTTTCCTGTTAAGAAACTAAAATCAAAGGAGGAGGAACATTATAATAAATTTTGTGATTGGATGAAACCTTTATTTTTGCAAATCCCTTTGACTGATGCTATTAAATTGCCTCCTTATTCAAAGTATATGAAAGATATTGTTACTAACAAAAGGAAAATCCCCAATGAGGAAATTTCTACTATGCTCGCTAATTACTCCTTCAATGGTAAGATTCCAAAGAAGTTGGGCCACCCAGGTATACCGACTATTCCTTGTTCCATCAAGAATAATTATGTTAGAACTGCTCTATGTGATTTGGGAGCAGGTGTGAGTGTGATGCCTTTTTCTCTTTATAAGAGACTTGATTTAGATAAATTGATACCAACTGATATATCTTTGCAAATGGCTGATAAATCTACCGCTATTCCTGTTGGTTTATGTGAAAATGTTCCTGTTCAAGTTACTCAGCATTGCTTGATATTAACTGATTTTGTTGTGTTGGAAATGCCTGAAGATGATAATATGTCCATTATTCTTGGAAGACCCTTTCTTAATACTGCAGGGGCTGTTATTGATTGCAATAAAGGCATGGTTACTTTCAATGTTGATGATAAGGAACACACTGTCTATTTTCCCAAGAGGATTGATAAAGTATGTGGAGTCAATACAATTTTTAATGTGAAAACTATCAAAGTGGGATCCATTGATTGTCCTATATATGAGCCTAAAGAAGAATATCAAACTCTTGTGATTGGATCCATATCAATTCAATATAAGGTAACATGATTGATTTGAGGTTTATTTCTTCTTATGTCATATAAAATTTATTTGGTAGCAAGACTTGATCAACCTTGTTAACAAGTATATTTTTAATGCATAAGAGAGCTAAACAACATTTCTTTCTTTCTTTCTCCCTCCACTTATTTTACTTGCTGTAGCACCTTTTGTTTTGCAATATGCTTTAGTTGTTTAAGATTTTAGAAATCATTTTCCTGCGCAGTAATCATTAATTTAATACCCAGAAATGTGCATTTTTCGAAGTTCTCTAAAAATTACAAAAATTACACCGTTGGTCCTATTTTTCGACGAGGCACCTGGGAGTACCAGAGGATGACCTGTGGGGCACCAGAGGGTGCCACACCACAGGCCGGCGCGGCCAAGGAGGTGGGCGCGCCACCCTGTGGTGTGGGCCCCTCCTTGCCCCACTACATCATCTCTTCCTCCCAGCATCTTCTCTCTCCCGAAAAAACTCGTACCAAGTTCCTCTCACTCGTGTTTCTGCTCAAGAACTCGCGATTTTTCGATCTCCTTGCTCAGCCCAGATTTCTGTTTGAAATTTGGCACATTTACTCCTTGGTATGTGACTCCTTTGATTCTCCAATTAGAATTTCATTTGGTTGAGTATATCTTGAATATTTTGCTGTTGTAGATAACATGTTTAGTGAGCTTGCATGCTTGTTCTAAGTGGAAGAAATTAGTTTTGATGCATGTTTAGTACTCTAGCAAGTTCCTATAGTAGTTCCCTTCAATTATATACCTTGAAATCAAATTTTATAATGATTGTTGAAAATTTCAGAAAAGGAATATGAAGAAATTCAAATTTGGAGAATTGTTCAAGAAAGGAACAACCAGCACCGGTAGGCCCTCGAGGGCATCCACTCAGATTAGGCGATCCTACAATGAGGATGTCATCGCGCCTAGCTTCGCGCCCGAGGAGGACAATGGGGCTCCTAATGCTTCATCCTTCCCATGTTATGATTTTCTGACAAATGCAGGGATATTGGATGACTTCTTCACCCTTGTCAACAGGGCGGGTTTAGCCACCTACGTGGGAGACGAAAGGGAGCAATACTACATGCTCACCAAAATTTTCGTTGAGAGCTTCAAGTTCCACAACACGCAATATGAGCCGACAGTTGCATTCAAGATCTATGATATTCCTGTTACTATGGAATTGGAAGAATTTTGTCGTGCATTGGATATTGCCCCTGTAGGTATAGCAAGGAGGATTGATGACAACCCCGAGACCTGTTGGAGCTCTACCGAGGGATCACCGAGGATGATTTCCGCACCATTCAGCGCGGGAAGATAAGAAACATTCAACTCCCCGCTATTAAATATTTTGCATATTACCTTGCTACTAGCATTTTGGGTAGAGAAAATACTAGCAATATCTCTAGCTACCATCTTGCTTTCTTGAATGCTGCACTTACTGGAGAGACATCTTATCATCTTGGTTCTCTTATTGCTCGCCGCCTGTCTAGCAGGGGGCCTATTTTTGGAGGAACTATTGCACTGCGCATTTTAACACATTTAAGACTTTCTCTTGATTCTAATGATGTGCCATTAACCCCTAGGAGACTAGATATTGCTGCTATGAAGAGCCATCATTTTGTTACTACTGATTCCACTATAGATAATATGGTCTATAGAATGTTGTTTGCTGATGGGAATGAGAAGGAAATCCCTCTTCCCCAGCCGGGTTTGTTTAGTATTGACAGGCAATCATGGTCGCTCACTAAGGAGGAGGTGGAGGAACATATGAAGATACAAGAATTCCACCAGCAACATGACTCCGAGAACGCCGAGCCCTCCTACGACTGCACCGTCACATACCCCGACGTTTCCTCCAGCACATATCTGGAACCGGGTCGTTCTTCGTCGTACTACGGAGACATCACTTCATGGGGACCGTGGGAATGAACTCCACTTAGGCCAAAAGCCTAAGCTTGGGGGAGGTATACCGGCATCACTCATTCTTTGCATATTATGGTTGCTGGATACTTGTACATACTTGTTTAGTCTCTAGAGTGGTTTTCTAATGAGAGGAGATGATATTTGAGGAAGTGCTGTCCAAAAACAGATTCTGGGCTGTTACCAAAAAAATTCGTGCGCACAGCCAGATCGTTATTTTGAGTTGCCAATTTTTGAGCATGTGCCCCAGGTTATTATCTAACTTTCATTAGTTGAACACTTTTTGGTCTGAGCAATGGAAGATTTTTGTTAATTTCGATTTCTGTACTGCTGTCAGGATTTGGCAGATTTCTGTCATCCTGCTTTTCTGTGTTTCTGTTAGTTTGCATTCTTTTGTTTTCGCTTTGTTTCTTTCCTAAAACACAAAAAGACCAAAAATATTTCTGTTGTTTCTCTTCACCATTTGTTTATTTGGTTCTTTGCTCTTAGTTTACTTTGTTTGCTATCGGTAGTTTGCCATAAGAAAACCCAAAAAGATTTTGCTTTGTTTGCTTGTTTCTTTTGTTCTTGTTTCTAATTCGAAAACACCAAAAATATTCGCTGTTCTTCTTTGGTTTGTAAAGTTCATCATGAGTTCAATGGTCTTCGGTGGCTGGAGCATGGTTTTCATTTCATATTATCCAAGCTACACAAGTGAAAAGGCAATAATGACGATCTACGACAATTGGATTGTGGTGAGAGGCTGGTATGAACTCTATTTGTTTTCGTTTTTGTACATATACTCATCCATGTGAGCATGCTTAGTTGGTTCATGTGAGGTATGTGTTATTTGAGAAAGTCTAGTAGTTCATGATCTCTCATGTTTAGCTCCAATTTATTAATATGAGTAGCATGTCATGGATGTTCGCTTGCATTGTTTTATTCATAAGTAAGTATGGCATTGTGGTATCCTCCTCTGAATGATTCATTTATATCGACTTGGCACATGCTCATGCATGCATATGACTGAACAAAAAGTCAATTAAGCCTCGATGATTTATATTGCTTCAGAGTTCTTGTATCACTTTTATGCCTCCGTTAATTTATTTTGCCGCAAGCATGATTATGACAGTTACTGCTCTCTTGATTTGTCGCTCCCTAGTCTTTTGCTAGCCTTCACTTGTACTGAGCGGGATCGCCGCTCGTGCTTCCAAACACCTGAAAACCAAGTTGTTCCAAAAGTGTCCACCATAAATACCTATGCATGGCATTTCAAACCATTCCAAGTAAATTCTCATGCGCTACCTTTAAAACCTTCAAAATGCTTCTCAATTTTTGTTAATGTTTCATAGCTCATGAGGAAGTATGTGGTGTTTAGCTTTCGACCTTGTCATTTACTTTTGACGGACTCTCATATGGACTAGTGGCACATCCGCTTATCCAATAATTTTGCAAAAAGAGCTGGCAATGGGATTCCCAGTCCCAAATTAATTAACTTAAATAAACACTCCTCCATGGTTTGTGATTGTTGGACGGCACCCGAAGGATTCGGTTAGCCATGGCTTGTGTAAGCAAAGGTTGGGGGAGTGTCATCATCATAATAAAACTTAAATAAAAAGGCACTCCTTCATGGTATGTGATTGTTGGCAGGCACCCGAGGATTCGGTTAGCCATGGTTTGTGAAAGAAAGGTTGGAAGGAGTGCCACCCAAAAATAAATAAAATGGGAGCCGCTCTTGGGAGTCCGGTTGATGAGGTAGTTAGTGTACCCATTACCATTCGTTGACAACAACAAACACCTCTCAAAATAATTTTACTCCTGCTTTACAAATGAAAAGCTCTAGCGCATGTTAATCCCTGCTTCCCTCTGCGAAGGGTCAATCTTTTACTTTTATGTTGTGTCTCCATTCTTTCTTTGAGCACTATCTTGAGAGCACAACTGTCATTCTTAGTATAATATGCTTGTCTCAAAATATAATTGATTGTGGTATAACTTTGATGCTTTTATCTTTGACAATCACTACTTCTAGTCTTTCTATGAACTCCAGAGGTGCCTCGGCATTTATGTTTTGCTGATCAAATACGGGCAAGTAAGATACCACTTTATCATATTCTCTTATGAACATTGCAATCCTGCTTATATACATGATTCATGATGCTTATTATTAATTGTTGGTACCTCTCCATGATTGACATAGCTGTTGGATGATCTTATTTGCATGTGTCTCATTATGAACTGCTTGAGTATTAGCCATAGCATGAGAATATATACATCATATGAGCAAATGTGTTCGTGAAAGTTCTTTTATCGCTCAGTTGTTAACTGAATTGCTTGAGGACAAGCAATAAGCTAAGCTTTGGGGGAGTTGATACGTCCAAAACGTATCTACTTTCCCGAACACTTTTGCTATTGTTTTGCCTCTAATTTGTGTATTTTGGATACAACTAACACGGACTAACGCTTTCAGCAGAATTGCTCGGTGTCTCGTTTTTGTGCAGAAATCCAACTTTCAGCAAAATCCTCGGAATTTATGCAGAAGGCCCTATTTTCCCAGAATACGACGGAGCGAAGGAGAAGTAAGGTGGAGGCCCGAGGGCCCCATACCATAAGGCGGCGGCCTAGGGGGGCCCGCGCGGCCCTATGGTGGCCCCCTCGGCTGGCCTCCGACGCCCCCTTCGGACTACTTATCGGGTTCGACCTAAAAACGCACGGGAGAAGTCGAAGTCGCGAAACCCTCCAGAGAGCCGCCACATCGCGAAACTCCGTCGCGGGAGCCAAGTCTCCGTTCGGCACTCCGCCGGACGGGGAATTGGAGGAGATCATCACCGCCATCACCGCCAACGCCTCCATCGACCAGCCATGTTTCTCCCATCCATGTGTGAGTAATTCCCCCGCTGTAGGCTGAAGGGGATGGTAGGGATTGGATGAGATTGGTCATGTAATAGTCATAAGATTGTTAGGGCATAGTGCCTAGTATCCGTAGATGTCACTTTTATGATATTGTTGCAACTTGTTATGCTTAATGCTTGTCACTAGGGCCCGAGTGCCATGATCTCAGATCTGAACATGTTATTGATTCATGAAGATATTCGTTGTTTATGATCTTACCTGCAAGTTGTATACACATGTCGCTGTCCGGAACCAATGGCCCGAAGTGACAAAATCGGGACAACCGGAGGGGATGGTAGTGATGTGAGGATCACATGTGTTCACGGAGTGTTAATGCTTTGCTCCGGTACTCTATTAAAAGGAGTACCTTAATATCCAGTAGTTTCCCTAGAGGCCCGGCTGCCACCGGCTGGTAGGACAGAAGATGTTGTGCAAGTTTCTCATTGCGAGCACGTACGACTATATATGGAACACATGCCTATTGATTGATTAGTACTTGGATACCGTTTTATTATTATCTGCAAACGCCCCTGCTTTGATTGTTATATGAGTTTCTCTCATCCATGCAACGCCCGTTAAATCCGTCCCGTGCCTACAGTATTTTAATCTGCTGTTTACTATAATCACTACTGCTGTCTTTATTTCACTGCTGCTGTTATTTCACTATTTCCACTGCCATAAAACTGTTACTACTGATAAACTCTTGCGAGCAAGTCTGTTTCCAGGTGCAGCTGAATTGACAACTCCGCTGTTAAGGCTTACAAGTATTCTTTGTCTCCCCTTGTGTCGAATCAATAAATTGGGTAATACTTCCCTCGAAGACTGTTGCGATCCCCTATACTTGTGGGTCATCAGTATGATGCAGTCAACCATGGTCGTCCATATGAGGGAAGGACAAGTGGTTAGATACAAGGTGAACGCGAAGGCCGACATGGTTAGGAACAACATGACCCTGATAAGATGTCCGTGTCGAAAATGCGGACTCCGGCAGTGGATCGACCCTGATTCTGGACAACTGGAGGAACACCTGCTCAGGCGCGGTTTCATGCTCGGCTTCAACGAGGAGCCGGCGGCAAATGTTGGTCATGAAGAAGAGGCCGACATCGGGCGAGAAGACGAAGAGTCTCCCGAACATGGTGTTCATCATGAGGAAGGAGAGGCCGATGAAGGAGATGATGATGCCGGAGGAGATGGTGGTGGAGATGCCGAGAGCAAGCAGACGCCGCTAACGTCGGCCCTGCGGGACCCTCATGTTCAAGAGCTTCTCCTGAAGGACACGGGCAACGCCAAACCTGAAGCCAAGCTGGCGCAAATGGAGGTAGATGGGATGACTCCATTGTATCCAGGGTGCCGGCCCGAGGATACACGCTTGAGTGTAACGCTCGAGTGTCTGGAGATGAAGGCGGAACACAAATGGACCGACAGCAGCTTCAGCGATAACATGAAATCCTGGCATGCTCGTCTTCCCAAGGACAACACATTGCCGACAAGTATCGACGAGGCCAAGAAAGTAGTTTGCCCACTCGACCTACCGCATGTAAAGTACCACGCATGCATCAATGATTGTGCACTTTTTCGGAATGAGTACAAGGATAGAACCACATGTCCGGTGTGCGGCCAAGGACGGTACAAGAGAGGGAACAAGAAAGTTCCTCTGAAAGTTGTCTGGTACTTTCCTATCACTCCCCGTCTGCAGCGGTATTTCGTAGATCCTAAGGAAGCAAAGCTCATGCAATGGCACGCGGAAAGGGAGAAGCCCGCAGATGATCCGGAGAAGGGCAAGATCCTGACACACCCTGCAGACGCTAGCCAGTGGAATGCGTTGGACATTGAGTTCGCAGATGAGTTCGGGAGCGAACCGAGGAACATTCGTCTGGGCATGAGCACCGACGGACTCAATCCCTTTGGAAACCAGAGTAGCACGCATAGCACCTGGCCCGTGTTTGTATGGCCATACAACCTCCCCCCTGGCTGTGCACAAAGCAGCGGTACGTACACATGAGTATTCTTATTCAGGGGCCAAAACAACCGGGCGTGGACATGCATCTGTATCTCGGTCTGTTGAAAGAGGAGTTAGCCACGCTGTGGCAGACGCCGGCCCGTACTTGGGACGCGTACAAAAGAGATTATTTCCCTCTCAGAGCCGCATTGCTAACGACAGTGCAGGACTATCCTGGTTACGCATATGTATCGTGCCAGGTGAACCACGGATTCAAGGCATGTGTCAAGTGCATGGATAAGACCCCGCATCTGCAGCTGCCGAAGCCTCCCGGGTCTTGTAAAACTGTGTTCCAAGGGACTCGAATGTGGCTTCGCTTCGATCACCCGTGGAGAAAACGCAAGGATCTATTCAACGGCGAAGAGGAGCTCGGAAGAGCCCCACGACCGAGGAGCGGCGAAGAAATATCCGAGCTTTTGGAAAATTGGGAAGAGTGCCCCGCGCCGGGAAAGAAGCGACCGCGGGAATCGCCGCTGCTGGGAGTATGGAAAGCGAGGTCTGTTTTCTGGGACCTGCCGTACTGGAAGGTCCTCCACACGCCCCATAGCCTCGATGTCATGCACATCACGAAAAACGTTACCGAGAGCCTACTTGGCACTCTGATGAACATGCCGGAGAGGACCAAGGATGGCCCGAAAGCAAGAACCGACCTGAAATTGCTTGGCCTCAAGAAAGAACTTCAGTACCCCACCGATAGTGATGATGATGATGATGATGAACAGACGGAAACGACTCAGGGTCACCACAAAAGGGCTAAGAAGAATGAGGTGGTGGTGCTTAAACCTGCCTGCTTCACTCTGAGCGAGGAGGAGCTCGAGAGGTTTTTCGAGTGCCTCCTAGGAGTAAAAGTTCCTCACGGTTACTCGGGGAAGATAAGCAGATATCTGGACGTAGCGAAGAAGAGGTTTAGCGGGATGAAGTCTCACGACTGTCACGTGCTGATGACACAGATACTTCCCGTTGCGATGCGAGGGATAATGGACGACCACGTCCGCGAGACGCTGTTTGGCCTCTGCAACTTCTTCGACGTCATCTCTAGGAAGTCCATCGGCGTTAAGCAGCTCAACAGGCTACAAGAAGAGATCGTCGAGATACTATGCGAGCTCGAGATTTACTTCCCGCCAGCGTTCTTCGACATCATGGTGCATCTGCTTGTCCATGTAGTGGATGACATCATCCACCTCGGGCCGACATTCCTGCACAACATGATGCCATTCGAAAGGTTGAACGGTGTCATCAAAGGATTCATTCGCAACAGGGCCCGTCCAGATGGAAGCATAGCCAAGGGCTTTCTCACCTACGAGTGCATCTCCTTCTGCCAGAACTACCTAAGCACCGAGAACGAGGATGTCGGTCTGCCCACCAGGAAGCACGTCGGCAGGCTAGCAGGGTTTGGTCACCGCGAGGGCTACCGCGCAATGCATGTCGGCATCGCTGGTCGACACGCCGACTTTGACAGGGCACACCGAGTCGCGCTACAACACATAGAATTGGTCAGCCCTTGGGTGGATAAGCACAAAAGCTTAATCGAGCAGAAGTTCATCGACCTAGGACGGCCGAGGAAAACAGGGGACGTTACGAAAGAGCACAACTCCACCTTCACGGGGTGGTTCAAGAAAAGGCTACTGGAAAGTCCCGCACCGATGCCTTCTACTGAAGAGCAGAAACTCATATTCTCCCTGTCACAGGGACCCGGGCACAACGTAAGGACCTATCAGTCGTACGACATCAACGGCTATAGATTCTACACCGAGGAAAAGGACAAGAATAGCGAATATCAAAACTCAGGAGTAACTATGCTATCCTACACCGATGACAAGACTGATGTCAAGGAAAGATTCTACGGAAGGATCGAGGAGATTTGGGAACTCGACTACGTTGGAGTGACGATGCCGATGTTCCGTGTGAGATGGGCCAAGAGCGTCGAAAAAGATGGACTATATTTCACCACCATGGTTATACCCGATGCCAAATCGAAGACCCCCTCCGCGAAAAATGAGCCGTGGGTGCTCGCTAGCCAAGTTGACCAATGCTTCTTCATTATCGACCCGTCAAAGCCCAGCCGTGTGGTCGTGAGGAGGGGCAAGAGGAGCATCATCGGAATGGAAGGAGAAGCCGACAAGCAAGACATCGACAAGAACGGTGATCCGAAGATCGAAGAGGAATTTGACAAGTACTTCGACAAGCCTACTACTTATTCGAAAGTAAGAAGGAAGACCACCCTACCGGCTAAAGGTTGCCCGTACACGAGAAGAAATCTCAAGGTGGCCGGGCTAAAGTATTCAACAACCGCGATGAAGAAGGGCAAGAACATTGTCAAGAAACGCTAGCTAGCCACCGATCGGAACCGAGAAGTTCAATTGTGGCTTTTTTTGTGTACTATGTACTTTGGCAAAAACACATGTGTGTATATGTGTGTGTATGACACACAAGCATCCATACATGCATGTGTGTGTGTGGATGTGTGTATATTGTGATTTTTTTTGAATTATCTATATTAATTAACTTGCATAATTGAACCTTCATTTCTTTGAATGTATTAAAGGAGATACTTTTAATTGAACCTTCATTTCTTGGAATGTATTAATAAAACACTAGCTAATTAATATGATGCAGGGATTTAGAAATATGGCTAAGTGTAAAATTTCTGTGGCGCACCAAGCCAACATGCGCCAAAATCTGTGGCGCATGTTGACTTTGGTGCGCCACAGAAATTTTACACTTAGCCATATTCCAAATTCCACACGAGAACTATATGGCTAAGTGTTGGCGCACTGGCCAACATGCGCCACAGAATTTTAAGATTCTGTGGCGCATGTTGGCTTAGGTGCGCCACGAATTCTGGCACGAGCCATATACCGCTCTTCCTCGCGTCCTGCTCTTCTTCCCCAACACGCACACACACGCCCACGAGAACCCTAACCGCCGGCCGTTGCTCGCCCGCTCTCTCGCGCGCGCCGTCGCCTCGCGCCGCCCGCGCCCGGAGGAGCAGGAGGAGCGCCGCCCGCCGCCCGTGCCCTCGCCTCGTCGACGACCACCACGCCCTCGCCGCCGCCCGCGCCCGGAGGAGCAGGAGGAGCGCCGCCCGCCGCCCGTGTGCCCTCGCCTCGTCGACGACCACCACGCCCTCGCCGCCCGCGCCCGACGCCCGCCCCTGGTGAGCTTCTCCTCCCCCTCCCTCTCTCCCTCTCCCCTCCCTCTCCCCTCTCTCCTCCTCTCCCCCTCTCTTCCCCTCCCTCTCCATACGAATTGCACCATGATAATCCCATGATTAACCACAGAGTGTACTTTCACCAATACTCTCTGTTTAAAACAGTGTGATGTACTTGTTAAAAAAACAATACTCTAAAATTATCAATGTGATGTACTTGTTTAAAATTGACTTAGAGACATTGTCATCTAGATCAACTTGTTCCTAAAATGGCAGTGGTTTTCAAGAATTATACCTCCATGATCTTGTGTCTTTTACCAGCTGTCAATTGTGTGAATTTGAAGTACCACAGCCTGTGTTTTTTGCTGCTGTCAAATTTTTTAGTACATGCCTGTCAGGGTTAATGCAAGTGGTAAAATTATTTCATGAGTAGCTTCTCCTAGAGTAGCAAGTGGTAAAATGGCATGTGATTTAATTGACTAATGGATTCTTGACTGAAAATTGAGGTAGTTTTATTACCAGGGATGTTAGTGACACCTTTATTAATTACTTACCAGGTATTCTTGACTGAAAAATGATCAATTACTTAGTTGTTTCTTACTGTCATTTAATTGAAGTGATGCTTAAATAATCTGGCAATGTTTGAAATACTACAAAATGTTGCTCTCCTATATAAGCAATTAGTGATACCCTGGTTAATACTCTGGCAATGTTTGAAATACTAAATTGATGTAGTAAATTATGCAGAGAGATTTATCCCTACAATTGATGTAGATAAATTCAAGTCAGAGGGATTTATCTCACTAAAATGATGTAGATAAATTCAAGTCAGAGAAGAAAAATTGCTACTGTTGGCATTAGCAGTAGACCCTTTAGGAAGTTGATCCAGTTTACAAAATAAAATGAGCAAATAAAATGAGCAACCAAAATGAGCTACTGTTGGTATTTTGTACTAAAACTCTGTAGGTGACTAGGTGCACATTATTTCTAGGGGTGCATTGTATTATGCATTACACGTGGAAGTACTTGCGGTAGAGATATGAATTTTTGACTATTCAAATAGGTTCTGCATTTTCTTCCTAGATTGCCAACATACACATTTAGTGTTTCTTACTCTGTTTTGTTGCTGTTTAGTTTTTAATACTATGCAAGAAAAATAATATGCAGTGTAGGATATGAATGTGGTTATTGTTAAGTAGGATCGGCATTTTCTTGCTAGATTACCCAAATACACAATCAGTATATCTTTACTGTGGTTAGGCTGTTTAGTTGTTTCAATATAAAAAATATTCGGGCTATTTCATTGAAGAATGATGTCTGTCATCTACTGTTGTACACTGTTACATTGAACTAGTTGTGCAGAGTTGATTGTGTAGCAGTAGCAAGCTAGAGTGTGGGTATTTGAACTGGCTATATGAGAATACCAAGTTTGTTTCTTCCAAAATTGTTTAGTCATGCTTGCATAGTTACTGGTAAAATGCCCACTGGTTATAAAATACTAAGCTGATGCTATTATTCATGTAGCCCACAACATGGTCAGTTAAGTTCATTTTAGAGATACCACTACACTTGCACCACATGTTATTGTCTCTTGAAGCAAGCATGCAGTAGTGGCAGTAGTGGCATGCAGTAGCTAGCTAGGTAAATCCATTTCCTGTTGGTTATATTGGCAGTAGTGGAGCAAATATACTGGAGCATTTCCTGTTGGTATACTGTTGGTAAATCCATCTCCTGTTGGTATACTGGAGCAAATGTACTGGAGCATGAATTATATTCATTTATCAATACTGGAGCATGAATTATATTCATTTATCAATATTGGAGCATGAATTATAGTTTGCTTCTTGGTATACTAGAGCAAATATTGTACATGTATACTTGTTGGTATAATACTGGAGCATATGGTGCTGCTGTGTGTGTACTGGAGCATATGGTGCTGCTGTGTGTGTTGCTGTGTGTGTACTGGAGCATATGGTGCTGCTGTATGTGTACTGGAGCATATGATGTGATGTTTTTTGCAAGTGTATGGTGCTGCTGTGTGTGTACTGGAGCATATGATGTGTGTATGATGTTGGCATTTTATTATGTGAAATGTTGCAGGGACTTCAAATGAGCTGCCCATTTCTCCCGAAACGTTGATTCACTTCCGTTTCGGTTGAGAAATGGGGCTCCTATGTCCAAAAATTAGCAAAGGTCATGCCGAATTTTCCGGCCGACAATTGTACTAATAGATTTCATCCTCTTCTTTATAGAAATTGCAAATATGTCGGCCGACGACAACGTGGCCGGCACTTCTAAGGCCGCCATGACCCTCGAAGAGGAAGCCAGAGCGGCGAACGTCGAGTTCTGGGAATTCGGCCCCTCCCAGCGACAAGAGGAGGAGGAGGTGGACTTGGCGGCGGAGGAAGTCGGAGCTGACCGTCAGATGACTGAAGCCGGGGAGGAGGAGGAGTATGAACCCACCACCGACGGCGGCGACCACACGGGGGGTGACGGCGTCGGGGAGGCTGACGGCAGCGGCAACCCGGCTGCTAAGAAGAAGAAGAAGCCGCGGAAGGATCGGAAGCCGACGGTGCTCGCCAACACCACCAGCGAGATCACATTGGTCTCCGAAAGTGGGCAGCCAAAGGAGCCTTTGGATGTTGCCGCTGGGTACGGCATGCAACTCGGGTGCATTGTCCGGGAAAGCATGTCGATCAACACGGTGAATATCCGAGGTGAAGGCAATGAGCATTTGGTCGAGCTCTGCCTTCGGAAGCTTCACCGACGGTACACGTTCCCGGCGCCATACAATAACTTGGAAAGATCCAACCCGGTGAATAAATTGGCCATCACGAAGATGAGCAACGCCCTGAGCAGCTGGAAAAGCCGGGTGAAGGCCAAGATCGACAAAGGTGAAAGCTTTGAGAGTATTAAGAAGGGTGAGCCGATGCTCGATGAAGCAGAGTTCCAGATATTCAAGGAGCGGCTGGATAGCGAGGATGCGAAAGCATGGACGGAGTGGGGTAGACAAATGCATGAGCTCAACTTAGGAGCACATCACCTTGGAAGCGGCGGTTATAGAGGAAAGATTCCCATTTGGGAAAAGGAGGACGAAGAACTTGCACGTGCTGGGAAACCGAACCCATGGTTGAAAATGACGGACCTGCAGGTGAGGTACTTTGTCCGGGCCCGCTACACTCTGGACAGGAATACAATGGAATTCGTTACCGAGCATGACGACGTGAGGAAGTTCGAGGAAAAGCTGGTAAGGGAATTTACTCGCGCGGTCCATTGCTGCACATATTACATATATGACAGTGAATGCAATGCCCTAAATGTGTTCACCCTATCCTTGTCTGCAGAACGAGCAGTTGGCGGCCGATCTCCCCGAGGCCGAATCGTCGTCCCAGGGCTCGACGGAGCCGTGGGACACGCCTTTCAACAGGGCGTTGAATATCCTCAAGGAGAGGCCAGTATCCAAGCCGCCGACGTCGGCTGGACGTGTCTGCGGCTTTGGTACAAGCATGAAGTTTCGCGAGTACTACAAAGAGGAAAGCAGCAAGAAGAGAAGGAGGAGCGCGATGTCAGAAGAGGATAAAGCCGAGGTGGAAGAGCTGAGGAAGAAGGTCTCCATGCTCGAGGAAAAACAGGCAAACTCGATGGACAAAGATGAGGTGGACAAGCTTTTCGAGAAGAAGCTCCGCGATTTCCTGCCCCCTCAGGTCATCGAGGGGATAGCTGCGTGGAATGCGGCCGGTCAGGTGGGGTCGATAAAAGTGCCTAGCGCCGGGGCCAGCAACTCGATCTTCAACGCGTCGCCATCTCCGGATCTGGTTACCCCGCCGCCCACCATCGCCGCGGGGCAGCCGATGGAGTTGGATGAACCGGTGCCCCCCGCTGATCCTGCCGAGGCTACCAAGGCGCAGCCGGCGGCGGTGGTGCTTCATAATGCACCCGAGCCGCAGAAGATTGATAGGCCGGCCGCCACTGTCTCCACATTAGCACAGCTCAACGCCATCACCAAGGTACTTAACTAATTAGTTATTCCATGCCATCTCCTTCATGCGTTTTGATACCCGGCTATCTAATTAATGATGCCCAACATTACTCAGGACACTCCTTGCGTGCTCCTTCACTGCGCGCCCGGCGGCGAGTTGAAGGATGTTGCCACGGGAATGATCATACAACCGAAGAGCACCACGTTGCACACCGTGGCTATGGACGCCAACGTCCTGAAGGTCACTTTGGGTCGGGTGTTGCCGGGGTGCGAAGACATGGACCCCCCAATACAGCCCGAGGGAGCCGACGAGCACCTGACGCTTGAGAACTGCCATGGCTATACCATGGTATGGCCAAAGACCCAGATCCGTCTTGGGGGTCGCTCCACCGGCGCCTCCTCGATCATCCGGCAGCCGATCGTCCGGCCGCCTGCTCGGAGGGCAGCTCCTCCCGTCGTCACCGCCACAACAAGCCGCCACAAGAAACTGCTGGGAGAGTCTCTGCCTCAACCGCCACCGGCGGAGCCTAAAGGCAAGGCCGCTGCACCGCTATCGCCCATCCCATCACCCAACGAAGATGACATCGATGATGATGGGCCGGTAGACGTCGATGCCTACCTCAACACCGGCGCCGACATAGATGATTTGTACATGGCGGGCGCGGATGAAGAAGCATACCGCGCTCGCGACGAACCAGCTGGCCCACCCAAGGCAACCAAACAGCGCCTGGTGTTCCGCGGCTTCTCTCAAGAGACGCCTCCGGCAGCCGATACACAAGAGCCAACCGCCGCAAACATCTTCAGCCCCAATACGCTGATCAACAAGGTCAACGAGCAGTTTGAAGCGTCAGGGGCCGTTGCTCCGAAGAAGCCCCGTAAAAGACCTAGTAAGAACAAGGAGAAGTCTGCGAGCCAGCCACCTCCGACGATCCGTCATCGGGACTCCATGGTACCTCCCAGCAAGGATGGCTTGACCAGAATGCATGAAGCTGGCAAACCAATACTGGGTCCGGAGCTGCAACACCTTGCTTCCGGAGATATGCTGCCTCTGCAGGACAGTATCCTGGTCCTAGAGAGTATCCTTCTTAAGGACAAAGATCCAAATTACCCGGTCTTCACGGTCAAGGTGCCAAGAGATGTGGGCTTCGTCACTGATGCCCCCGCGGATATATTCTTTATAGCGTACGAGGACATCTTCAAGCTATTCCACGCGAGAAGGCTGGACTATAACTTGGTCCGCCTATTCGCGCTCAATCTGGCGATGAAGATCAAGAGAGAGAGTACCCCGGACGTCGCGATAGCGGATCCCTACTACATGCGTGAAAGCCAGTTGAACTTATCAGCGGTGCGGGTACGGGCTTCGTTGTACCTACAGAAGTGCTTCTTGGACAACAAGAGGAAGGACAACATCCTCTTGGCTTACTTTCCCGAGTAAGTACACATCCGCTAGCCCTGTAATAAATTTCTTTTCCATTGCTCATTTCCAACCTCGATCTTGTTCCAAATTTGTGTTGCGCAGAGACACGCACTGCGTACTCATCTCCATTGCCCCGAAGTTTTCTCTTGCCACCTATTTCGACTCGGGGAGTGCGAAAAAGAAGAACTACGCCAGAATAAGGGGTGTGCTAGATGATGCTCTCGAGGGCTACTTCAAAAAGGGAGGCGCCTTCAAAGAAAAGGCGGAATGTTTCAGGGATGATGGTAAACACAAGTTCAAGCACGTGTTCGAGTTCCCCTGTGTCAAGCAGCCGGAAAACAGCACTCTGGACGCCTTCTATGTCATGCATCACCTAAAAGGGTTTGTCCGGGATAGCCAGAACTTGCGTTTACCATCTGCTCTCCGAGGATGGGCCGAAAAGTTGGCGCGGATCAACGATGATGACCTCAGAGAAGACTTCCAGGATACCAGGGTCAAGTTATCACATATCATCATTCAAGACGTCACCACAGGGGGAGGGCCCTTGCACCAGGGTAGAGCGTTATGCAAGAGGGACATCGAACACCGCCTCAAAGCGCAGGGTGACACGAGGACGTGGATTACAAAAGATCTGTACAAGCCGTTCCCGGAGCCCTGCGAGCCTTGACTTAGTGTGTGATAAACTAGCTATCTTCATCGGTTAGTTTGTATATATATCGATGGACGTGGTCTTTTGTGTGGGTCGTAATTAAACTCTAAGTACTATGTTCATCGGTTTATGTGTATCGGTGGACGTCGTCTTGTGTGTGCGTGTCGCAAACTTATTGTTGCCGTGCTCAACTTTACTATATACTTTGGTCTAATATTTATCAACATATATATATGCATGATGTACTAATATGATATACTAATATGCCCTTGTCAATAGAGATGCCGACGTACGTTGTGTACAAGGGTCGGGTTCCAGGTGTCTACGAGGAGTGGCAGGACTGTCTCGAACAGGTGCACAAGTTCAGCGGGAACAGCTACAAGGGATACGCGACTAGAGAGGAGGCGGTAGCACAGTGGAGGGCACACGTGGGCAAGAAGAAGAACCGGCTGAAGTTCTTGGTCCCCCTCTTACTCACCGCCACCGCGGTTGTACTCTACTTTACTTTAGTCTAGGTGGCCGGTGACGATGCATGTGCATATGAGACGAGATGAACACATGTATGTGTATGCGACGATCAAACACATTTCTACTTGTGTAATTTGGATCTAAATGATGTAATGATGAAGACTTGTGTGTATCATGTCATTTGTGTGTCATTTCTGACTATTTCTGTTATTTCTGGAATGTGCTATGTATTTGCTGTATATATACCTGTATATTTCCTGTCAAATACCTGTATGTACTGCAGAAATGAAAACAAATTCGAAAATCAAAAAATTAACATTCTGTGGCGCATGCGTTGGCAGTGCGCCATAAAACATTGTAAGTATTCTGTGGCGCACGTATCGACCGGTGCGCCATAAAAACATTCTGTGGCGCATGCGGGCTAATGCGCCACAGAATTCCAAACTTCTGTGGCGCACTGGTGCGCATGCGCCACAGAATTCCAAACTTCTGTGGCGCACCCACTGCTGCGCCACAGAATTTAAATACTAGTCGCGTGGCATCTGTGGCGACGGCCATATGCGCCACAGAATCTTAATTTGGTGCGCCACAGTTAGCCCTTTTTCCACTAGTGTAATAACGGAGAGCATGCAAGATCATAAACAACACATAAGTAATAGATTGATAATCACCATAACATAGTATTCTCTATCCATCGGATCCCGACAAACACAACATATAGTATTGATAGATGATCTTGATCATGTTAGGCAGCTCACAAGATCCAACAATGAAGCACAATTAGGAGAAGACGACCATCTAGCTACTGATATGGACCCATAGTCCAGGGTGAACTACTCACTCATCACTCCGGAGGCGATCATGGCGATGAAGAGTCCTCCGGAGATGAATCTCCTCTCCGGCAGGGTGCCGGAGGCGATCTCATGAATCCCCCGAGATGGGATTCGCGGCGGCGGCGTCTCTGGAAGGTTTTCCGTATCGTGGCTGTAACATCCAAAGTTTCAACAATAATAAATCAAGAGAGAGTTTCCATTATTCAAAATTTAGAACAAACAAAAACTTTTTCTATGCATGTAGTGCCACATATAGATTCATGCATTTAAGTAAATTTCTTTTGTGCAATTGCCATGATGAGTGTTAGCATGCTTAACTATTGTTATATGAACACTAACCAAGATCACCAAACCCTAATTTGAAGGGAATTGGAGAAAATGGGAAAAACCCATTTTCACTTACATACACAATATGCAAAATGGCAAATCCTCAACCAAGGCTATAATTGCTTGCTCCCTTGCTTCTAAAATACTTCAATATGATAAACTAACACAATTGCATCATTGGATCAAGAATCAAACACAAGGAAATCAAAAATCTTACATACATATGATAATGGTCATTTGGACCAAAAATATTTTCTTCACCACTTTACCCCTCTGTATTTCTCAATTCCTAAACTAAACTTGGTCAAACAAAACCATGTCATCCAAGACCATGTCAAGGTGAGTAACTTTGATGTTGACCACCATGGCTAGAGTTGACTAGGTTGACCAGAATAAAAGTGACAAGTAGGGATGCTGAAATAAAGTGAAGATCATGTCACTTTTGACATTTTGCAAAACAACTCTAAATTGAGTGCCACCACCACCAATACTTCACTTTAATTATATAAAAGAGATTCACCAAAAAGAATTTCAAAATTCAAATAAAAAGTTCATGCGGCCATTTTAACAAACACCTTGCAGGCATCTTTCCCAAATTATGTTACACACTATTATCCATCGGTTTCTTCACTAAACCACTTTAAACTTGTGATCATTAGCTATCTCTAGGACCCCTGCATCGAGCTCAGTACTTGCTAGGGTTAGAGAAAGTGGAAAAGTGAGAGAACAACCCATGCCGTGGCCATGCCGGCCACCTTTGGCCAAAACCCTCTCTGGCCTCCCTCTCACTTTCTCTTCATGTCTGCGAGCATCTCTGATGCATAAGGACCAAGCCTGTACCACTCACTCGATCGCCACTGCACGGCATTGCCCAGAACGCCCGTGTCCAAACCATGCCAGGACGCGCCAGCACGCGCGCTCACCGCGCACTGGACGCGCCAGTACGTCGCACACTCGATCGGCGTCGTCCTCCCCCTGCATCCCTATCGCCGCGTCGAGTAGCCACTCCACATCCTCTAGCGCCTAGACATGCTCAAGCACGCGCAGAGGCCTTGTCACCGTCGTCCTCGCCGGCGAAGTACCGCGGGTACTGTGATGATCACCGCACGCGCTCGAGTGATTCCTTCGTCCCCTCGCTGCGCCAGCTAGTCCTCGAGCATCGCCAGGACGACGCCTACACGCTGCCGTCCTTCGTTGCCCTTTCGATCGCCAGAAGCGCCGCGCCATGGCCGCGCCCTTGCAGCACCTCACGGCCACCGATCAACACTATAAATAGGGGCGATCGGCTCCTCATTTCTTCACACCAAACACTCCCCTCCCTTCACTGAGCAACACCCCCCGATCAATTTCACCCGTAGCCGTCGGAGCAGCTCGAATCGAGAGCTCGAGTCCGCCGGAGCTCGCGGAAGCTCTGCGACGCATGGAGCCTCCCCGAGCGCCACCGCTGCACCAGGGGCTTCCTCGTCGACAACCACTTCTCCGCGCACACTGCCAGACACCTGCAACGGCCTGGTAGGCTCTCCGACCCCCTACGACGCCGTGAGCTCGCCGGAATCCCGCCGGGGACGACGACGCTCACACGCCGTTGATCGCTTCAGATCCTACGGTCGAAATCGATCATACCGTTTCGCTGCGTGATGACACACTGACGGGTGGCCCCCACCTCGTCAGTGCGGCCCGCACCAGATGCTTGCTGGGCTGCGCAGTGATTTTAAATCCCGTTTCGGCCCAGTAGCGCTTCCCGCCCAAGCCCACGATTCAAATATAGGTTTAAACTTATTTTGAATTGTGCTGCAGATGGTTTAGTAAAAATTGAATAGTTTGAAATCTGCCAAACCAAATTTAGCAAACTTTATATCATTGGAAAGCCCATGAAATTATCTAACTAATGCCACTGGCCCCATCTCCAAATTCGTAGTAGAATTTAAATGTTAAAAATAACAAGTCAGGGACTTTTACAAATTGAAACTTAATTTAAAATTCAACCATAATTAATTTTGAGTTGATTCCAATTCTAATAAATCACAAATAATGTCCTCTAATTGATTATGCAATAATATAGATATGTTATTTGCATGATCATGGACAAGATGAAATAAAATAGCTATGAAGTCAATTCTAGTGCTTCTCAACTTGAATTTAAATTCAATAATTAATATGAGAGCTATCCTCTCATTTAAATCTTGATCCTAAGTAATACAACCAGAGGGGATGACTTAGAATAATGAACCTCTGATAGCTATTACTTAGAGATTTTAATTCATTTGATTAATAAATATTAAAACCATGTGAAGTATAACACTTCAAATATTATACACTCACATATAATAGATATGAAATGTTGACCTAGGGTCAACCTATATTTCATACCTGATTATTATATGAAGAGATTAAATCTTAATATAAGATAATAAGAGGAACTAAATTTCTCTAAGGAGCTACATACCAAAGTTAAGAAATAATAATAATAAGAGGAATTTATTTTAAGAACTCATCCAACAATCCACCATGCCATGTTTGATTGATGATAAGATTAGTGTGTGAAACCTTTTAAGTGTTTCTAGTATAGTATGTGAGCTTGGTTTAGTATTTATACCTCGTATTCGTATATAGACGCTAGTAACGAGGAGTATCAAGAGGAGGAAGCCTACTCCCAAGAAGAGGAGGAGAACTTTGATCACTACTCAGCTCAAGGCAAGCTAATCCTTGCTAAACACAAATGCTTAGCTCTACAAGAGCAAAGGCACCATCACACTTTAATATTAAAAATTACCTATCCCATGTTTTTAATTACTTTTACTTTGGCTTATTTATTTCAAAGTACTTTTTGATTTATGATTCAATTGGTCTAGAGTAGAACAATACTTGATTTAGATTTGCACCACTCAAAGCTAGATAGCACCCCTCATATAGTTGCTATCGCTAATCAATTAAAATTGGGACTACTCTAGATGGGAACATGTGACTTTGAAATGAGGTTGAAACCTTGGAATGATGGTTCATTCCATTGAATGACTTTGAAGGTGTTTATGACCAAGAGAAGATAGTGATTTTTGATATAAAACTGATATGGTTTTGAATGCGATACCTTTCCAATTATACAAGTACCCCCACAATACCTGATTATGGGTAGGGCTTAACTAGAAACTTGTGTATTTTAGTATGGGTTCCCTCTAAACAAGCATCATAGGGGTTACGCCGAGGCTGCCTCCGTATATGAGAAATGATGTGAATATGAGGTGAATGTACGACCCAAGCCTGTGCAGTTCCCGGGTTAACAGTTGGTTCTCACCGGAGGCCAAGCTCATGGGGAGCGGTGCCTATACTAGGAAATATAAGTGAAAGGTTATGGTTGATGATCCGCGTACCGAGTTACGATGATTCGGGGTTATCCTCGACGGATGAAATCAAAAGTTGTGGCACAAGAGTACAACCTCTGCAGAGTGTTAAACCTATTCGAATAGTCGTGTCCGCGGTTATGGACGGTTGGAAAGGCCATACTATTTCCGTTATCAGAATTTATGTTGAAACGATGATGGTGAATGGTGATTTGACTTGGATCCCCAAATGAATTGTGGGAATGACACTAATGTTCCCACTGGAGTTAGTCTAGCAATTAATGGGGTTTACTAAATGTTTATGAAATGAAAACTTGGCTTTATGCAAATAAACCTAGAGCTTAGTACCCCTTACTACACTTAATATGTTTTACCTTAGTATTAGTTTGCGAGTACTTTAAAAGTACTCATGGCTTTGCCCTGGCTATTCAAATGCCAGACTTTGAAGAGGAGCAACAAATCAGGATGACGGACAGCAGGATGTCTACGATAACGAGGATCGTCTTCTAACGTCAAGCGTTGCCTGTGGAACATATAGTCCACTACTACTACGCTTCCGCTACTTATTTGTGATGTTGAACAATCTATTTGTGTAATATTGGATCATGTGATCCCTTGTTGTAAGACCTTATGTGTTGTAATAAATGGTGACTCTGAACGACTTACTATTATGTCTCGCAAAAACAATCTTCCTAGGATTGCGATGTATGATGTAGTAGGACATCCGGACTTAAAAATCCGGGTGTTGACAAGTTGGTATCAGAGCCATTGTTTGACCTTAGGAGACCCTAGTTAGAATGGACGTTCAGCAAAACTTAGTTTTAAATATAATAAATGAAATAGTTATGAAAATACCATCATACCCTTACCTTTGAGATCTTTTCAAAATAACCAATTCATGTTCTTATTACTTAAAATTTTGAACACTTGCACTTGTTAACTTGCTTATCACTCCCTCTACAGATGGAGCCTATCATCCCGACGGAGCCCTTCATCCAAACCCAAGTGTACGACTTGGCGAACGGTGGGGATCTGATCTTTGAAAGGGATCTCACCGAGTTCCTCGGACGCTCGCCTCCCGTGTTTTACGGAGGCCAGATCGCTGACCAAGCCAACGGCCAGCTCCAGTGGCTCATCATGGCTAACCTTCCTGGGAAGCCGGAGTCACCCATGTTCCGCCAGATTCAGTTCTCTCTCCGAGACAACACCTGGGTGGATGGACTCGCCCATGCTCTACAGGAGGCTCTCGCTCGTCTGTGCGGGCAGAACTCGCTGGCTATTGAAGGGGAACGCTTTGCGCACTTCGCAAGGCACTCCTCTGTTGGGCTGCCCCTCAGCCTGCCCTACCACCCCGTGCTGAGGCACCATGTGGATCATCTCGACTACATGTTGTTCGAGACTCGGTCTGCGCTGGATAACTCCCGCGCCGCCGCCAACCACACTCAGCAACAGCTGAACCAGTATGCGGAGACCATCAAGGTCATCGCAAAGGAGCGCAGGACTCTTCGCCAGCTGGTTGCGAAGAGGGACTCCACCATCCACCGCCTCAAGACCAAGATCTCCGTCCTGAAGGAGACCATCTCCACTCAGGTGGAGCAGCTCCAGATCCTGGAAGGAGAAGGCGAGGGGGAAGACATCCAAGGGGATGGCTACTCCTATGTCAGCAACGACAATGACTACGAGCCGGAGGAAGAAGGAGACCAGGACTTCTACCAGCACCTGCCTGCCGGGATGGACACCACCTTCCCGCTCCGCATCGATGGATAGCTTCCATCCCCCTCTGAGCACTTGCGTAGTATGAGATGTATCGGTCCTTTGTATCCGCCCCATGTATCGTAGATTGTTGAAAGGGTTCTTCAAACCCTCCGGATTTGTTAGCTTGTAATAAGTGCTACCTTCATGACTATGTTTGTGTGTGTAATATTATCATTTTATGAATCAAGTTTTAAATTATGTGATTTTACCCCCAAAATGAGCCATAGAAATTTCCCTCTCATCTTATGATCCATATCTCTGTTCAGATGGCACCTCCAAATCGCAACGCAAATCAGGATGCGCTGGTACAGATGCTGCAACTCATGATGGAGGACAGAGAGGCTGAACGCGCCGAAAGGCAGGCCAATATCACTGCTCTGCACAGAACAACCAAGGCCACGGGAACCATGACCACCCGGGCTCCAAACTGAAGAACTTTCAGAACACCAACCCACCGGTGTTTAGCAAGACAGAGGAACCCCTTGATGCTGACGATTGGCTCCAAACAATGGAGAACAATCTTGAGGTGGCCGGAGTGGAAGATAATGATAGTACTTTGCCACCCACTATCTGGCAGGACTGCACGTGCCTGGTGGACAAGTGCCCAATGAAGGCAGATAATGCCTTGGGCAGATTTCAAGCTCAAGTTTAGCAAGTATCATGTGCCACCGGGTCTCATCAAGAAGATGCGGGATGAGTTCCGCGAGTTAAAGCAAGGCCGTCTAACCGTGGTAGAATACCACGACAGGTTCCTCACCCTGTCAAGGTACGCCCGGATGAGACGGCACCACCGAGAAGAGGAAGGAGAGGTTCCTGAACGGACTGCACGATGAGATGCAGACCGTGTTGGTCAACATCCCTTTCGCTGACTGATGTCTACGGGAGCTTCTATTCTTGTAGACAGTGTTGGGCCTCCAAGAGCAGAGGTTTGTAGAACAGCAGCAAGTTTCCCTTAAGTGGATTCCCAAGGTTTATCGAACTCAGGGAGGAAGAGGTCAAAGATATCCCTCTCAAGCAACCCTGTAATCACAAAGCAAGAAGTCTCTTGTGTCCCCAACACACCAAATACACTTGTCAGGTGTATAGGTGTACTAGTTCGGCGAAGAGATAGTGAAATACAAGTAATATGGATGTATATGAGTGGTAATAGCAATCTGAATAAAATATGGCAGCGAGTAAACATGCAACGAAACAGTAAACAAACGGTGTTTGCAGTATTGGAAACAAGGCCTAGGGATCATACTTTCACTAGTGGACACTCTCAACATTGATCGCATAATAAATAACTCTTTCTCTTATATGCTACATACACTCTTTTGTTGGATGATGAACACATTGCGTAGGATTACATGAACCCTCAATGCCGGAGTTAACAAGCTCCACAATTCAATGTTCATATTTAAATAACCTTAGAGCATAATAGATCATTGCAAAATAAACCAAGAACTAACATAGTGCACACACTGTCCACATTACACTATGAAGGAGGAATAGATCACATCAATACTATCATAATGATAATTAACTCCACAATCTACAAGAGATCGTGATCATAGCCTACGACAAGAACCACACGGTGCACACACTAATCACCTTTACACCAAGTAGGAGGAATAGACTACTTTAATAACATCACATGAGTAGCACACAACTAGTAGCGATACAAAGCTCATCATATGGATCTCAATCATGTAAAGCAGCTCATGAGATCATTGGAGTACAGAGAGAGAGATTAACCACATAGCTACGGTAGAGCCCTCAGCCCCAGGGGTGAATTACTCCCTCCTCATCATGGAGACAGCGATGGCGGTGAAGATGGCGGAGACGGCGGTGGAGATGACTCCGGGGCAATTCCCCGTCCGGCAGGGTGCCGGAACAGAGACTTCTGTCCCCCGAATCTTGATTTCGCGATGGCGGCGGCTCTGGAAGGTTTTTCTCGGGTCTTGTCTTCTCTGTCGGTGTTTTTAGGTCAGGACGACTAAATAGGCGAAGAGACGGAGTCGGAGGGGCCACGGGGTGCCCACACCAGGGGGCGCCCCCGGGCCGCCGTGTGGTGTGGGGCCCCCCTGGCTCCCCTCTCGTCTTTCTCCGGTGCTCTGGAGCTTCCGGGAATTATAAGGTCCTCGGTCTTGATTTCGTCCGATTCCGAAAATATTTCTTTACTAGGATTTCTGAAACCAAAAACAGCAGAAAACAGCAACTGGCCTTTCAGCATCTCGTCAATAGGTTAGTTCCGGAAAACGCACGAATATGACATATAATGTGTATAAAACATGTAGATATCTTTACTATTAAATTGCAATAGGTGACCGCCTGGTGTCACAAACGGGCCAAAACATGTTATTTCTAGGCCCAACATAATCAACCACGACTCTATCTATGCGAGCAGGCTTCGTCCGTTAGAAAATCGCCAAGAAAAAACCAGATCGGGTCGTTCGGCTATGTCGTCACACGTGCATCGTTTGGTTTCCTTCGTCCCCGCCAACACGTAGTCCACCTATTGCACGTTACACGGACAGAGTCCGAGACGAACTAAAACATCCTAGCTAGGGCATCATGCATATATGTCTCGGCCCCTCCCTCATCAGCTTTTCGTGTACGTCCGAGAGGATCAATTTATTAGGTCTCCACGCAAGACTGTTCTTCTGCGGCGACAATGGATGGCCGATTCCTTCTCCTGTGATCCTGTCTTCAACCTCGAGCAATCCTGCCACAACCGCTGAGCGGTTGAATTCATCGGCCAGATGAATCCTCGGGTCGACGAAACGTGTAATGGAAAGGCGATCGCTGGGTGCTCTCCAAGGAGGTGCCACCTTCCGAGCATGCCCTCGACCTTGTTCCTCCTGGGACGACGGAACAAACGGCCTTCTGGGACGATGGAACCCGCGGTTGCCCCTCGGTGGCATGTCCGCCTAGGGGCGGCACAGTTGGCGTCCAACGGCCAGTGCCGCAGTGCGGTCATCCAACAGCGAGCGCACCCGCACGGCAGCACCCGCATCTGCGGCCTCCTTCGGCACGGCCCACCATGGCGACGAGATTTTGCCACGTCTTGGACACACGTACCCTACGCCTTCGCTTCACTGAATTCCATCCAAGTTTTGCCCGATCGATCAGCCAGTTGAGGAATCGACGGTAGTGCTCAGAGTGCTAAACCAGATTGTATGTGCTTGGGAAATTGAATCAGATCGATCTGGATGTCACTATGTTGGTTTGGCACTCTGCACTACCTCAGCCTACTAAGACAGCGTAGATGCGTTGATCAAAACTAGCTGCTGCAGAATCGGTTTCTAAAATTGGAGCATCTAGGAACTCAATTAACCCTCTATCATCAACGATTCACTCTATTTATTTTACGTTGCCAGTAGAGCATATTGTGTTCTGAATTGTCTCACTCTCGATAAATTTTGTAGTCACGGATAAATCAAACTATGTTCACTCATCAACTATTTCATGTAAAATTCCATTATATGTGGGCAGTTGTAATTCAGAACTTCAGATGCTGCATTGTAAGCTTACATATCAACTTGAACTATGAGGTGTGGCATTCACCGCGCCCTGCTCACGCATATAACAAGGTGTTCGTCAACGCGGGCTTTTGCTCTCAAAACACCAAGGCGGACAAGATGGTGGTGACAGTCCACATGCTATAGGAGCATGAAGGGCATTGAAGCGGCAACTGGTAGGTTGAATACACCCACGGCCACTCCGACTGTTGATGACCTAGAACGTGCTACACCTACACGAAGTTCAATGTGGGCTTACAGCAGCACACGGAAGGAGGATGCTCACCTGCCCTGATTAAAGTACGAGCCAGATTCCGCTCTACTCAATAAGTAGAGCTGGCGCAAAAATTGGGCACAAGGTAGAAGAGTTGGCGGTCGAGCTCAAGCAGTTCAAGGAACGGCGACTGCTAGCATCATGGTCTTAATTTGTAGGTTTGAGATCCAGTTTAACAGAAAAGATAGCATAGTAAATAGACAGGCTTGATATCAGTTTTAATTTGTATGTTTCAGATGAACATGCAAAAGTGACAACAAAACATATTTATATAGTTTCTACCTATTAGTTACCTTTTTCGGATGGTGACATGTTCACAACTAGGTGGCCTATACTCGTAAATTTGGTGTATATTATGTCACATGCGAGGATAAAAATTGAGAAACCGTAGCAACGCACGGGCATTTTGCTAGTCATCAATAAAGTAGCATGGAACATAAGAAATTATCGATACGTCGGAGACGTATCAGCATCCCCAAGCTTAGTTCTGCTCGTCCCGAGCAGGTAAAACGATAACAAAGATAATTTCTGAAGTGACATGCCATCATAACCTTGATCATACTATTGTAAAGTACATGAGATAAATGCAGAGATTCGAAGCAATGATGAAGATAATGAGTAAACAAATGAATCATATAACAAAGACTTTTCATGAATAATACTTTCAAGACAAGCATCAATGAGTCTTGCATAAGAGTTAACTCATAAGCAATAAATTCTTAGTAGAAAGCTTTGAAACAACACAAAGGAAGATATAAGTTTCAGCGGTTGCTTTCAACTTTAGCATGTATATCTCATGGATAATTGTCAACACAAAGTAATATAACAAGTGCAATAGGTAAACATGTAAGAATCAATGCACACAATTTACACAAGTGTTTGCTTCTAAGATAGAAAGAATAGGTAAACTGACTCAACAATAAAGTAAAAGAATGGCCCTTCAAAAGAGGAAAGCATCGATTGCTATATTTGTGCTAGAGCTTTGATTTTGAAAACATATAGAGAGCATAAAAGTAAAGTTTTGAGAGGTGTTTGTTGTTGTCAACGAATGGTAGCGGGTACTCTAACCCCCTTGCCAGACAAACCTTCAAAGAGCGGCTCCCATTTTATTTTTGGATGGCACTCCTTCCAACCTTTCTTTCACAAACCATGGCTAACCGAATCCTCGGGTGCCTGCCAACAATCTCATACCATGAAGGAGTGCCTTTTTATTTTAGTTTTATTATGATGACACTCCTCCCCACCTTTGCTTTCTCAAGCCATGGCTAACCGAATCCTTCGGGTGCCGTCCAACAATCACATACCATGGAGGAGTGTCTATTTTTGTTAATTAATTTGGGACTGGGAATCCCATTGCCAGCTCTTTTTGCAAAATTATTGGAAAAGCGGATGAAGCCACTAGTCCATTGGTGAAAGTTGCCCAACAAGATTGAAAGATAAACACCACATACTTCCTCATGAGCTATAAAACATTGACACAAATAAGAGGTAATAACTTTTGAATTGTTTAAAGGTAGCACTCAAGCAATTTACTTTGGAATGGCGGAGAAATACCATGTAGTAGGTAGGTATGGTGGACACAATTGGCATGAATATTGGCTCAAGTATTTGGATGCATGAGAAGTATTCCCTCTCTATACAAGGTTTAGGCTAGCAAGGTTATTTGAAGCAAACTCAAGTATAAAATGGTGCAGCAAGACTCACATATAAACATATTGTAAGCATTATAAGACTTTACATTGTCTCCTTGTTGTTCAAACACCTCAACCAGAAAATATCTAGACTTAGAGAGACCAATCATGCAAACCAAATTTTAACAAGCTCTATGTAATTATTCATTAATGAGTACAAGGTACATGATGCAAGATCTTAAACAAGATCTATATGAGCACAACAATTGCCAAGTATCACATTATTCAAGACATTATACCAATTACTACATGTAGCATTTCCCGTTTCCAACCATATAACAATTAACGAAGCAGTTTCAACCTTCGCCATGAAAATTAAAAGCTAAGAACACATGTGTTCATACGAACCAGCGGAGCGTGTCTCT
Source organism: Lolium multiflorum (assembly GCA_030979885.1). NCBI lineage: Eukaryota > Viridiplantae > Streptophyta > Magnoliopsida > Poales > Poaceae > Lolium > Lolium multiflorum. The sequence goes on from CM061748.1 coordinate 97,587,693, forward strand.
CTCCCAAACAATCATTTATTCAAACAAAAACAAAAACAAAAACATACAGACGCTCCAAGTAAAGTACATAAGATGTGACCGAATAAAAATATAGTTTCAAGAGAAGGAACCTGATACTTTGTCGATGAAGAAGGGGATGCCTTGGGCATCCCAAGCTTAGATGCTTGAGTCTTCTTAAAATATGCAGGGATGAACCACGGGGCATCCCCAAGCTTAGACTTTTCATTCTTCTTGATCGTAGTATATCATCCTCCTCTCTTGACCCTTGAAAACTTCCTTCACACCAAACTCAAAGCAACTCATTAGAGGGTTAGTGCATAATCAAAAATTCACATGTTCAGAGGTGACACAATCATTCTTAACACTTCTGGACATTGCTCAAAGCTACTGGAAGGTAATGGAACAAAGAAATCCACCCAACATAGCGAAAGAAGCAATGCGAAATAAAAGGCAGAATCTATCAAAACAGAACAGTCCGTAAAGACGAATTTTAAAATGGCACCAGACTTGCTCAGATGAAAATGCTCAAATTGAATGAAAGTTGCGTACATATCTGGGGATCACTCACGTAAATTGGCATAATTTTCTGAGTTACCTACAGAGAATTAGGCCCAGATTCGTGACAGCAAGAAATCTATTTCTGCGCAGTAATCCAAATCTAGTATCAACCTTTCTATCAAAGACTTTACTTGGCACAACAATGCAATAAAAATAAGATAAGGAGCGGTTGCTACAGTAGTAAACAACTTCCAAGACACAAATATAAAACAAAGGTACTGTAGCAAAATAACACATGGGTTATCTCCCAAGAAGTTCTTTCTTTATAGCCATTAAGATGGGCTTAGCAGTTTTAATGATGCACTCGCAAGAAATAAAAGTTGAGGCAAAAGAGAGCATTTGAGTCTAACACTCTTCCTATGCAAAGGAATCTTGTACACAAATGAATTCATGAAGAACAAAGTGACAAGCATAAGAGGATAAAACACGAGTAACTTCAAGATTCTCAACATGAAGAGGGGAAACTTAATATTATTAAGATGCATATAACCATATTTCCCTCTCTCATAATAACTTTCAGTAGCATCATTGATGAAATCCACAATATACCCATAACTTAAAACATTCTTATCATGGTTCATATGCATAGAAATATCATTAATTTTGGCATAAGAAGAGTTATTCTCATTAATAGTAATTGGAGCAAGATTATTATCAAGAATTTGAACATGGTAAACAAGTTGCATATTAAAAGAATTGTTTTTGGTAATCCAATCATGACTATGACAAGTTTCATAAGGATAGTTATAACCTATATCATAGCATTCTTTATAATAATCATCAAAGATCGGAGGCACAGTGTCATCATAAGAAATAGAATAGTTATCTTTCACAGTCGGTTTATCTATGACCATACCATCATTGTTATTAGAAGGAGATGTATCAAGAACATAATGACCAGTAGCAAAAGGATTTTCAAACACCTCTTCCCCAAGCTTAGAGCTTTCTATATCATTATGGGAGGAAGCATGGATAGCACTGACACTATGGCAATTATTATCATTTTCAGAATTAGTTTCCCAGAGATTTGTAATATCAAAAGTAGTATGCTCATTCAAATCATGATCGCTAATGTATGTAAAGGGCATAGGAAGATCATCGTATTCAGATTCATTATCACAATAATCATTAGGAGCAACATACTTACGGTTACCTAGCGTTATCTCATTCACGCGGGGATACGCCGTTACCTCTTTCTTTTTATTCTCCTTCTTCTTCTTCTTCTTCTTCTTCTTCGTTCCCTTCTTCTTCTTCTTCTCTTCTTCCCTCTCCTCGCTCCCTTCTTTAGGAGGAAGAGGCTTGAAGGGTGGCTTGTCCGCATAACCTGAATTACTTTTAGAAACAATAGAAGAAACTTGGGAGGATCCCTCCTTTTCATTAATTAATTGAAAACACACAGCGGTCCTATCATATTTTGGCAAGGTGTCATCTTCTAAAATATTCTGTATGTAAGTATTTGTATGGCAATTATTAATGCAGTAAGAAAGACACCCATGCAGGACATCATCAATATCAAGATCGTTAATATTTAACAAAGAAATTTTTCTTGATAACTCTTCACACTTCAAAAATAAGGTAAGTTCATCATGCTGATTAGGAATAATTTCATCATCACAATACAAATTTGCAGCACTCATGGGGTTCGAATTATCATTGGAGGAGCATTGAAAATTAAAATGACCAACTCTATGGCAAAGTTCACAAATAAAAGGATAGAGGGCACACACTTTTTCTCCAAGATCATCTAGAGCTCTAGACCACTTTCTAGTTTTTTCATTTCTGTGATGGATACAATATTCATCTTCTATTTGATTAATTCCACAAGGTCTATGTATTCCACAAAAATTAACATGCTTATAGGAAATAGCATTCTTAGGAGTTTGAGCACGCTTATTGCAATCATTAACAACAATTTCATTCTTCATGCAAGCGTCTTTAAAAGGTTCATGATACTTATCAAAATTCTTCCTAGGCAATTCAATGTGAGAAGCAAAAGCTTTATAAAGATTTGCAGCAACTTGAGAGTCAAGACCATAAGTAGCACTCATATTTCGAAATTTACCACTATCCATGAAAGTTTCAATGCATTCATAATCATAATTTATACCTGACTCTTTACCTTTGTCGTTCTCCCAATCTTCAGCGTTCTCCTTAATACGATCAAGAAGGTCCCTTTTAAACTCTTCTTTATTGCTCGTGAATGATCCAGAACAAGTAGTATCCAGCAAGGTCTTATCTTGAAAAGAAAGTCTTGCATAGAAATTATCAATGATGATATTACCTGGAAGCTCATGATTGGGGCATTTGAGCATTAAAGTCTTCAATCTCTCCCATGCTTGGGCAATACTCTCTCCATCATGAGGCCAAAAATTATATATATGGTTTCGATCTTTGTGAATTTCACTTGGAGGATAGAACTTGGAATAAAATAGAGGCACAATATCCTTCCAATCAAGAGAGCGCCCGTCCTTCAATAGTTTATACCAATGCGCCGCTTCACCAGATAGCGACATAACAAATAATTTCTTTCTAACTTCATCCATTGAAATACCTGCACACTTGAATAACCCGCATAATTCATGCAAAAACAGTAAATGATTCCTAGGATGGACAGTTCCATCCCCTTCATAGCGGTTATCCATAACACGTTCAATAATTTCCATAGGTATTTTATACGGAATACTTTCAGCAGGTGGATTTAAAATATCAGAAGCATCATTAGAGTTATCGCATATGGGAGATAAAGCATCATCAGAGCAAAATATTTCTTCTAAAGCGGAGGAGCAAAAAAGATTATTTTTATGTAAACTAGCTTCCCCAAGCTTAGACTTCTTCATAGCATTAGCAGTAATTGCATTCATACTAATAACATTGCTATTATCATGTAAATAAGGTTCCATAGGTTTTTTAATTTTCGCATCAAACAATTCTAAATTAGGAAAAAGATTAAAAAGCTCACCAAATTTTTTGTTGTTTTCCATTATGCCTAACTAGTGAAAATAAAAACAAGAAACAAAAAGATGCAATTGCAGATCTAAAGGAAATAGCTTCGAGCACACACACAATGGCGCCAGAAAAGTACTGTTACCTGGAACCGGAGTATGAGTGCCTTTTACCTTTCCTCCCCGGCAACGGCGCTAAAAGTGCTTGATGTCTACGGGAGCTTCTATTCTTGTAGACAGTGTTGGGCCTCCAAGAGCAGAGGTTTGTAGAACAGCAAGCAAGTTTCCCTTAAGTGGATTCCCAAGGTTTATCGAACTCAGGGAGGAAGAGGTCAAAGATATCCCTCTCAAGCAACCCTGTAATCACAAAGCAAGAAGTCTCTTGTGTCCCCAACACACCAAATACACTTGTCGTGTATAGGTGTACTAGTTCGGCGAAGAGATAGTGAAATACAAGTAATATGGATGTATATGAGTGGTAATAGCAATCTGAATAAAATATGGCAGCGAGTAAACATGCAACAAAACAGTAAACAAACGGTGTTTGCAGTATTGGAAACAAGGCCTAGGGATCATACTTTCACTAGTGGACACTCTCAACATTGATCGCATAATAAATAACTCTTTCTCTTATATGCTACATACACTCTTTTGTTGGATGATGAACACATTGCGTAGGATTACATGAACCCTCAATGCCGGAGTTAACAAGCTCCACAATTCAATGTTCATATTTAAATAACCTTAGAGCATAATAGATCATTGCAAAATAAACCAAGAACTAACATAGTGCACACACTGTCCACATTACACTATGAAGGAGGAATAGATCACATCAATACTATCATAATGATAATTAACTCCACAATCTACAAGAGATCGTGATCATAGCCTACGACAAGAACCACACGGTGCACACACTAATCACCTTTACACCAAGTAGGAGGAATAGACTACTTTAATAACATCACATGAGTAGCACACAACTAGTAGCGATACAAAGCTCATCATATGGATCTCAATCATGTAAAGCAGCTCATGAGATCATTGTATTGAGTACAGAGAGAGATTAACCACATAGCTACGGTAGAGCCCTCAGCCCCAGGGGTGAATTACTCCCTCCTCATCATGGAGACAGCGATGGCGGTGAAGATGGCGGTGGAGACGGCGGTGGAGATGACTCGGGGCATTCCCCGTCCGGCAGGTGCCGAACAGAGACTTATGTCCCCCGAATCTTGATTTCGCGATGGCGGCGGCTCTGGAAGGTTTTCTCGGGTCTCGTCTTCTCCGTCGGTGTTTTTAGGTCAGGGACGACTAAATAGGCGAAGAGACGGAGTCGGAGGGGCCACGGGGTGCCCACACCACAGGGGCGCGCCCCCCCCCGGGCCGCGCCGGGTGTGGTGTGGGGCCCCCTGGCTCCCCTCTCGTCTTTCTCCGGTGCTCTGGAAGCTTCCGGGAATTATAAGGTCCTCGGTCTTGATTTCGTCCGATTTCGAAAATATTTCTTTACTAGGATTTCTGAAACCAAAAACAGCAGAAAACAGCAACTTCGGCATCTCGTCAATAGGTTAGTTCCGGAAAACGCACGAATATGACATATAATGTGTATAAAACATGTAGATATCATCAATAAAGTAGCATGTAACATAAGAAATTATCGATACGTCGGAGACGTATCAACCTCGAAGCCCTTGTTGACTCCGCCATCCAGATGGAGGGCAAGTTGAACCAAGCCAATGACAACCGCAAGCGCCGCATGATGCACCAGAGTGGGCCCAGCAACACCTCCAAGTTTCGCCCGAGCTCAAGCGGAGGATTCACCCCCCAAAACAACAGGCCACCGGCACAGATGTCGCGCCCCGGTTATCAGAACCGGAGTGGAGGAAACCCCAGGACGGGAGGACAGCATCACAACAACAACAACTTCGTCCACCACAACAACAACTTCAACCGCGCCCCGACAAGAGCCCCTGCCAACCCCAACACCAACACTGCTCCAAGGACTGGGAGCAACGCTATCCCTGTCGCCCCCAAGGACAAGTCCACCATCAACTGCTATGAGTGTGGCGTGGTGGGGCACTACTCCAAAGAGTGTCCCCAGAGACTCGCCAAGATGGCCGCCAACACCACTGGCCCTGCTCAGCAGCAACGCCGTGTCGCCAACAACAAGAAGTTCGCCCCCAACAACCCGAACAACCGTAGCGGCCGCCTCTTTCACATGAGTGCGGAAGAAGCTCAGGAAGCCCCAGATGTCGTGCTGGGTATGTTCTCTGTTAACTCAATACCTGCAAGAGTGCTGTTTGATTCTGGAGCATCGCATTCATTTGTTACGGAAGAGTTTGCATGCACTAGTAAGATTCAACCCATCAGTTTGAAGCATGTCATGGTAGTGCAAATACCTGGATCAACCACTAAAGCTAGAAAAATTTGCAAAGATGTTCCTATCAGAATTCATGAAATAGACTTTTATGCCAATCTGATTGTTCTGGGAACAAAAGGTTTGGAAGTAGTACTGGGTATGGACTGGATGTCCAAACATCATGGACTGATTGATTGTGCCAAGAAGGCCATCACCATGACTAGTAGCACCGGAGTGTTAGTTGAGCACATCTCAAAAACTGCCCAGAAAGTTTACCTGCAACTAGAGTTTAGCCCAACCTACCTTGGATCAAATCAGGGTCGTCTGTAGATACCCCGATGTGTTTCCCGATGACCTACCCGGTATGCCCCGGATCGGGATATCGAGTTTATCATCGAGTTAATCCCTGGAACAGGACCTATAGCCCAGAGAGCTTACAGTATGAACCCGGCAGAATTAGTAGAACTAAAGAAACAACTGGATGATATGTTAGCCAAAGGTTTGATTAGACCAAGTGCATCACCTTGGAGATCACCAGTATTGTTTGTGGACAAGAAGGATGGTGCAATCCGTTTATGTACGGATTACCGCAAGCTCAATGACGTCACCATCAAGAACAAGTATCCTTTGCCCAAAATAGAAGACTTGTTTGACCAGTTGACCGGTGCCACCGTGTTCTCCAAGATTGATCTTAGGACAGGTTACCATCAGCTGAAGATCCGTGCATCGGACATCCCCAAAACTGCCTTCACCACCAGATATGGATTGTATGAGTACAATGTCATGTCATTTGGATTGACCAATGCCCCCGCTTATTTCATGAATCTCATGAATAAGATCTTCATGAACTTCCTGGATAAGTTCGTCGTTGTCTTCATCGACGACATCCTTATCTATTCCAAAACCGAAGAAGAACATGAGCAACACTTGGAAGTGGTCTTAGATACTCTTCGGGAACACCAGCTGTACGCCAAGTTCAGCAAGTGTGAGTTTTGGTTGAAGGAAGTAGGATTCCTGGGACACATCTTGTCAGCAGGAGGAATTGCCGTTGATCCCGCCAAAATAAAGACCGTTGCAGAATGGAAAGCCCCAACCACCCAGACCGAGGTCCGTGCTTTTCTCGGATTGGCGGGATATTACCGCCGATTCGTTGAAGGATTCTCAAGCATAGCCAGACCAATGACCCAATTGTTGAAAAAGGACAAGAAGTTCGAATGGACGGACAAGTGTGAAGAGAGTTTTCAACAGCTCAAGAGCAGACTGACTTCAGCCCCAATACTGATCATGCCGGACATCACCAAACCCTTTGATGTGTATTGTGATGCCTCCAAGATTGGTCTTGGATGTGTGTTGATGCAAGAAGGCAAAGTGATCTCGTACCTGTCAAGGCAACTGAAACAGCATGAACAGAACTATCCGACCCATGACTTAGAGCTAGCAGCCGTCGTGTTAGCCTTGAAAGTATGGCGTCATTACCTCATGGGTAATCGATGCGAGATCTATTCGGATCACAAAAGCTTGAAGTATATCTTCACTCAAAAGGAGCTGAACATGAGACAAAGGAGATGGTTAGAGTTAATCAAGGATTATGACATGGAAATCCACTATCACCCTGGCAAGGCCAATGTGGTAGCAGATGCTTTGAGTAGACTGCCGTGTCAGTTGAACTCCATGATCGCCGAAGAGCAACCTAGCCTTCACCAAGAGTTTGAACAGTTTAGGATGGAGCTAGTTAGTAAAGGTTTTCTCGCCAGCATTGAACTCCAACCCACCTTGATTAGTCAGATCAAGGAAGCTCAGAAGGGAAATACTAGTATTGACGGAGTCAAAAGCCAAATAGCTGCGGGAAAGGCACCAGGATTCACCGTAGATAAAGAAGGAGTACTTTGGTACAACGGACGCTTGTGCGTGCCGTCAGATTCGGAGTTGAAACAAGTTATTCTGAAGGAAGCCCATGACACCTTGTATTCTATTCATCCCGGAGGTACCAAGATGTACCAGGACCTGAAGGAACAGTTCTGGTGGCATGGGATGAAGCGAGAAATCGGGAGTTACATCGCCAAGTGTGACATCTGTCAGAGAGTCAAGGCAGAACATCAACGACCCGCAGGACTGCTACAGCCCCTGCAGATTCCCGAATGGAAGTGGGATTCGGTAGGAATGGACTTCATCACCGGATTGCCCAAATCTAGTAAAGGAAATGACTCTATCTGGGTAGTGGTCGACAGATTGACCAAAGTCGCCCATTTCATCCCCGTCAAGACCACCTACCAAGGACCAAGACTTGCAGAGTTGTATATCTCACGAATAGTCAGCCTGCACGGAACCCCAAAGTCAATAGTATCCGATAGAGGATCCCAATTCACCTCCAGATTTTGGCAGAAGGTACATGAAGGACTCGGAACTAGGCTGAACTTCAGCACAGCCTATCACCCGCAGACGGATGGACAGACTGAACGAGTCAACCAGATATTGGAAGATATGCTGAGAGCATGTGTGTTGGAGTATGGATCCAAGTGGGAAGACTGCTTACCGTACGCAGAATTCTCATACAACAACAGTTATCAAGCCAGTTTACAAATGGCCCCCTTTGAAGCCCTGTACGGAAGGAAGTGCCGTACCCCTCGAATTGGTCGGAAGTTGGAGAGAGTCAAGTCTTTGGACCAATATTCTCCGAGAAGCTGAAGAGAAGGTTCACAAGATTCGCGAGTACCTCAAGACCGCTCAATCAAGACAGAAAGCTACGCCGACAAGAGACGCCGAGAGATGACCTTCGAGATCGGAGATTTTGTGTATCTCAAAGTGTCCCCCTTAAAGGAATGCAGAGATTCCAGCTTAGAGGAAAGCTTGCACCCCGATATGTCGGACCCTTCAAAGTCCCGAGTCGCCGAGGGAAGTGTCCTATCAACTGGAATTACCAGAAGAAATGTCAACGGTGCACAATGTGTTTCACATCTCGTTACTCCGGAAATGCTTAGAGGTACCTGAGAAGACCGAGGTGTTCAAGAACATCGACCATCGAACTATGGATATCAACTCAGATCTGACCTACCGCGAAGTACCTATTCGCATCCTGGAGGAAGCATTCAGAACCACTCGTACCAGGAGTATCAAGTTTCTGAAGATCCAATGGAGTAACCACACCGAAGAAGAAGCCACTTGGGAGAGAGAAGATTTCATGAAGACTGAATACCCAGATCTCTTTAGTACCTAGTTTTCTTTAAGATCTCGGGACGAGATCTTTTGTAAGGGGGAAGGGTTTTTAACATCCCAAGTTTCAACAATAATAAATCAAGAGAGAGTTTCCATTATTCAAAATTTAGAACAAACAAAAACTTTTTCTATGCATGTAGTGCCACATATAGATTCATGCATTTAAGTAAATTTCTTTTGTGCAATTGCCATGATGAGTGTTAGCATGCTTAACTATTGTTATATGAACACTAACCAAGATCACCAAACCCTAATTTGAAGGGAATTGGAGAAAATGGGAAAAACCCATTTTCACTTACATACACAATATGCAAAATGGCAAATCCTCAACCAAGGCTATAATTGCTTGCTCCCTTGCTTCTAAAATACTTCAATATGATAAACTAACACAATTGCATCATTGGATCAAGAATCAAACACAAGGAAATCAAAAATCTTACATACATATGATAATGGTCATTTGGACCAAAAATATTTTCTTCACCACTTTACCCCTCTGTATTTCTCAATTCCTAAACTAAACTTGGTCAAACAAAACCATGTCATCCAAGACCATGTCAAGGTGAGTAACTTTGATGTTGACCACCATGGCTAGAGTTGACTAGGTTGACCAGAATAAAAGTGACAAGTAGGGATGCTGAAATAAAGTGAAGATCATGTCACTTTTGACATTTTGCAAAACAACTCTAAATTGAGTGCCACCACCACCAATACTTCACTTTAATTATATAAAAGAGATTCACCAAAAAGAATTTCAAAATTCAAATAAAAAGTTCATGCGGCCATTTTAACAAACACCTTGCAGGCATCTTTCCCAAATTATGTTACACACTATTATCCATCGGTTTCTTCACTAAACCACTTTAAACTTGTGATCATTAGCTATCTCTAGGACCCCTGCATCGAGCTCAGTACTTGCTAGGGTTAGAGAAAGTGGAAAAGTGAGAGAACAACCCATGCCGTGGCCATGCCGGCCACCTTTGGCCAAAACCCTCTCTGGCCTCCCTCTCACTTTCTCTTCATGTCTGCGAGCATCTCTGATGCATAAGGACCAAGCCTGTACCACTCACTCGATCGCCACTGCACGGCATTGCCCAGAACGCCCGTGTCCAAACCATGCCAGGACGCGCCAGCACGCGCGCTCACCGCGCACTGGACGCGCCAGTACGTCGCACACTCGATCGGCGTCGTCCTCCCCCTGCATCCCTATCGCCGCGTCGAGTAGCCACTCCACATCCTCTAGCGCCTAGACATGCTCAAGCACGCGCAGAGGCCTTGTCACCGTCGTCCTCGCCGGCGAAGTACCGCGGGTACTGTGATGATCACCGCACGCGCTCGAGTGATTCCTTCGTCCCCTCGCTGCGCCAGCTAGTCCTCGAGCATCGCCAGGACGACGCCTACACGCTGCCGTCCTTCGCTTGCCCTTTCGATCGCCAGAAGCGCCGCGCCATGGCCGCGCCCTTGCAGCACCTCACGGCCACCGATCAACACTATAAATAGGGGCGATCGGCTCCTCATTTCTTCACACCAAACACTCCCCTCCCTTCACTGAGCAACACCCCCCGATCAATTTCACCCGTAGCCGTCGGAGCAGCTCGAATCGAGAGCTCGAGTCCGCCGGAGCTCGCGGAAGCTCTGCGACGCCTGGAGCCTCCCCGAGCGCCACCGCTGCACCAGGGGCTTCCTCGTCGACAACCACTTCTCCGCGCACACTGCCAGACACCTGCAACGGCCTGGTAGGCTCTCCGACCCCCTACTGACGCCGTGAGCTCGCCGGAATCCCGCCGGGGACGACGACGCTCACACGCCGTTGATCGCTTCCCAGATCCTACGGTCGAAATCGATCATACCGTTTCGCTGCGTGATGACACACTGACGGGTGGCCCCCACCTCGTCAGTGCGGCCCAAGCGCACCAGATGCTTGCTGGGCTGCGCAGTGATTTTAAATCCCGTTTCGGCCCAGTAGCGCTTCCCGCCCAAGCCCACGATTCAAATATAGGTTTAAACTTATTTTGAATTGTGCTGCAGATGGATTAGTAAAAATTGAATAGTTTGAAATCTGCCAAACCAAATTTAGCAAACTTTATATCATAGGAAAGCCCATGAAATTATCTAACTAATGCCACTGGCCCCATCTCCAAATTCGTAGTAGAATTTAAATGTTAAAAATAACAAGTCAGGGACTTTTACAAATTGAAACTTAATTTAAAATTCAACCATAATTAATTTTGAGTTGATTCCAATTCTAATAAATCACAAATAATGTCCTCTAATTGATTATGCAATAATATAGATATGTTATTTGCATGATCATGGACAAGATGAAATAAAATAGCTATGAAGTCAATTCTAGTGCTTCTCAACTTGAATTTAAATTCAATAATTAATATGAGAGCTATCCTCTCATTTAAATCTTGATCCTAAGTAATACAACCAGAGGGGATGACTTAGAATAATGAACCTCTGATAGCTATTACTTAGAGATTTTAATTCATTTGATTAATAAATATTAAAACCATGTGAAGTATAACACTTCAAATATTATACACTCACATATAATAGATATGAAATGTTGACCTAGGGTCAACCTATATTTCATACCTGATTATTATATGAAGAGATTAAATCTTAATATAAGATAATAAGAGGAACTAAATTTCTCTAAGGAGCTACATACCAAAGTTAAGAAATAATAATAATAAGAGGAATTTATTTTAAGAACTCATCCAACAATCCACCATGCCATGTTTGATTGATGATAAGATTAGTGTGTGAAACCTTTTAAGTGTTTCTAGTATAGTATGTGAGCTTGGTTTAGTATTTATACCTCGTATTCGTATATAGACGCTAGTAACGAGGAGTATCAAGAGGAGGAAGCCTACTCCCAAGAAGAGGAGGAGAACTTTGATCACTACTCAGCTCAAGGCAAGCTAATCCTTGCTAAACACAAATGCTTAGCTCTACAAGAGCAAAGGCACCATCACACTTTACTATTATGTATTACCTATCCCATGTTTTTAATTACTTTTACTTTGGCTTATTTATTTCAAAGTACTTTTTGATTTATGATTCAATTGGTCTAGAGTAGAACAATACTTGATTTAGATTTGCACCACTCAAAGCTAGATAGCACCCCTCATATAGTTGCTATCGCTAATCAATTAAAATTGGGACTACTCTAGATGGGAACATGTGACTTTGAAATGAGGTTGAAACCTTGGAATGATGGTTCATTCCATTGAATGACTTTGAAGGTGTTTATGACCAAGAGAAGATAGTGATTTTTGATATAAAACTGATATGGTTTTGAATGCGATACCTTTCCAATTATACAAGTACCCCCACAATACCTGATTATGGGTAGGGCTTAACTAGAAACTTGTGTATTTTAGTATGGGTTCCCTCTAAACAAGCATCATAGGGGTTACGCCGAGGCTGCCTCCGTATATGAGAAATGATGTGAATATGAGGTGAATGTACGACCCAAGCCCTGTGCAGTTCCCGGGTTAACAGTTGGTTCTCACCGGGAGGCCAAGCTCATGGGGAGAGGTGCCTATACTAGGACATATAAGTGAAAGGTTATGGTTGATGATCCGCGTACTGAGTTACGATGATTCGGGGTTATCCTCGACGGATGAAATCAAAAGTTGTGTCACAAGAGTACAACCTCTGCAGAGTGTTAAACCTATTCGAATAGCCGTGTCCGCGGTTATGGACGGTTGGAAAGGCCATACTATTTCCGTTATCAGAATTTATGTTGAAACGATGATGGTGAATGGTGATTTGACTTGGATCCCCAAATGAATTGTGGGAATGACACTAATGTTCCCACTGGAGTTAGTCTAGCAATTAATGGGGTTTACTAAATGTTTATCAAATGAAAACTTGGCTTTATGCAAATAAACCTAGAGCTTAGTACCCCTTACTACACTTAATATGTTTTACCTTAGTATTAGTTTGCGAGTACTTTAAAAGTACTCATGGCTTTGCCCTGGCTATTCAAATGCCAGACTTTGAAGAGGAGCAACATCAGGATGACGGACAGCAGGATGTCTACGATAACTAGGATCGTCTTCTAACGTCAAGCGTTGCCTGTGGAACATATAGTCCACTACTACTACGCTTCCGCTACTTATTTGTGATGTTGAACAATCTGTTTGTGTAATATTGGATCATGTGATCCCTTGTTGTAAGACCTTGTGTGTTGTAATAAATGGTGACTCTGAACGACTTACTATTATGTCTCGCAAAAACAATCTTCCTGGGATTGCGATGTATGATGTAATAGGACATCCGGACTTAAAAATCCAGGTGTTGACAGTGGCTCTCGGTACTGGGGTTTCGCGACGGAGGCTTTAAATAGGCGAAAGGGCAGCCTCGGAGGGGGTCTGGTGGGACCAGACACTAGGGCGGCGCGGCCAGGGCCTGGGCCGTGCCGCCACCATGTGTGGGCCCCACGTGGCCCCTCTCGACGGCTCTCGGGTGTTCTGATGCTTCCGGGCAAAATAGAAACCCGGCGTTGATTTCGTCCAATTCCGAGAATATTTTCTTACTAGGATTTCTGAAACCAAAAACAGCAGAAAACAGCAACTGGCTCTTCGGCATCTTGTTAATAGGTTAGTTCCAGAAAATGCGTAAATACGACATATAATGTGCATAAAACACGTAGATATCATCAATAATGTAGCATGGAACATAAGAAATTATCGATACGTTGGAGACGTATCAACCACCGCCGCCGGGTCCGCCGGAACCACCGCCTCCCAGACGCCCTGCACGTCGAGGTTGGCCTCGACCTTGATCGCCCAGACGGTGTAGTTGTCGCGGGTGAGCATCGGACAGAAGAGCGGCATCGCGCTCCCCCCGGCGCCACCACCGTGCGGAACCAGCGCCATCACCTCGCTCTGATACCAAATGTGGGTTTTGGCACTAGCTAGCTCTCTCCTCACACTCACGGACAAAGGTAGAAGAAAGGAGGCTGCACAGAAATTTTTCAGCGCACAAAACGCCGGCGCACAAACGCCTTTTTTTCTTATGCGAGCTCTAACTCGATGCAACAATGGAGTACAGGTGTGGTTTTGTAGCCGCTCCGGCTCGCACTCACGACGCCACGGCCGCGCCCACGACACGCACTCACGCGCTCTACGCTCCCACCTCGCCATGATCCGCTTGCTCCGGCTGCTCGCGCCCATGCCGCGCCCAGACGCCAGCGCGTGCACACACACGAGCCAGACTCCCGACACACACACGCACACACTGCACACACCGCCCTGCCCGCCATGGACTTTGACCTGGTGCACAGACACCGGTCACCACCACATCGGACATGGCTTATTGCTAACACATATGGTTCAATCGGAAATAAACAGAACTCCATCAGACAGCTGGCTCTGCACTTCCGTAGTCTCCAGCTTAGCTAGCGAGAGCGGTTTTTCAGCGCAGATGCGCAAGGCGCACACGTATCTACACCGCACATCCTGGCGTGTGAACAGCAACACTAGCGCACGTGAACAAGCTAGCACCTTAATTCAGAGTCGCTAATGATGGCCGGGTTGTGGTCTAGGTTTCAATTCACATGGGCCTCGTAGGACACTGTTCTCTGCATATCCTATGGCTCTGACTTTTGTCCTGTGTGTCCATGTTCAGCCCGTGACTAGCTGAAAAAATCTCTGCATATGAAATGAGCACAGTGACCCATCACAGCTACGTTTGCCACTGACTGGGCTACTGAATCTCAAATACATGCCTGCAATTACTCGAACAGGTTGGACGCATACCTCCATCACCCAAGCTCAGGTGCTGTACGGGCCGCTGAGATGCTCTTGGCTTGTTGGTGCTATCCCGGCGGTGGCACGGAGAGATTTTGGCGCGTTGCTGCTCCCCCGACGGTGTCACGGCGAGCTGACTGCCTGCTGCTTGTATCCTCTCGGGTCGACGCGGCGGCAGAGCGCGGCAACCCGGCGACGGTAGGTAAGCAGCGACCTCCTGAAGCCCAGCACCTCCATGGCTCCATCTGCTGCTTGTCGCCTCTGCTGCTAAGCCAGTGAAACTGCTCAATGGAGGAGCTCAGATTGATGGAAAGGGGGAGCGGATATGGCCGAGAGCGGCGTCTGTTTGAGAAACAGTGCACAATGCGTCTCAGGAACAAGACAAATGCAGTGATAAGTCAACCCCTACACTACAATAGCCTATGGCTCCTAGATGATTAACGCGGAAGGGCAGGAGGCTGGTAATCACTTGCCAGTGCCGCACAGAGACACCGAATCTCCAGCTACCATCGACGACGGAGATACGGGTGCGCTCCACGCACGTGCTTCGTTGCACTTTTCCCTTAGCTAGTGGTTGCTGTACCACAATGCCAGAAGAAGCCTCACTCTATACTACATGAGGGAGGCAGCCAAGCAGCGAGAATATGAAATACAAATTCACATTCATACCATACAAAAAACACGACCCTGCAAATTCTATTAGAGAGCAGAACGTAAAAGGTCATTGCGATTGAACACCAAATATAAGGCATCAACCTCTTGGGGCGGAAAATAACAGTTGCCTACAGATATCTGTTCAGAAAACTATCAACATTATGTTTGTTTTGCATGAGCAGGAAAACATTGAAGCCGAAGCAAAAAAAATTGGTTCAGATTTGCAGACCTCACAACAAAGAAATAGAACACTCGAAATGAAGTCTACACGCACTGATGATTTGGGTAGCTTTCCTTATTATTCAGGAAATATGCAGGGTTGTTGATAAGATGTTATGACAACTACATCTACAGCTGCATTGTCCAGATGACAGACCTGTCTTGGCAAAGTCACTTCTCATCATTGCAGGATGTATTTCACTCAGACACCAAACATGAGGCTGAATTTGGTAGCAAGGGGAATGGATATGATGGCAGCACCCAGTGCGACACCGAATATACGGTGTGAGATGGAGAACGTAGCGCTCAGCTGTGGCTTCTTCAGCGGAAGATGGGGAGACAACGGGCGGTTCGCAACAGGAGCTGACAGGGGACGACTTGTATGCAGGGCTCGGCTTCCAGATGGAGTCATCTTCTGTCGCAGAGCTCCTAAGGGAGAAGACGCGTAGCCCTTCGCTTGCCCAATGCTTGAGGAGTGTCTAAGGCCATCCATGTTGTTGAAAGATGAGTTTGAGCTACCAAGGGCACCTGACCAATGACAAGAAACGTGACAAGCCTTATTTGATTAACTGTTGATCACAATAGAGCAGAATAGCAAGGAACAAAGGAAACCAATGTTGATTCTACCATTTGTACATAGCGATTGCTAAAGAACTATTAAGTAAACAGATGCCAGTTCTTCATTAAACAACACAACACATCAAATTATGAACCTATATCCTGGTAAAAGTTAAATGCAGATAAAAGACACTTGAGGCATGTGTAGCAAGACTGTTGGAAAGCAATATTGACTATAACATTTATTTATTTATACATAGAAATTGCATGCCACAGATTTATTAAGTAAATAGATGGCTGGTCTTCATTAAACAACAAACCAATTTATGAACCAACACAACAAGAATGCACTTCAAAGGTGCTTGTGTGCAGCCATTAGCACCTATATAATTGACCTGTGGTGTGAATGTTTGATATCTCGAAACTACTTCAGAACTTAGAAGTACAAATAAGAAAGAAAATTAATCAAAGAGTGCATACCACGGAGAGCAAAGGAAGCGTCTCTCAGGGGTGCAAACTGTTGAAGGATAGAGAGGGAGAGAGATATGCGGAATATGATGGATGTATTATTGAGCCTCATGGGCGAGTATATATAGGCGTACAAGGGACCGACTTGGAGTAGAAGACAAGAAACAAATCTATCCCTACCTAATCTATCCCTAACCGTACGTATACCAAATATATCTCTAACACTCCCCCGCAGTCGTAGCGGTAGTGACGTGAACAACAGTAGCGTCGCGGACGGTCAGACTGGAGATAAACCGAAGTGGACCCCAGAAGGCTGACACTCCCCCGCAGTCACAGCGGGAGCGTCGTGGACGGAGTTGCGTCGCGGATGCTTGGACTGTAGAGGAAGCTGGTGAGGCGCAGGCGAGGTGGTAGCCCTTTGTGCCGATGTCGAGGTAGCCGAGAGCGTGGGTGCTGCAACCTTGGTCGAGGAAGCCGCGCGAGGAATTGCCGTGGTCGATGTCGTGGGCGGGTGCCGGTGTCGATGTAGCCGCAAGCGCGTAGTGCGCGAGGAGAGTGACGGAGACGCGTCGAGGCAGTCGTGGAGTTGGTCGATGCCGAAGTCGATGCAGTCGGAGCCGTCGAGGACGAAGTGCAACCATAGTTTTGCCAGAACTAGGCGCACGTCGGGGACGAAGGCATACTCTGGTTTTGCCAGAACCGAGTACGCATAGAAGAACTCGGCGGTGACGCGGTCGAGGCAGTCGTAGAGGCGATGCCGAAGAAGACGTTGTCGAAGCCGATGAAGACGAGACGTCCGGCGCGAGTTTGCCAGACTCGGGAACGTGTCGGGGATGAAGGCACTTCCGGTGTTGCCAGTACCGGGCATGCGAGGGGCAGGGACCATCATGAACTTGTCGCCGTGTCAGAGGGACTAGCAGAGGAGGCCTCCGGAAGCGTCGCGGTCGCAGATCGACGGAGAGATGCCGACGCTGCCCGCGGTTCTCGAGTAGAGTAGCAGGTGGTGTAGACGGGGACGAGGCGATGGCACGGGCGACGAAGTCGAGACGGTTGGAGACGTAGAAGGCGGCTAACCCAGCGGTGACCAGGGGTGGTCATGCTGGACGCCTAGACGGGCGTTGCGGTGGTCGGCGAGCCCAGCGCGACCTGAAGTGGTTGGCGAGCCCAGCGGCGACCTGGGGTGGAGGCGCGGCGGCGGTACACGAAGTAGGCGAGGAAGACCCGGCGGCGTGACGAAGACCATGCGCGGACGGAGGCAACCCGCGCCGAAGGGGCGGCGCTGTGGTGGCCTCGGACATCGATGCGCGGGGGACGGCGAAGGTGACCGCGTGCAGCAACGGCACGGCCCGAGGGGCCGGCGTAGCTGCAGGGCGCGAGTCGGTGCAGCGGCGGGAGACCACCAGCGACGTACACGCCTCGGAAGGCGCGTCGGAGGCCGGTAGCATGGACCAAAGGCGGCGGCGCTGCGGCCCGAAGGGGCGACGCAGCGGCAACCCGATGCTCGATCGGTGGTAGGCGCGTGCTCGGGGACTTGCTTGGCGTAGATGTGCGCGGGGTCGGTTGATCAGACCGACGGCGGCGCTACATGTGCCATGGCGTGGACGACGCGCAGATCGGAGTCGATGGCGGCGTTGTCGATGTAGTCCCGGGCGATGACGGTGAAGACGAGCCGGCGATGGAGACCGCGCGAGCAAGAACAGCCTGCTGCGATGCACGTAGGGGCGCCCCGTGTGCGGCGCGTGCGGCTGTGCCGTGCGGTTGATGGCCGGTGCAGGTCGATGCCGTTGTCGGAGTAGAGGCGCAAGAGGACGACGGCGATGGGCGACTCAATCCGATCAATGATCGGTAAACCAAAAAGAAAACGCCGGTCGAGCGACCAGCGGAGCAAAAAGAAAACCAATCTACGGATTGGAAAAAAAGACTCGAGGGCAGCGGATCAACGGATCGGCGGACGAACCCTCATACGGGTTGCGCGGCCCCCGGAGTAGATCATGGAGATCGACCTCCCCGGGGGCGGCGCGGCGCGGAAGCTTGGGCGGCGGCTAGGTCAAGGAGCGTGCCGCTCTGATACCATGTTGAAGGATAGAGAGGGAGAGAGATATGCGGAATATGATGGATGTATTATTGAGCCTCATGGGCGAGTATATATAGGCGTACAAGGGACCGACTTGGAGTAGAAGACAAGAAACAAATCTATCCCTACCTAATCTATCCCTAACCGTACGTATACCAAATATATCTCTAACACAAACCGAGTGTTGCTGTGATACTTGTCCATTCCTGCGCACACACACATATAGAAACCAATACTAACACATCAGCATCAACACACTTTGGTCAGAAATAATATGATAGTCTGTGAGTTTGAGAAAAAAACAGATATACATTCATGCTTCTTAATCCCAATATCAATTGAAACTAGTGACACATACATATTCTGGAATACAGATCAAGTGATGCATTTTAGTAAATTCATGATAAACCTTGAAACCAAGCAGATTAGTGGATAAACACCCACTCATAGACCGCAATCCCGATCATGTGATCCGATCCACTGTTCGGATATACCATATGTAGCAAGATTGATGGAAAACTATGTCGATTATCCCATATATTTAGACATAGAAATTGCACATAAGAGATTTATAAACTAAACACATGGCTATTCTTCATTAAGCAACACACCGCATCAATTTATGAACCGATATCGTAATAAAAGTATTATATATATACCAAATCCACTTGAGGCATATTGTGTTATGTGTAGCACGACTAGTGGAAAACAATGTTGATTTTACCATTTATTTGTATGAGGAACGCTGCTTCGAGTTCCTCCTCCGCATTGACGACGACCCACTCGGCATCAAGCGGCTACCGGACAAGTTCGCCGAGTTCATCGATGGCGTCGAGCCGGCGCAGTTGCAGCTACGGGAGGCTAGCTGCAACTTCTGCCGCTGGCCCGTGGAGGTCCTGTTCGACGGGCAGGGCAAGATGTACCTGCACACGGGGTGGGACAAGTTCGCCCGTGACCTCGCGCTCGAGCCCGGCTGCCAGCTCACCTTCCTCTACGAGGGGGACGGCGAGATGATCGTGAAGGTGTTCGACGACACAGCCTGCCGCGTGCACTACCACACCGGCGAATCCGGCTCGGACACCGATAGTTAGAACTTATAGTGTTGTGAACTCTATCTTCATAGCTACGTGTTGTTTGAATTCTATCTTAAATTGTATGAAACTATGTGCTACGATGTTAGCTATGATGATGTTATGTCTATGATGTGTGTACGAAATTGCTGTTGATATGATGTGTGTATGAAATAGCTGTTGACATGATGGCAGTTTAGGTGGAATATGGTAGGATTTTTCATGGTTTTACACAAGTCAATGTGTGGCGCCCTTGCCACTGGCGCCACAGTGCAGTGTGGCGCCACTCCCAGCGGCGCCACACATCCCGACATATCTATTTGTAATTGCCCAAAACATACTGTAAGACAAATCGTCTGGGACTTAGCCGTTTTGGCGAGGCTCTATGTGTGGCGCCGATGCCACGGGCGCCACACTTGCCTGTGTGGCGCCGATGCCGCGGGCGCCACACAAAGAGGCTCGCCAAAACGGCTAAGGACTAATCGTCCGGAGCCCCTGGATGTTTTCGACCCAAAAGTTGATATATGTTGGCATGTGTGGCGCCGATGACACGGGCGCCACACAGTGCAGTGTGGCGCCAGTGCGGAGGGCGCCACACATTGACTTGTGTTAAAACCATGACAAATCCTAGCATATTCAAACATGTTTGAGTACAGCATTGCACATATGTACGACACAGCATAATGGTTCAAACGACAAATAAGGTTCGACGACATTTTAGCGTGTACCGCTTCTTCAAGTCGGAGTGAACAACAATGTAAGGGCGATGATGCTTAATGGAGAACTCCTTCAACCATATCTTCAATTCCAAGAAGGTATCAAACGTGAGCCCTTTAGAGATCATAGCCGTCGTAGCATCCACATCTCTCTTCGATATTGGCCTAGCTCCAAGAAGAAAACTTTTGCCACCATCAACCACGACTCCATCCGCAAGACTAACATCACGGAACAATGGTACCCGGATATCCCGTCCGGTTACCTTCTTGAAGATCTCGGCTCTTTCGGCTTCCTTAGCCGTCAAGCCATCCTCATCAACCTCCTCTTCGGGTCCATCACCAGAATTTGACCAAGCCAGAAGTGGGCCGCGATCAAGACGGATTTGAAGATATATGCGTGGAGAGATATGTAAATCGGCCTTGTGTATCAAGTTTGGGCTAGTTGGCCCGTGTATCTTTACAGTAGGTTACGTAGAAATTAGAGTTTATCTCGTGCACGGTTTAGTGCACGCCCACATTAGAAAGTCCGCTGGACTATAAATATGTACCTAGGGTTTATGGAATAAACAACAACCAACGTTCAACACAAACCAATCTCGGCGCATCGCCAACTCCTTCGTCTCGAGGGTTCCTCCGGTAAGCACCATGCTGCCTAGATCGCATCTCGCGATCTAGGCAGCACGAGCCTGCCTAGTTGTTCATGCGTTGCTCGTACTGAAGCCTTTTTGATGGCGAGCAACGTAGTTATCGTAGACGCGTTAGGGTTGGCATCGTTCTTAGCATCATATGCTCGCGTAGTGCAACCCTTGCGCGTCTAGCCGTCCTTGTGCCTCATCATGGGTGCAGGGGCGGCACCCCGCTTGATCTTTATTTAGTAGATCTGATCCGTTATGGTCGCTCCTTGATTCATCAAGGATTAGTTTAATATCTGCAATAGTTAGGCCTTACAAAGGGTTGGAGGATCCAGCGGCATGCAGGGTGTAGTTTGCTGCCCCTAGACAGGACGTTCCGAGGATCAACCTAGTGTTGGTTTTTAGGCCTTGTCTAGGGCTGGCTTACGTTTACCGTGCGTGAGCGCGAGGCCCAATCGTGAGTAGGATGATCCGATTATGTGGTGAAAACCCTAGATCGTCGTGGATCTCATATGCTTTATCTTGATCAAGCAGGACCACCATATATTCGGCCACCTTGGACGAATCATGGGTGGATCGGCTCCATGAGCCGATTCACAGGATAACCTGAGAGCCGATCGAGGCTCGTATTTAACGTGTACGTGTGTGCCCTGCAGGAAACTAAGCGAGGCATCATCCACACCTTCCTGACCAGGTATAGGTCAGGTGGCACGCCCTGCGACCCGCATCGGCGCGCGACCAGGAGGCTTTGCGGGCCGTCGCTCCGAGGGACTGGGGCCAGCCGCAGCCCTAGTCATTCCCGGCTCTACGGTGTTGGCGCCGCTGCCCGCCGGTGGGTTTCACGACGTGGCACAATCCGGTGGGACTCATCTTCAACGACAACCATCTCGCCATCCACATCAGAGATGGCGAAAGACACCATACCATCTTCATCAGAAGTGGCAGAAGAAACTCCGGTCACGTACGGGGATCTGGCGAGCTCAAGAAGAAGTACGACGAGATCAAGTCTGCCCTCGAAGCCGACCTAATCGGCTCTTTCCACAGGACCCGCTCCCATGGCAGCAGATGGAAGGGGTTCACACCTGAAGGCGCGCTTGATGGGGTGGACCTGTCCACCCCGTCCGAAGAACGCACCAGGTCGCTGCGTCAGGAGATCAACTTCATGGTGGCTCATTCGCTGCACCGCCATTCCGAGAGCCTGGTGAATACGTTGGAGCGCGTCGCGCTGCGCGTGATCCAGGAGATCATGAGCCATCGGTACTCTCCGTCAGGACCAGCCCTAGGGACTCACCAAGGGGAAGCGCTGCTCCATTCCCGTCCCCCGCTGCCATTCGCGTTGGCAGCGCCCGAAGCGCCGAACTCATCGGCTTTTGTCGTCTACAAGATTGGTGGTGACCCCAGTGACTACCAGTTCCTACAGGACGCGCCCAAGGAGATCCCGCACGGATACGCATGTGCATACGTGCCTGCAGCACTGGGCACCCTCGAACCAGGTTGCTATAGCAGGGACTTCTGGGGCAACAGGAGGAACGTCGGAGGCAGACCCTGAGAAGCAAACGTGGCTAGCTAAATACGCCACCCCGACGAAACTCCCGAGCCCAGCTCCTGCAGTTGGCTCGGAACCAGAGAAACAGGCATGGCTGGTTAAGTACGCCACTCCGACGAATCTTCAGGGTTCGGCACCTGCAGCCATCACCGCGGATCAAATTTGTACGATCCTGAAAGATCAGTTCGGCATGATGCCGAAAAGAAAGGCGATCGGCTATACCAAGCCGTACCCCAATGAGTACGAATTGATCCCGCTACCGCCCAAATATCGGCTCCCGGACTTCACAAAGTTCAGCGGATCAGATGGCTCCAGCTCCATCGAGCATGTGAGCCGATATTTGGCACAGCTGGGCATGATCTCAGCGTCAGACGAGCTGCGCGTGAGGTACTTCTCACAGTCCCTCACAGGATCGGCTTTCGGATGGTACACGTCGCTGCCACCGAACTCAATCCAGACCTGGAAGCAGCTGGAAGAGCGGTTCCATGAGCAATATCACTCGGAGGCTTCCGAGGCTGGCATTGCCGATCTAGCCCAAGTACGACAGAAGCGCGGAGAAACGGTGTCGAATACATTCAGCGCTTCAGGACCGTTAGGAACCGATGCTATTCGGTTCATGTAAGCGAAAAAGAAGCAGTCGAATTGGCGGTGGTGGGTCTATCATCATCGATCAAGGAAGTGGCCTCCCAGGCGGACTATCCTTCATTAGCACACATGGTGCAGAAGTTGTCAGCATATGAGCAACGCCACCCGGATATCTACCAAGATAAATTCAAGCGCGTGGTTACCATGGTTGACGCAGGCGAAGATGAAGGTCCTACGGGAGAGCGAGAGGTCGCAGTAGCTGAGTGGACTCGAGCTGCAGGCCCAGAACCTGCAAATGGGTAAAGCCACCAGGGCCTCCAAGAGGGTTCGACTTCGACGTGACGAAAACCGAGCAGATTTTCGACCTCTTACTCGCGGAGAAGCACATAAAGGTACCCGAAGGCCACAAGTTTCCTACGGTGCAAGAGCTGAACGGAAAGCCATACCGCAAGTGGCATAACACGTTCACCCACACCACCAACGACTGCAGGGTGTGGCGTCAGCAGATCCAAGTGGCGATAGAAAATGGGCGATTAATTTTTAACCAGTACGCCATGAAGGTCGACACACACCCCTTCCCCGCCGTCAACATGGTGGAGTTTACCCACCTTGGAGGGTGCCAGCCTGATTTCTCAGCCAACATCAGCATGGTAGAGCTTGGACACCGCTCTGAGAAGGACGGGGATGAGGACAGCTGCTCTCAGAGCAAGGACACCGAGGGGGCCGCTCCATGCGATCGGCTCCGTCAAGATGGCAAGCGCTACGTCACGGAGGGGGAAGTGAAGAACATAAGATACCAACGACCCCTCTCTGATCACCTCCTCAACAAGTATGTTAGTCGATATGACCAACGCCGGCGATACGATAACAATGATGAAAGAGGTCGGATGACCATAAACGACGGAAGACATCGCCGGCATAATCATGATGAGGAGCGGCAGGAGCGCCACGGCAGGAGCGGGACGATACGGACAGGCATTGGCACTGCCCTTTCTTCGACACTGCTGGGATTCAGGAATGAGCCGATTACCAACAATCGGCAACTGCCCGTGCAACCGGAAAAAGAAGGAGACAGCCAACGTGTCCGTGTTCGAGCGCCTAGGGCCTCTCCCACCGCAAAACAGACGTGCTGAGACCCCTCCGTTGGAAGATCTCGAGGATTCAGAAGACGAGGGGGAATACGAAGAAGACAGGTGCCACCGTCCGAGGTGGTGCCCTGACGGTCTCAGCCATACACAAAAACGCAGGGTTCAGCGATTGCGCGGTCTGGAGGAAGCCGAAAGGATGTACTTGCATACGCTGAGGAAGGCGCGACCGATCTGGCGCAAAAGTCCAGAGGACCCTGGATGAGGAGGGACTGCCGCAAAGAAAAGAGTGGCGCCCCAAGCAAAAGAGAGCCGATGATGACACATCGGCTGGCACAAACATGGTGTTCATTCGTCCGGCGGAGTGTAGTGCTCCACGATTACACAGTGCACCCGACATGGATAACAGCAAGCGCACCAACGTGCTAAGGTCAGAGATTGGGCTGGTTTTATCCGCCGACATGGACGAGTAGCAAGACTACGTCAATAAGCAACATGGCGAGGCCGATCCTTGCGATCGGCCCTCCGAAACTGATGAAGGGATATTACAAAACCTTCACCGAACAAGCAACATGGAGGCCGATTCCAGCAATCGGCCCAAATTATCCTCACCATCCATTCTGCCTGGGATCAACGTTTGACCCAACAGGGACTACCTGAAGAGCCGATACCATCAATTCTCTTGACAGAATCGGCTCGGGGGGCACCTAGAGGGATAAAACACGAGGATATGAAATAATATTGAGTATGGGGGCCGATACACAAATCGGCCTAAAATTTTTAAAGATTTTACAGCTGATGCAAGGGCATCAACTTCAGAATTGAGAAGCAGCCGATGCACGGCCATCGACTCAAGAAGATCAATGTTACGATCAGAGGACCAATGAAGCACGAGGGGGGATCCCTCAATGGAGTAATTCCTCTCTTCAAGAGCAGCCTGGACGTGCAGAAAGGGGCTGATTCGACCAGCAGGGCGCTAAGAGAAGACTGGAGAAACTCGGGGGGCAGCTCGCCTTGAAGGCTCTCTGCTTTGGGAAGCCGATTTATGTGCAAATCGGCTGGCTCTGCATGATCAAGCCCAGGCTAATTCGGCTAAGTTTTTGCCTTGGCCAAGACTCGGGGGGCAGCAGGCTTGGTGGATACGATCGGCTGTTCCTTCATTGCAAACCTTCGTCACAGATGATGAGTGCTGAAAAGGATTATTGGGTTTGGTTGGGAAAGTTCAAAGGTTTTCCTGAAGATCCTGCATTTTCTGCCAGATTTAGAAAATCATCAGTTGAAGAAGGGAAGAGCGAATTTCGAAGGACCGATGCGGTGCTATCGGCTCATTACGCATTGGTAAAGGGGGCGAATCGGCAAGGACAGTAGAAGAGGGAATCGGCTTAATTAAGCTCAGAAGAAATCGGCAAAATCAAATTGGGGAAAAGAAAAAGTTCTTCATTGATAGGCAAGATTTTTTACATAAAGAGCTAATTGCTCTCAAAAGGAAATATGAGGGGTACATTGCCCCGTCTGCTACTGCTGATCCTATTCTAGAGGTCCTAATCTACGGGCCGTCGCTGCCCTCATCGTCGCCTTCGTCGCTGCCGTCGGCGCTGCTCCCGGCAGGCTCGTCGTCGCTCCAATGGCCGCCGACTGGTCCTCGTCGTCTTCATCTTCTCCGTCAGCGTTGTCCTCGTCTGTCGAAGTCACTAAAGTTGCCCGGCCAAGGGCAGAACCGCTTGGCCGGCGGCTCGTCGGAGGAGCTCTCATCGTCGTCTTCCTCCTCCTCTCCCTGCTCCCTTCCTCCCCGGAAGAGGTGAAGTCACAGGAGAAGTTGTCGTCGTCGCTCTCCTCCTCCGGTTCCCCAACGGCGAGGAAGCGGAGGTCACTCTCCCCGTCGGTCAAGGATTTGTCATCCTCGGACCAGACGAAGGAGTCATGGTCCTCTTTGTCCCACTTCGTTGGGGCGAGGATATCGTACGCCGCCTGCGTGCCCCACGAGGGCGTCTCCTCTCGGATAGGAGAGGACACGTAGGAAAGACCTGATGAGGAGGAAGAAGAGGAGGACGAAGACATGGTGGCAGAGGAGGGTTTTTTGGAGGCTAGTGCGAAAGGGGATGAGGAAGGTGACTGTTTGCTGCGGTTAAATAAAAGAGAGCATAGTAAAAATTCAATGCCACAGTAGTTCCCGAGGAGGTGGTGCCAGAACCGTCTAAACGCGCAGAGAAGTTGAGAAGGCAAGTTGTCATGATGAAGGACTCTGCGACGTTTCTGCTCTGCTACGACATGACCCGACGAAAGGAGAGCGTAATGATTTTGGAAATGTCATTTCCAAAACCAGGGGGGCATGTGTTATCACCAGAATTTGACCAAGCCAGAAGTGGGCCGCGATCAAGACGGATTTGAAGATATATGCGTGGAGAGATATGTAAATCGGCCTTGTGTATCAAGTTTGGGCTAGTTGGCCCGTGTATCTTTACAGTAGGTTACGTAGAAATTAGAGTTTATCTCGTGCACGGTTTAGTGCACGCCCACATTAGAAAGTCCGCCGGACTATAAATATGTACCTAGGGTTTATGGAATAAACAACAACCAACGTTCAACACAAACCAATCTCGGCGCATCGCCAACTCCTTCGTCTCGAGGGTTCCTCCGGTAAGCACCATGCTGCCTAGATCGCATCTCGCGATCTAGGCAGCACGAGCCTGCCTAGTTGTTCATGCGTTGCTCGTACTGAAGCCTTTTTGATGGCGAGCAACGTAGTTATCGTAGACGCGTTAGGGTTGGCATCGTTCTTAGCATCATATGCTCGCGTAGTGCAACCCTTGCGCGTCTAGCCGTCCTTGTGCCTCATCATGGGTGCAGGGGCGGCACCCCGCTTGATCTTTATTTAGTAGATCTGATCCGTTATGGTCGCTCCTTGATTCATCAAGGATTAGTTTAATATCTGCAATAGTTAGGCCTTACAAAGGGTTGGAGGATCCAGCGGCATGCAGGGTGTAGTTTGCTGCCCCTAGACAGGACGTTCCGAGGATCAACCTAGTGTTGGTTTTTAGGCCTTGTCTAGGGCTGGCTTACGTTTACCGTGCGTGAGCGCGAGGCCCAATCGTGAGTAGGATGATCCGATTATGTGGTGAAAACCCTAGATCGTCGTGGATCTCATATGCTTTATCTTGATGACCACCATATATTCGGCCACCTTGGACGAATCATGGGTGGATCGGCTCCATGAGCCGATTCACAGGATAACCCGAGAGCCGATCGAGGCTCGTATTTAACGTGTACGTGTGTGCCCTGCAGGAAACTAAGCGAGGCATCATCCACACCTTCCTGACCAGGTATAGGTCAGGTGGCACGCCCTTGCGACCCGCATCGGCGCGCGACCAGGGGGCTTTGCGGGCCGTCGCTCTGAGGGACTGGGGCCAGCCGCAGAAGATCTCGGCTCTTTCGGCTTCCTTAGCCGTGAAGCCATCCTCGTCAACCTCCTCTTCGGGTCCATCATCATCCGAGTCCGACGCATAGCATCGGGAATAAGGAATGGAGTGGTCCATCTCCTCTTGTGTCCAATATTTATCCAAATCACCGATATTGTTGCCATTCATCTCGAAACCATCATCACCATCGTCATGCTCGTCATACTCATTATCCAACGGAGGTTGTTGGGCAATGGGAGATTGGACAATGGGAGATGGGTGGCTTCTTCCGAGCGGCGCCACACGGGCTGCCACGTCGGATCGGCTCACCCAGCTCAGCGTCGACGGGCCACGTCGGATGGGTGTGTGGCGCCGGCAGGACGGGCGCCACATGGGCATGTGTGGCGCCCATGAGAGGGGCGCCACACAAAAGGGTTAGATGGGTGAAATAGTTTCGCCGGAGGGTCAGTCTGTGCTTTTCTTTCACTTTTGGGTTATTTTTGTGCAAATCGCCAAACCAAACCAAACCAAACGAACCAAAACAACGCAACGCCAACACTCGGCTCCCTCCCTCTGATCTGCGCTCGTCTTCCTCCTCACACCACCAAATCTCCTCCGCGGGCTTCCCAATCCGAGAACCCTAGCGCGCGCCATTTTGATGCGCCGCCATGTCGTCGTGGGGCCTGGGCTGGAAGCGCAGCTCCGAGATCTTCCACCTCACCCTCGACTACGGCGACTTCGCCGACGACCACCCCGATCAGGACCCCTCCTCGCCCCCGCCCCCGCCCCAGTCCCCCACCTTCTCCCCACCGCCACCACCAACGGCGACCTCGGCTTCCGCATCGACCTCGACTGGTCCGCCGCCGATGACGAAGACCAGGTCGCGCTGCGCCTCCAGTCCCAGCTCATGGTCGCGTTGCCCCCGCCCCACGACGCCGTATCCGTCGATCTCAAGCCCGACAACGACAACGACAAGGTCGCCGTCGAGATGCGGGTCGTCAGGAGGCGGGAGGCGCTGCGCTCCGTCCGCGTGGCGCGGGCGCTCGGCTCCACGCAGAGCACGGGCGACGGCGCGGTGGTTCTCGCGCGGCTCATCAGATCCAACCTCGCGCCCGCGCCCGCTGCCGATGGACCCGTCGCTGCGGGCGTGCCCGTGCTTGCCGACCACTGGCGCTCCGTCACCGCGCTCAGCCTCTGCAACTGCGGCCTCATGGTGAGTCCTTCACCATCCAAACATTCTATTCTCATCATCCAACACCTACCACACATGCTCCTCCACCACAGATTCAACTGTTGTTTCCTTCGCCACATTTTTTTCTTCAGTCTATAGTCAACTAATGTAGTACCAATTATGTATTAATCACGACTCACGAGCCTCATTACAGAGATACTTGTGTAACAGTATAGTAGAAGAGCAGCCATGCCTAATATTGTGTATTGCTAGTATTGTCTTTAGTGCATTAACAGTTTTGCTAGTATTGTCAATTGCGCCTTATTCTGTGTTTCTCTATTTCAAATGTTTGCTATCCTTTTTGTTTTGTCAGCTACATCTGTGGCTATGAATTTTGAGATTGATTGACACTAAAGGCAGCTCTAACCATGAAATGTTTACAAAACTTTGGCAGGTGCTTCCGGTTGAATTGACCCGTCTTCCATTTCTCGAGAAACTTTATGTTGACAACAATAAATTGTCACTTTTACCACCTGAAGTTGGTGAGTTGAAGAACTAAAGTGCTTACCGTCGACAACAACATGCTAGTTGCTGTTCCTGGTTAGTGTACACACCTTTTATTTCTGTATAAATCTTAAATTCGTGTTTACAGCTTTGTAGTACCTCAAAACTTTTTTGACATTCAACATTATGCATGTCATTGCAAATGATGTAAGTTTTCTTTCCCTCTTATAACAAGCAGTAGAATTGTCGCTGGCACATAATGCAGAACGCACAGTTGAAATGTGGCCCTACACTGGGCAGGAACCCTGGTTTAGCTGAAGATTTCAATGATTGCATCGATTTCAGCTTTTCACCAGAGGAGTTTGAGGCAAAATGGGCTCTGTTTGTAGGCAAGTGGCCAGTTGTTGGTGGTGCAAATTCTTACTTTACGACTCTCTATGCTAATCGTGCTAAGTGGGTACCATGCTACTTCAAGCACAGATTCTTCCCATTCCTGCAGTCCACGCAACGAAGTGAGGGCTTTAATGCCATTCTCAAACGCTATACGAACCCAAAAAAGTCTATACTACACTTTGTAAAACAGTATGAGAAGTTGCAAACTCATGTACTAGTAAAAGAAGGGGGTAATGATTACAGGACGGATTGTTTGGAACTTCGTCCATGGTCACCATTCCCTGTTGAGGAACATGCTTTCAAAGTTTACTGCAGAGACATATATTTGAGGTTCCGGAACGAGTTTGAGCTGATTGGGAGGTACAATGTGTTACCATTTGGTTGCAACTTTTACAAGCTTGAGCCAAACAGGGGATGGTGCGCAAAATATGGTACTAGGACCTACTTGGTAACAGCTAATAAGGAAGAAGGGATGTACTACTGTGAGTGCTCCAAGATGGACAGGGATGGTATACTTTGTTGCCACATCTTAAAGATCTTCACCCACCTTGGTGTTGATGAGATACCAGAAAGGTATATCCTAAAAAGGTGGACTCAAGGTGCTTTGAGTGGTTATGTGCCAGCAGCAGTTGCTGAACAGCCAGATGTTATGCCTCCAGAATCACAAGTGCAATTGCGGCACGCGAACCTTAATATGGGATTCACAAAACTTGCCCGTATTGCTAGTAGAACAGATGCAGCTACTGCCATTGTGAACAAACACTTGAGAGCTGCAGCAACAGAGATATCTCACTTGAACAAGTCGCTCAAGAAGAAGAACCCTGTGTCAGCAGTCCCGTCCACTAGTGCACCTGATCAGCCTACGAAACCTAGGGACCCGGCAAAAACAACCACTAAAGGGAGGACTAAGGTGCACCGTACAGTTTCGGCTCTTGAGTTGCATCCAAAGAAAAAAGTTCAGTGCCAGACTTGTGGTTCGTTCGAGCACAATTCTGCAACTTGCAAGATGAGGTTCTGTAGTACTGCAGAACACAAGTCCTTTGTAGTTCCGTGTGATTTCATGTTTTTTTCTCTATTTTAGTTGTCTACAATATAAAGCACTGATTGAAATTTGCAAAGTCTTGCCTCCCTTATTGGAGTCTAGTATGCAACTCTGAAATATGACATTTTTTTTTGATGTTATGTGTTGTGGCAACTTTTAGGTTAAAACGATGCAAAATGCAGTACTAGTGCAAGCAAATTGTGATGACAATGAAGCAACTATGAGAACATTGATATCAGACATGTACTGGCGAGTATGAAAAACTGAATTAGGAGATGAATTATAACATGTAAGTAGAAAATCATGAACTGATAACATTAATAAGGTAGAACCAAAAAAAAGGAAATGATGTCTACATACTTGTTCTTCAAATGTTTAGAATTTTCCTCCAGTTTTCTGTGTTATCTTCTGAAGTAACCCAACAGTGCGTCAGCAACTTCCTTATTTTTGGGATATCCTCGGCTTTATATTCTGGTGGTAATCTCCCTCCCCAGCCATCAATTCATGAGTGTGCAAACCCCACAATCATGGCTGCACCACCATAAGACGCGACAATGAAGAAAAGAAAATATAAAAAGGCAGTGAGTAAAGACCATGGAATCTTATAACAAGTGGAAAAGCATAAAAAAGAGTTAAAAAACAAGTGGTATTGCTTACTTATTGGTTTGCTTTGGCACTGCTATTTCTTGCAACATGAAATCATCTATTTTGATTTTAGACTTGTTGTAGTTCTCCTCCCATAGAATGGATAGAGTAGTGCGGATCTTCTTGTAAGTTTCCCTTAGAGCTTTGTCATTGAATGTCCTCCATGAATCGAGCACTTGATACCTCTTGTCCCTCATGTTGACAGTTAACAACCAATAGTGGTGAACAAGAGGTTCATTTTTTGCCTTCTTGTTTAGTGGTTCGCAGACAGGTATCATGACCTGGTAGTTTGGCATACATGATTACTGTTTGGTCAGAGCTTAAATAAACAGAGCAAAATTTAGTGAAAGAAATGTTACTAAAAATATTTTCATGAAAGACTTGTGTTTTGTTGCCTGTATTAGTTGTGAAGTTGCATGAATAGGAGCTGTAGTTGCCTATATTGGTTACAAAGTTGCATTTCATTCTATCTTAATGTCAACACCCAGATTTTTAAGTCCAGATGCCTATTATGTCATTCATCGCAATCCCAGGAATATTGTTGTTGCGAGACATAACAGTTGATATCATAATTCATCATTCATTACAAACCATCATTGTCTTACAAAAGGGGATCACATGATCCAATATTACACAAATAGATGATCTATTGATCAACGAACAACATAGTAGCGGAAGCGTAATAAAAGTGGACTATCTAGTTCCACAGGCCAACGCTTGACGTTAGGCGACTCCTAGTTGTTGTAGACGTCCTGCTGACCGTCATCCTCATATTGCTGCTCCTCTTCATATTCTGGCAATTTGAATAGCCAGGGACACAGCCGTGAGTACTTTAAAGTACTCGCAAACTAATACTAATGTAATTACTATCAATTTTAGGAAGGGGGTGCTAAGCTCTAGTTTTATTTGTATAAAGCCAATTTTAGTTCATAAGCATTCATAAAGACCATTCATAAGCTAACTAACTCAAGTGGGAACATTAGTGTCATTCCCACAACTTAGTTGTGTTTCAAATTCAAGTCACCACTTCAAATTCAACCATCATTTTCAAGTAAAGATCTAATGACGGAACAGTATGGCCTTTCCAATTGTCCGTAACCGTGGACATGGCTATTCGAATAGTTTTACACTCTGCAGAGGTTGCACACTTGTGCCACAATATTTGATTACATCCGTCAGAGATAACTCTGAATAATCGTAACTCAGTACGCGGATCATCAACCCTAACCTTTCACTTACACATCCTAGTATAGGCACCTCTCCCCATGAGCTTGGCCTCCCAGTGAAGACAAACCGTCAGCCTGGGAACTGCACAGGGCTTGGGCCGGACAATTCACCTCATTCACGTCATTTCACATCATTTCACATTTAACGGAGGCAGCCTCGGCATAACCCCTATGACGCTTGTTTAGAGGGAACCCATACTAAAACATATAAACTTCTAGTTAGACCCTACCCATAATCAGGTATTGTGGGGGTACTTGTAAATTGGAATGGTATCGCATCCGAACCCAACCATTAGTTTTTAACAAATTCACCAAGTCATTCATTTCATTCAAGTCATATTCACCTTCAAATCCTTCAAAGTCATTTCATTTCACAATGTTCCCATCTAGAGTAGTCAATTTTATTTATTTAGCACTAGCCACTAGTCATGAGGGGTGCTAACTAGCTTTGATTGCCATAGGCTAACTTTGATGATATTGTTCTACTTCTAGACCAAGTGAATCATGAATCAAAAAGTACTTTGATAAAACAAAAGTAGTGAAACTTGTAAGTAAAAGCTTGTAGTAAAAACTTGGGATGGGCTTATTAAACATAAAGTAAAATGTGGGGGTGCTTTGCTCTTGTAGAGCTTTGCACTTTGCAAGAATATTAGTTTGCCTTGAGTGGTGTACTGGTCAAAGTGGTCTTCCTCTCCTTGGAAGTAGACCTCCTCCTCCTCGGTGTACTCCTCGGTACTAGCGTCTAAATACGAATACAATACACACAATCACCACACAAAGCTTAAGTTCTAGACTAAGCACACACATGAGTCACTCAAACTAAACTATCATCACAACATGCTTATTATGTGAGTTGACTTTGTTTTATTCTTAAGAAAAATAATTTCCTCTCATTACAAATATTAATTAGGGTTTCTATTTAATTCTTGAGAGAAATAATTTCCTCTCATTGAATCTTATTAAGATTTAATTTCCTTAATTAATAGCATATGACCTAGGTTGACCAAAGTCAACCTCTTCATAAGTATCAATTGGGAAAATGATTTAAATGAGGTGATGCACCTCATGCATTTTAATAATACATGGTAATAATTTAATATCATCAACTAATTCAATATGAGTTTTAGTTGACCATGGTCTCTACCTCATATTAATTTAGTTGAGGCAAGATTTAAATGAGAGAGAAGCTCTCATACATTTTAATAAATGATGTTGCATATTTAAAATGATCTAGAAATAGCCATAGGGTCTTTTTTTTAAACTAAGCCATGATCATACAAACAACTATGCAATATTTTTACAGATTTAGATAGATATTGTGAAGTATGATTTTTGAGAGTTGGAATCAACTTAAAAGCATTTTTATTTAATTCTTAATAATTAATTGAAGTTGCAAAAGGCCCTGCCTTGTTTATTTTGTCACATTTATTCTACAACTAATTCAGAGTTGGGGACCAGTGTAGTTTTGTAGATATTTTAACAAGGTTTCCAAATATATAAAATTTGTTAAATTTGGTTTGGTGGATTTTATCCTATTTAATTTTTAAAACACTATCTGAGAGTATTTTAGAAATTCGAAAATTCCAATTTCAAATAAACGGGCTGCCGGGAAAGCTTAACGGGCTACGCAGAGAGGAAGGGAAATGGGTGATACGCGTAGATGCACACGTCCGTTGGGAACCCCAAGTGGAAGGTATGATGCGTATAGAAGCAAGTTTCCCTCAGTATGAAACCAAGGTTTAATCGAACCAGTAGGAGCCAAGAAGCATGTTGAAGGTTGATGGTGGCGAAATGAGATGCGGCGCAACACCAGGGATTCCGGCGCCAACGTGGAACCTGCACAACACAATCCAAGTACTTTGCCCCAACGAAACAGTGAGGTTGTCAATCTCACCGGCTTGCTGTAACAAAGGATTAACCGTATTGTGTGGAAGATGATTGTTTGCAAGAAAACAGTAAAACAAGTATTGCAGTAGATTGTATGCGATGTAAAGAATAGGACCGGGGTCCACAATTCACTAGAGGTGTCTCTCCCATAAGATAAAAGCATGTTGGGTGAACAAATTACAGTCGGGCAATTGACAAATAGAGAAGAGCATAACAATGCATATACATGATATGATAAATATAGTGAGATTTAATCCGGGCATTACGACAAAGTACATAGACCGCCATCCAACCGCATCTATGCCTAAAAAGTCCACCTTCAGGTTATCATCCGAACCCCATTCAGTATTAAGTTGCAAAGCAACAGACAATTGCATTAAGTATGGTGCGTAATGTAATCGACAACTACATCCTTAGACATAGAATAAATGTTTTATCCCTAGTGGCAAAAGCACATCACAACCTTAGAACTTTCTGTCACTGTCCCAGGTGTCAATGAAGGCATGAACCCACTATCGAGCATAAATACTCCCTCTTGGAGTTAAGAGTAAAAACTTGGCCAGAGCCTCTACTAATAACGGAGAGCATGCAAGATCATAAACAACACATAAACAATAGATTGATAATCACCATAACATAGTATTCTCTATCCATCGGATCCCGACAAACACAACATATAGTATTACAGATAGATGATCTTGATCATGTTAGGCAGCTCACAAGATCCAACAATGAAGCACAATTAGGAGAAGACGACCATCTAGCTACCGCTATGGAGCCATAGTCCAGGGGTGAACTACTCACTCATCACTCCGAGGCGATCATGGCGATGAAGAGTCCTCCGAAGATGAATCCCCTCTCCGGCAGGGTGCCGGAGGCGATCTCCTGAATCCCCCGAGATGGGATTCGCGGCGGCGGCGTCTCCGGAAGGTTTTCCGTATCGTGGCTCTCTCGGGGGTTTCGCG
The DNA here is from genome assembly GCA_030979885.1 of Lolium multiflorum. NCBI lineage: Eukaryota > Viridiplantae > Streptophyta > Magnoliopsida > Poales > Poaceae > Lolium > Lolium multiflorum. The sequence continues at coordinate 97,623,368 of CM061748.1, forward strand.
ACGGAGGCTATTTGTAGGCGGAAGGGCAGGTCAAGAGGCGGCACGGGGGCCCAGGGACAGGTGGCGCGGCCAGGGCCCGGGCCGCGCCGCCCTATCACCTGGCCACCTCGTGGCCCCACTTCGACTCCCCTTCGGTCTTCTGGAAGCTTCGTGCAAAAATAGGACCCTGGGCGGTGATTTCGTCCAATTCCGAGAATATTTCCTTACTAGGATTTCTGAAACCAAAAAAAACAACAACTGGCTCTTCGGCATCTTGTTAATAGGTTAGTTCCAGAAAATGCGTAAATACGACATATAATGTGCATAAAACATGTAGGTATCATCAATAAAGTAGCATGGAACATAAGAAATTATCGATACGTTGGAGACGTATAAGCATCCCCAAGCTTAGTTCTGCTCGTCCCGAGCAGGTAAAACGATAACAAAGATAATTTCTGAAGTGACATGCCATCATAATCTTGATCATACTATTTGTAAACATATGTAATGAATGCAGCGATCAAAACAATGGTAATGAAATGAGTAAACAAATGAATCATATGACAAAGACTTTTCATGAATAGTACTTCAAGACAAGCATAAATAAGTCTTGCATAAGAGTTAACTCATAAAGCAATAAATCAAAGTAAAGGTATTGAAGCAACACAAAGGAAGATTAAGTTTCAGCGGTTGCTTTCAACTTATAACATGTATATCTCATGGATATTGTCAACATAAAGTAATATAACAAGTGCAATATGCAAGTATGTAGGAATCAATGCACAGTTCACACAAGTGTTTGCTTCTTAAGGTGGAGGGAGATAGGTAAACCGACTCAACAATAAAAGTAAAAGAATGGTCCTTCAAAGAGAAAAGCATCGATTGCTGTATTTGTGCTAGAGCTTTTATTTTGAAAACATGAAACAATTTTGTCAACGGTAGTAATAAAGCATATGAGTTATGTAAATTATATCTTACAAGTTGCAAGCCTCATGCATAGTATACTAATAGTGCCCGCACCTTGTCCTACTTAGCTTGGACTACCGGATCTTTGCAATGCCATGTTTCAACCAAGTGTCACAAAGGGGTACCTCCATGCCGCCTGTACAAAGGTCTAAGGAGAAAGCTCGCATTTTGGATTTCTCGCTTTTGATTATTCTCAACTTAGACATCCATACCGGGACAACATGGACAACAGATAATGGACTCCTCTTAAATGCATAAGCATGTAGCAACAATTATTATTCTCATATGAGATTGAGGATATATGTCCAAAACTGAAACTTCAACCATGATTCATGGCTTTAGTTAGCGGCGCAATGTTCTTCTCTAACAATTTGCATGCTCCAATCATTAAGGTGATAGATCCTTCAGACAAGACGGACATGCATAGCAACTCACATGATATTCAACAAAGAATAGTTGATGGCGTTCCCCAGCATGGTTATCGCACAACAAGCAACTTAATAAAAGATAAAGTGCATAAGTACATATTCGATACTACGATAGTTTTTAAGGCTATTTTGTCCCATGAGCTATATATTGCAAAGGTGAATGATGGAATTTTAAAGGTAGCACTCAAGCAATTTACTTTGGAATGGCGGAGAAATACCATGTAGTAGGTAGGTATGGTGGACACAAATGGCATAGTAGTTGGCTCAAGGATTTTGGATGCATGAGAAGTATTCCCTCTCGATACAAGGTTTAGGCTAGCAAGGTTATTTGAAGCAAACTCAAGGATGAACCGGTGCAGCAAAACTCACATAAAAGACATATTAAACATTATAAGACTCTACACCGTCTTCCTTGTTGTTCAAAACTCAATACTAGATATTATCTAGACCTTAGAGAGACCAAATATGCAAATCAAATTTTAGCAAGCTCTATGTATTTCTTCATTAATGGGTGCAAAGCATATGATGCAAGAGCTTAAACATGAGCACAACAATTGCCAAGTATCACATTATCCAAGAAATTTTAGAATTACTACATGTAGCATTTTCCAATTCCAACCATATAACAATTTAACGAAGAAGAAACTTCGCCTTGAACATTATGAGTAAAGCCTAAGGACATATTTGTCCATATGCAACAGCGGAGCGTGTCTCTCTCCCACAAAGTGAATGCTACGATCCATTTTATTCAAACAAAAACAAAAACAAAAACAAACCGACGCTCCAAGTAAAGAACACAAGATGTGATTGAATAAAAATATAGTTTCAGGGGAGGAACCTGATGATGTTGTCGATGAAGAAGGGGATGCCTTGGGCATCCCCAAGCTTAGACGCTTGAGTCTTCTTAAAATATGCAGGGATGAACCACGGGGGCATCCCCAAGCTTAGAGCTTTCACTCCTCTTGATCATAGTATATCATACTCCTCTCTTGACCCTTGAAAACTTCTTTCACACCAAACTTCAAGCAAACTCATTAGAGGTTTAGTGCACAATTAATAATTCACACATTCAGAGGTGACACAATCATTCTTTACACTTCTGGACATTGCATAAAGCTACTGGACATTAATGGATCAAAGAAATTCATCCAACACAGCAAAAGAGGCAATGCGAAATAAAAGGCAGAATCTGTCAAAAACAGAACAGTCCGTAAAGACGAATTTTAAAATGGCACCAGACTTGCTCAAATGGAAAAACTCAAAACTAATGAAAGTTGCTTACATATCTGAGGATCACGCTCGTAAATTGGCAGATTTTTTCGAATTTTCTACAGAGACTTGTGCCCAGATTCGTGACAGACAGCAATGCTGTTTCTGCGCAGCGATCCCAAATATAACATCAACTTTGACATAGAAACTTTACTTGGCACAAAAACATGATAAGGAGAGGTTGCTACAGTAGTAAACAACTTCCAAGACTCAAATATAAAACAAAGTACTGTAGTAAAAACATGGGTTATCTCCCAAGAAGTGCTTTTCTTTAACGCCTTTCAGCTAGGCGCAGAAAGTGCAAATCAAGTAACATCGAGAGTAGAAGCATCAACATCATAACTTGTTCTAATAATAGAATTAAAAGGAAACTTCATTCTCTTTCTAGGGAAGTGTTCCATACCTTTCTTGAGAGGAAATTGATATTTAATATTACCTTCCCTCATATCAATAACAACACCAACAGTTCGAAGAAAAGGTCTTCCCAACACAATAGGGCAAGATGCATTGCATTCGATATCCAAAACAACAAAATCAACGGGGACAAGGTTATTGTTAACCGTAATGCGCACATTATCAATCCTCCCCAAAGGTTTCTTTTTAACATTATCGGCAAGATTAACATCCAAATGACAATTCTTCAATGGTGGCAAGTCAAGCATATCATAAATCTTTTTAGGCATAACAGAAATACTTGCACCAAGATCACATAGGCATTACATTCAAAGTCATTGAATTTCATTTTAATGATGGGCTCCCAACCATCTTCTAACTTTCTAGGAATAGAAGTTTCAAGTTTTAGTTTCTCTTCTCTAGCTTTTATGAGAGCATTTGTAATATGTTTTGTAAAGGCTAAATTTATAGCACTAGCATTAGGACTTTTAGCAAGTTTTTGTAAGAACTTTATAACTTCAGAGATGTGGCAATCATCAAAATCTAAATCATTATGAGCTACAGCAATGGGATCATTGTTCCCAAGGTTGGAAAAAATTTCAGCAGTTTTATCACAAGCAGTTTCAGCAGTTTTAGCAATTTCAGGCAGTTTTGTACGCTTTGCACTAGGAGTAGAAACATTGCCAACACCAATTATTTTACCATTGATAGTAGGAGGTGCAGCAACATGTGAAGCATTAACATTACTAGTGGTGGTAATAGTCCAAACTTTAGCTACATTATTCTCTTTAGCTAGTTTTTCATTTTCTTCTCTATCCCACCTAGCACGCAATTCAGCCATTAATCTTATATTCTCATTAATTCTAACTTGGATGGCATTTGCTGTAGTAGTAATCTTATTATCAATATCATTATTAGGCATAACTTTCAATTTTAAAAGATTAACATCAGAGGCAAGTCTATCAACTCTAGAAGCAATAATATCAATTTTATCAAGCTTTTCCTCAACAGATTTGTTAAAAGCAGTTTGTGTACTAATAAATTCTTTAAGCATAGCTTCAAGACCAGAGGGTACACTCCTATTATTGTTGTAAGAATTCCCATAAGAATTACCATAACCATTACCATTAGCAGAAGGATATGGCCTATAGTTATTACCAGAGTTGTTCCTATAAGCATTGTTGTTGAAATTATTATTTTTAATGAAATTCACATCAACATTTTCTTCTTGAGCAACCAATGAAGCTAAAGGAACATTATTTGGATCAACATTAGATCTACCATTCACAAGCATAGACATAATCACATCAATCTTATCACTCAAGGAAGAGGTTTCTTCAACAGAATTTACCTTCTTACCTTGTGGAGCTCTTTCCGTGTGCCATTCAGAGTAATTTATCATCATATCATCAAGAAGTTTTGTAGCCCCCAAAGTGATGGACATAAAGGTACCTCCAGCAGCTGAATCCAATAAATTCCGCGAAGAAAAATTTAGTCCTGCATAGAAGGTTTGGATGATCATGGGTTGGGCAATTCTTTACCAAAGTTTTCATTCTCTCCCATGCTTGAGCAACATGTTCAGTATCTAATTGCTTAAAATTCATTATGCTACTTCTCAAAGATATAATTTTAGCGGGAGGATAATATCTACCAATAAAAGCATCTTTACATTTAGTCCATGAATCAATACTATTCTTAGGCAAAGATAGCAACCAATCTTTAGCTCTTCCTCTTAATGAGAAAGGAAACACTTTCAATTTAATAATATCACCATCTACATCCTTATACTTTTGCATTTCACAAAGTTCAACAAAATTATTAAGATGGGCAGCAGCATCATCAGAACTAACACCAGAAAATTGATCTCTCATAACCAAGTTCAATAAAGCAGGTTTAATTTCAAAGAATTCTGCTGTAGTAGCAGGTGGAGCAATAGGTGTGCATAGGAAATCATTATTATTTGCGTTTGTGAAGTCACACAACTTAGTATTTTCAGGGGTATTCATTTTAGCAACAGTAAATAAAGCAAACTAGATAAAGTAAATGCAAGTAAATAATTTTTTGTGTTTTTGATATAGAGAGCAAGACAGTAAATAAAGTAAAACTAGTAACTAATTTTTTTGTGTTTTGTTTAGGTGCAGCAATCAAAGTAGTAAATAAAATAAAGCAAGACAAAAACAAAGTAAAGAGATTGAGAAGTGGAGACTCCCCTTGCAGCGTGTCTTGATCTCCCCGGCAACGGCGCCAGAAATTTAGCTTGATACGCGTAGATGCACACGTCCGTTGGGAACCCCAAGTGGAAGGTATGATGCGTATAGAAGCAAGTTTCCCTCAGTATGAAACCAAGGTTTAATCGAACCAGTAGGAGCCAAGAAGCACATTGAAGGTTGATGGTGGCGAAATGTGATACGGCGCAACAACAGGGATTCCGGCGCCAACGTGGAACCTGCACAACACAATCCAAGTACTTTGCCCCAACGAAACAGTGAGGTTGTCAATCTCACCGGCTTGCTGTAACAAAGGATTAACCGTATTGTGTGGAAGATGATTGTTTGCAAGAAAACAGTAAAACAAGTATTGCAGTAGATTGTATGTGATGTAAAGAATAGGACCGGGGTCCACAGTTCACTAGAGGTGTCTCTCCCATAAGATAAAAGCATGTTGGGTGAACAAATTACAGTCGGGCAATTGACAAATAGAGAAGAGCATAACAATGCATATACATGATATGATAAATATAGTGAGATTTAATCCAGGCATTATGACAAAGTACATAGACCACCATCCAACTGCATCTATGCCTAAAAAGTCCACCTTCAGGTTATCATCCGAACCCCATTCAGTATTAAGTTGCAAAGCAACAGACAATTGCATTAAGTATGGTGCGTAATGTAATCGACAACTACATCCTTAGACATAGAATCAATGTTTTATCCCTAGTGGCAACAGCACATCACAACCTTAGAACTTTCTGTCACTGTCCCAGGTGTCAATGAAGGCATGAACCCACTATCGAGCATAAATACTCCCTCTTGGAGTTAAGAGTAAAAACTTGGCCAGAGCCTCTACTAATAACGGAGAGCATACAAGATCATAAACAACACATAAACAATAGATTGATAATCACCATAACATAGTATTCTCTATCCATCGGATCCCGACAAACACAACATATAGTATTACAGATAGATGATCTTGATCATGTTAGGCAGCTCACAAGATCCAACAATGAAGCACAATTAGGAGAAGACGACCATCTAGCTACTGCTATGGACCCATAGTCCAGGGGTGAACTACTCACTCATCACTCCGGAGGCGATCATGGCGATGAAGAGTCCTCCGGGAGATGAATCCCCTCTCCGGCAGGGTGCCGGAGGCGATCTCCTGAATCCCCCGAGATGGGATCCGCGGCGGCGGCGTCTCTGGAAGGTTTTCCGTATCGTGGCTCTCGATGGGGGTTTCGCGACGGAGGCTATTTGTAGGCGGGGGCAGGTCAGGAGGGCACGAGGGCCCAGGGACAGGGTGGCGCGGCCAGGGCCTGGCCACGCCGCCTATCACCTGGCCTGCCACCTCGTGGCCCCACTTCGACTCCCCTTCGGTCTTCGGAAGCTTCGTGCAAAAATAGGACCCTGGGCGGTGATTTCGTCCAATTCCGAGAATATTTCCTTACTAGGATTTCTGAAACCAAAAACAGCAGAAAACAGCAACTGGCTCTTCGGCATCTTGTTAATAGGTTAGTTCCACATATAATGTGCATAAAACATGTAGGTATCATCAATAAAGTAGCATGGAACATAAGAAATTATCGATACGTTGGAGACGTATCAATGGGCCGGCCCAGCATCGCAGCGGGCCAGCTGACAAGGTGGGAGCCACCTGTTAGTGGGATTTAGCCAGCAAATCGGTACGCTGAGCGAGGGCCGTGCGATTCGAAGGGGATTGCACGGAAGAGACGCGTCGTCTCCGACGAGAGAGGGACTCACTGGCGGCGGCGGTAGGGGGTCGGCGAGCTCGTCGGAGCTCCGGCGGTCGTCGGAGGTGTGCGCAGCGACCTTGTCGTCGATGAGGAAGCGCCTGGTAGCAGTGGCGGTTCCTGGGGCGGCCTCCTACTCCGGCGATCTTCGGCGACGGTGCGCGGCAGCGAGCTTGCAATTGAGGCTCTCTGGTGGCTAATCGAGCAAGGCGAGGTGGCTGGGCGTCTCGAAGGAAGAGGGGAAGCGAGTGGTGTGGTGGAATTGGAGCGAGGAGTGCTCCATAGTGGCGAGGGCCGCGGCGCAGCGATGATCTCATCATCGACGACGATGCTACAGCGGAGCTGGTGGCCTGGCGATGCCGCAGCGGGGTTGGCGACGCACTGGTGATGACGTCGCGCGTGATTACGGTGAAAACAAGGGCCTGGCGAGCTCTGGCGCGTGACGGAAGCTTGCAGGGCCGTGGCGGACGTCGGCGGCGTGGGCGAGGTGCACGGCGTTCCCGCAGGCCAATGGCGGTGTCTGGGCGGCTGCTGTGACGTGGTGAAGCGTTTGGCGCAGAGAGCAAGGGCGGAGGTTACGTGAGGCGTTGGGACGAGGTGTGCTCTGGGCGTGTCCGTGGCGCTCGCCGTGCGCGCTCTGGCGCGCGCGTGCACGTCACTGGCACGTCTGGGCGTCGTGTTCCTGGCCGTTATGGTGCACCAAATCGTCGTGGCTCGTGTCGAGGAGGTTCAGTGGAGTGTGGAGAGGCTAGATGGCAAGGTGGTGCATGCAGGAGAGGGTCAGAGAGAGATGGTGTGGTGACGTCATGCCATGCCACGGCGTGGCATTGTTTTGGTCAAAATGATGATGAACTCGTGTACCACTTCTTGTCTGATGTGTTTGGCAAAGCTTAGAGGGTTCAGGGAAGTACAGAGGATGACCTAGGTTGGAGGGAGGAGGCAAAGAACTGCTGGACAAAGCATTGCATGGAGTTGGCAGATTGGTGCTCTCCAAGTGTTTGATGAAATGCCCGCAAGAACAATACTTTGGAATCTTTGGATGAAATTTGGTGGGTTTGAATTGAATAATATTTGCAGTAGAATGGTGGTGGTGGTGGTCCAAAGGGTGTTGAAATGCAAAATCTCAAATTGCATATGATCTACATTTTGTATTCTGGTTCCCACTTTGCTTGATTATATCTTTGAATCCAATGAGAGTTTGCATAGGGGTGCTTGAGCAAAGTTGTTCACTTTTATGTTGTCTTGGATGAGGTACAAAGTTTGGGCAAATTTTAGTTTATAAATCTTTAAATAACAGGGCTCAAAGAGGGCATCTGGTTATAATTGTCACATTTGACCATAATTGCATGTGAGTTGATTTTGATTTCAATTTTGGTTCAATTTGAGTTTCTTTGTTTCTAAAAGTGATATTAAGTGTTTAGTACCCAATTACAACTAATGGTGCAAGCAAATATGGCCTAGGTTAAGCATTTGCATAATTGGCCAATTTCATATGTGAGTGTGTGTAGGGTTTTTCTCTTTTCTTTCCTTTTCTAGTTTCCTTGAGTTGGATGGATCAAGTGATCATGGGTTTATGGTTTTGGCACAATGGCACACACACAATCAAACATCATGGCAATATGCACACTTAGCACCAAATAAAATATAGTATATGCATAGCACTTGTGTTGTGAAATTTTTTTGTTGGTTCTCAAATTTGGGTTTTGGAAACTCTCTCTTTATCTCTTTATTGAATTTTTGGGATGTTACAAACCCTTCCCCCTTTAAACAAAATCTCGTCCCGAGATTTAAGAAAAAGATGTCTACGTTCCCCTCCTTTGAGAGTGTTGGGCCTCCAAGTGCGAGGTTTGTAGAACAGCAGCAAGTTTTCCCTTAAGTGGATCACCCAAGGTTTATCAAACTCAGGGAGGAAGAGGTCAAAGATATCCCTCTCATGCAACCCTGCAACCACAAAGCAAGAAGTCTCTTGTGTCCCCAACACACCAAATAGGTGCACTAGTTCGGCGAAGAGATAGTGAAATACAGGTGGTATGAATATATATGAGCAGTAGCAACGGTGCCAGAAAATAGCTTGCTGGCGTGTAGTTGATGGTGGTAGTATTGCAGCAGTAGTAACACAGTAAAACAGTAAACAAGCAGTGGTAGTATTTAGGAACAAGGCCTAGAGATTACACTTTCACTAGTGGACACTCTCAACATTGATCACATAACAGAATAGATAAATGCATACTCTACACTTTTGTTGGATGATGAACACATTGCGTAGGATTACACGAACCCTCAATGCCGGAGTTAACAAGCTCCACAATAATGCTCATATTTTAGTAACCTTTAGTGTAAGATAGATCAAAAGACTAAACCAAGTACTAGCATAGCATGCACACTGTCACCTTCATGCATATGTAGGAGGAATAGATCACATCAATATTATCATAGCAATAGTTAACTTCGCAATCTACAAGAGATCATGATCATAGCATAAACCAAGTACTAACACGGTGCACACACTGTCACCTTTGCACACATGCAGGAGGAATAAAACTACTTTAATAACTTTGCTAGAGTAGCACATAGATAAATTGTGATACGATGCACATTGCAATCATAAAGAGATATAAATAAGCACTTCACTACGCTCTTCAACAGTGAATAAGTACTTCGTGAAATATAGCCTAAGAGACCCACACGGTGCACACACTGTCACCTTTACACACGTGGGACAAGGAGTCTCCGGAGATCACATAAGTAAAACCCACTTGACTAGCATAATGACATCTAGATTACAAGCATCATCATATGAATCTCAATCATGTAAGGCAGCTCATGAGATTATTGTATTGAACTACATAGGAGAGAGATGAACCACATAGCTACCGGTACAGCCCCGAGCCTCGATGGAGAACTACTCCTCCTCATGGGAGCAGCAGCGGTGATGAAGATGGCGGTGGAGATGGCAGCGGTGTCGATGGAGAAGCCTTCCGGGGCACTTCCCCGCTCCGGCAGGGTGCCGGAACAGAGACTCCTGTCCCCAGATCTTGGCTTCGCGATGACGGCGGCTCTGGAAGGTTTTCCGTATCGTGGCTCTCGGTACTGGGGGTTTCGCGACGGAAGCTTTAAGTAGGCGGAGGGTCAACGCGGGGGCCACACGAGGGGCCCAGGAGGTCGGCGCGGCCAGGGCTTGGGCCGCGCCGGCCTCCCCTCTGGCCGCCTCGTGGCCCCACTTCGTTATCTCTTCGGTCTTCTGGAAGCTTCGTGCAAAAATAGGACCCTGGGCGAAAGTTTCGTCCAATTCCGAGAATATTTCTTTACTAGGATTTCTGAAACCAAAAACAGCAGAAAACAGAACTGGCACTTCGGCATCTTGTTAATAGGTTAGTTACAGAAATGCATAAATATGACATATAATGTGTATAAAACATGTAGGTATCATCAATAAAGTAGCATGGAACATAAGAAATTATCGATACGTTGGAGACGTATCAGCATCCCCAAGCTTAGTTCTGCTCGTCCCGAGCAGGTAAAACGATAACAAAGATAATTTCTTAAGTGACATGCCATCATAACCTTGATCATACTATTGTAAGCATATGAGATGAATGCAGCGATCAAAACAATGGTAATGACATGAGTAAACAAATGAATCATAAAGCAAAGACTTTTCATGAATAGTACTTCAAGACAAGCATCAATAAGTCTTGCATAGGAGTTAACTCATAAAGCAATAATTCAAAGTAGAGGTATTGAAGCAACACAATGGAAGATTAAGTTTCAGCGGTTGCTTTCAACTTGTAACATGTATATCTTATGGATAATTGTCAACATAGAGTAATATAACAAATGCAATAAGCAAGTATGTAAGAATCAATGCACAGTTCACACAAGTGTTTGCTTCTTGAGGTGGAGAGAGATAGGTGAACTGACTCAACATAAAAGTAAAAGAAAGGTTCTTCAAAGAGGAAAGCATCGATTGCTATATTTGTGCTAGAGCTTTTATTTTGAAAACATGAAACAATTTTGTCAACGGTAGTAATAAAGCATATGAGTTATGTAAATTATATCTTACAAGTTGCAAGCCTCATGCATAGTATACTAATAGTGCCCGCACCTCGTCCTACTTAGCTTGGACTACCGGATCTTTGCATGCCATGTTTCAACCAAGTGTCACAAAGGGGTACCTCCATGCCGCCTGTACAAAGGTCTAAGGAGAAAGCTCGCATTTTGGATTCTCGCTTTTGATTATTCTCAACTTAGACATCCATACCGGGACAACATGGACAACAGATAATGGACTCCTCTTAAATGCATAAGCATGTAGCAACAATTATTATTCTCATATGAGATTGAGGATATATGTCCAAAACTGAAACTTCAACCATGATTCATGGCTTTAGTTAGCGGCCCAATGTTCTTCTCTAACAATTTTGCATGCTCCAACCACTAAAATGATAGATCCTTCAGACAAGACGGACATGCATAGCAACTCACATGATATTCAACAATAGTTGATGGCGTTCCCCAGAAGCATGGTTATCGCACAACAAGCAACTTAATAAAATATAAAGTGCATAAGTACATATTCAATACTACGATAGTTTTTAAGGCTATTTTGTCCCATGAGCTATATATTGCAAAGGTGGATGATGGAATTTTAAAGGTAGCACTCAAGCAATTTACTTTGGAATGGCTGAGAAATACCATGTAGTAGGTAGGTATGGTGGACACAAATGGCATAGTAGTTGGCTCAAGGATTTTGGATGCATGAGAAGTATTCCCTCTCGATACAAGGTTTAGGCTAGCAAGGTTATTTGAAGCAAACTCAAGGATGAACCGGTGCAGCAAAACTCACATAAAAGACATATTGTAAACATTATAAGACTTTACACCGTCTTCCTTGTTGTTCAAACTCTTTACTAGAAATTATCTAGACCTTAGAGAGACCAATTATGCAAACCAAATTTTAGCAAACTCTATGTATTTCTTCATTAATAGGTGCAAAGTATATGATGCAAGAGCTTAAACATGAGCACAACAATTGCCAAGTATCAAATTATTCAAGACATTTTAGCAATTACTACATGTAGTATTTTCCAATTCCAACCATATAACAATTTAACGAAGAAGAAACTTCGCCATGAATATTATGAGCTAAGAACACATGTGTTCATACGAACCAGCGGAGCGTGTCTCTCTCCCACACAAGGATGAACTTGTTCAGAGAACTAAGATAACAAACCAAAAACAAAAATAAAAGCACACAGACGCTCCAAGTAAAATACATAGGATGTGACGGAATAAAAATATAGTTTCACTAGAAGAAACCTGATAAGTTGTCGATGAAGAAGGGGATGCCTTGGGCATCCCCAAGCTTAGATGCTTGAGTCTTCTTGAAATATGCAGGGATGAACCACCGGGGCATCCCCAAGCTTAGACCTTTCACTCTTCTCGATCACATTATATCACCCTCTTCTATTGACCCTTGAAAACTTCTGACACACCAAACTTCAAGCAAACTCATTAGAGGGTTAGTGCATAATCAAAAATTCACATGTTCAGAGGTGACACAATCATTCTTAACACTTCTGGACATTGCACAAAACTTCTGAAAGTTAATGGAACAAAGAAACCATTCAACAAAGCAAAAGCGGCAATGCGAAATAAAAGGCAGAATCTGTCAAAAACAGAACAGTCCGTAAAGACGAATTTAAATCTGGCACCAGACTTGCTCAAATGGAAAAACTCAAAACTAATGAAAGTTGCGTACATATCTGGGGATCACGCTCGTAAATTGGCAGATTTTTTCGAATTTTCTACAGAGAACTGTGCCCAGATTCGTGACAGACAGCAATGCTGTTTCTGCGCAGCGATCCCAAATATAACATCAACTTTGACATAGAAACTTTACTTGGCACAAAAACATGATAAGGAGAGGTTGCTACAGTAGTAAACAACTTCCAAGACTCAACAAAACAAAAATTTCTGTAGTAAAATAAACACATGGGTTATCTCCCAAGAAGTTCTTTCTTTATAGCCATTAAGATGGGCTCAGCAGTTTTAATGATGCACTTGCAAGAAATAGAAGTTGAAGCAAAAGAGAGCATCAAGAGGCAAATTCAAAACAAATTTAAGCCTAACATGCTTCCTATGCATAAGAATCTTGTAAATAAACAAGTTCATGAAGAGCAAAGTAACAAGCATAGGAAGATAAAACAAGTGTAGCTTCAAAATTTCAGCACATAGAGAGGCATTTTAGTAACATGAAAATTTCTACAACCATATTTTCCTCTCTCATAATAACTTTCAGTAGCATCATGAGCAAACTCAACAATATAACTATCACATAAAGCATTCTTATCATGAGTCTCATGCATAAAATAATTACTACTCCCAACATAAGCATAGTCATTCTTATTAATTGTAGTGGGAGCAAATTCAACAAAGTAGCTATCAAATATAGGAGGTATATTGTAATCATAATCAAATTTATCCTCCATAACAGGTGGTAACAAAAGACTACTATCATTATAATCATCATAAATGGGAGGCAAAGTATCATCAAAGTAAATTTTCTCCTCAATGCTTGGGGGACTAAAAATATCATGCTCATCAAAGCCAGCTTCCCCAAGCTTAGAATTTTCCATAGCATTAGCAACAATGGTGTTCAAAGCATTCATACTAATAACATTCCCATTATCATGCATATAAAGTTCCATGGGTTTTTAATTCTCTCTTCAAACACATCATGTCCTAATTCAAGATAAAGTTCATAAAGATCTTTCATATTTTTGTTGTTTTCCATTATGCCTAACTAGTGTAAACAAGAAACCAAATGTCGCAATTGCAGAGTCTAAAGGAAATAGCTTCGAGTACTTACAATGGCGCCGGAAAATAGCTTAGTAGCCGAGATCCGGAGTGTGAGTACCCTTTACCTTCCCCGGCAACGGCGCCAGAAAATAGCTTGATGTCTACGTTCCCCCTCCTTTCCTGTAGACAGTGTTGGGCCTCCAAGTGCAGAGGTTTGTAGAACAGCAGCAAGTTTTCCCTTAAGTGGATCACCCAAGGTTTATCGAACTCAGGGAGGAAGAGGTCAAAGATATCCCTCTCATGCAACCCCGCAACCACAAAGCAAGAAGTCTCTTGTGTCCCCAACACACCAAATAGGTGCACTAGTTCGGCGAAGAGATAGTGAAATACAGGTGGTATGAATATATATGAGCAGTAGCAACGGTGCCAGAAAATAGCTTGCTGGCGTGTAGTTGATGGTGGTAGTATTGCAGCAGTAGTAACACAAGAAAACAAGAAACAAGCAGTAGTAACTCAGCAAATTTAGGAACAAGGCCTAGGGATTACACTTTCACTAGTGGACACTCTCAACATTGATCACATAACAGAATAGATAAATGCATACTCTACACTTTTGTTGGATGATGAACACATTGCGTAGGATTACACGAACCCTCAATGCCGGAGTTAACAAGCTCCACAATAATGCTCATATTTTAGTAACCTTTAGTGTAAGATAGATCAAAAGACTAAACCAAGTACTAGCATAGCATGCACACTGTCACCTTCATGCATATGTAGGAGGAATAGATCACATCAATATTATCATAGCAATAGTTAACTTCGCAATCTACAAGAGATCATGATCATAGCATAAACCAAGTACTAACACGGTGCACACACTGTCACCTTTGCACACATGCAGGAGGAATAAAACTACTTTAATAACTTTGCTAGAGTAGCACATAGATAAATTGTGATACGATGCACATTGCAATCATAAAGAGATATAAATAAGCACTTCACTACGCTCTTCAACAATGAATAAGTACTTCGTGAAATATAGCCTAAGAGACCCACACGGTGCACACACTGTCACCTTTACACACGTGGGACAAGGAGTCTCCGGATCACATAAGTAAAACCCACTTGACTAGCATAATGACATCTAGATTACAAGCATCATCATATGAATCTCAATCATGTAAGGCAGCTCATGAGATTATTGTATTGAACTACATAGGAGAGAGATGAACCACATAGCTACCGGTAGCCCCGAGCCTCGATGGAGAACTACCCTCCTCATGGGAGCAGGCGTGATGAAGACGGTGGAGATGGCAGCGGTGTCGATGGAGAAGCCTTCCGGGGGCACCTCTCGCCGGCAGGGTGCCTGAACAGAGACTCCTGTCCCAGATCTTGGCTTCGCATGGCGGCGGTCTGGGAAGGTTTTCCGTATCGTGGCTCTCGGACTGGGGGTTTCGCGACGGAAGCTTTAAGCAGGCGGAGGGTCAACGCGGGGGCCACACGAGGGCCCAGGAGGTAGGTCGGCGCGGCTGGGCTTGGGCCGCCCGGCCTCCCCTCGGCCGCCTCGTGGCCCCACTTCGTTATCTCTTCGGTCTTCTGGAAGCTTCGTGCAAAAATAGGACCCTGGGCGAAAGTTTCGTCCAATTCCGAGAATATTTCTTTACTAGGATTTCTGAAACCAAAAACAGCAGAAAACAGCAACTGGCACTTCGGCATCTTGTTAATAGGTTAGTTACAGAAAATGCATAAATATGACATATAATGTGTATAAAACATGTAGGTATCATCAATAAAGTAGCATGGAACATAAGAAATTATCGATACGTTGGAGACGTATCATTAGGCACCTAAGAGAGATTGAGAAAAATAGGTTTTTAACCGGAAAACATACTCTGCATGGCATGGGGTGCTTCCTGAGCTTCTGTGGCATTCATATGGTAGAAACGACCGTTGCGGTTGTTTGGGTTCCTTCCAGTTGAGACACGACGCTGTTGCTGGGCAGGTGTAGTGGGTTGGAGGGGCCATCTGAACATTTGAGGTAGATCATAAGATAAGAGGGAATTCTCTATGGCTTGTTTGGTTTAAGTTTGACAATTTTCAAAACTTGAGTAGTGTTGAGGGGGTAAAAACCAACAACACTTTTTCATTCATACCAAACATCACACATTACAAAGCTAACACACCGTTGGTTTTAAGAACCATTCATTCGTTCTACGATACAAGGGGATCCTGATACAAACTCACACCTACTCAAGTGATTTAGTGATACTACTCTTCATTTGAAAAGGTGGTTCTTCATCTTCATGGGTGGTGTGCTTAGCGACAGCGCGGGCGTTGTCCAACTCCTTGCGGGTCTTGTACAACATGAAGTCCAGGTATGCAACATAGTGGTTCATCTCTCAACTGTTCTCCTCAAAGTCGTCGTCATCATCAGGAAGCCTTCTCCTCCCTGAATGTCTTCTCCTTCATCCTCCATCTCCTCATTTGCTCCTCTTGGGCCTTGAAGTTGCCTCCAAGGAGACTATCTTTGCGCGGAGGCGCGCAATGGTAGCGTCCTTCTTGGCACGCTGCAGGCGGAGTGACTTGCGGTCCGTGTTGAGCATCTTGATAGCATCGGCATGCTGAGCCAAGGCCATGTGAGTCTGGTTGGCGTAGCCACGCGCATTGTCCAGCTCCCTCTGGGTCTGGAACAGCATAAAGTCTAGATGATCCACGTGATGCCTCAGCCGGGGTGGAACGGCAGGTCCATGGGTGCTCCAGTAGGATCACGCCTTGCTAGATGAGCAAAGCGAGACGCTTGTATTTCCACCGCACTGTCCGCACGACGGCAAGTGCTTCCTGAAGAGCACGAGCGAGTCCGTCCAGCCAGTTGCTTTCCTGAAGGAAAAGAGGATCCTCTCAGAAGTAGGAGGCTCCATCTTGCCCCTCAAGTCAGCGGTGATAACCCACTGAAGCTCCCCTCCGTGCTGGTCGTTGACCTCGACTCCGTAGAACTCGGGGTGTGGGCGTCCAAGAAACTCCGATAGGGCATCGAGGTCCCTCTCGAAGATCAAGTCCCCTCCATTCCCAAGCTGGTAAAACTTGGTGTTGGCTCCTCCATCTGAAAGTGAAATGGATAAGTAAGTTAGAGATGTGAACAAGTGTGGCAAAATTTTAGATAGATTTATAAGGAAGAGCATGACTTATCATTTTTGAAAAGATCTGATAGAGAAGAAAATGAATAAGTTTTTCACAAATATTCACTTCATTTGTTTTGAAACTAAAATTTTCAGAACGTCCATTCTAAACTAGGGTCTCCTAAGGTCAAACAATGGCTCTGATACCAACTTGTCAACACCCGGATTTTTAAGTCCGGATGCCTATTATGTCATTCATCGCAATCCCAGGAATATTGTTGTTGCGAGACATAACAGTTGATATCATAAGTCAACATTCATTACAAACCATCATTGTCTTACAAAAGGGGATCACATGATCCAATATTACACAAATAGTTGATCTATTGATCAACGAACAACATAGTAGCGGAAGCGTAATAAAAGTGGACTATCTAGTTCCACAGGCCAACGCTTGACGTTAGGCGACTCCTAGTTGTTGTAGACGTCCTGCTGACCGTCATCCTCATATTGCTGCTCCTCTTCATATTCTGGCCATTTGAATAGCCAGGGACACAGCCGTGAGTACTTTAAAGTACTCTCAAACTAATACTAATGTAATTACTATCAATTTTAGTAAGGGGGTGCTAAGCTCTAGTTTTATTTGCATAAAGCCAATTTTAGTTCATAAGCATTTCATAAAGACCATTCATAAGCTAACTAACTCAAGTGGGAAAATTAGTGTCATTCCCACAACTTAGTTGTGTTTCAAATTCAAGTCACCACTTCAAATTCAACCATTCACGTCATTTCACATCATTTCACATTAACGGAGGCAGCCTCGGCATAACCCCTATGACGCTTGTTTAGAGGGAACCCATACTAAAACATATAAACTTCTAGTTAGACCCTACCCATAATCAGGTATTGTGGGGGTACTTGTAAATTGGAATGGTATCGCATCCGAACCCAACCATTAGTTTTTAACAAATTCACCAAGTCATTCATTTCATTCAAGTCATATTCACCTTCAAATCCTTCAAAGTCATTTCATTTCACAATGTTCCCATCTAGAGTAGTCAATTTTATTTATTTAGCACTAGCCACTAGTCATGAGGGGTGCTAACTAGCTTTGATTGCCATAGGCTAACTTTGATGATATTGTTCTATTCTAGACCAAGTGAATCATGAATCAAAAAGTACTTTGATAAAACAAAAGTAGTGAAACTTGTAAGTAAAAGCTTGTAGTAAAAACTTGGGATGGGCTTATTAAACATAAAGTAAAATGTGGGGGTGCTTTGCTCTTGTAGAGCTTTGCACTTTGCAAGAATATTAGCTTGCCTTGAGTGGTGTACTGGTCAAAGTGGTCTTCCTCTCCTTGGAAGTAGACCTCCTCCTCCTCGGTGTACTCCTCGGTACTAGCGTCTAAATACGAATACAATACACACAATCACCACACAAAGCTTAAGTACTAGACTAAGCACACACATGAGTCACTCAAACTAAACTATCATCACAACATGCTTATTATGTGAGTTGACTTTGTTTTATTCTTAAGAAAAATAATTTCCTCTCATTACAAATATTAATTAGGGTTTCTATTTAATTCTTGAGAGAAATAATTTCCTCTCATTGAATCTTATTAAGATTTAATTTCCTTAATTAATAGCATATGACCTAGGTTGACCAAAGTCAACCTCTTCATAAGTATCAATTGGGAAAATGATTTAAATGAGGTGATGCACCTCATGCATTTTAATAAACATGGTAATGATTTAATATCATCAACTAATTTAATATGAGTTTTAGTTGACCATGGTCTCTACCTCATATTAACTTAGTTGAGGCAAGATTTAAATGAGAGAGAAGCTCTCATACATTTTAATAAATGATGTTGCATATTTAAAATGATCTAGAAATAGCCATAGGGCCATTTTTTAAACTAAGCCATGATCATACAAACAACTATGCAATATTTTTACAGATTTAGATAGATATGGTGAAATATGATTTTTGAGAGTTGGAATCAACTTAATAGCATTTTTATTTAATTTTTAATAATTAATTGAAGTGGCAAAAGGCCCTGCCTTGTTTATTTTGTCACATTTATTCTACAATTAATCTAGGGTTGAGACCAGTGTAGTTTTGTAGATATTTTAACAAGGTTTCCAAATATATAAAATTTGTTAAATTTGTATTGGTGGATTTTATCCTATTTAATTTTTAAACAGTATCTGAGAGTATTTTAGGAAATTCGAAAATTCCAATTTCAAATAAACGGGCTGGCGGAAAGCTTAACGGGCTACGCAGAGAGGAAGGGAAATGGGCCGGCCCAGATCGCAGCGGGCCACTGACAAGGTGGGAGCCACCGTCAAGGATTTAGCCACCGAATCGGTACGCTGAGCAGGGCCGCGATTAGAAGGGGATTGCACGGCCGAGAGACATCGCGTCTCCGACGAGAGAGGACTCACTGGCGGCGGCGGTAGGGGGTCGGCGAGCTCGTCGGAGCTCCGGCGTCGGCCGGTGTGCGCAGCGACCTTGTCGTCGATGAGGAAGCCCTGGTAGCAGCGTCGTTCTGGGGCGGCCTCCTTCTCCGGCGAGCTTCGGCGAGGGCGGCGGCGATTAAATTGAGGCTCTGGTGGCTAATCGAGCAAGGCGAGGTGGCTGGGCGTCTCAGAAGGAAGAGGGGAAGTGAGTGGTGTGGTGGAATTGGAGCGATGAGTCCTCCTTATATAGTGGCGAGGCAGTGCCGCGGCGCAGCGATGATCTCATCGTCGACGACGATGCTACAGCGGAGTTGGTGGCCTGGCGATGACGCAGCGGGGTTGGCGACGCACTGGTGATGACGCCGCGCGTGATTGCGGTGAAAACGAGGGTCTGGCGAGTGATACGTCCAAAACGTATCTACTTTCCCGAACACTTTTGCTATTGTTTTGCCTCTAATTTGTGTATTTTGGATACAACTAACACGGACTAACGCTGTTTTCAGCAGAATTGCTCTGGTGTCTCGTTTTTGTGCAGAAATCCAACTTTCGGGGAAAAACCTCGGAATTTATACAGAAGGCCCTATTTTCCCATAATACTGAGCCGAAGGGCAAGTCGGTGGAGGCCCGAGGGCCCCACACCACAGGCGGCGCGGCCCAGGAGGGGGGCGCGCGACCCTAGTGTGGCGGCCTCGGCTGGCCCCCGACGCCCTCCTTCGGACTACTTATCGCCTCGACCTAAAAACGCACGAGAGAAGTCGAAGTCGCGTAAACCCTCCAGAGAGCCGCCACATCGCGAAACTCCGTCTCGGGAGCCAGAAGTCTCCGTTCTGCACTCCGCCGAGACGGGGAATTGGAGGAGATCTTCACCGCCATCACCACCAACGCCTCTCCATCGACCAGCCATGTTTCCCCCATCCATGTGTGAGTAATTCCCGCTGTAGGCTGAAGGGGATGGTAGGGATTGGATGAGATTGATCATGTAATAGTCATAAGATTGTTAGGGCATGGTGCCTAGTATCCGTAGATGTTACTTTTATGATATTGTTGCAACTTGTTATGCTTAATGCTTGTCACTAGGGCCCGAGTGCCATGATCTCAGATCTGAACATGTTATTGTTTCATCATGATATGCATTGTTTATTGATCTTACCTGCAAGTTGTATACACACGTTGCTGTCCGGAACCAATGGCCCCGAAGTGACAGAAATCGGGACAACCGGAGGGGATGGTAGTGATGTGAGGATCACATGTGTTCACGGAGTGTTAATGCTTTGCTCCGGTACTCTATTAAAAGGAGTACCTTAATTTAGTTTCCCTAGAGGCCCGGCTGCCACCGGCTGGTAGGACAAAAGATGTTGTGCAAGTTTCTCATTGCGAGCACGTACGACTATATATGGAACACATGCCTATTGATTGATTAGTACTTGGATACCGCTTTATTATTACCTGCAAATGCCCTACCATGATTGTTACATGAATTCTCTCATCCATGCAACGCCCGTTCATCCGTCCCTGTGCCTACAGTATTTTAATCCTGCTGTTTACTATAATCACTACTGCTGTCTTTATTTCACCGCTACTGTTATTTCACTATTCCTACGGCTATAAAACTGTTGCTACTGATAAACTCTTGCGAGCAAGTCTGTTTCCAGGTGCAGCTGAATTGACAACTCCGCTGTTAAGGCTTACAAGTATTCTTTGTCTCCCCTTGTGTCGAATCAATAAATTGGGTAATACTTCCCTCGAAGACTGTTGCGATCCCCTATACTTGTGGGTCATCAAGACTATTTTCTGGCGCCGTTGCCGGGGAACATAGCTTTATTTGGAAGTTCACTTGGATTGATATTGTTCGCTGCAAATTCTCCATCATGGGTAAACCTCGCGATACTAAAGTCGCCATATTACCATCCACTACAAGAAAAGGTACAACTCTGAGTACCTCCGCTGCTCTTGATTCACCATCTATGATAAGTCAACTTGTTTCACCACCACAAACTTCACGTGTTGGTACTTCTGCTGAATCTGAAAATTCCTCTGATAATTTTGATGATGCTTCTACTGTGCTTGATAATGCTGGTTCATTAGGTCCTTTTCTAGATGCTACAATTGCTAGGTCTAGACAAATTGAAACTACTGAAACTCCTAATGAAAATACTGTTACACCTGTTAATTCACCTGAGATTGATGATCTTGATGAAGATTATGTAGAACTTGATGATGATTTTATTGATAAATGCAATGCTACTACTAGTACAAGTAATCTTAAAAAGCTTATTGCACAACATGCTGTTAGATATAAACTGTCTCCTGATCCTAAATTTGCCACATCTCCTATAAACATTAAGGATAAAGATTATGACTTTTCTCTTGATTTATCTCATATATCTATTGTAGAGAAAACACCCTTTTGTGGTACTGAAAAAGAGAGTGCTGTAGAACATATGAATGAGCTTTCTACTTTAAGTAGCTTGTTTTCTGATGATGTTAAGATGCGTACTTATTTTTTGCTAAGATTTTCCCATTCTCATTAAAGGATGATGCTAAGATTTGGTATAATAATTTGCCTCCTGATTCTATTAATAGTCCAAGTTGTTTGCTTGATGTTTTCTTTCGGAAATACTTTCCCGCTAGTGCTCAACATATGGCTTTGCAGAGAATTTATAGCTTTGATCAAGAAGATGGAGAGAAATTGCCTGAAGCTTGGGCAAGATTTTGCTCTCTTATTCTCGGCCTGGACATGATTTGGAAAAGCATGATTTACTTGATATATTTTATATTGGACTAACCATTGAGTCTAGGGCATACCTGGATAGTTGTGCTGATTGTGTTTTCAGGAAAAGAACTCCGGACGAAGCTGAAGAATTATTGGCTAAGATAAGCAAAAATCATGATGATTGGTCTACACCTGAACCAACCCCTACACCTATATTGAAGAAGAGGGGTATGATTGAATTAAATGATGAAGATATGAGGGAAGCCAAGAAATCTCTTATGGAGAAAGGTATTAAATCTAAAGATGTGAAGAATTTACCTCCTATAGAAGACCTATGTAAGATAATTCCCCCTTCATCTACAATCGAGGTACATTCTCTTCAACGCTTTGATAGAGGAGATATTCCATATTCAAAACCTCCTGATCAATGTTTAGATGAATTTGATAATTATATTGTTAAGCAAAATAATTTTAATATGAGAGTAGAGAATCATCTAATGGAAAATTCTCAAGCTATTGGTAAATTGCATGATATTGTGGAGAGAACCTCCAATGATGTTAAGATGCTTGTTAAACATTTTGATATGATTCAAACTCAAATTGATCAACTTACTAAAGTGCAAAATGACTTGTTAAAAAATAATCATGAAGAGAAACAAGTTTATGAAGTAACAACTAGAGGCGGTGTTTCTACCCAGGATCCTCTATATCCTGAAGGGCACCCCAAAAGAATTGAACAAGATTCTCAACGAACTAAAGAAATTAGTAGTCCTTCTAAGAAAAAGAAGAAGAAACATAAAACTGTTGTAGAATCCTCTGAACCTGTTAATGATCCTAATAGTATTTCTATTTCTGATGCTGAAACTGAAAGTGGTAATGAACATGAGGAAGATAATGATAAGAATGATGCTCCTGATAAAGAAGAAATTGAAAAAGAACCTGAAAAGCATGATAAAAATAAAAAGTACACTAAAGAAGATTTTATTACAAAGAAACATGGTAATGAAAGAGAACCTTGGGTTCAAAAGCCAATGCCTTTTCCTGCTAAGAAACTAAAATCAAAGGAAGAGGAACATTATAATAAATTTTGTGATTGGATGAAACCTTTATTTTTGCAAATCCCTTTGACTGATGCTATTAAATTGCCTCCTTATTCAAAGTATATGAAAGATATTGTCTCTAACAAAAGGAAAATTCCCAATGAGGAGATTTCCACTATGCTCGCTAATTACTCCTTTAATGGTAAGGTTCCAAAGAAGTTGGGAGACCCAGGTATACCGACTATTCCTTGTTCCATCAAGAATAATTATGTTAGAACTGCTCTATGTGATTTGGGAGCAGGTGTTAGTGTAATGCCTTTTTCTCTTTATAAGAGACTTGATTTAGATAAGTTAATACCAACTGATATATCTTTGCAAATGGCTGATAAATCTACTGCTATTCCTGTTGGTGTATGTGAAAATGTTCCTGTTCAAGTTACTCAACATTGCTTGATAATAACTGATTTTGTTGTGTTGGAAATGCCTGAAGATGATAATATGTCCATTATTCTTGGAAGACCCTTTCTTAATATTGCAGGGGCTGTTATTGATTGCAATAAAGGCAAGGTTACTTTCAATGTTGATGACAAGGAACATACCGTCTATTTTCCCAAGAGGATTGATAAAGTATATGGAGTTAATACAATTTTTAATGTGAAAACTATCAAAGTGGGATCCATTGATTGTCCTATATATGAGCCTAAAGAGGAATATCAAACTCTTGTGATTGGATCCATATCAATTCAATATAAGGTAACATGATTGATTTGAGGTTTATTTCTTCTTATTTCATATAAAATTTATTTGGTGGCAAGACTTGATCAACCTTGTTAACAAGTATATTTTAATGCATAAGAGAGCTAAACAACATTTCTTTCTTTCTTTCTCCCTCCATTTATTTTACTTGTTGTAGCACTTTTTGTTTTGCAATATGCTTTAGTTGTTTAAGATTTTGGAAATCATTTTCCTGCGCAGTAATAATTAATTTAACACCCAGAAATGTGCATTTTTCGAAGTTCTCAAAAATTTACAAAAATTATACTGGTAGTCCTATTTTTCGAAGAGGCACCTGGGAGCACCTGGGGCTGACCAGTGGGGCACCCCAGGGTGGCACCCCACAGGCCGGCGCGGCCAGCAAGGGGGCGCGCCACCCTGGTGTGTGGGCCCCTCCTTGCCCCACTTCATCATCTCTTTCACTCATTCACTCTCTCTCCCGAAAAAACTCGTACTCACTTTCTCTCACTCGCGTTTCTGCTCAAGAACTCGCGATTTCTCGATCTCTTTGCTCAGCCCAGATTTCTGTCTGAAATTTGGCACATTTGCTCCTTGGTATGTGACTCCTTTGATTGTCCAATTAGAATTTTGTTTGGTTGAGTATATCTTGAATATTTTGCTGTTGTAGATAACATGTTTAGTGAGCTTGCATGCTTGTTCTAAGTGGTAGAAACTAGTTTTGATGCATGTTTAGTACTCTAGCAAGTTCCTATAGTAGTTCCCCTCAATTATATACCTTGAAATCAAATTTTATAATGATTGTTGAAAAATTTCAGAAAAGGAAAATGAACAACTACAACTTTGGAGAGGTGTTCGAAGGAGAGACGACGAGCACGGGGAGGCCCTCGAGGGCATCCACTCGGATTAGACGATCCTATAATGAGGACGTTATTGCACCAAGCTTCGATGAGGGCAATGGAGACCCTAATGCTTCATCTTTTCCATGTTATGAATTTTTGAGCAATGCAGGGTTATTGGATGATTTCTTGACTCTCATCGGAAATGCGGGTTTAACCACCTATATGGAGGATGAGGGGAAGCAATACTACATGCTCACTAAAATCTTTGTGGAGAGCTTCAAGTTCCACAACAAGCACTTCAACCCGACGGTTGCATTCAAGATCTATGGTACTCCTGTCACTATGAAGTTGAAGGATTTTTGTGCTGCATTGGGTATTGCCCCTGCAGGTACAGCGAAGAAGATTGAGGACAACCCCCGGGTTTTGCTGGAGCTCTATCGAGAAATTACAAATGATGATTGTCGCACCATTCAGCGCGGCAAGATAAGAAACATTCAACTCCCCGCCATTAAGTATTTTGCTTATTACCTTGCTACTAGCATTCTGGGTAGGGAGAATACTAGTAATATTTCTAGTTACCATCTTGCTTTCTTAATTGTTGCACTCACTGGGGAGACACCTTATCATCTTGGCTCTGTGATTGCTCGCCGTTTGTCCAACAAGGGGCCTATTTATGGGGGAATAATTGCATCGCGTATTTTGGCACGCCTAGATCTCCCTCTTGACCCTAATGATGTAGAAATACCACCTGTTAGGTTAGATATTGCTGCTATGAAGAGTCACCAATTTGTTACAGTTGACTCTAGTATGGATAATATTGTTTATAGAATGTTATTTGCTGACGGGGATGAGAGGGAAGTCCTCTTGCCCCAAACAGATTTGTTCAGTATTGACAGGAAACCATGGTCGCGCTCTAAGGAGGAGGTGGATGAGCAACTGAAGATACAAGGCTTCCACCAGCAACATGACTCCGAGGACGCTGAGCCCTCCTACGACTACACCGTTACGTACCCTGTTGCTTCCTCCAGCACACACCTGGAACCGGGTCGTTCTTCGTCGTACTACGGAGACACCACTTCATGGGGACCGTGGGAATGAACTCCACTTAGGCCAAAAGCCTAAGCTTGGGGGAGGTATACCGGCATCACTCATTCTTTGCATATTATGGTTGCTGGATACTTGTACATACTTGTTTAGTTTGTTAGAGTGGTTTTCTAATGAGAGGGAGATGATATTTGGGGAAGTGCTGTCCAAAAACAGATTCTGCGCTGTTACCAAAAAAAATTGTACGCACAGCCAGAACGTTATTTTGAGTTTCCAATTTTTGAGCATGTGCCCCAGGTTGTTATCTAACTTTCATTAGTTGAACACTTTTTGAGCTGAGCAATGGAAGATTTTTGTTAATTTCGATTTCTGTACTGCTGTCAGGTTTTGGCAGATTTCTGTCATCCTGCTTTTCTGTGTTTCTGTTAGTTTGCATTCTCTTGTTTTCGCTTTGTTTCTTTCCTAAAACACAAAAAGACCAAAAATATTTCTGTTTTTTCTCTTCACCATTTATTTATTTGGTTCTTTGCTCTTATTTTACTTTGTTTGCTATCGGTAGTTTGCTATGAGAAAACCCAAAAAGATTTTGCTTTGTTTTCTTGTTTCCTTTTGTTCTTGTTTCTAACCCGAAAACACCAAAAATATTTGTTGTTCTTCTTTGGTTTTGTAAAGTTCATTAGGGAGTTCAGAGGTCTCCGGTGGTTGGAGCTTGGTTTCATTCCATATTATTATTCAAGCTACACAAGTGAAAGGCAATAATGACGATCTACGGCAATTTGACTGTGGTGAGAGGCTGGTATGAACTCTATTTGTTTTCATTTTTGTACATATACTCATCCATGTGAGCATGCTTAGTTGGTTCATGTGAGGTATATGTCATTTAATGAAAGTCTAGTAGTTTATGATCTCTCATGATTAGTTCCAATCTATTAATAATGAGTAGCATGTCATGAATATTTGCTTGCATTGTTTTATTCATAGATCGGTATGATATTGTGGTATCCTCCTTTGAATAATTCACTTGAATCGACTTGGCACATGCTCACGATGCATATGACTAAAACAAAAGTCAATTAAGCCTCGCTGATCTACTTTGCAGAGTTCTTGTATCACTTTTATGCCTCTGTTAATTTTATTTTGTCGCAAGCATGATTATGACAGTTATTGCTCTCTTGATTGTCGCTTCCTAGTCTTTTGCTAGCCTCCACTTGTACTGAGCGGGAATGCTGCTCGTGCTTCCAAACACCTGAAAACCAAGTTGTTCCAAAGTGTCCACCATAAATACCTATGCATGGCATTTCAAACCATTCCAAGTAAATTCTCATGTGCTACCTTTAAACCTTCAAACTACTTCTCAATTTGTGTTAATGTTTTATAGCTCATGAGGAAATATGTGGTGTTTTATCTTTCAACCTTGTCATTTACTCCGGACAGACTCTCACCAATGGACTAGTGGCACATCCGCTTATCCAATAATTTTGCAAAAAGAGCTGGCAACGGGGTTCCCAGCCCCAATTAATCAACCTTCATTAATAATTATCTTCACGTGTTTTGCTCTGATTCATCAGTAAGCAACTTAACCTGCAAATAGACACTTCCCCATGGTATGTGAATGTTGGAAGGCACCCGAGGATTCGGTTAGCCATGGCTTGTGTAAGCAAAGGTTGGGGGAGTGTCATCCATAATGAAACTAAAATACATGTGTAAACAAAAGAGAAGAGGGATGATCTACCTTGCTGGTAGAAATAACGTCCTTCATGGGAGCCGCTCTTGAGAGTCTGGTTGGCGAGGTAGTTAGAGTACCCACTACCATTCGTTGACAACAACAAACACCTCTCAAAATAATTTTATTTCTGTCTTTGAAAAATGAAAAGCTCTAGCACATGTTAATCCCTGCTTCCCTCTGCGAAGGGTCAATCTTTTACTTTTATGAAGAGTCACCATCCTTTCTTTGAGCACTTTCTTGAGAGCATTACTGTCATTCTTAGTATAATATGCTTGTCCCAAAATATGATCAGCTGTGGTATAACTTTGATGCTTTTATCTTTGACAAATTTACTTCTAGTCTTTCTATGAACTTCAGAGGTGCCTGGGCATTTATGTTTTGCTACAAATACAGGCAAGCGAGATACCACTCTATCATATCTTTCTATGAACATTGCAATCTTGCTTATTGAAGTGTTTCATGATGCTTGTTATTAGTTTGTTGGTATCTCTTTTATGATTGACACAGTTACTAGATGACTTTATTTGCATATACCTTATTATGAATTGCTTAAGCACCTGCCATATCATGAGAATATTTACATCATATGAACAAATGTGTTCGTGAAAGTTCTTTTATCGCACTCAGTTGTTAACTGAATTGCTTGAGGACAAGCAATAAGCTAAGCTTGGGGGGAGACGTCCAAAACGTATCTACTTTCCAACACTTTTGCTATTGTTTTGCCTCTAATTTGTGTATTTTGGATACAACTAACACGGACTAACGCTGTTTTCAGAATTGCTCGGTGTCTCGTTTTTGTGCAGAAATCCAACTTTTAGGAAAACCTCGGAATTTATACAAGGCCCTATTTTCCCAGAAGACTCACGGAGCCGAAGAGCAAGTCGTGGAGGCCGAGGGCCCCACACCATAGGGCGGTGCGGCCCTAGTGTGTGGCGGCCTCGGCTGGCCGACGACCCTCCTTCGGACTACTTATCGCCTCGACCTAAAAGCACACGAGAGAAGTCGAAGTCGGCGAAACCCTCCAGAGAGCCGCCACATCGCGAAACTCCGTCTCGGGAGGCAGTCTCCGTTCTGGCACTCCGCCGGGACGGGGAATTGGAGGAGATCTTCACCGCCATCACCACCAACGCCTCTCCATCGACCAGCCATGTTTCCCCCATCCATGTGTGAGTAATTCCCCCGCTGTAGGCTGAAGGGGATGGTAGGGATTGGATGAGATTGATCATGTAATAGTCACAAGATTGTTAGGGCATGGTGCCTAGTATCCGTAGATGTTACTTTTATGATATTGTTGCAACTTGTTATGCTTAATGCTTGTCACTAGGGCCCGAGTGCCATGATCTCAGATCTGAACATGTTATTGTTTCATCATGATATGCATTGTTTATTGATCTTACCTGCAAGTTGTATACACACGTTGTTGTCCGGAACCAATGGCCCCGAAGTGACAGAAATCGGGACAACCGGAGGGGATGGTAGTGATGTGAGGATCACATGTGTTCACGGAGTGTTAATGCTTTGCTCCGGTACTCTATTAAAAGGAGTACCTTAATTTCCAGTAGTTTCCCTAGAGTCCGGCTGCCACCGGCTGGTAGGACAAAAGATGTTGTGCAAGTTTCTCATTGCGAGCACGTACGACTATATATGGAACACATGCCTATTGATTGATTAGTACTTGGATACCGTTTTATTATTACCTGCAAATGCCCTACCATGATTGTTACATGAATTCTCTCATCCATGCAACGCCCGTTCATCCGTCCCTGTGCCTACAGTATTTTAATCCTGCTGTTTACTATAATCACTACTGCTGTCTTTATTTCACCGCTGCTGTTATTTCACTATTCCTACTGCTATAAAACTGTTGCTACGATAAACTCTTGCGAGCAAGTCTGTTTCCAGGTGCAGCTGAATTGACAACTCCGCTGTTAAGGCTTACAAGTATTCTTTGTCTCCCCTTGTGTCGAATCAATAAATTGGGTAATACTTCCCTCGAAGACTGTTGCGATCCCCTATACTTGTGGGTCATCAGCGAGCTCTGGCGCGTGACGGAAGCTTGCAGGTCCGTGGCGGACGTCGGCGGCGTGGGCGAGGTGCACGGCGTTCCCGCGGGCCAATGGCGGTGTCTGGGCGGCTGCGGTGACGTGGTGAAGCGTTTGGCGCAGAGAGCAGGGCGGAGGTGATGGAGCGTTGGGGCGAGGTGTGCTCTGGGCGTGTCCGTGGCGCTCGCCGTGCGTGCTCTGGCGCGCGCGTGCACGTCACTGGCACGTCTGGGCGTCGTGTTCCTGGCCGTATGGTGCACCAAATCGTCGTGGCTCGTGTCGAGGAGGTTCAGGAGTGTGGAGAGGCTAGATGGCAAGGTGGTGCATGCTGGAGAGGCCAGGGAGAGAGATGGTGTGGTGACGTCATGCCATGCCACGGCATGGCATTGTTTTGGTCAAAATGATGATGAATGTACCACTTCTTGTCTGATGTGTTTGGCAAAGCTTAGAGGGTTCAGGGAAGTACAGAGGATGACCTAGGTTGGAGGGAGGAGGCAAAGAACTGCTGGACAAAGCATTGCATGGAGTTGGCAGATTGGTGCTCTCCAAGTGTTTGATGAAATGCCCGCAAGAACAATACTTTGGAATCTTTGGATGAAATTTGGTGGGTTTGAATTGAATAATATTTGCAGTAGAATGGTGGTGGTGGTGGTCCAAAGGGTGTTGAAATGCAAAATCTCAAATTGCATATGATCTACATTTTGTATTCTGGTTCCCACTTTGCTTGATTATATCTTTGAATCCAATGAGAGTTTGCATAGGGGTGCTTGAGCA
The DNA here is from genome assembly GCA_030979885.1 of Lolium multiflorum. Classification (NCBI taxonomy): domain Eukaryota; kingdom Viridiplantae; phylum Streptophyta; class Magnoliopsida; order Poales; family Poaceae; genus Lolium; species Lolium multiflorum. Next base: position 97,653,674 of record CM061748.1, read on the forward strand.
AAGTTGTTCACTTTTATGTTGTCTTGGATGAGGTACAAAGAGTTGGGCAAAGTTTAGTTTAGAAATCTTTAAATAACAGGGCTCAAAGAGGGCATCTGGTTATAATTGTCACATTTGACCATAATTGCATGTGAGTTGATTTTGATTTCAATTTTGGTTCAATTTGAGTTTCTTTGTTTCTAAAAGTGATATTAAGTGTTTAGTACCCAATTACAACTAATGGTGCAAGCAAATATGGCCTAGGTTAAGCATTTGCATAATTGGCCAATTTCATATGTGAGTGTGTGTAGGGTTTTTCTCTTTTCTTTCCTTTTCTATTTTCCTTGAGTTGGATGGATCAAGTGATCATGGGTTTAGGGTTTTGGCACAATGGCACACACACAATCAAACATCATGGCAATATGCACACTTAGCACCAAATAAAATATGAGTATATGCATAGCACTTGTGTTGTGAAAAAGTTTTTGTTGGTTCTCAAATTTGGGTTTTGGAAACTCTCTCTTTATCTCTTTATTAAATTTTTGGGATGTTACAAACCCTTCCCCCTTTAAACAAAATCTCGTCCCGAGATTTAAGAAAAGTTAGGCACCTAAGAGAGATTGAGGCAAATAGGTTTTTAACCGGAAAACATACTCTGCATGGCATGGGGTGCTTCCTGAGCTTCTGTGGCATTCATATGGTAGAAACGACCGTTGCGGTTGTTCGGGTTCCTTCCAGTTGAGACACGACGCTGTTGCTGGGCAGGTGTAGTGGGTTGGAGGGGCCATCTGAACATTTGAGGTAGATCATAAGATAAGAGGGAATTCTCTATGGCTTGTTTGGTTTAAGTTTGACAATTTTCAAAACTTGAGTAGTGTTGAGGGGGTAAAAACCAACAACACTTTTTCATTCATACCAAACATCACACATTACAAAACTAACACACCGTTGGTTTTAAGAACCATTCATTCGTTCTACGATACAAGGGGACAGATACAAACTCACACCTACTCAAGTGATTTAGTGATACTACTCTTCATTTGAAAAGGTGGGTTCTTCATCTTCATGGGTGGTGTGCTTAGCGACAAGCGCGGGCGTTGTCCAACTCCTTGCGGGTCTTGTACAACATGAAGTCTAGGTATGCAACATAGTGGTTCATCTCCGGGTACTGGTTCTCCTCAAAGTCGTCGTCATCACTCAGGAAGCCTTCTCCTCCCTGAATGTCTTCTCCTTCATCCTCCATCTCCCTCATTTGCTCTTCTTGAGCCTGAATAGTTGCCTCCAAGGAGACTATCTTTGCGCGGAGGCGCGCAATGGTAGCGTCCTTCTTGGCACGTGATGACCCACAAGTATAGGGGGTGTATCGTAGTATCTTCGATAAGTAAGAATGTCGATCCCAACGAGGAGCAGAAGGTGTTGGCAGCAGTTTCGATGAAGGATTCACTGTAAATGCTCACAAACAAGTATTCAAGGAGTTTTGATGTAACAGATGAATAAAGTAAGAGTAAGTAAAATGCGAGAGAAATAATTGCAGCAAGTGGCCCAATCCTTTTTAGCACAAAGGACAAGCCGGTTTGTTTACTTATAATGACCAAGCGTTCTTGAGGACACACGGGGATTTTAGTCTAGTACTTTCGCTTCATGTGGTTTAATAATCTTCATTGTTTTGATAAGTGTTGTGTGGGTGAACCTATGCTAATGCACCGCCCTTCCTAGGACTAATACATACTTGTGATTATACCCCTTGCAAGCATCCGCAACTACAAGAAAGTAATTAAGATAAATCTAACCACAGCCTTAAACTCTGAGATCCTGCGATCCCTCTTGCATCGATATACTAACGGGAGCTCAGGTTTCTGTCACTCCGGCAACTCCGCAATTAGCAACCGAATACAAGATGCACTCCCCTAGGCCCATAAATGGTGAAGTGTCGTGTAGTCGACGTTCACACGACACCACTAGAAGAATGACACCACAACTTAAATATCATAACATTGAATATTACTCAACCATAATTCACTACTAGCATTTAGACTTCACCCATGTCCTCAAGAACTAAACGAACTACTCACGAGACATCATATGGAATACAATCAGAGGTGATATGATGATGAATAACAATCTGAACATAAACCTTGGTTCAATGGTTTCACTCAATAGCATCTATAACAAGTAGAGGATAATGCCGGGAGAGTTTCCCCTATCATACAATCAAGATTTAACCCGAATTGTTACAGCGGTGACGAGGTGCAGCGGTGGTGATGGCGGTGTAGATTGTGGAGATGATGATGATGATGATGATGGAGATGATGTCCCGCTCGATGACGATGGCGATGGCGTCGATTTCCCCCTCCGGGAGGGAATTTCCCGGATGCCCGCCGGAGAGCTCTTTCTCTCTGGTGTTCTCCGCCCCGCAGAGGCGGCTGTAACCGTCGTGAGGTCCTCTCGTGGCTTAGGTTTTCGGGACGAAGGAGTACGCGAAAAGGAGGCGAAAGGGGCTGTGGGGCCCCCACAGTGGCGCGGCCGCCATGGGCCGCGCCGGCCTGTGGTCTGGGCCCACAGTGGCTCCCCTCTTCTTCCCCTTCTGGCTCCCTCCGTCATCCGGAAAAATAGGAATTTACGTGAAATTTCCTTCCACAGTTGATCTTCCGAAATATTGCGTTCTGACGGTGCTTTTTCCAGCAGAATCCTGGCTCCGGTGCTTGATCCTCCAATGATGATGGAACATGCAAAATAGATGAAATAACATAAGTATTGTGTCCCAATATGAAATATATCAATGAATAACAGCAAATTATGATACAAAATAGTGATGCAAATTGGACGTATCAACTCCCCCAAGCTTAGACCTCGCTTGTCCCCAAGCGAAACTGAGCTCGATAAACAAGACCACATGTTTATGGAGTGAAGAGTCGATAAATAAAATACGGACAAGAAGCATCATATTCATTCACACAAGACATTCTAGTAAACAACTTCCTCATATAACTCATCTTGAAATAGGTAAAGAGAAATCACAAGTAAAGGTGCATAAGAAATCATAGTTGGTGATGGCAAACTTTGTTCTTGGTCAGAGAACTACTAACGGATTGTACTTCTAAGCAAAGCTTTCATATTAGATTTTATAGCTGAGCCTTCATATTTAAGCATAACAATCTCCTCATAATCATTGATAACTTCAAAGTCATATTCATTCAGATAAAATTGGTACTAAACAAGAAAGTATAAAAGACATGATTAACTGAATCATAGCATAAATGATTGGTTCACAACAACTCAATTGCTTGCTTGAGATAGAGAGAAATAGGTTTACGACTCAACATAAAAGTAAAAGACAGGCCCTTCGCAGAGGGAAGCAGGGATTAAATCATGTGCTACAGCTTTTCAAGTTTTGAAATCATATAAAGAGCATAAAAGTAAGATTTTGAGCGGTGTTTGTTGTTGTCAACGAATGGTAGCGGGCACTCTAACCCCTTGCCAAACGAACCTTTCAAGAGCGGCTCCCATGAGGGACGGCATCTCTACCAGCAAGGTAGATCATCCCCCTTCTCTTTTGTTTACACATCTATTTTAGTTTTATTAAGGATGACACTCCCCCAACCTTGGCTTTCTCAATCCATGGCTAACCGAATCCTCGGGTGCCTTCCAACATTCACATACCATGGAGGAGTGTCTATTGCAAAATTAAGTTGCTTACTGATAAATCAGAGCAAAACATGTGAAGAGAATTATTAATGAAAGTTATTAATTGGGGCTGGGAACCCCGTTGCCAGCTCTTATTGCAAAATTATTGGATAAGCGGATGTGCCGCTAGTCCATTGGTGAAAGTCCGCCCAACAAGATTGAAAGATAAAACACCACATACTTCCTCATGAGCTATAGAACATTGACACAAATAAGGAGTAGTAGTTTGAATAATTTAAAGGTAGCACATGAAGTATTTACTTGGAATGGCAGAAAATACCATGTAGTAGGTAGGTATGGTGGACACAAATGGCATAGGTTTGGTCTAAGGTTATGGATGTATGAGAAGCATTCCCTCTCGATACAGGTCTTTGGCTAGCAAGGTTTGATAGCAAGCATAAAGGTTGAGGGAAACAAACAAATATACATATGATAGAAACAATCATGCATCTTTCTCATAAGCACAAGCAATTTTAACTTTAGAATACTAAGCATAGAGATAATAGAGTAATATATCTAAGTGTATTTCTCTCTTCTATTAAACATCAAGATGTTGTTGCTATTGACCAATGCTAAGTTTGCCAAAACCAAATAGATTTACTTGATGCTCCCAAAGTGATATCAATACTAATGTCAAGAGTAATCATATAATGGAGATTGCAAACTAAAATAAGGTGTGCAAAAAGTAAATGATAAGACTTCTCATTAATATTCCATAACGATAACTCACACCAACGGATACATAGATAACTAACTAAGAGAGATACTTCCACATTGCATACTATTCCATATGATAACTTCCCTACTCATGATATGACACTACTTGATAGTAAAAGATAAAGGTAATGATGATGTGATACCGCGGCACTCCCCCAAGCTTGGAACAAACCAAGGGGATGCCAATACCGATGATGAATTACTCCTTCGGTGATGATGGCGATGGATTCCTCTCGCGCTTCATAAGGATCTCCTTCAGCTTCAGCTTCTCAATTTTGTAATTCTGCACCAAAACCTGAAGAGACTCATTGTTACCCGAGTGTGGCGGTGACGGCCTTGTGCTGGGATTTGAGTAATATTCCAGCATTCTGCGAAGTCGCTGGTTCTCCTCCTGAAGTATCTCCACTTCCCTTTTTAGAGCACGATATTGATCACAAAACTCATCAGCAACCCGTATTGCTTCCTCCACACAAGGGAAAGAGTCGAGGTCCAGAGCAGGCGGAAGAGCTCCCTGCAAGTTATGAGAAAAAGAACGCCCAGTGTTAACCGATCCCACCAAAATTGGCTTACTCCTCGTAGTTTCCCACTCTCCTTTTGCTGATGCTATCTTCTCCTTCTCCTTATTGATCCTTTCATCCATCTCTTCCCTCCAAGGCCCCTTGTCTTTGTTGTTGGAGACCATGGTGCTTCTAAATCAAAACAAATCTGGCAGAAAACAGCTCGAAACAAAACACGACGAAAACGATATTACGGACCTCCAGGGGTCCGGGGGATTATATAGCAAATATTTTTACGACAAAAGGAAGGTTCCAGGTCGAAAACGAGTGGAAACGGGACGCCGAGGGGCTGTCACCATAGGTCGGCGCGGCCAGGGTGGGGCCCGCGCCGGCCTGTGGTGACGGCCCTCGCGCGTCTTTTCCACTCCGTTTCGATTCCGTAATTTTTCATATTTTCTAAAAACAGCAGAAATAATGTTCGGAAAGGTAAACGCGGACTTTTTATTACCTGTACTGTTACCTATTCAAAGTCCAGTTCTGGCGGACTGTCAATTTGTCCTTTGATGAAAGCCTCCGGTGTTTCCACTTGAATAATATCAACATCAACATTATAAGAATCACCCGAGATATAATGCTTGAGTCTTTGTCCATTCACCACCTGTGTGGCATTGCCTTGGAGAGAGCTAATTTTAATTGCTCCTGAACGATACACCTCCTCAACAACATATGGTCCTTCCCACTTCGAGAGTAATTTCCCTGCAAAGAATCTGAGACGAGACCGATACAATAGGACTTTATCCCCAATATTAAACTCTCTTTTGATGATCCTTCTATCATGCCATTTCTTAACTTTTTTTTAAAGAGTTTAGCATTTTCATAAGCTTCACTTCTCCATTCATCTAGAGAACTTAATTGCAACAACCTCTTATTACCGGCTAGTTTCGGATCTTTATTTAGTTCTCTAACAGCCCAATAAGCTTTGTGCTCTAGTTCTAAAGGTAAATGACAAGCTTTTCCATAAACCATTTTATAAGGTGACATTCCCATAGGATTTTTATAAGCAGTTCTATAAGCCCATAGTGCTTCTTTCAATTTGCTAGCCCAATTCTTTCTAGATTTATTAACAGTCTTTCCTAAGATAGCTTTAATCTCTCTATTTGATAATTCTACTTGACCACTAGTTTGAGGGTGATAAGCGGAAGCAATTCTATGATTAATACCATATTTAGCAAGAGTTTTTCTAAAACCTCCATGAATAAAATGAGAACCTCCATCAGTCATAATATATCTAGGTACTCCAAATCTAGGAAATATAACATCTACAAGCATTTTTATAGAGGTCTCACCATCAGCACTCTTTGTAGGTATAGCTTCTACCCATTTAGTAACATAATCAACAGCGACAAGTATATGAGTGTTACCATCTGAAGAAGGGAAAGGACCCATGAAGTCGAATCCCCAACAATCGAATGGTTCAATAACAAGAGTATAATTCATAGGCATTTCATTGCGTCTAGAGATATTACCAACTCTTTGACATTCATCACAAGATAAAATAAATTTACTTGCATCTTTGAAGAGTGTTGGCCAATAAAAACCTGATTGTAGAACCTTTTGCGCGGTTCTATCTCCAGCGTGATGTCCTCCATAAACACTACCATGACATTTACTCAATATTTCCTGTTGTTCATATTCAGGAACACATCTTCGCATAATACCATCCACTCCTTCTTTATATAAGTGTGGGTCATCCCAAAAATAATGCCTCAAGTCATAAAAGAATTTCCTCCTTTGTTGAGCTGAAAAGGTTGGAGGCAAATACTTCGAAACAATAAAGTTAGCATAATCTGCATACCAAGGGCTCTCTCGCGAGCTCACCTTTATTACATCCAATTGTTCATTTGGAAAACTATCATTAACAGGAACAGGATCATAAGCAATATTTTCCAATCTAGACAAATTATCAGCAACAGGATTATCAGCGCCTTTCCTATCTATAATATGTAAATCAAATTCTTGCAACAGAAGTACCCATCTAATAAGCCTTGGCTTAGCATCTTTCTTTGTCATAAGGTATCTAATTGCAGCATGATCAGTATGAATTGTAACTTTCGAATCAACAATATAGGGTCTAAACTTATCACAAGCAAAGACTACAGCTAACAATTCCTTTTCAGTTGTAGCATAATTTCTTTGAGCAGCATCAAGAGTCTTACTAGCATAATGAATAACATTTAATTTTTTATCTACTCGCTGTCCAAGAACAGCGCCTACAGCAAAATCACTAGCATCACACATAATTTCAAAAGGCAAATTCCAATCAGGAGGTTCGACTACAGGAGCAGTTGTTAAGGCTTTCTTTAGAGTTTCAAAAGCTTCCTTACAATCATCATCAAAAACAAAAGGTACATCTTTTTGAAGAAGATTAGTAAGAGGCTTTGAAATTTTAGAGAAATCTTTAATAAATCTCCTATAAAACCCAGCATGACCAAGAACACTACGAATACCTTTAACATCCCTCGGATAGGGCATCTTCTCAATTGCTTCAACTTTAGCTCTATCAACTTCAATACTTCTCTCGGAAATTTTATGTCCCAATACAATTCCTTCATTAACCATAAAGTGGCATTTCTCCCAATTAAGAACAAGGTTAGTTTCTTCACATCTCTGCAAAACTTTATCGAGGTTTCGCAAGCAATTATCAAAAGAATTCCCATAGACAGAAAAATCATCCATGAACACCTCTACAATACTTTCGCAAAAACCATGAAAAATAGCAGACATGCATCTTTGAAAAGTAGCAGGAGCATTACATAAACCAAAAGGCATACGCCTATAAGCATAAGTTCCATAAGGACAAGTAAACGTGGTTTTCTCTTGATCTTTAGCTTTAACAGCAATTTGTGAAAACCCAGAATAACCATCAAGAAAGCAAAAATGAGTATTTTTAGATAACCTTTCTAGCATTTGATCAATAAAAGGTAAAGGGTAATGATCTTTCTTAGTAACTTTATTAACTTTTCGAAAATCAATGCACATTCTATAACCTACAACTATTCTTTGAGGAATAAGCTCATCATTATCATTAGGCACAACAGTCATTCCTCCTTTCTTAGGAACGCAATGCACAGGGCTAACCCATCTACTATCAGCAATAGGATATATAATACCAGCTTCAAGAAGTTTTAATACCTCGTTCCTTACCACCTCTTTCATCTTCGGAATTAGACGACGTTGATGTTCAACAACAGGCTTTGCATCTTCTTCCATATTAATAGCATGTTGGCAAATAGAAGGAGAAATCCCTTTCAAATCATCAAGAGTATAGCCAATAGCTCCTCGGTGTTTCTTCAATATTTCCAATAACCTTTCTTCCTCAATCTCTGAAATCTTAGAACTAATAATAACAGGATATATTTTCTTATCATCAATATGAGCATATTTAAGATTATCAGGTAAAGGCTTTAAATCAAAAACAGGATCTTCCTTTGGTGGCGGTGTTGTACCCAAATCTTCCACCGGTAAATCATGCTTGAGAATAGGTTGGCGAAGAAAAATTTCCTCAAGCTCATCTCTTTCTTTCCTAAAAGCTTCACTTTCACTATTCTCCAAATGTTGCTGCAAAGGATTATTAGGAACAAGAACAATAGATGCACACTGCTCCATTTTAAAATCATTACTAGGCAACTCAGCTTTATAAGGAGTTTTGGTAAATTTAGAAAAGTTAAATTCATAAGGTTCACCAGCAAATCTAGTCAAAATTTTCTCTTTCTTACAATCTATAATAGCTCCACAAGTATTTAGAAAAGGTCTACCAAAAATGATAGGACAATGATCACTAGCAGCAGAACCAAGTACCAAAAAGTCAGCAGGATATTTAATCTTACCACATAGAACTTCCACATCTCGAACAATACCAATTGGAGAAATAGTTTCTCTATTAGCCAGATGAATAACCACATCAATATCTTCAAGTTCACAAGAACCAATTTCGTGCATAATCTCCGTGTAAAGCTCATAAGGAATAGCACTAACACTTGCACCAATATCACATAAACCATAATAGCAATGATCACCAATTCTAACAGATAGCATAGGAACACTAACTTGTTTGGGTTTATTAGGATGTGAAACAATATTAGAAGCATCTTCACAGAAAATAATATGACCATCCTCCACATTTTCAGTCACAAGATCTTTAACTATTGCAACAGCAGGTTCAATTTTAATTTGTTCTTCAGGTTCTTTAGGTTTCTTTTCACTTTTATTAACCGCACTAGATATGACAGAGTACTCCTTCATTTTAACAGGGAAAGGAGTTTTTTCAATATAAGCTTCAGGAATAACATTATCAACAGTTTCAATCACTACACATTTGTTTACAGATGAATCAACTTTATCTTTATACGGTTCATGATACTTATCAAAATTCTTCTTAGGCAGTTCATAATGAGAGGCAAAAGCTTTATAAAGATTTGCAACAACTTGGGAATCAAGACCATATGTAGCACTCATATTACGAAATTTATCAGTATCCATAAAAGCTTCAATGCATTTATAATCATAAATTATACCTGATTCTCTATCTTTGTCGTTCTCCCATCCTTCAGTATTTTCTTGGATCCGATCAAGAAGGTCCCTTTTAAACTCTTCTTTGTTGCGTGTAAATGATCCAGAACAAGAAGTATCCAGCAAGGTCTTGTCTTGGAAAGAAAGTCTTGCATATAAATTATCAATAATAACATTACCAGGAAGCTCATGAATGGGGCATTTGAGCATTAAAGACTTCAATCTCCCCCAAGCTTGGGCAATACTTTCTCCATCATGAGGCCAGAAATTATATATGCGGTTCCGATCTTTGTGAATTTCACTTGGAGGATAAAATTTGGAATAAAATAAAGGCACAATGTCCTCCCAATCAATAGAATCACCATTCTTCAGCAATTTATACCAGTGCGCCGCTTTACCAGACAGCGATATAGTGAATAGTTTCTTCCTAACTTCATTCATAGAAATACCTGCACATTTGAATAACCCGCATAATTCATGCAAAAACAATAAATGATCACCAGGATGGACAGTTCCATCCCCTTCATAGCGGTTATCCATAACACGTTCAATAATTTTCATAGGTATTTTATATGGTACTACTTTCTCACCTGGCGCTTCATCCACTACCGTTGCAGTAGTAGTAGATTTCCCAAATAGAAATTGAAGAGAAGATCTCTCCATAATGACTTATAGCAGCAGGCAGAAATAAAATCAGCACAAACAGTAAAGGTTTTCCTTACCAATTCCGCTTACCAATAGCGCTTCACTCCCCGGCAACGGCGCCGGAAAATAGTCTTGATGACCCACAAGTATAGGGGTGTATCGTAGTATCTTCGATAAGTAAGAATGTCGATCCCAACGAGGAGCAGAAGGTGTTGGCAGCAGTTTCGATGAAGGATTCACTGTAAATGCTCACAAACAAGTATTCAAGGAGTTTTGATGTAACAGATGAATAAAGTACGAGTAAGTAAAATGCGAGAGAAATAATTGCAGCAAGTGGCCCAATCCTTTTTACCACAAAGGACAAGCCGGTTTGTTTACTTATAATGACCAAGCGTTCTTGAGGACACACGGGGATTTTAGTCTAGTACTTTCGCTTCATGTGGTTTAATAATCTTCATTGTTTTGATAAGTGTTGTGTGGGTGAACCTATGCTAATGCACCGCCCTTCCTAGGACTAATACATACTTGTGATTATACCCCTTGCAAGCATCCGCAACTACAAGAAAGTAATTAAGATAAATCTAACCACAGCCTTAAACTCTGAGATCCTGCGATCCCTCTTGCATCGATATACTAACGGGAGCTCAGGTTTCTGTCACTCCGGCAACTCCGCAATTAGCAACCGAATACAAGATGCACTCCCCTAGGCCCATAAATGGTGAAGTGTCGTGTAGTCGACGTTCACACGACACCACTACAAGAATGACACCACAACTTAAATATCATAACATTGAATATTACTCAACCATAATTCACTACTAGCATTTAGACTTCACCCATGTCCTCAAGAACTAAACGAACTACTCACGAGACATCATATGGAATACAATCAGAGGTGATATGATGATGAATAACAATCTGAACATAAACCTTGGTTCAATGGTTTCACTCAATAGCATCTATAACAAGTAGAGAATAATGCCGGGAGAGTTTCCCCTATCATACAATCAAGATTTAACCCGAATTGTTACAGCGGTGACGAGGTGCAGCGGTGGTGATGGCGGTGTAGATGGTGGATATGATGATGATGATGATGATGGAGATGATGTCCCGCTCGATGACGATGGCGATGGCGTCGATATCCCCCTCCGGGAGGGAATTTCCCCACGGATTCCTGCCCGCCGGAGAGCTCTTTTCTCTCTGGTGTTCTCCGCCCCCGCAGAGGCGGCTGTAACCCTTCGTGAGGTCCTCTCGTGGCTTAGGTTTTCGGGACGAAGGAGTACGCGAAGAAAAGGAGGCGAAAGGGGCGTGGGGCCCCACACCACAGGGTGGCGCAGCCAGGCCATGGGCCGCGCCGGCCGTGGTGGGCCCACAGTGGCTCCCCTCTTCTTCCCCTTCGGCTCCCTCCGTCATCTGGAAAAATAGGAATTTACGTGAAATTTCCTTCCACAGTTGATCTTCCGAAATATTGCGTTCTGACGGTGCTTTTTCCAGCAGAATCCTGGCTCCGGTGCTTGATCCTCCAATGATGATGAAACATGCAAAATAGATGAAATAACATAAGTATTGTGTCCCAATATGAAATATATCAATGAATAACAGCAAATTATGATACAAAATAGTGATGCAAATTGGACGTATCAGCACGCTGCAGGCGGAGTGACTTGCGGTCCGTGTTGAGCATCTTGATAGCATTGGCATGCTGAGCCAAGGCCATGTGAGTCTGGTTGGCGTAGCCACACGCATTGTCCAGCTCCCTCTGGGTCTGGAACAGCATAAAGTCCAGATGATCCACGTGATGCCTCAACTGGGGGTGGAACGGCAGGTCCATGGGTGCTCCAGTAGGATCACGCCTTGCTAGATGAGCAAAGCGAGACGCTTGTATTGCCACCGCATTCTGTCCACACAGACGTGCAAGTGCTTCCTGAAGAGCACGAGCGAGTCCGTCCAGCCAGTTGCTTTCCCTGAAGGAAAAGAGGATCCTCTCAGAAGTAGGAGGCTCCTTCTTGCCCCTCAAGTCAGCGGTGATAACCCACTGAAGTTCCCCTCCGTGCTGGTCGTTGACCTCGACTCCGTAGAACTCGGGGTGTGGGCGTCCAAGAAACTCCGATAGGGCATCGAGGTCCCTCTCGAAGATCAAGTCCCCTCCATTCCCAAGCTGGTAAAACTTGGTGTTGGCTCCCTCCATCTGAAAGTGAAATGGATAAGTAAGTTAGAGATGTGAACAAGTGTGGCAAAATTTTAGATTGATTTATAAGGAAGAGCATGACTTATCATTTTTGAAAAGATCTCAAAGAGAAGAAAATGAATAAGTTTTTCACAAATATTCACTTCATTTGTTTTGGAAACTAAAATTTTCAGAACGTCCATTCTAAACTAGGGTCTCCTAAGGTCAAACAATGGCTCTGATACCAACTTGTCAACACCCGGATTTTTAAGTCCAGATGCCTATTATGTCATTCATCGCAATCCCAGGAATATTGTTGTTGCGAGACATAACAGTTGATACCATAAGTCAACATTCATTACAAACCATCATTGTCTTACAAAAGGGATCACATGATCCAATATTACACAAATATTTGATCTATTTATCAACGAACAACATAGTAGCGGAAGCGTAATAAAAGTGGACTATCTAGTTCCACAGGCCAACGCTTGACGTTAGGCGACTCCTAGTTGTTGTACACGTCCTGCTGACTGTCATCCTTATATTGCTGCTCCTCTTCATATTCTGGCCATTTGAATAGCCAGGGACACAGCCGTGAGTACTTTAAAGTACTCGCAAACTAATACTAATGTAATTACTATCAATTTTAGGAAGGGGGTGCTAAGCTCTAGTTTTATTTACATAAAGCCAATTTTAGTTCATAAGCATTCATAAAGACCATTCATAAGCTAACTAACTCAAGTGGGAAAATTAGTGTCATTCCCACAACTTAGTTGTGTTTCAAATTCAAGTCACCACTTCAAATTCAACCATCATTTTCAAGTAAAGATCTAATGACGGAACAGTATGGCCTTTCCAATTGTCCGTAACCGTGGACACGGCTATTCGAATAGTTTTACACTCTGCAGAGGTTGCACACTTGTGCCACAACATTTGATTACATCCGTCAGAGATAACTCTGAATAATCGTAACTCAGTACGCGGATCATCAACCGTAACCTTTCACTTACACATCCTAGTATAGGCACCTCTCCCCATGAGCTTGGCCTCCCAGTGAAGACAAACCGTCAGCCTGGGAACTGCACAGGGCTTGGGCCGGACAATTCACCTCATTCACGTCATTTCACATCATTTCACATTTAACGGAGGCAGCCTCGGCATAACCCCTATGACGCTTGTTTAGAGGGAACCCATACTAAGACATATAAACTTCTAGTTAGACCCTACCCATAATCAGGTATTGTGGGGGTACTTGTAAATTGGAATGATATCGCATCCGAACCCAACCATTAGTTTTTAACAAATTCACCAAGTCATTCATTTCATTCAAGTCATATTCACCTTCAAATCCTTCAAAGTTATTTCATTTCACAATGTTCCCATCTAGAGTAGTCAATTTTATTTATTTAGCACTAGCCACTAGTCATGAGGGGTGCTAACTAGCTTTGATTGCCATAGGCTAACTTTGATGATATTGTTCTATTCTAGACCAAGTGAATCATGAATCAAAAAGTACTTTGATAAAACAAAAGTAGTGAAACTTGTAAGTAAAAGCTTGTAGTAAAAACTTGGGATGGGCTTATTAAACATAAAGTAAAATGTGGGGGTGCTTTTCTCTTGTAGAGCTTTGCACTTTGCAAGAATATTAGCTTGCCTTGAGTGGTGTACTGGTCAAAGTGGTCTTCCTCTCCTTGGAAGTAGACCTCCTCCTCCTCGGTGTACTCCTCGGTACTAGCGTCTAAATACGAATACAATACACACAATCACCACACAAAGCTTAAGTTCTAAACTAAGCACACACATGAGTCACTCAAACTAAACTATCATCACAACATGCTTATTATTTGAGTTGACTTTGTTTTATTCTTAAGAAAAATAATTTCCTCTCATTACAAATATTAATTAGGGTTTCTATTTAATTCTTGAGAGAAATAATTTCCTCTCATTGAATCTTATTAAGATTTAATTTCCTTAATTAATAGCATATGACCTAGGTTGACCAAAGTCAACCTCTTCATAAGTATCAATTGGGAAAATGATTTAAATGAGGTGATGCACCTCATGCTTTTTAATAATACATGGTAATGATTTAATATCATCAACTAATTTAATATGAGTTTTAGTTGACCATGGTCTCTACCTCATATTAATTTAGTTGAGGACAGATTTAAATGAGAGAGAAGCTCTCATACATTTTAATAAATGATGTTGCATATTTAAAATGATCTAGAAATAGCTATATGGCCATTTTTTTTAAACTAAGCCATGATCATACAAACAACTATGCAATATTTTTACAGATTTAGATAGATATTGTGAAGTATGATTTTTGAGAGTTGGAATCAACTTAAAAGCATTTTTATTTAATTTTTAATAATTAATTGAAGTGGCAAAAGGCCCTGCCTTGTTTATTTTGTCATATTTATTCTACAATTAATCTAGGGTTGAGACCAGTGTAGTTCTGTAGATATTTTAACAAGGTTTCCAAGTATATAAAATTTGTTAAATTTGGTTTGGTGTATTTTATCCTATTTAATATTTAAAACAGTATATGAGAGTATTTTAGGAAATTCGAGAATTCCAATTTCAAATAAACGGGCTGGCGGGAAAGCTTAACGGGCTACGTAGAGAGGAAGGGAAATGGGCCGGCCCAGCATCGCAGCGGGCCAGCTGACAAGGTGGGAGCCACCTGTCAGTGGGATTTAGCCAGCGAATCGGTACGCTGAGCGAGGGCCGTGCGATTAGAAGGGGATCGCACGGTCGAGAGACGTCATCGTCTCCGACGAGAGAGGGACTCACTGGCGGCGGCGGTAGAGGGTCGGCGAGCTCGTCGGAGCTCCGGCGGTCGTCGGAGGTGTGCGCAGCGACCTTGTCCTCGATGAGGAAGCGCCTGGTAGCGCAGTGGCGTTTCCTGGGGCGGCCTCCATCTCCGGCGATCTTCGGCGACGGTGCGCAGCATCGAGCTTGCAATTGAGGCTCTCTGGTGGCTAATCGAGCAAGGAGAGGTGGCTGGGCGTCTCAGCAGGAAGAGGGGGAGCGAGTGGTGTGGTGGAATTGGAGCGAGGAGTGCTCCTTATATAGTGGCAAGGCAGTGCCGCGGCGCAGCGATGATCTCATCGTTGACGACGATGCTACAGCGGAGCTGGTGGCCTGGCGATGACGCAGCGGGGTTGGCGACGCACTGGTGATGACGCCGCGTGTGATTGCGGTGAAAACGAGGGCCTGGCGAGCTCTGGCGCGTGACGGAAGCTTGCAGGGCCGTGGCGGACGTCGGCGGCGTGGGCGAGGTGCACGGCGTTCCCGCGGGCCAATGGCGGTTACTGGGCAGCTGCTGGTGACGTGGTGAAGCATTTGGCGCAGAGAGCAAGGGCGGAGGTGACGTGAGGCGTTGGGGCGAGGTGTGCTCTGGGCGTGTCCGTGGCGCTCGCCGTGCGCGCTCTGGCGCGCGCGTGCACGTCACTGGCACGTCTGGGCGTCGTGTTCCTGGCCGTTATGGTGCACCAAATCGTCGTGGCTCGTGTCGAGGAGGTTCAGTGGAGTGTGGAGAGGCTAGATGGCAAGGTGGTGCATGCAGGAGAGGGTCAGAGAGAGATGGTGTGGTGAGGTCATGCCATGCCACGGCATGGCATTGTTTTGGTCAAAATGATGATGAACTCGTGTACCACTTCTTGTCTGATGTGTTTGGCAAAGCTTAGAGGGTTCAGGGAAGTACAGAGGATGACCTAGGTTGGAGGGAGGAGGCAAAGAACTGCTGGACAAAGCATTGCATGGAGTTGGCAGATTGGTGCTCTCCAAGTGTTTGATGAAATGCCCGCAAGAACAATACTTTGGAATCTTTGGATGAAATTTGGTGGGTTTGAATTGAATAATATTTGCAGTAGAATGGTGGTGGTGGTGGTCCAAAGGGTGTTGAAATGCAAAATCTCAAATTGCATATGATCTACATTTTGTATTCTGGTTCCCACTTTGCTTGATTATATCTTCGAATCTAATGAGAGTTTGCATAGGGGTGCTTGAGAAAAGTTGTTCACTTTTATGTTGTCTTGGATGAGGTACAAAGGTTGGGTAAAGTTTAGTTTAGAAATCTTTAAATAACAGGGCTCAAAGAGGGCATCTGGTTATAATTGTCACATTTGACCATAATTGCATGTGAGTTGATTTTGATTTCAATTTTGGTTCAATTTGAGTTTCTTTGTTTCTAAAAGTGATATTAAGTGTTTAGTACCCAATTACAACTAATGGTGCAAGCAAATATGGCCTAGGTTAAGCATTTGCATAATTGGCCAATTTCATATGTGAGTGTGTGTAGGGTTTTTCTCTTTTCTTTCCTTTTCTATTTTCCTTGAGTTGGATGGATCAAGTGATCATGGGTTTAGGGTTTTAGCACAATGGCACACACACAATCAAACATCATGGCAATATGCACACTTAGCACCAAATAAAATATGAGTATATGCATAGCACTTGTGTTGTGAAAAAGTTTTTGTTGGTTCTCAAATTTGGGTTTTGGAAACTCTCTCTTTATCTCTTTATTGATTTTTTAGGATGTTACACTTAACCCCAAATGTACAAAACATGTCTAAAAAAATAATTAGTAGTTGCACGTATTGATTATGAATTTGCATTAAATAGCTACTGTAGTTGCCTTGAATTGGTTCTAAATTGCACATAGTAGTAAAAGAGAATGTTGGATGGGTATGGTTCGATGTTACTTATTATTTGGAAGTATTTTCTTTACAAAGAAAGAATGTTGCCTGCAAATGTTTTTATTGGTGATAAGTATTGCTAGAGTCATTAAAGAAGTTGCTTCGTAAACAAAAGAGTGTTGCCTAGAATGGGTTTGAAATTACTTATTATGTTAAAAAAAAGTTGCTTCTGGAGTACAAAATGGCATGTTTTAGCATCAATTGCATGATTAGCACCAATCATAGACATGCAAAAAGAAAAAAAATCTGGAGAAAAAAAGGAAGTAATACCATGTCTTTCTTGTCTAAACGTCTTTCATAACTGAATAGCTCCTTCATTTCAGGGCGGTTAAAGTCGAGGTTCTGCATCCAAGTCTTTGCAATGAAACAAAAAAAACAAAATAGTAATCAGCATTTTCAAGTCCCACACAAAAAAATGTTTGCCTAGTGTACATGACTTGCACTTACTCCTATCCTCAGTGGGATGATGTCTTTGTTAGATGATGGTGTCATGTTCTTTGTGATTGCCTCAATTCCCACTTCCATAACTGAACTATGTAGCCAACCACCTGGCTTCATTGAGTTTGCGAGTTCCTTTGCCGTAATATGGTAGCCACCAAAGTTCAAAATATGAGGGTTGTAAGAATTTAAGGAGAAGACAACCCAAATTAGATAAGTTGCAATAAAAAAGTCTTTGCAACTAAGCATGCATCATTGATTCATGAAAAAAAAACTAGTGCATGTTGTAGCCAGGAAAAACCTTTTGTCATCTGAATTCTGTTGCCTAGTGTTTCTTCCTGCATACTGGATTATCATAGCATACAGTTTGTTCACTTCAGCTGTGCACATGAACTGTTTGGTGCTATCAACATTGACAAATGGAGATTTTTTGCAAGGTGGAAGCTTGATTATCCTCCTCTAAAATTGATGAGGAACTGTTGAGCTTCCTGTACCACCCGATGTTGATTCAGTTGCAACGTTCTCTGCTTCTTTGATAGGTGTTTGAAAGCTGTTTGGAGATAGAGAATTCGGTTCAGTTCTTTGTTGCTCGTGCATAGGTCTACGTGCTTGCTCTGCCGCAATACAAACCCTCTCAATCTCTGCAGGATCAATTCCTTCCAAAGCATCATAATCTTCATCTGTGGATGCACATTGATAAGGGATTAACTTATCAATGCCTACAGGTTGTAGACTAGGGTTTAGTTGGAAGTAGAGGGCAAGTAGATCTCGAAGGTTTCAGCCGGAAAAGTACTCGACTGCTATGAAAACTAGGGTTGCGTGAACAATGAATCGGCCTTTCTTTGTCCCTCGACTCCCCCTTATATAGGAGGTGGAGCCGAGGGTTTCGTGATGTACAAGTTACAAAGTCCGGGAGGGTTTCTGAACCGTCCCGTAATAGTTACAAGTCGATATTCCTAATACAACTCTATCTTTCCAAACTATTTCTGACTGGGCCTCCAGGCTTCATAAACTTCGGGTCATGGGCCGTTAATAAACCCCGGGTACCTTCTTCGGCAGGCCCATTGGGGATGCCTATGTCACACATGTTGCAGCATTTTGATTTTCTGGCAAATCAAATTCCGGGCAAAGGTTGAATGTTGGCGCGTTGCAATACCCTTCTAGAAGCTCACTTCCAGACCTGGTCCTTGGGAGTTTCATCTTATAATTGCTTTGTTCCTTCCACTTTGTTTCAGCAGATTTGATGCGATGCATATGCTGGGGCATGTCCGGTGACGCGATGCTCTTGTTGATCAAGTTGTATACCTCATCCTGCGACAAATACCCTCCAGGAGATGTGTGTAGAGATGGCGGTGGGCATGTTTGACGTGTAGGAGGACTAAACTGCACCCTATTGCTGGGCACAACTGGCACCTGTATGGCTGGAGTTGCATGTTCCAAAGGGCTTGTTGCTCTAAATGTACTGGTAGTAGCCTTGTTTGCAGCACTTGTTGCATGAACAGTTGGTGAGGTACAAACAGGTCGAAGTGCTGTTGCCTCCCTGGCAGCATGAGTTGTGCGGCATCTCAGTGTATTCCCCTGCATGGTGGTAGGAGTTTCCTGCTGTGGTGGATGATGTAGATGGACTGACGAAGTTCTTTGTAAGCCTCTTGGATTTGCAGTTGCCTCTGGCCTAGCTGTAGTTGCCTCAGTTCCAGCATTAGTTGCATGTATGCTATTGGAAGTTGAAGTAACTGTGACTGAGGTTGCCTTCAGTTCGGCATTTGAATGTTTTCCCTGCAAAGCTGCATGAACAGCTTTAGTAGCTAATTGTGGTGTAGCTGTAGTTGCCTCCAGTATGGTAGTTATGGTAGTTGAATTTTTTGGTGCACGCGCATCATTGGCTGGCTGTCTGTCTATTGGTTGCTGATTGTTGATGTTTTTCATGGCACTTGCATGTTTAACCAATGTGGGCTCATCATGTTGCACATGTTCTGTCCTGTGACTAGGAGTTGGACCAAGAAACTCCATGTATGCTCCCGGGCTACATTGCATGGCATTGATGAAATCCAATCCATCCTCATGTGCAGCATTGAGGGTTGAATGTTCTTTGGACACATTTTCTTTGATATTATCTGACCTTTCCTCAAGAATAACATGTTTTTCCGTTGGAGGGGTGTCTGGAAGCTTACTCTTTTTCTCAAATCTGCACAAGTCAGGCAATGATGCATCCTCCATTGTTGCTATTGGCAAAACATCTGCATCATCCTTCTTTTTCCTCTTGTCACCTGAACTTGTACTGCCCCTTTTACTCCTGGTATTAAGATAATACTGCGCAGTTGTCAAAGAATCATCGCTAGCTTCATCATCATCCATATCATCGTTTTGTCCTCCCTCCATGCCAGTTGCAGCATTGTTGCCTCCATCACCATCACTGTCATCATCTCCGTCATCACCTCCTTTACCATCAAAATCATCATCATCTCCATGTTCCTCTTCCTCTTCGTCATCGTGCCCATTCCCTTCAACCTCATCCTCCTCCCCATCAGCGTCATCACGTTGTTCCCCATCATCCTCACTGTCGCCTTGGTTGTCATCGTTGTTATCATTCTCACTGGCATCATCATCTTCTTTCATGTTGACACGAAAAAGGGGAATTGCAGACAACATAATTGCAGTGGAAAAGAAAAATTTGGGAAATTGCAGATAAATGCAGCTCTAGTTGCATGTACTGATAAATTAATTGCTGCAGATGGTAATGAAGTTGCGTGTTTTATTAATTTAATTGCATACAATATAGTTGGAGGGAAAAAATATTCAGCAAATTGCAGTTAAAAAAGCAGTTTTAATTGCATGTAATAGTAATTAAAATTGTTTGAAAATGATCATGAAGTTGCCTATTATATTGTTTTTATGTTTTGCATTTGAATTTTGCTAATTACTTGCCTTCTGTCATCGTCAGTATCATCATCATTCAATACCAGATTGTCAGCTTCATCATCATCAGAATTCGTGGAGTCATCAGTATCATCTTGAAGTGCTGCCTCTTGTTCGTGACTCGTACGCTGCCTCTTCCTTGGCCTCTGTGGCTTTGCCTTTCGTACAACATTGGCGCGGGTAGTGCTTCCAGCAGTAGTATGTTGCTCAAGATTGCCAATCCCCTGGACAAACTTCGCCATTGACTCTTTAAATTCAGAGCATAGGCCATAAAGCAACGCACCAATTTTTCTTTTCTTCTGTAACAATTGAAACAGGAAAGAAATTCTTATCAGTTATAAGATGTGGAAAAAAATGATATAAAAACTATGCTATATCTAAGAAATAAGTATTGTTTAGGTGCTCACACTTTGGTCGTAGTCTCGTGGCAGATTAGAGGCAGTAAACTGTTCAGCCCTTAGCAATCCTCCAAAAAGACCACCCTGTTGAGTGTCCCTGTATTTCTCCTTCAGCTGATTTTTTTAATTCATAAAATAATTGAAAATATGTGTTAGTGTAAGGGCAATAAAAAGAAGACCGTGAACTTTTTAAGAAATGAAAAAATTATCTTAGCAAAATGAAAAGAAGTTTATGGCCTAATGCGTACTTGTAATTTGCCGAAAACTCCAGGGCTAATCCTATCCTTCTTCTTCACCTTGCTAATTAAAGTGTTGTCCCAGGCATCAACACGAGGGGTGTAGTCACTTATAACCTCATCAAATTCTAGTGAATCAAGGTACAACATCTGTTCATTAAAAAAAGGGTGTGTGTGAGGGGGCAAAGGAAGCATTGGAGAACAAAAACATCATAGATAAAAAGCAAACTTCATGTGAGGCAACTAAAAAAACTGTATTTCTAAGCAACTAAATATGGATTGAAGGCAAAAAATTCATTGATAAAAGGCAAAAAGCTCTTGATGGATTATACAATGCATAGTTGGGAGGCAATTTTTTGACTTGAACAAGGCAACTAACAGCAGTACATGTGCAAAAATGATGTACCAAAAAGCAACTGCAGTCATTAGTACAGTGGAAACATGAATTAACACAGGCTGGTCATATCTCAAAACTAGCAACTAATGTTTGAATTTAAGCAATAACTTTCCTCATAGATGCTATTTTTCTGTATTGTGTTCATCATAGCAAAAAATTACACTTACCACCAAATGGAAAACGCAGCAACAGACAGACTTCTTATTTCCCAGGGCGCTGAAAGCAACCCTGATCTGATCAACAACAAACTGGCATATATTTGTCCGAGGAAGAAGCTTGATATCATTTACAGTAGGGTAGCAACGTGGGCTAACTTTAAGGCCAGTAGTAGGCGCAAGGAAGCAATCAAAAGCAACGATAGCCCAAGCTCGGAGAAATCGGTCATCAGCAACACCGTTCATATGTTTTATCATCTTACACCATGCAGTTTTTTCAGGAGCATTCGTTCCAGGAAAACAGTACTCCTCATTGATTGTTTTGATTATGTACATCTTCATCTCATAACAAACTTTCAGCCCAGAATTCGGTAGCCCCCCACTTTCAACATCAACTGGTATCTTCCCCCTGTTGGGTATCACTAACTCTGATTTCACATGATTGTAACACTTCATCACCCATTGGCTGAGATCAACGGGCATAGTACATGCGCCAATGTTGAGTAGACCACCTAAGTCCATCTTAAGTATGGCAATTCTTTGATCAGCAACAAGTTCACCATTTAGAGCAAAGAAACGGGATGGTGATGCCCTGTTTCTTATTTCCTGCATAGCCCAGTTGCACAAAAAATAGAAAGAAAAAGTTACTCCTAAAAGTCCCATCAACTCTTAAATTTACTGCATGTTACAAAAGAACCTACCCAAAACAAACAATTATACAAAAAATGCTCTGTGTAAGAAATGATGCATCGTGAGTACAGTAAACTTACATCCGTGCTATCTTTTTTTTCTTAGCTTCCTTTTCTTTCTGTTTTGTTTTTGTCTCCTTCCATCCCCAGTCTTTGCTGGTACCACCTTTTTCTTCTTCCTATTTGGAGGATGCCCGCGGCTTACTATAACTTTCTGTTTCATCGCAATAGGACCAGTAGGCTGCATTGGGAGTCAACACACATATAAAACACAAAAGTTTGTGGGAAAAAAAGGACCCAACCATTTAATTGGATACAATTACAAAAAAGCAAAACAAGAGATTAAGGGGAAACTAACCTCAACTTGCTGCTGACCTGAAGATGACCCAGCTGCTTCAGGCGGATCAGTTCCTACCATTTTAGCACACCTATTTGTTTAAAAAAATGATAAGTAGGTAAGCTTGTCTACATGAAGTTCACAAGAGGAAGATGTGAATCTACATAGCAACTTTACTAGCACTACAAGCAACAAACGTAGCAAGTTGAGCAAATAACAATCCAAATAAAAGCAAACTATGCAAAACAAATAAAATTCATTCTACATATCAAACTTTATTAGCACCACAGGCAACAAACACAGCACTACAGGCAACAAACATATCAGTACAGGCAACAAAAACATTTCAAATAGAGCAACAAAACAAGTCCAAAATTATAAAATTCAATACAACACTTCATTTAGGCTAGAAGAAAACTCAAGTATAGGTTCTAGCCTTTATTTCCAATACACAACTGAAAGCAAAACTAAAATAATTCATAAGGCGTGTTGGTTTTTAGACTTCATCCTATGAAGGCATGGCTCATGTTTTCAATATGAATAAACAACCTAGGTGGTCTTCAACCCAGAGCAATAGAAAGTGTGAAAATCAAATGCTGGTTTAATCCACCTAATCATCTCAAACTATGAACCTGCATAGGTGTCACAAACAACTATTGTATCAACATAGTCAACCAACAAAAATATGAACCTGTAGATAATTATGTCCATTGCACATAGGATGAAGGACAGGGTTGAAAACAAATCAAATGTAAAACACATCCACCATATCAACAACTAGCCTGAACTACGAACCTGCATAACTGCATAAGCAAAAGTTTTCTACCACTACAGGCAACGAACAGATCTGGACTAGCAACAACAATTGGAACAAAAAAACCCAACTACATAATCAAGTTTTCTACCACTGCAACTGCATAATTGCATAAGCAAGTTTTCTACACTGCATTAACAAGTTTTCTACCACTACAGGCAACAAACACATCTGGATTAGCAATAACAATAATAATAAAAGCAACGACGACATCAACTTATCCACAAACCCTCAACCTCCCACAACCCCTCTCGCCCCGACCTCTCGCCTGACCTCAACCTCTCACAAACCCTCTCGTCGCGCTCGTCGTCAACATCCGCAACGTACTCATCAAAAATCAACGGGGGAAGTCGAGCACCCCCACCTCTCTGCACCACCTCGCCGCTCCACCTCGGCGCGGTCGACCTCAACCTCCATTACGGCACCACCTCGGCGCGGTCGACCTCAACCTAAAGTTCCGCACCACCTCGCCGCGGTAGAGGCCAACTACTACCAAATCAATGATTCTGCGCAGGTTGCAGGGTAGGACGGAGTACTTACCGCGACACGGAAGTGCACGGCGCCGTTGCAGTAGATGCTCACGAACTTCTGCGACACGGCAGCGGAACACCTTCTCGGCGCTGATTTACTCGCCGCTGAGATCGCTCCCCACCGCCTCCTCGCCGCGGTACTAGCTCCCGCGGTCGGCGTCTCCGAATCAGTCGCCCCCGTTGCGGAGCGCCACCAGAGATTCCACACCAAATCAAAACAATCGGGTGTAGAGAATTCAACAGAGTTGCAAAGCAAACAACTATGAACTAGGGTTTATCTTAAACGTGGTCTGAAGCAACTTTAGGGGCGTCCTATGGACATATATAGGCGTCCAGGACGACCTCAGGTCGAAAAAGTACGAAAATAACCGACCAGAATAGATCTGGTCGAGACAGACTCGGACTCGGCCGGTCTGGAACCCGGTTGACCGGGCCTGGGACCGGGTGGGCCGGTCTAGACTGGGTGGGACCGGGTAGAAACCGGACGAAGCGTCCAGGTCCCTGGATGGTTGCCCGGTTGGCACAAGCGCAGGGCCCGGTTTTGACCGGGCCGATCCAGCGTGGAATCCGGCCGACCGGGGCTGGGACCGGGTGGCCCGGTGCCACGGCCGGTCCGACCGGCCCTGGCGCTGGCCTGAAGACGTCCTCCTCTCACGCATGTCTCCCGCTCCTCCCTCGCCCGTCCATGGGATGTCTTCACGTCCAGCTCCATGTCCAGCTTCTTGTCCAGCTGCTCCTCTCCTCCTCGTGTGATGCTTGGTTCCTCCTTATACCTGATCATATATAAGTAATACGACTTAGGCAGTATAAAGTTCTCATCGATCAAAGTATCGTTTAGGAACAAGTTCACCTGTTGTTTAAGTAGCTTCGCACGAGCTCGTGTCATTGGTCCAATCCTAACTTTATTGGACTTAAGCTTCACAGCTTCATCTTCATCTTGCAATGACGGAGGTAGTAGTGAGGTAGGGATGTCCTCATCACCCCCGCTGACCCCTACCGCCTCCGGCAACCACCAATCGCCGCGCAATCGCCGCGCTGGGGGAGCCTCTCCGCCGCTGCCAAGAAAGGGGAGTGGGGAGAGAATTGCGGACGGGGAGAAGTGGGCATGATCCCCGAAATTCGAACATCGGTAGCTAGTTATTTCTCACGTGAAAAACCACCAACCCAGTCACCGACATGTGGAACCCACGACGAGAAGCAACGGTTGCCACCACCCGGACAACCCCACACCTGAAAGGATCAGGTGGCCACGAGACCGCCCGCTCGGCGCGTCGTTTTGGCACGCGCACGCCAACTAGATTTCAGGTTGTTTTATTTGGCTGCCACATGATTTCAACATACGTTCTGATCGATAGCGAACCAGCTGGGCTACGTTGCTGCTGTCGTTGCAACACGGCCGCAACACTTCTTGAACCAATCAAACGGCGCCTATCCGGCTTGGACCTGGGCGACGTGAGGGAAGACAGGAATGACGAACTTGAGGCGAGGACGAAGACCTGTCGGCGAGGACGAGCGCAGCGACGCCCGGGACGAGCGGCTGCCGGACGGTCGCGAGGAGCTGGTCAGGAGCACGCTGGAGGTCGTGGTGCCGGTGCGAGGAGACGCGCTAGCCTGTGAGGTGGAGGCGGACATGGACACGACGCTGCGCGCGCAGAGGAAGCAGCGACACGGCGAGGTAGATGAAGGCGACGCGGCGGACTTAGGACAGGCCAACGTGCTTGGAGACGCGCGCGCGGACGTCTGGGTACTGGCGGTCTTGGCGACGGACGAGGACGAGAGCGAGCGCGGAAAGACGACGACGTCGTGCAGGGACGCGAGGTGCATGGGGCCTGGTGGTCGAGGATCATGTACAGCTGACGGCGCTCGGGAACATGCAAAGACGAGCAGCGCATGGAGAACTTGACGGGCAGCCGGAGGAGCTGGTGACGGCGGCAGAGGTGTGCAGACGACGAGGACCAGGGAGAGTCGGGCGACGTCCAGGACGTCCGTGATGGCGGCGCTCTGCGGCGTCGGGTGAGAGGAAGAGAGGAGTGGCGGCACTAGGGCTGTAGGTCTAGGACGTGGGGGGATTTATATGGAGGAGCCGGAGCTTGCTCGTCCGTCCCATCCATCAGGTGGTTTTTTTTGAGATGGAAACCAGAATTCCATTAACTGGTGAGCACAGCAAGATCGCTGGCCACTAAACCATGAACAAAATCAGGTGCACCATCCGGCCATACGGCTGGGGATCGGTCACCTAAATTTGCACCGTACGTCGCTAGAGCGTCCGCAACTTTATTACAAGCCCTTGGGCGATACTTAATGGAAAAACTAGAGAAATTCAAACTAGCATAGAACTTTATCTCCCGGAAAAGATGGCCATTGACGGACAAATCATGGGCATTCGTCGTAATGGCTTCAACAAGCTTTTGTGAATCAGTCTCCACTTGGATTCTACTAATACCCCAAGAACCAGACCACTGTATACCAGCAAGGCAAGCTGCAGCTTCAGAATGGAGGGCATCATACACAAACTGCATCGATCCGGCCCCTGCACCCAAGGCTTCACCGTCAGAGTTGCGCAGAAAAAAACCCCACCCTCCTGATCGAGTTTCAGTGCTGAAACTGCCATCAGTGTTGAGCTTAAGCTCATCTCCTGAAGGACTCTCCCACTTTGGGTCGGGCTTTGTGAGTTTTGTACACTTTTGTGTGCAGAATTGCTCAAAATCATTTACAGTCTGGTGGTTAACGTGGCATAGGTGGATGTGCTGCCGTACGAAGAAGAAAGCGAGAGGAGGTACTCGACCAGTTCCTGGTATGGTTTTGGGCTTCAAGTGGAGATGGCGTGTGGTGGGCTTCGGTTGACTTAGAAGCTGAAAGGGAAAAAAGGCCACCACGGTATTGTTTCAAGATGGAATTGGCTAGGACAAGGAGAATGTCCGCCTGTGGACTTCTTCTCTTCCTTTTTTTTCCTTCTGATTTTTCTTGTGCCTCCTTCTCCTTTGTCTTGCTGAATTATTTAAGATGAGAGAGGGAGAGGTTTGGGAAACATTTGGAAATAAATATTTTTTGTTTTATAGTAAGGGTTTTGTTCAAAGAAATGACAAAGGGAGGGTTTATTATAAAACCATATGAGAGGAAAATAAAATAGCTAGGGTTATAAAAAATAATTTTATTTGATAAAAACATGGATGATATGATGCATGATGACATGATGATGCATAAAAAAAAGAACAAGCAATTCTAATATGGGGATTTTCCTGGACCGCTACACAGGGCTTGAAAACAGTTCATCATGACTGCTAGGGGTGAATGGAAATCGGAGCTTATATTTCAAGATTATCCTTTAAGTAGTACTATAGCTATATGCCCCCAAATCTCTTTAATCTTTTGTTTCATTACCATGCATTATCATGCTTGATTATTAGTTTGATCGAACTATTTTTTCATAATGTGTTTGAAGCAGGAACCCGGGAATAACTTATGTGGATACTATGTCTGCAGTTTATTCGCGAGATGGCGGGACCTGGAGGCGGTTATACAAGTCATTCGTGTACGTGAACAATATTTCACAATCTTATTTTATTACCTTTAATTGTATTGAGTTCCATTCATATATATTGATCTCATTTTTTTAAAATTTAGATGGAACGCCTGCGGGACTCTCTCTTAACGGAGGATCGCATACGAGCAATTCAAGAGGAACTTGCGGGATTCTTTGTTGGGAGGTCATAGCTCGAACTGGAGAATACTACCGGGAGTTCATATATCTGTGACTTAGGGATATGGATAGATATGGTACCTTTGGTCTCGGCTTTATATATTGTAAACATGCATTACTTGTATTGTATTTCATGACGGTGTCTATATATACATGATGATGCTTGTGGTTTCTTGAATGATGTATGCATTGCAGAATTGAATGAATAATATAAAACCCTGAAACTCTGCCGTGGCAGAGAAACGATCAGTTTCTTTGTCGCGGCAGAGAAACGCTGCTCTACCCTAAACCTCTGTCGCGGCTGAGAAACGGCTATTTTCTCTGCCGCGGCAGAGACTCTCTAATCCCGGTTCGTCTGACGAACCGGGACCAAAGGTCCTCCACCACGAGCCCTGTGGTCGCACCACGTGGAGGACCCTTTAGGCCCGGTGTACATTTGAACTGGGACTAAAGGGTAGGACCTTTAATCCCGAAAGTCCAGTTGGGGTTGCAAAACCGGGACTAAAGGCCCTTATAAACCGAAATTAAAGGCCCTTTTTCTACTAGTGAATGAACATTCACTATTGTATAAAGCAAGAACTATGTCCCTTTTGTTCATCAAAACACTATAAGACACTTGAGTCCAACGACACATATGCTCTTCTTCTTCACCACCAATTCTCGTCGGATGCATCGTCGTCATCACCAATCCGCACCGAAGAACGAAACAGCTTGCTCAGCACCCCCTGGTTCAGTCGTCCTATCCCTCAGGTCATACCGGAGAGTGAGAACCTGGACGTGAAGCCCTGCAACCTTCTGTGACCTAGATCAGGGTAGTAAGACAGGACCACACCTTTCCCGCGAGGAGCGACCCCGAGTTCTCGTGACAGCGGCTTCCCCATTATTTGGACAAAGGACATGCTAGAAAAGAAGCACAACACCAATGTATCAGCGCAATGGAGATGGGGGGGAAGGAAAATGACAAAATATTGTATAATGCAACGGAAGAGATGAATAATCACAGCGAAATGGTACACTATGTATATGCACAGAGTGCTCACCATATGTAGTAAAGACCGTCCAGTTTCTGCTGCTGGACCCCACCAACAAGCTCAATCTTCACCACGCCGCCGATACACAAAGTTGGGCGTGGTAACTTGAATGATTGTAAAATATTTTTCTGGAACATGACACATCATGTTACTTTCAAACCTCTACTCCCTCCGTTTTTTTTTAATTGACTCGAATTTAGTACAAAGTTGTACTAAATCCGAGTCAATTAAAAGAGAACAGAGGGAGTAGATTCCAATTCCATCGAGAAAAGATCAAGAAACCTAAACACTATTAGAACACCGCTACCAACCAAATGGAGTTTCTTCATGTTCAGCCTTTCATAATAAGAATGCTTTTTTTCTTTATAACAATAGTATGATCTTTTTCATTGGAAGGCGGTTACCCGTTAACAAGAGATTATGTGTTAAACATGCAAAGATTGTATTAACATTTGTAATAAGCTCTTCTCGAACACTGCTACCAATCAAATGGAATTTCTTCACACTCGTCCTTGGAAGAATATTCGTGCTCAATAGCAGCTGTATGATTTTTATTTCTAAGAGAGATTGTATTTTCAACAGGTAAAAAGGTAATAGACTTGGGAATATCATCCTTTTATTAAACTGACCTGCAACATTGGAAATTCTGGAGATGTGTATGTCCAGACATAGTTCCCATCATCAATCAACTGCCCTTCATTTTCACCAGATACAAGTGTTTCGGGCCGCAGAGGTGATCGTGGATAGCCCATTTTGAATCGGATGCATTTTGCCGAGTATATTGGATTGCCACCCTGAAAAAACGCTGCACACTGAAGATGGTTAGTCAACACATCAGGCACCTTTCATTTCATACTCACCATACATAAAGAAAACACGGCAGTGCCTTCTTAACAACAGACCTTTGAAGGGCTGGACCTTGACTTCATCCACGAGGCACAGGTCCGCCTGAAGCCTGTATATGAGGCACTCTTGCGCTACAGGGAGCCTGTGGCCCCGGCTGGACCAGTAGGACGGCCTCATCTCCAAGCAGTCGACCGGCTCGAGCGTGTTGTTGATCGTCTCCCGAGGGAAGCTGTCAGTGCTGGACGCGCCGATGCACTGGATGATACAGTCCCTGGCGGTGTAAGGTGTGAGAAGGTCTAGGGCAAGGTGTGTGTACACTATGTTGTCCGTGTCAAGCCTCTCGGCTCTGGTGCTCGACAGGACATCATCCTGGTCATGGTGAGCTTGGCTTGGGGACCTGTTGCCGCACATTTCGACGTGATCGAAGATGGAGACCTCCGGGCACACCCGCAGGCACTGGGTCTTGCTGCACATGTCGTCGAGGACTGGATAAACTAGGTCAGGGTAGTAAGTCAGGACCACACCTTTCACGCCAGGAACGACCCCGAGTTCTCGCGACAGTGGCATCCCCATTATTTGGACATGAGACATGCTGGAAAACAAGTTCAAACCTAATGTATCAGTGAAATATAGATGTACGGAAAAGGTAACATGACCAAATAATGTATCAGTGAAATAGAGATGTACGGAAGAGATGAATGGTCAGAGCGAAATGGTATAGTAAGTAAGTATCTCCATATGTGCTCACCATATGTAGTAGAGACCATCTGACACCTGCTTCTCGACTCCTCCGAGAAGCTCAACTTTCACCACGCCACCAATACACAAAACAGGGTGTGGTAACTTGAAGGACTGCAACATATTTTGCTGGAACATCACACATATCATGTTACTTTCAAACATCTAGATTCTAATTCGGGTTGAGCAAAGTTGAAGGAACATGAACACTTTTAGAACACGGCTAGAGACCAAATGGAGTTTGACTTTCTAAAATAATAAAACTCTTTGTCTATAACAGTTGTATGACCTTTTCTATGGATGATCTTTTCTCTGCACGGACCTCCCGACCTCCTGAGTCGGCTCCCCCCCCCCCAGCGGCTCCGGAGGATCCCTCCTTCCCCAACCCAAAGATCCCCACCTCTCCTCCCTCTCCTGGCCACCGTTGCCGCCGGCGCTGGCGGCGATGGCGGCGCCTATACGTCCGGTGCGACGGTGGGCAGGGGAGGAGGTTTTCTCGGCTGTTGTTCAGGGGAGTTGGTGGGCAGCGGCGGAGGGCCATGGGTGGCGCGTTGGGCGTGGCCGGGGTTTGAGCGCCTTCACCGGATCGGCGACATGGAAGGGGTGGTGCGCCGTGGGTGCCCTCCGTGCGGTGGTGCTCTGCGCCGCTTGGATCCGATCTAGGGTATCGAGCAAGATCTGGACCGGGTGGTCAGGGCAGGTGCGGTCCTGGTGTTTGTCCTTGCCACACCGTCGGGCCGTGCTGGACTGCCCTCTCCATGTCTTCCGATATGGTTGGTAGTTGACTGGCGGCGAGGGGGCTACTTGTCTTGCGAATAATGGTGGTGGTCCTCGGATTCCTCTCGCGCCAAGTGAAGATCGGTCGGAAGCTTCTTCCCACGGGGCTTGCTGGATTGTCGTGTTCCAGAAGGCTCTGCCGGCGAAATTCATTGTGCGATCAATGCCTGAAGATTGCTGGGTTCGGTGTTTTCGGTCTTGCGCACCCATGTTTTTTATCTGACCGTTTGGTTTTAGAGGGGGCGCTTCGAAGCTCTGCTGGATGTTAATATCATGGAGCTCGTTTTCTTTTCATGTTGCTGGTAGAGAAGGTCATGAAAGCCGAGATTGGTGGAAGAGCAATGGTGATTGGATCTTGGTGGTGAGGCGGAATTGGCTTCGTGCTTCGTGATTTCAAACAGAGACTTGTATGTGGGGGCGACTGCACATGAGAAGTTCATAGTTCTATCTTTCAGGGTGAAAATCCAAGATCTAACCTTAATTAGTTGTGCCTTGCAATGTTCTTGTTGAAGACATTGTTTTGAGAGTGAGGACTTTCTTCAGGGTAAAAACCTAAAATCTATGGTCCGACGACGACAGCGTTTGTGCACTGTTTCCTTCTTGGCGCTTATGGAGAAGTTGGTCTTTTGGTGTTGTCTTGGTGGTGTCAGTGTTGCTGTTTTAAGTTTTCGATCTCTGTAGCATGAGTTTTCTTTTTTGTTATTCTTCCCGTGTGCATTTTTTATGTCATTAGGGCATGATCTTGTTGCAGAGGTTGGGTGTAATTGATATTAATATAGACTCTTTATTGAAAAAAAGAGATAATCTGTTCAATAAACAAAGATCTATAGAACTTTGTAATAAGAACTTCTAGGACAGAGGTACCGATCAACATTGGAATATCATCATTTATTAACTGACCTGCAACATTGGAAATTCTGGAGATGTGTATGTCCAGACATAGTTCCCATCATCAATCAACTGCCCTTCATTTTCACCAGATACAAGTGTTTCGGGCCGCAGAGGTGATCGTGGATAGCCCATTTTGAATCGGATGCATTTTGCCGAGTATATCGGATTGCCACCCTGAAAAAACGCTGCACACTGAAGATGGTTAGTCAACACATCAGGCACCTTTCATTTTCATACTCACCATACATAAAGAAAACACGGCAGTGCCTTCTTAACAACAGACCTTTGAAGGGCTGGACCTTGACTTCATCCACGAGGCACAGGTCCGCCTGAAGCCTGTATATGAGGCACTCTTGCGCTACAGGGAGCCTGTGGCCCCGGCTGGACCAGTAGGACGGCCTCATCTCCAAGCAGTCGACCGGCTCGAGCGTGTTGTTGATCGTCTCCCGAGGGAAGCTGTCAGTGCTGGACGCGCCGATGCACTGGATGATACAGTCCCTGGCGGTGTAAGGTGTGAGAAGGTCTAGGGCAAGGTGTGTGTACACTATGTTGTCCGTGTCAAGCCTCTCGGCTCTGGTGCTCGACAGGACATCATCCTGGTCATGGTGAGCTTGGCTTGGGGACCTGTTGCCGCACATTTCGACGTGATCGAAGATGGAGACCTCCGGGCACACCCGCAGGCACTGGGTCTTGCTGCACATGTCGTCGAGGACTGGATAAACTAGGTCAGGGTAGTAAGTCAGGACCACACCTTTCACGCCAGGAACGACCCCGAGTTCTCGCGACAGTGGCATCCCCATTATTTGGACATGAGACATGCTGGAAAACAAGTTCAAACCTAATGTATCAGTGAAATATAGATGTACGGAAAAGGTAACATGACCAAATAATGTATCAGTGAAATAGAGATGTACGGAAGAGATGAATGGTCAGAGCGAAATGGTATAGTAAGTAAGTATCTCCACATGTGCTCACCATATGTAGTAGAGACCATCTGACACCTGCTTCTCGACTCCTCCGAGAAGCTCAACTTTCACCACGCCACCAATACACAAAACAGGGCGTGGTAACTTGAAGGACTGCAACATATTTTGCTGGAACATCACACATATCATGTTACTTTCAAACATCTAGATTCTAATTCGGGTTGAGCAAAGTTGAAGGAACATGAACACTTTTACAACACGGCTAGAGACCAAATGGAGTTTGACTTTCTAAAATAATAAAACTCTTTGTCTATAACAGTTGTATGACCTTTTCTATGGATGATCTTTTCTCTGCACGGACCTCCCGACCTCCTGAGTCGGCTCCCCCCCCCCCAGCGGCTCCGGAGGATCCCTCCTTCCCCAACCCAAAGATCCCCACCTCTCCTCCCTCTCCTGGCCACCGTTGCCGCCGGCGCTGGCGGCGATGGCGGCGCCTATACGTCCGGTGCGACGGTGGGCAGGGGAGGAGGTTTTCTCGGCTGTTGTTCAGGGGAGTTGGTGGGCAGCGGTGGAGGGCCATGGGTGGCGCGTTGGGCGTGGCCGGGGTTTGAGCGCCTTCACCGGATCGGCGACATGGAAGGGGTGGTGCGCCGTGGGTGCCCTCCGTGCGGTGGTGCTCTGCGCCGCTTGGATCCGATCTAGGGTATCGAGCAAGATCTGGACCGGGTGGTAGGTGCGGTCCTGGTGTTTGTCCTTGCCACACCGTCGGGCCGTGCTGGACTGCCCTCTCCATGTCTTCCGATATGGTTGGTAGTTGACTGGCGGTGAGGGGGCTACTTGTCTTGCGAATAATGGTGGTGGTCCTCGGATTCCTCTCGCGCCAAGTGAAGATCGGTCGGAAACTTCTTCCCACGGGGCTTGCTGGATTGTCGTGTTCCGGAAGGCTCTGCCGGCGAAATTCATTGTGCGATCAATGCCTGAAGATTGCTGGGTTCGGTGTTTTCGGTCTTGCGCACCCATGTTTTTTATCTGACCGTTTGGTTTTAGAGGGAGCGCTTCGAAGCTCTGCTGGATGTTAATATCATGGAGCTCGTTTTCTTTTCATGTTGCTGGTAGAGAAGGTCATGAAAGCCGAGATTGGTGGAAGAGCAATGGTGATTGGATCTTGGTGGTGAGGCGGAATTGGCTTCGTGCTTCGTGATTTCAAACAGAGACTTGTATGTGGGGGCGACTGCACATGAGAAGTTCATAGTTCTATCTTTCAGGGTGAAAATCCAAGATCTGACCTTAATTAGTTGTGCCTTGCAATGTTCTTGTTGAAGACATTGTTTTGAGAGTGAGGATTTTCTTCAGGGTAAAAACCTAAAATCTATGGTCCGACGACGACAGTGTTTGTGCACTGTTTCCTTCTTGGCGCTTATGGAGAAGTTGGTCTTTTGGTGTTGTCTTGGTGGTGCCAGTGTTGCTGTTTTAAGTTTTCGATCTCTGTAGCATGAGTTTTCTTTTTTGTTATTCTTCCCGTGTGCATCTTTTATGTCATTAGGGCATGATCTTGTTGCAGAGGTTGGGTGTAATTGATATTAATATAGACTCTTTATTGAAAAAAAGAGATAATCTGTTCAATAAACAAAGATCTATAGAACTTTGTAATAAGAACTTCTAGGACAGAGGTACCGATCAACATTGGAATATCATCATTTATTAACTGACCTGCAACATTGGAAATTCTGGAGATGTGTATGTCCAGACA
This sequence comes from Lolium multiflorum, assembly GCA_030979885.1. Taxonomy (NCBI): domain Eukaryota; kingdom Viridiplantae; phylum Streptophyta; class Magnoliopsida; order Poales; family Poaceae; genus Lolium; species Lolium multiflorum. The sequence continues at coordinate 97,688,210 of CM061748.1, forward strand.
TAGTTCCCATCATCAATCAACTGCCCTTCATTTTCACCAGATACAAGTGTTTCGGGCCGCAGAGGTGATCGTGGATAGCCCATTTTGAATCGAATGCATTTTGCCGAGTATATCGGATTGCCACCCTGAAAAAAAGCTGCACACTGAAGATGGTTAGTCAACACATCAGGCACCTTTCATTTTCATACTCACCATACATAAAGAAAACACGGCAGTGCCTTCTTAACAACACAGACCTTTGAAGGGCTGGACCTTGACTTCATCCACGAGGCACAGGTCCGCCTGAAGCCTGTATATGAGGCACTCTTGCGCTACAGGGAGCCTGTGGCCCCGGCTGGACCAGTAGGACGGCCTCATCTCCAAGCAGTCGACCGGCTCGAGCGTGTTGTTGATCGTCTCCCGAGGGAAGCTGTCAGTGCTGGACGCGCCGATGCACTGGATGATACAGTCCCTGGTGGTGTAAGGTGTGAGAAGGTCTAGGGCAAGGTGTGTGTACACTATGTTGTCCGTGTCAAGCCTCTCGGCTCTGGTGCTCGACAGGACATCATCCTGGTCATGGTGAGCTTGGCTTGGGGACCTGTTGCCGCACATTTCGACGTGATCGAAGATGGAGACCTCCGGGCACACCCGCAGACACTGGGTCTTGCTGCACATGTCGTCGAGGACTGGATAAACTAGGACAGGGTAGTAAGTCAGGACCACACCTTTCACGCCAGGAACGACCCCGAGTTCTCGCGACAGTGGCATCCCCATTATTTGGACATGAGACATGCTGGAAAACAAGTTCAAACCTAATGTATCAGTGAAATATAGATGTACGGAAAAGGTAACATGACCAAATAATGTATCAGTGAAATAGAGATGTACGGAAGAGATGAATGGTCAGAGCGAAATGGTATAGTAAGTAAGTATCTCCACATGTGCTCACCATATGTAGTAGAGACCATCTGACGCCTGCTTCTCGACTCCTCCGAGAAGCTCAACTTTCACCACGCCACCAATACACAAAACAGGGCGTGGTAACTTGAAGGACTGCAACATATTTTGCTGGAACATCACACATATCATGTTACTTTCAAACATCTAGATTCTAATTCGGGTTGAGCAAAGTTGAAGGAAATGAACACTTTTAGAACACGGCTAGAGACCAAATGGAGTTGGCTTTCAAAAATAATAATACTCTTTGTCTATAACAGTTGTATGATCTTTTCTATGGATGATCTTTTCTCTGCACGGACCTCCCGACCTCCTGAGTCGGCTCCCCCCCCCCCAGCGGCTCCGGAGGATCCCTCCTTCCCCAACCCAAAGATCCCCACCTCTCCTCCCTCTCCTGGCCACCGTTGCCGCCGGCGCTGGCGGCGATGGCGACGCCTATACGTCCGGTGCGACAGTGAGCAGGGGAGGAGGTTTTCTCGGCTGTTGTTCAGGGGAGTTGGTGGGCAGCGGCGGAGGGCCATGGGTGGCGCGGCTGGGCGTGCCGGGGTTTGAGCGCCTTCACCGGATCGGCGACATGGAAGGGGTGGTGCGCCGTGGGTGCCCTCTGCGCGGTGGTGCTCTGCGCCGCCTCGATCCGATCTAGGGTTTCGGGCAAGATCTGGACCAGGTGGTCTGGGCAGGTGTGGTCCTGGTGTTTGTCCTTGCCACACCGTCGGGCCGTGCTGGACTGCCCTCTCCATGTCTTCCGATATGGTTTGTAGTTGACTGGCGGCGAGGGGGCTACTAGTCTTGCGAATAATGGTTGTGGTCCTCGGATTCCTCTCGCGCCAAGTGAAGATCGGTCGGAAGCTTCTTCCCACGGGGCTGGCTGGATTGTCGTGTTCCGGAAGGCTCTGCCGGCGAAATTCATTGTGCGATCAATGCCTGAAGATTGATGGGTTCGGTGTTTTCGGTCTTGCGCACCCATGTTTTTTATCTGACCGTTTGGTTTCAGAGGGAGCGCTTCGAAGCTCTGCTGGATGTTAATATCGTGGAGCTCATTTTCTTTCCATGTTGCTGGTGGAGGTCATGAAAGCCGAAATTGGTGGAAGAGCAATGGTGATTGGATCTTGGTGGTGAGGTGGAATTGGCTTCGTGCTTCGTGATTTCAAACAGAGACTTGTATGTGGGGGCGACTGCACGGGAGAAGTTCATAGTTCTATCTTTCAGGGTGAAAATCCAAGGTCTGGCCTTAATTAGTTGTGCCTTGCAATGTTCTTGTTGAAGACATTATTTTGAGAGTGAGGACTTTTTTCAGGGTAAAAACCTAAGATCTATGGTCAGACGATGACAACGTTTGTGCACTGTTTCCTTCTTGGAGGCGTCGCTTATGGAGAAGCTGGTCTTTTGGTGTTGTCTTGGTGGTGTCAGTGTTGCTGTTTTACGTTTTCGATCTCTGTAGCATGAGTTTTCTTTTTTTGTAATTCTTCCCGTGTGCATCTTTTATGCCATTAGGGCATGATCTTGTTGCAGAGGTTGGGTGTAATTGATATTAATATTTACTCTTTATTGAAAAAAAAAGATTATCTGTTCAATAAATTGCCTCCCTTTAAAAAAAAGATCTATAGAACTTTGTAATAAGAACTTCTAGGATAGAGGTAACGATCAACATTGGAATATCATCATTTATTAACTAACCTGCAACATTGGAAATTCTGGAGATGTGTATGTCCAGACATAGTTCCTATCATCAATCAGCTGCCCTTCATTATCATCACATACAAGTGTTTCAGGCTGCAGAGGTGATCTTGGATAGCCCATCTGGAACCGGATGCACTTTGCCGAGTATACCTGATTGCCACCCTGAAAAAATGCTGCACATTGAAGACTGATAGTTAAGTAGTTAACACATCAGACACCTTTCATTTTCTCTTGCATCATACATAAGGAAAACACCACAGTGTCAACCGACCTTTGAACGGCTGCACCTTGACTTTATCCACAAGGCACAGGTCCGCCTGTAGCCTGTATAGGAGGTACTCGTGCCCGGCGGTGTCCCGGTGGCCCCTGCTTGACCAGTAGGATGGCCTCATCCCCACCCGGTCGACCGGCTCAAGCGTGTTCTTGATCGTCTCCCGAGGGAAGCTGTCTGTGCTGGACGCACCAATGCACTGGGTGATACAGTCCCTGGCGAGGTAAGGCGAGAGCAGTCCTCTGGCGAGGTGCGTGTACACCGCGTGGTCCCTGCCTAGACTATTGGCTGTGGTGCTCGAGCTCACATCATCATTGTCATGGTTGGTACGGCTTCCTGAGCTGCTTCTGCACACTTCGACATGAGTGAAGGTGGAGACCTCCGGGCACACCCGCTGGCATTGGGTCTTGCTGAACTGATCGGCGATGACTGGACAAACAAGATTTTTTCAGAATTAGACTGAAATTAAATATGATCGACTCGATGGATATAAGGTTCAATCAAGACTTTTTTTGAGGTGAAAACAGTCGTTCAGCCATCTGATTAGATACAAAAGAGTGGTATGTATAAACAGAGGTTTGAAGACCCAAGGAAACCAAAAGGCCCGAAGCCAAAATAAAGAACTAGATGCCTAGGCGCCAATACAGCAGTTAACTAACACGTGTCCAGGATCCTGAGTGCTAAATTAGTCGGGACGTGCTTGTGAAACTTGTCGGTAGGGTGGTTATCACCTCTCAGTGAGGAGAAAACCAGACACAGGATATAGCGTTAGCAACTGAGCAGCAGACGAGCGTAATAGATGACTATACAGGCAGCATTTAGTTTTCCTTTTCCTTTTGTGTGGCATGGTGACTCACGGAGATGATTAATTTTTTGGAGTTCGTATTGTATAGCTTCTATTATTTCCTTACGTATACGGCACTCGTATTTGTACATGTTCCAAGTACGATCGAGCTTGCCACCCATAGAGGTTGAGCCATTCCCCTAAAATATTATTCAAACAATAAGTTCTACGGAGATTTTCTCTCGCCTTCTCAAATAGATGGCATATAGTGAGTAGGATCGTCAGCTCACCAATGCAGGAATTCTCCTGCTGTGAATAGAATCGAGTTGCAGGACTTCCTGGCGCATTCAGAGTAGTAGCAAATCAGAGTGGTACTCACCTGGAAGTTGTTTATCTGGGATACATCTTCCAGTAACAATGGATCCTTGGTCGACAAACTGCAAAGATCACAAGTTAACCGATGGAGGATGAGATCTTGTGTCTCTAGTACTTCCACCATGTTATAGAAATATATCATTTTGGATATCAACCCAATTTTTAAGATTCATCTTTGATCACCATTTTTCACTATAATATATGAAAAAAGGACACAAAATTTATATTATTAAATACTTTTCAAGAAAAATGAAACGCCCTAGCCACAAGTTGATCATCCCGTTGTTTTTTTGTAAACAAGGCAAAAGACTTGCCATTTTCATTGATAAAGAAGTTTTAGAGTTTTATATTCCCATACTTGGCCAAAAGGCCAAGCCAAAAAACCCGAACGCCTACTCTCGTGGATTACATTACTCAATGGTTTCGCTCCCGCCATACTCCACGTAGCAACCTCATCTTTGATCTTTGTTATTACCATGTCCGCGGTGGAAGCTTTGTTTCGGAAAACACGTGTATTTCGTTCCTTCCATATTTCCCATGATATCAACATAGCAAGAGAAGCCATGGCCTTTCTACCTTGCCTATGTTTATGGATCTCCTCCGTCCACCATTCTTTGACATTTATTCTAGAATGCCAACCCACTTGGGTCAGCATCATGTAGGCCGAGGCAACTTCTCACACTTGACCAAACTCGAACGGTGAATCGACAATTGAAGAGCAAGTGGGAGGCGGATTCATGAAGGGTTGCAAATCTTGCACCTTCAACAATTTGGCCATCCCCTCTTTTGGAGCCTATCCGCCGTCCAAACTCTCTTTTGGATAATCAACCACAGGAATGTTTTGCATTTAGGTGGAGCCCAAGGTTTCCAAACAAGGGAAGGCAATGATGATTTTGTGAGGCCCAAGAATTGCATATTGTATGCCAATTTGGAGGAGTAGCATCCGCTATTGGTGAACATACAAGAGATGGAATCTGGGGTGTTAGGATTCAATTGCACCAGTTGAGTCATTTCCCAAAGGGTTGCAAATTGCGTGATGTGCTCAAGTGTTAGGCCATCAATGGTGTTGATCTTAGAGATCCAAAAATTGTCATCCAAAGCCTTGCTCACGGAACACCTTTTTTTCTTGTGAGATTTTGCAGACGAGGGGTGCGATGTCTTTCGGTCTTTTTCCATCATTCCAAGGGGCGTCCCAAAAAAGTGGCTTCTTTCCATTTCCGATGGATATCGTTGTCGCCGCGGTGAATAGCTCTTTATATTGGCTGTTGCATGGGTTTCCAAGGCCAACCCACGGTCTTGCCTCATCACTCCATTCATGCCAAAGCCATCTCATGTGAAGAGCCGAAGCGAATTTTGCAAGGTTTATAATCCCAAGACCTCCATATTCCTTGGGCTTACACACCATATCCCAGCTAACTTTGCATTTTCCTCCGGTGACTTTATCACTTGCCGCCCAAAGAAAGGCTCTTCGAATGCTATCAATTTTCATGAGCACCTCCACCGGCACATTGAGGACGGTAATGTAGTAGATGACAATGCTAGTGAGCACGGACTTCACAAGGGTGGACCGGCCGGCCATGGTGACATGTTTCCCAATCCATGTCAAGATCTTGGCGGCCACTTTATCTTCTAAAAGTTGAAAGTGTATCCTTTTTAGCCTAGTGACCGAAAGAGGAAGTCCGAGGTACTTCATTGGGAAGCTTGTACGGGAAGCTGGAAAGGCTTGAAGGATGCCATTGAGATCAAGCTCCGTACATCTAATCGCCGCCACTTGAATCTTTGCGCAATTAGTGATAAGCCCGGTTACATCTCCAAAGTGTTGCAAGGTGGTAGAAAGGTAGTTGATGTTATCCTTGTTGGGAACCATGAAAATAGCGGCGTTGTCGGCATAAAGAGAGGTGCGAACCGTGGGAGCCCTCCCCCTCAACTTATGGAGATGCCCTTGTTCGGTGGCCTTCCGGAGAATGTGATGAAGTGGATCGATGGCCAACACAAAGAGGAGCGGAGACAACCCCTTGTCTGAGCCCCCTTCCATGCTTGATGGGGTCTCCGGTGGTGCCATTGAGAAGCACTCTTGAAGATGAGGTTGATAGGAGCACTGCGATCCAATCCCGAAATTTTCTTGGGAAGCCCAAGTGTTGGAGCAAATCCATCAAGTAGCCCATCTAACTGAGCCAAATGATTTTTTGATGTCAAGCTTCAATAGAAGCGTTGGCGTTTTGGACCTATGTAATTTCCTTGCCAAGTTCCGAACATACAAGAAGTTGTCATGGATACTCCTTTTCTTAATGCAGACACTTTGGGCATTTGAGACAAGCATATTCATGTAGGGTGAAAGACGAGTGGCCAACATCTTGGATATTAATTTTACGATGGCATGATTGAGCCTTATTGGGCGGAAGTCGGTGATCTCCTCCGCTCCTTCTTTCTTTGGAATGAGAGCAATGTTAGTGGAGTTGAGCCAATGAAGGTGATTGGTGCGTAAGCTCGAAAATTGGTTGATCGCCGCCATGAAATCGGCCTTCATTTTGCCGCAACAAGCTTTAAAAAAAGCCCCCGTAAAGCCATCCGGGCCTAGGGCTTTATCACAAGCGGTCCCATCCACCGCGGCTTTGACTTCCTCCTCCGTTAACTCCTCATTGAGGAGTGATAAGTCACAATGTGTGGAAGGAATCGTTGTCCAATTGAAGTTTTTAGATTACGGACGGCCCCTTTTGATCATCCCGTTGTTGGGTTATGAAGTATAGTACCCATGTCCATCAATTGGGAGGAGAATATATTTGGGATGGATAAATCTGAGGAAGAAGAAGGCCGCTCTGGGATTTGTACCACAATGTTAGCAATTCACAAACTTTGAGGAAGGCCTAACATAACGAGGAACATATAACAATCTAAAGACACCGAGTATGGCGTTTTGGAGGCCGAGCTACATGTAGCTCTTTATTTTTAAACACTCATAATTTGTACTTTGATGTTTCATAAAATTACGATTTTTTTTGAGATAGCTAATGATGTATCTACAATGGAGTAAAATATCAATGCAAACTAATTTGTATTATAGGCTACACGAAATTGACAAAATCAGACAAATTTTATAGTTTTGAAATGTGTACTATTCACTATAAAATTTGTCAGAATTAATTATTTTTGTGTCTTTTTCACCATTGTAATATACATCATTACCTATCCGTAGAATTTTCATTCAGATTTTTTGAATCTTTGAAACATGAATTTTAAGTGTTTGAAAATAAAAGGCTACATGTAACTCGGCCTCAGTTTGAACTTTCCCCACCTTAAGCACATTAATAAGGTATTGTCTGAAGAAAAAATAATAGTATTTTGAGATGGTGTATCTTAAAGTTGGGGACAATTATACTAACATTAAGACTGCCCATACTGGGGTATCACATCATTCATTTCATACATGCAAGAAGCTGACATGTCACTGCAATTAACATGAAATACATCATAATGATATTATACGTAGATACCCTATCATAGAACATAGAATAATAATAAAAATAGTGTGCAAAAAATTTATAATTCAATAAATGTAATAATAATATGATACTATTACATAATATCATGCATTACAGATATAAAATCATATAGTAGTACCACAAGCATGATACTACTATATGGTAGCACCCAAAATTACGAGATTCTATGGTAATGTGCAATCTTACCTAATGCACAAGTACAAGTAAGCTCACCTGATCTGCCCCTAGGTTTTGTACCATCATTTCTGTCTCGAGCAAAGTAGAAAGGATGAGCTGGATAGTAGGCCTATCTTGTCGGTTCCTTCTTATGCATCCGAGTGCAATCTCAACGCATTTCTTGACTTGATGGCAATAAACTTCGAGTGGTCTTGGTTTCAAAATTTTAACTAACCTTTTTCTCCATTTGTCATGTATCTCCATGATTCAAACATAGAGTTAGAAAGGTACAGAAGACTCACACACATAGAACATATCATAATATTGTTCTGATATCTTAAATTATGTACTGACTTGCTTAACAAACTTTGTTGGTGTCATGTCCGCAATATTGTTGTAGCCTTCATGACCAGTAACTATCTTTGTAATGATGACACCCAGGCTAAATATATCAAATGCCTCTGAGATCACTTGAAGCTCTATGTATTCGGGGGGCAAATACCCACTGTTCGTCAGCATATGAAATACACCTTGTTAGTTCACTAGCTAGGAAAAAACTATCTACCATATACGGTGTTCTGGCTTTATTTTGATCTATTTGGCTATGTAAACTGGAGGGACTATTTTTTCAGGTTATTCGATTGGCTAGCCACTAGATTCAACTATGGTCTCACCGTCTCCCATCGGAGAAGCTCACTGGATGCAACATGCTACTATGCTTGGTGAGGATTTTTACTACCAAGCTACTGGGGGCAGAGTACAATAAGACTTGAGAAATGTGCTCATTATGCCGCTTTTTTCATATGGTTGATTTATGTTTCAATCCTTTGTGATGCATGATTATAATAATAGAGTTGTTGAAACCTTGCTATAAAAATTGTATGTGTTCATTAATTGATGCAGGGGCCGGAGCTATACTTCTTTTCGAGGAAATGATCAAAACGTGGATCAACATTTTAACATAGTTTTCTTAAATGGAAGCTAGTGAAACACCATGAAAGGGGAACATCGAAACAAAAATTGTATTGGACGCCCATGTCATATGGTAAACGGTAAACCGCAACCCACACATGGGATAGAATATCAGGGTATGTGGTAACTTACAGTGTGCCTACAGAACTAATTGTCCTTCTCGTGTTTTCTTCGCCGAGGAGCCTTGATAAACCAAAGTCAGCAATTTTTGGTACCATCTCCTGGTCAAGCAAGATATTGTCAGGTTTTAAGTCCAAGTGCAAAACAGGAGACTCTAGTCCCTCGCGTAGATATTTCAAACCCTGGCAAATTCCTTTTATTATTTTGTACCGTTCAGGCCAATTAAGCCCTGTCGATTCGTCTGCGAAAAAAACGAAAATAAGAGATTTTGCTGACAATTAACTTACAATTTGAAGAGTCATTTTTTCATGTTTTATTTAGGCCGTTTAATTACCAGAGATATGCTTTTGAAGGCTGCCATTGTTTACATACTGAAAGCAGAGCGCTGTATGAATCTTTGTAGCAAGAACTTGTTTCCCTTCATGCTCTGTAAGAACTTCCTCCATTTCATTGCAGAAGCCCACTAACTCAACAACATTTTCATGTTTGAGGCTTCTAAGGTTTCGAAACTCTTTGAGAAATTCTTTGCAATCGAATCCTGACATGTTACGGAGTATCTTTACAGCTATCTCTTCCCCATTTTCATATACCCCCTGTTCACCATATCTTGTTAATATCAAGACTACTTAATTATGTGCTATCAGCAAATATGTGTGGTAAAAAGAGTTATTGCTATATATAAATACCTATATATATAGGTATTTATATGTATATAGGTATTTATAACTAGTCAGATATTGTATTAAAAATGGTAAAGAGGTATAATACACTAATATATTGGGTATATTAAATGCGAGAGTACGTACACTTAGGAGTATATAAAAGGATATATATGTGGTATATTTAGACATGGGAGTACGTACACCAAGGAGTACAGACTCATTTTCCTATACATATATATATATATATATATATATATATATATATATATATATATATATATATATATATATATATATATATATATATATATATATATATATATATATATATATATATATATATATATATATATATATATATATATAGGTGCCCGGGCACCATACGTAGATACGCGTATTTTTGCTTTGTAGTACACATACCTGAGGGTATACATACCTAAGTTACACATACCTAAGGTATACATACCTAAGATATGCATACTCAAGTGATACATACCTAAGGTATTGCATACCTAAGGTGTACGTACACTGATACGTGTATATATATGTTAGGTATGTGTAACTTGCATGTGTGTATGTTAAGTATGTAAATGTTAGGTATGTGTAACTTGTATGTGTATATGTTAGGTATGTAAACCTTAGGTATGTGTAATTTAGACACGTACACTCCAGGTATGTACGAAATACACGTTGGGTGCCCATGCTCCTAGGTGCCCCATCTGAGCTTCCTATATGTATATGTATATATAAACACTATTTGACTCGCCGGATACAAAAATATATTTTACACCCAACATAATTTTATTTTTAAAAATTCATAAATTTATGTTTTATGCAAATAATTACGTTTATATTGACTCGCAATAAAAAAATCGACATAAAAACATATTATATGAGTCATTACAGTGTAAAATTACCAAAAATATGTATTTTACGTCATATTTGTGTACGTCATGTTATTTTTTATTTTTACGTCTATATTTATATTATATATATAGATATATGTTACTCTACGCTTAACTTGAGCTGACGTAGACTGTTCCGAGTAACATGGCTAACTTTTCCGTGAAGAAATCCTGGGTGTTCTCATACCTTGTAAACTGTTCCGAAAGCACCAATACCGACTATTTGCTCCTTATCAAGGCCGTTTGTGATCTCTTTAATCTTATCGTATGTTAGCTTCATTGGCTCGTCACTTGTACTATGGTGCAGCTCGTTATCAATGCTAATGCTTCTGTAGACGAAATCCTGTAAGAACATGTTTTTTTTCTTTCACATTCAAGTGCCATTGAAAATTTTAGCAATATGTTTTTCGTGTCCAACCTCTCGAGTGTTGGAAACTTGTGCTGGAAAGAGTAATTACCGATCTATATGCAGAGAAATATATCATTTTCGTGTGGGCACCACACACAGCAAAGATCTGGTGAGCTAATGCAGCGCAGAGGGGAAAGATTTGAAACTACCGAAAGTAAACATTCTGGATACCTTCTTTTCTGGATCGCCTCCGCCAAAGACCGCTTGCAAGCGAACCGGCACCTGCTGGAGATAAGCATGGCTGTGACGCCTCTGAAGACGTTCTGCAGGAGGTGTACTGCCTTGCCCGGCCGCCGGATGATCTTCACCTTGAGTGCCGAGGGAGTCATCGCGGCCATGTGCATCAACAGCACCCTGGGAAAGCCCGGTACCACGACCAGGTCCGCCGCCGCTAGTTTGTTTCCAGTTCATCATGACATCAGCTGCCGGTGAGTGTGACACTATAGAAGATGCAAAGATTTGTTCTTACGATATACAGGAAAATGGCAAATCTGACATACGCTTCAGAAATTTTGACTTTAGACAACAGGCCATAGCTTCCTACAGCTTAATGGTTGAAAAACTCCTACGTGGAAACTGAACTCGGAAACAACTTCAAACAGAAGTACTGAGGCCATAAACAGAAGAGATATTCAACCACAATAGAGACTGCTAGATCATACACATGTTCACCGTGATCTGGATATATCGTGGAACAGGAGCAGAGCAACCAAAATGACTTGAAAGGCTATAACGGAGATCAACTCACCTGTTAGGAACCAAGAACGCTGGCCAGGAATGACAATATCTGCGATGAAACAAGCCCTGAGATTCCCTCTTATTATCCAACGCTTGACAATATGTACACCGACCGCTACATGTCAACACGTTCTATAGGCATTATTATTTTGGCAACTAGGGGATGACGTGTCTTCATCAAGAATAGGTGGAAAGACGACTTTCATTTGGATCATCTTTGTAGGGACAGCTAGGTCATAGGTAGTATATGCACAACTTGTGATGAGGGCGTTTCTAGCAATTTGACTCTAAACTATTGTAGTACAACTTGACAAAATACATTTTCTTCACACTTATTAGTTGTGCTCAATTTTGGCCACGTTGAAAACATAGCTTAGTCGTTGAGTATTTTTTTCAAAAGAAAAAGAGGGGGAAAGCCCTAGCCTCTGCATTGATCGTGCATACGGTATTTATCTAAATTTTATTTAACGAAGATATGCCAAAAGCATACATCAAGAAACCAGAAGCCACCTCTCAACACCTGCAAATCCAACAAAGGGTGAAGAAAAATACCATTAGGCCATCTCTAACCGGAGACGAGGATTTCGGACAACAAAACTATCTATTTCGGTCTGCAAGTGGTGGCCGCGCAGACAGAAACAGACTGCTCCGTTTGGGGTGGTGTGTGTCCGCAATGGTGATCCCCATTTTTTTTAAAAAAAGTTGAAAAAATATTTAAATTAGAATGGGCCGAGGTGTTGACGGCCTTTCCCTACACCGATGGACAAATGTCGGGGCCGTCGGCGTAAGGGTCGGCCAGGCCACCCAACGAAAACCCCCTCGGCGTACAGAAGCCCTCGGCGTATGCCGGGCTACGCCTACGGCTGCCCTCGACGTCCCTGTGGCCGGCGGCGTAGGCCTGAGCACGCAGCCCACCCCGTCTAGGCCGTAACGGCCCTGTAACGGCGTCAGCTCTATGCCGAGGGCTACTCGGCATAGCCTAGTACTTTTTTTTTTCTTTTTTCTCCCGCTTCTCCCGCCAGGTGATGTCACAGCCAAGGTCTATGCCGAGGGCCACCCTTGGCATAGCCTGACGCTATTTCTTCTTTTTCCCGCCAGATTTCCCGCCAAACTTTACCGCCGAACTTTCCCGCCCTTTCTCTCCCCCCATTTTCTCCTGCCAAGTTTTTCCCGATGTTTCTCTTCCACCAAAATTTCTCGCCCTTTCTCTCGCGGCAAGTTTTCGTCGTTTCTCTCCTGTCGTTTCTCCCGCCAAGTTTTTCCACTGTTTCAGCCCCTCGCCTCCCTACATATAGTCATGTCTTCTCCTCCAACACAACACTTCTCTCCTCCAACTACACCACATAATCATCTGAGCTCCGCTGCCCTTGAAATGACTCCTCGTCGCCGTAGCAACACGGGCTTCCTCGGCACTCGCAACCGGTATGCGGGCCATTTCGCGGCTGAAATCACCGACGGTGGTGTGCATATGTGGCTCGGAACTTTCTACACAAAAGAGGCTGCTGCCCGTGCATACGACGCTGCGGCGTGGAGGTTTGCCTGGCCGCGCAACGAAATGAACTTCCCGGAGGTCAGGTCTCCGGCGGAAGCCCAGAGTCTCGCTGCTGACCCGCTACTTCGCTCATAGGGGGAGCACGACGGTACAGCGAAGGTATCCGACGGATTTCTATCACCGAGGCGGACGAGCAGTTCATGGCGCAGTGGCGCAGAGACCATCCCATAGACGTCCAGGCCACACGCGCATTCTGGAAGGATAAGAAGTCGGTGAGGAGAGAGAAGAGGGCGGGAAATTTGTATACACATATCGTTGTCCGGAACCCGAGGCCCCAAAGTGACAATAATTGGGATAACCGGAGGGGATGGCTGTGATGTGAGGATCACGTGTGTTCACGGAGTGTTAATGCTTTGCTCCGGTACTCTATTAAAAGGAGTACCTTAATTACCAATAGATTCTCTTGAGGCCCCGCTCCAAATGGGCTAGTAGGACAAAAGGTGTCTGACACGTCTCCAACGTATCTATAATTTCTGATGTTCCATGCTTGTTTTATGACAATACCTACATGTTTTGTTCACACTTTATATCGTTTTGATGCGTTTTCCGGAACTAACCTATTGACGAGATGCCGAAGTGCCAGTTCTGTTTTCTGCTGTTTTGGTTTCAGAAATCCTAGTAAGGAAATATTCTCGGAATCGGACGAAATCAACGCCCGGTACCCTATTTTCTTGGAAGCTTCCAGAACACCGAGAGGGACCATGGGGGCCACGGGGCCCCACACACTAAGGCGGCGCGGCCTGAGGGGGGGCGCGCTGGCCTGTTGTGTGGGCCCCCCGTAGCCCTTCCGAATCCGCCTCTTCGCCTATTTAAGCCTCCCTGACCTAAAACCTCGAGACGAATAAGCCACGGTACGAGAAAGTTCCGGAGCCGCCGCCATCGCAAGACAAGATGCGGGGACAGGAGTCTCTGTTCGCCGCCGCGGGGAAGTGCCCCGGAAGGCTTCTCCATCGACACCGCTGCCATCTCCACCGCCATCTTCATCACCGTTGCTGCTCCCATGAGGAGGAGTAGTTCTCCATCGAGGCTCGGGGCTGTACCGGTAGCTATGTGGTTCATCTCTCTCCTATGTACTTCAATACAATAATCTCATGAGCTGCCTTACATGATTGAGATTCATATGATGATGCTTGTAATCTAGATGTCATTATGCTAGTCAAGTGGGTTTTACTTGTGATCTCCGGAGACTCCTTGTCCCACGTGTATAAAGGTGACAGTGTGTGCACCGTGTGGGTCTCTTAGGCTATATTTCACAGAATACTTATTCACTGTTATGAATGGCATAGTGAAGTGCTTATGTATATCCCTTTATGATTGCAATGTGCTTTGTATCGCTACTAGTCTATGTGCTACTCATGTGATGTTATTAAAATAGTCTATTCCTCCTGCATGGTGTAATGGTGACAGTGTGTGCATCGTGTAGTTCTTGTCGTAGATTATGATCATAATCTCTTGTAGGTTATGGAGTTGATTATCGCTATGATAGTATTGATGTGATCTATGCCTCCTTCATAGTGTGATGGTGACAGTGTGCATGCTATGTTAGTACTTGGTTTATTTTGCAAAGATCTATTATGCTCTAAGGTTACTTAAACATGAATATCGAATGTTGTGGAGCTTGTTAACTCCGGCATTGAGGGTTCGTGTAATCCTACACAATTAGTGGTGTTCATCATCCAACAAGAGTATATGTAGCACAAAGGAAAGAGAACTTCTTTATTATGTGATCAATGTTGAGAGTGTCCACTAGTGAAAGTATGATCCCTAGGCCTTGTTTCCACCACAAAGAATTGCTTCCCACGCCAGTAAGCTTTTTCGGCGCCGCTTTACTTGTTTCCTGCATCTTTACTACTGCAATATTACCACCATCTATACCACTGTGTTTTACTATCTCTTCGCGAACTAGTGCACCTATACATCGACAAGTGTATTAGGTGTGTTGGGGACACAAGAGACTTCTTGCATTGTGATCGCGGGTTGCTTGAGAGGATATCTTTGACCCTCCCTGAGTTCGATAAACCTTGGGTGATCCACTTAAGGAAAACTTGCTGCTCTTCTACAAACCTCTGCTCTTGGAGGCCCAACCACATCTACAAGAATAGAAGCACCCGTAGACATCAAGCTATTTTTACGGCGCCGTTGCGGGAGGAAAGGTAAAAGGTACTCACACTCCGGATCTCGGCTACTAAGCTATTTCCGGCGCCGTTGTAAGTGCTTGAAGCTATTTCCTTTAGATCCTGCAATTGCATCTTTTGGTTTCTTGTTTACACTAGTTAAGCATAATGGAGAGCAACAATGAGCTTCTTATTTTATTTCCTGAGTTAAGACATTGATGGTTTGATGCGAAAATTAAAAAAACCTATGGAATCTTATTTGCATGCTAGTAGCAATGATATTAGTATGAACGCTTTGAACACCATTGTTGTTAATGATATGGAAAAATCTAAGCTTGGGGAAGCTGGTTTTGATGAGCATGATATTTTTAGTCCCCCAAGCATTGAGGAGAAAATTTTCTTTGATGATACTTTGCCTCCTATTTATGATGATTATAATGATAGTGGTCTTTTGGTGCCGCCTACTATGGAGAGTAAATTTTATTATGATTATACTATGCCTCCTACACTTGATGAGAATAATAATGATAGCTACTTTGTTGAATTTGCTCCCACTACAACTAATAAAATTGATTATGCTTATGTGGAAAGTAATTATTTTATGCATGTGGCTCATGACAAGAATGTTTTATGTGATACTTATATTGTTGAGTTTGTTCATGATGCTACTGAAAGTTATTATGAGAGAGGAAACATGGTTATATGCATCTTAATAATATTAAGATTTCCCTCTTTATGTTGAGAATCTTGAAATTGCGCTTGTGTTGCCTTCCTATGCTTGTCACTTTGTTCTTCATGAATTTATTTGTGCACAAGATTCCTTTTCATAGGAAGTGGGTTAGGCTTAAATGTGCTCTGAATTTGCTTCTTGATGCTCTCTTTTGCTTCAACTCTTATTTCTTGCGAGACATCATTAAAGAGCCCATCTTAATGGCTATAAAGAAAGAACTTCTTGGGAGATAACCCATGTGTTTATTTTACTACAGCAATTTTTGTTTTGTTGAGTCTTGGAAGTTGTTTACTACTGTAGCAACCTTTACTTATCATGTTTTTGTGCCAAGTAAATTCTCTATGGTAAAGTTGATGCTAGATTTGGATTGCTGCGCAGAAACAGCATTGCTGTCTGTCACGAATTTGAGCAGAAGTCTCTGTAAAAAAATCAAAAAAATCTGCAAATTTACGTGTGTAATCCTCAGATATGTACGCAACTTTCATTATATTTGAGTTTTTCCGTTTGAGAAAGTTAAGTTCCCCTTTCAGGTTCGTCTTTACGGACTGTTCTGTTTTTGACAGATTCTGCCTTTTATTTCACATTGCCGCTTTTGCTTTGTTGAATGGGTTTCTTTGTTCCATTAACTTTCAGAAGTTTTGTGCAATGTCCAGAAGTGTTAAGAATGATTGTGTCACCTCTGAACATGTGAATTTTGATTATGCACTAACCCTCTAATGAGTTTGCTCGAAGTTTGGTGTGGCAGAAGTTTTCAAGGGTCAATAGAAGAGGGTGATATAATGTGATCGAGAAGAGTGAAAGGTCTAAGCTTGGGGATGCCCCGGTGGTTCATCCCTGCATATTTTAAGAAGACTCAAGCATCTAAGCTTGGGGATGCCCAAGGCATCCCCTTCTTCATCGACAACTTATCAGGTCACTTCTAGTGAAACTATATTTTTATTCAGTCACATCTTATGTATTTTACTTGGAGCGTCTGTGTGCTTTTATTTTCATTTTGTTATTTTCATTCTCTGAATAAATTCATGCTCATGTGTGGGAGAGAGACACGCTCCGCTTTTCCATATGAACACTAGTGTTCTTCGTTTATGCTTTTAATGTTCAAGGGCGAAAAGTTGATCGCTTCACTTGTTGTTATATGGTTGGAAACAGAAAATGCTACATGTAGTAATTGGTAGAATGTCTTGAATAATTTGATATTTGGCAATTGTTGTGCTCATGTTTAAGCTCTTGCATCATATACTTTGCACCTATTAATGAAGAAATACATAGAGCTTGCTAAAATTTGGTTTGCATAATTGGTCTCTCTAAGGTCTAGATAATTTCTAGTATTGGGTTGAACAACAAGGAAGACGGTGTAAAGTCTTATAATGTTTACAATATGTCTTTTATGTGAGTTTTGCTGCACCGGTTCATCCTTGTGTTTGTTTCAATAACCTTGCTAGCCTAAGCCTTGTATCGAGAGGGAATACTTCTTATGCATCCAAATCCTTGAGCCAACCACTATGCCATTTGTGTCCACCATACCTACCTACTACATGGTATTTCTCCGCCATTCAAAGTAAATTGCTTGAGTGCTACCTTTAAACAATTCAAAAGTTATTACCTCTTATTTGTGTCAATGTTTTATAGCTCATGAGGAAGTATGTGGTGTTTATCTTTCAATCTTGTTGGGCAACTTTGTTACCCTCCAAAACCCCCCGACGGGCTTTGGCTAAGTAACACGAAGAGCCGGGAGGCTCCTAGGGCCGCTTAGTGGATCCCTGGCACCTCGCGTCGTCCCGCAAATCTTCTGGCGCGCGTCCTGGCGGTTGCTGGGCGTGCCACCTGACCTAGACCTGGTCAGGAAGGTGTTAGTGCTTCGATTGTTCCTGCATGGTAGACACGTGCACATTAAATACGAGCCTTATCGGCTCTCAGGTTTCCCTGTAGATCGGCTGAAAGAGTCGATCGCCCCATGGTCCTTGATGGATTAGCAATGGCATGGGGATCCTGCTTGATCAGGACAAAGCTAAAACGATCCACGACGGTTTAGGGTTTTCACCGCATAATCGGAACGTCCTACGTGCGATCGGGCCTAGCAGCTACGAAAGACAATGCAAACTACCCCTACGAGAGGCCTAAAAACCAACATAACGTTGATCCCGGAACATCCCTCGCAGGGACGTGTGACATCTAACGCACCACCGGATCCTCCGACCCCAGCATAAGGCCTAACTATGCAGATATTAAACTAATCCCTGCAGATGCAGGGAGCAACCGTAACGGATCGGATCTGCTAAGTATGATCAAGCAAGATGCTGCCCTTACGTCTGGATTGACGTAAGGGCAGCTAGATATGCAAGGGTTGCACTACGATAGCATATTACGTGAAGAACAATGCTAACCCTAACACATCTAAAGATAACTACGTTGCTCGCCATCAAAAATGCTTCAGTACGAGCAACGCATGAACAATACTAAGCTTTACGCTGCCTAGATCGCGAGATGCGATCTAGGCAGCATGATGCTTACCGGTAAGAACCCTCGTAGGAAAGGGGTGGCGATGCGCCGAGATTGGTTTGTTTTGGTTGAACGGTGGTTGTCCTCCTTTTCCGATAACCCTAGATACATATTTATAGTCCAAGGGACTTTCTAATTGAGGCGTGCACCTAACCGTGCACGGGCCGGACTCTATCTTCTTAATCTAGATTACAACACGATCTAATATGTTACAGATACACGGGCAATTAAGCCCAAACTCTTAGCGCGAGCCGCTTCGAAGATGTTCACGTGTACGTCCTTCAAGTCCATCTTCACTTACGGCCCACCTCCTGATTTGGCCAAAATCGGGTGGTAACACATGCCCCCTGGTTTTGATAATGATAATTGCAAAACCATCTGCACTCTTCGAAGGGTCATGTCGTGGCAGAACCGTCGCAGTTTTCTTCATGATGACGTCTTGCCTCCCGCCTTCTCTGCACGACTTCGGTTCTGGCACCTCCTCGGGAACTAGGCATTAAACCATATATTCCCCCTTTTTGGCCACATCCTGTGGTTCCTCTCTTCATCCCCCTGCTCCACAGTAACCATCGGCAAACCCAAAAACCCTCCTTGGCCGCCATGTCTTCTTCCTTGTCTTCTTCCTCATCGGGCCCTTCCTCCCAATCCTCCACCTCCCGCGAGCCGACGCCTGAATGGGACCCACAGGAGGCCCACGCGGCCAATATCCGCCGTGCCATAGCCGACGGAGATGAGTCGACTCACGACTCCTTCGTCTGGTCTGAAGACGACCAGTCCGTAACGGACGGGGAGAGCGACCTTCGCTTCCTTGCCGTTGGGCAATCGGAGGAGGAAAGCGACGACGACGGCTTCTCCTGGGACGGCTACTCCTCCGCTGAGGAGGTGAAGGAAGAGGAGGAGGACACCACCTCCTCCGACGAACCGCCGACCAAGCGTCTCTGCCCTTGGGCAGGCAACACCTGCGACTTCGACAGCGACTATGGCGACGCTAGCGAAGAAGACGAAGACAATGAAGGTTCCGCCGGTGGTCACTATAGCAGTGGCGACGAGCCGGCCGGGAGCAGCACCGATAGCGGAGCCGGTGACGATAAGGACAGCAGCGGCCCTTAGATAGGATAGAGCTAGGATTAGTGGATGGAGCAATGTTCCCCCTAGCAATCCTTCTTAGGAGCAATCAGCCCTTATGTAAGAAATCCTCGTTTATCAATGAAGAATTCCCCATTTGATTTGACTGATTCCTTATTGATGGTTTAGCCAATTGCCCTTCGTACTGAGTCTACCAATTTGTCTCTTCGGTAGATGCTCAAAGAGCCGATGGCAAAGCATCAGCTGTTCCAATGGATTGCAAAACAGGTCGATCCAATCACTTTTTCAAATATTAACTTGCAATCCATGAAATTCAGACCCAAACCTCCAACCGGACAGGTCCACGTGCAGCTGTGAGACCCCTAGATCCTTGGACTTTAAAATCATCCGATCGTAGTATTTGTCCTGACAGCAAAACTCCTGGATCAATGCTTCCAGGAAAGCTCCTTAGTCCGTTGCTGACAATCTTGATCTCGAAGCCGATACCCCTGTAAAACAGGTGTCACTCGTTCACAGCTTCCCTCGTGACGTTTGTTCTTTGCAGCAACGGATTGGTCTAGAGCCTGATCAACGATGATGGCTTCTTCCTCCAACTCCCCATCAAACCTGGTGGTTTTCCCTTGCAAGGGCTCGCCACCTTTCAGCATGGTTACGATGCAGAGACCGCCGATTTCGATACCATCGGCTCTTCAAAGCGAAGAATCTTCAGGGTCAGCTGCCCCCCGAGTCTCAGTCAAGACGAGGATAAAGGTGCACCAACCAAATGGTCCATCGTCGGCTCCTCAACTGTGGTGCAGCATCAGTCGATTCTAACCAAATCGGGTTGTTCTCATCTCCTGTCCTGATCTTCAAACTTGCCGGCAAACACCAAAGGCTAAAATGAGAAAAAGGGCCGTCTCGGACGCCCAAATTGATGCTTCTGTTGATGCTGCCGGCTTTGAACTCTTAAGTCGATGACTACGCATCGGCTGTGCTCAAAATTTTTTGGATTTTTTGGATCTTCCATTTTGTTAGTTTGCTTATATCCCTTGAGCTGCTCTGCTGGACATTTGTCATTCGCTCCCAGCTCCGTATCCTCGTATCTCATCCATCTATGTGCCCCCGAGCCGATTCTGTCAAGTGATTGATGGTATCGGCTCTTCAGGCATCTGTTGGATCGATGCTGAACACAGACGAAGGTATGTTGAGGATAATTGTGGCCGATTGCGGGAATCGGCCTCCTTCTTTGTTGCAATGCTTTGACGATGATTTGCAACTTCTTGGATTTCCACTGTAGCTACGTGGCATGTTGGAGATAAGATCCTTTGCTTTCATTTTTGAGGGCCGATTGCAGGGATCGGCCTTGCCACGTATGTCCAATGTATTGGACGTGCTACTCTGTCCAGCCCACGGATACCATGTTTGTCTGCCGATGTCTGCATCGGCATCACCATGCCTGTGCATCGGCTTTCGCCTGTTTGGGCGCCATACTTTCTTTGGCGGGCGCGCCTTCGTCTCTCTGTTTGCTGGATTTCGCGGCCAGATCGGGCCGCGCTCTTCTCAACGTGTACGGGTGCGTGCCTCGGCTTCTTCCAGGTTTCGCACCGCTGCTGGCGCTTCTGAGAATGGCTGAGTCCATCGGGCACCACCTTGGTCGGTGATACCTATCTTCTTCATCTGACTCCTCGAAGTCTTCTTCTCGAGATGACTCAGCTCGTTTGCTCTGATGTGGGAGAGGTCCTAGACGCTCGAACACAGAAACTTCATTCGTCCTTCTCCTTTGCTGTGTGCATTCGGGCAGTTCTCGATTGTTGGCAATCGGCTCATTCTGAGTCCCAGCAATGTTTGAAGAAAGGACAGCTCCAGTGCTTATCCACGTTGTCTTGCTCCTTGGCCCCTCCTCTGGCGCGCGTTCGTACCCGTCGTTGTTGCCCGACGATACCTCCTGTCCTCCGCATCAGACCGACGATGTTTCTCATCGTCTTTGTCGTAGCGTCGACGTCGGTCGTACTGCTGCTCATATTTGTTGAGGAGATGCACGGATAATGGGCGCTGATACCGTATGCTTCTCACCTCCTCCTCGGTCAGGTACCGTCTATCGTCGTCTTGGGGCCGGTCGCGTGGAACGGCCTCCTCTTTATCCTTGCCACGAGAATGGCTGCTTTCTGCTTTGTCCGCGCCATGGCGAATCACGAACCCTGCCATATTGACATCGAAAGAGAACTGGTTCCTTATGGAGTGGCTTAGGTCCACCATGTTGACGTCGGAAACGGACGTGCTGTCTACCTTCATGGCAAACTGTCCGAAAGTTAATCGGCCTGCTTCTATCGCCATCTGAATTTGTGCGCGCAGTACTTTGCAGTCGCTGGTGGTGTGCGTGAACGTATGATGCCACTTGCAGTATGGCCTCTTGTTTATCTCTTGTGCCGTAGGGATCTTGTGGCCTTCGGGTAGCTTCAACTGTTTCTCTTTCAGTAACAGATCGAAGATCTGTTCGGTTTTGGTCACGTCAAAGTCCAACCCTCTTGGAGGCCCTGGTGGATTCACCCATTGGCAGGACACAGGCACTGGCGTCCGAGTCCACTCGGCTACTGCAATATCCTGATCTTCCGTAGAATCTTCATCTTCATCGGCATTGACCAGGCTGATCGCGCGCTTGAACTTGTCTTGGTACAGTTCTGGATGGCGCTGCTCATATAAGGTCAGTCTATTGACCAGGTGCGTCAGCGAGTTGTACTCAACTTGGAACGTCGGATCCTTGAACGACGCTGCCAGGGCACGGCCAGCTCGACTGCCTTTTCTCAGTTATATGAACCGAATAGCATCGGTTCTTGACAGTTCTGAAATGCTGAATGTACTCAGCCACTGTCTCTCCTCGCTTTGCCGAACCTGTGCTAGTTCGGCAATACCAGCTCAGTAGTCTCTGAATGGTATTGGGTGTGGAACAGTTCCTCCAGCTGCTTCCATGATTGCACTGAATTTGGCTGCAAAGAGGTGTACCACCCAAAAGCTGGACCGGTGAGGGATTGCGAGAAGCACCTCACCCGTAGCGATCCGATGCCGAAGCCATGCCCGGCTGGGCCAAGTATCGGCTCACGTGCTCGATGGAGCTCGACCTTCCGCCCCACTGAATTTGTTGAAGTCCGGTACTTAGGCGGTAGTGGGATCAGGTCGAACTCATTGGCATACGGCTTGGAATAGCCGATTATCTTCTTCTTCGGCAAGATGCCGAATTGATCTCTCGGGGCTGCGCTGATCGATCTCTTGTGGAGGTAGTAGCAGTGAGCTTCTCGGATTGGTGCGGTGGCGTGCCAGCTAGCCACGCTTGTTTCGCTTCGCTCCTAGACTCCCCGCTTTGCAGTTATCCTTCTGCCGGAACAATTGCTCCTGCTCCGGCCATCCCTCCTGGTGGAGTACTGGATCGCCTGCGTCCAGTTGTTGCATCCGGCACATACGCACACACGTATCCGTGTGGGATTTCCTTGGGCGGGTCAGGCAGAACTGGTAGTCGCCCGGGTCACCCCCATCCTTGTAGACGACGTATGCCGGCGAGCTTTGTTGTGGTGGAGCCGCCATTGTGTACGGCAGAGGCGGCCTGGTGTGGAGTTGCATCTCTCCCTGGTGAGTCCCTAGAACAGGTCTGAAGGGGAGTACCGACGCTCCATGATCTCTTGTACCACCGGAGCGCAACGCGCTCCAGTGTTCACCAGCTCTCAGTGCCGATGCAGTGAATGGCCCACCACATAGTTGATCTCCTGACGCAGGGCCTGGTACGTTCCTCGAAGGGAGAGACAGATCCAACCCATCGAGGATGCCTTGTGGTGCGAATCCTTTGAACCTGACGCCGTGCGACCGGGTCTTCTCAAAGGAGCCGATGAGTTCGGCCTCGAGGATGACCTTCAGGTCATCGTACTTCTTCTTATGTTCCGTGGGGAGATCCTCATACGTGATCGGTTTCTCCGCCACCTCGGATGTCGACGCTGACATGGATGTTGAAGAAGATGTCCCACCGTGCCAGAATGTGTTACCCTCCAAAACCCCCGACGGGCTTGGCTAAGTAACACGAAGAGCCGGGAGGCTCCTGGGCCGCTTAGTGGATCCCTGGCACCTCGCGTCGTCCCGCAAATCTTCGCGCGCGTCCTGGCGGTTGCTGGGCGTGCCACGACCTAGACCTGGTCAGGAAGGTGTTAGTGCTTCGATTGTTCCTGCATGGTAGACACGTGCACATTAAATACGAGCCTTATCGGCTCTCAGGTTTCCCTGTAGATCGGCTCAAAGAGCCGATCGCCCCATGGTCCTTGATGGATTAGCAATGGCATGGGGATCCTTGATCAGGACAAAGCTAAAACGATCCACGACGGTTTAGGGTTTCACCGCATAATCTGAACGTCCTACGTGCGATCGGGCCTAGCAGCTACGAAAGACAGTGCAAACTACCCCTACGAGAGGCCTAAAAACCAACATAACGTTGATCCCCGGAACATCCCTCGTAGGGACAGTAAACAGCATCTAACGCACCACCGGATCCTCGGCCCATAAGGCCTAACTATGAGATATTAAACTAATCCCTGCGGATGCAAGGAGCAACGTAACGGATCGGATCTGCTAAGTATGATCAAGCAAGATGCTGCCCTTACGTACGGATTGACGTAAGGGCAGCTAGATATGCAAGGGTTGCACTACGATAGCATATTACGTGAAGAACAATGCTAACCCTAACACATCTAAAGATAACTACGTTGCTCGCCATCAAAAAGGCTTCAGTACGAGCAACGCATGAACAATACTAAGCTTTACGCTGCCTAGATCGCGAGATGCGATCTAGGCAGCATGATGCTTACCGGTAAGAACCCTCGTAGGAAAGGGGTGGCGATGCGCCGAGATTGGTTTGTTTTGGTTGAACGGTGGTCCTCCTTTTTCTGATAACCCTAGATACATATTTATAGTCCAAGGGACTTTCTAATTGAGGCGTGCACCTAACCGTGCACGGGCCGGACTCTATCTTCTTAATCTAGATTACAACACGATCTAATATGTTACAGATACACGGGCAATTAAGCCCAAACTCTTAGCGCGAGGCCGCTTCGAAGATGTTCCACGTGTACGTCCTTCAAGTCCATCTTCACTTACGGCCCACCTCCTGATTTGGCCAAAATCGGGTGGTAACAAACTTTCACCAATGGACTAGTGGCTTCATCCGCTTATCCAATAATTTTGCAAAAAGAGCTGGCAATGGGATTCCCAGTCCCAAATTAATTAACAAAAATAGACACTCCTCCATGGTATGTGATTGTTGGACGGCACCCGAAGGATTCGGTTAGCCATGGCTTGAGAAAGCAAAGGTGGGGAGGAGTGTCATCATAATATAACTAAAATAAAAGGCACTCCTTCATGGTATGAGATTGTTGGCAGGCACCCGAGGATTCGGTTAGCCATGGTTTGTGAAAGCAAAGGTTGGAAGGAGTGCCACCCAAAAATAAAAATAAAATGGGAGCCGCTCTTTGAAGGTTTGTCTGGCAAGGGGGTTAGAGTGCCCACTACCATTCGTTGACAACAACAAACACCTCTCAAAACTTTACTTTTATACTCTCTTGATGTTTTCGAAATCAAAGCTCTAGCACAAATATAGCAATCGATGCTTCCCTCTGCGAAGGGCCTTTCTTCTACTTTTATGTTGAGTCAGTTCACCTATCTCTCTCCACCTCAAAGAGCAAACACTTGTGTGAATTGTGCATTGATTCCTACATACTTGCATATTGCACTTGTTATATTACTTTACATTGACAATATCCATGAGATATACATGTTATAAGTTGAAAGCAACAGCTGAAACTTAATCTTCCTTTGTGTTGCTTCAATACCTCTACTTTGAATTATTGCTTTACGAGCTAACTCTTATGCAAGACTTATTGATGCTTGTCTTGAAAGTACTATTCATGAAAAGTCTTTGCTTTATGATTCATTTGTTTACTCATGTCATTACCATTGTTTTGATCGCTGCATTCATTACATATGCTTACGATAGTATGATCAAGGTTATGATGGCATGTCACTTAAGAAATTATCATTGTTATCGTTTACCTACTCGAGGACGAGTAGGAACTAAGCAGGGATGCCGATACGTCTCAACGTATCTATAATTTCTTATGTTCCATGCTACTTTATTGATGATATCTACATGTTTTATGTATACTTTATGTCATATTTATGCGTTTTCCGGAACTAACCTATTGACGAGATGCCGAAGTGCCAGTTCTTGTTTTCTGCTGTTTTTGGTTTCAGAAATCCTAGTAAGGAAATATTCTCGGAATCGGACGAAATCAACGCCCAGTACCCTATTTTCACCGGAAGCTTCCAGAACACCCGAGAGTGACAGGAGGGGGCCACGGGGCCCCACACACTAAGGCGGCGCGGCCTGAGGGGGGGCGCGCCGGCCTGTTGTGTGGGCCCCCCGTAGCCCTTCCGACTCCGCCTCTTCACCTATTTAAGCCTCCCTGACCTAAAACCTCGAGACGAATAAGCCACGGTACGAGAAAAGTTCCAGAGCTGCCGCCATCGCGAAGCCAAGATCTGGGGGACAGGAGTCTCTGTTCCGGCATGCCGCCGGGACGGGGAAGTGCCCCCGGAAGGCTTCTCCATCGACACGTGATACGTCCAAAACGTATCTACTTTCCCGAACACTTTTGCTATTGTTTTGCCTCTAATTTGTGTATTTTGGATACAACTAACACGGACTAACGTTGTTTTCAGCAGAATTGCTCTGGTGTCTCGTTTTTGTGCAGAAATCCAACTTTCGGGAAAAACCTCGGAATTTATACGAAGGCCCTATTTTCCCAGAATATTGGCGGAGCCGAAGGGCAAGCCCGGTGGGGCACGAGGGCCCACACGCTAGGCCGGCGCGGCCCGGAGGGGGGCCGCGCGGCTGGTGTGTGGGCCTCGGCGGCCCCCGACGCCCTCCTTCGGACTACTTATCGCCCTCGACCTAAAAACGCACGGGAGGGAAGTCGAGTCGCCAGAAACCCTCCAGAGAGCCGCCACATCGCAAAACTCCGTCTCGGGAGCCGAAGTCTCCGTTCGGCACCTCGCGGACGGGGAATTGGAGGAGATCTTCACCGCCATCACCGCCAACGCCTCTCCATCGACCAGCCATGTTTCCCCCATCCATGTGTGAGTAATTCCCCCGCTGTAGGCTGAAGGGGATGGTAGGGATTGGATGAGATTGGTCATGTAATAGTCATAAGATTGTTAGGGCATAGTGCCTAGTATCCGTAGATGTCACTTTTATGATATTGTTGCAACTTGTTATGCTTAATGCTTGTCACTAGGGCCCGAGTGCCATGATCTCAGATCTGAACATGTTATTGATTCATGAAGATATTCGTTGTTTATGATCTTACCTGCAAGTTGTATACACACGTCGCTGTCCGGAACCAATGGCCCCGAAGTGACAGAAATCGGGACAACCGGAGGGAATGGTAGTGATGTGAGGATCACATGTGTTCACGGAGTGTTAATGCTTTGCTCCGGTACTCTATTAAAAGGAGTACCTTAATTTCCAGTAGTTTCCCTAGAGGCCCGGCTGCCACCGGCTGGTAGGACAAAAGATGTTGTGCAAGTTTCTCATTGCGAGCACGTACGACTAAATATGGAACACATGCCTATTGATTGATTAGTACTTGGATACCGTTTTATTATTATCTGCAAATGCCCCTGCTTTGATTGTTATATGAGTTTCTCTCATCCATGCAACGCCCGTTAATCCGTCCCTGTGCCTACAGTATTTTAATCCTGCTGTTTACTATAATCACTATTGCTGTCTTTATTTCACCGCTGCTCTTATTTTACTATTCCTAATGCTATAAAACTGTTACTACTGATAAACTATTGCGAGCAAGTCTGTTTCCAGGTGCAGCTGAATTGACAACTCCGCTGTTAAGGCTTACAAGTATTCTTTGTCTCCCCTTGTGTCGAATCAATAAATTGGGTAATACTTCCCTCGAAGACTGTTGCGATCCCCTATACTTGTGGGTCATCAAGACTATTTTCTGGCGCCGTTGCCGGGGAGCATAGCTTTATTTGGAAGTTCACTTGGATTGATATTGTTCGCTGCAAAGTCTCCATCATGGGTAAACCTCGCGATACTAAGATCGCCATATTACCATCCACTACAAGAAAAGGTACAACTCTTAGTACCTCTGCTGCTCTTGATTCACCATCTGTGATAAGTAAACTTGTTTCACCACCACAAGCTTCAAATGATGGTACTTCTGCTGAATCTGAAAATTCCTCTTATAATTGTGATGATGCTTCTGCTGTGCTTGATAATGATGGTTTGTTAGGATCTTTTCTAGATGCTACAATTGCTAGGTCTAGGCAAATTGAAAATACTGAAACTCCTAATGAAAATGCTGCTACACCTGTTAATTCACCTGAGTCTGTTGAATATTCTAGTGATGATCTTGATGAAGATTATGTGGAACTTGATGATGATTTTATTGAAAAATGCAATGCTACTACTGATGCAAGAAAAATTAAAAGTTGCTTGCAGAACATGCTGTTAGATATAAACTGTCTCCTAATCCTAAATTTGCCACATCTCCTATAAACATTAAGGATAAAGATTATGATTTTTCTCTTGATCTATCTCATATAGCTATTGTTGAGAAAACACCCTTTTGTGGTACTGAAAAAGAAAGTGCTGTTGAACACATGATTGAGTTATCTACTCTGAGTAGCTTGTTTTCTGATGATGTCAAGATGCGTACTTATTTTGTCGTTAAAATTTTCCTTTCTCATTAAAGGATGATGCTAAAACTTGGTATAATAATTTGCCTCCTGGTTCTATTAGAAGTCCAATTGACTTGCGTGATGTTTTCTTTCGAAAATACTTTCCTGCTAGCGCTCAACATATTGCTTTGCAGAGAATATATAATTTTGACCAGGAAGATGGAGAGAAATTGCCTGAGGCTTGGGCGAGATTTTGCTCTCTTATTAGAGCTCAGCCTGATCATGATTTGGAAAAGCATGATTTACTTGATATATTTTATGGTGGACTAACCATTGAGTCTAGGGCATACCTGGATAGTTGTGATGGTTGTGTTTTCAGGAAAAGAACTCCAGACGACGCTGAAGAATTATTGGCTAAAATAGGCCGGAATCATGATGATTGGTCTACACCTGAACCAACCCCGACACCGATATTGAAGAAGAGGGGTATGATTAAATTAAATGATGAAGATATGAGGGAAGCCAAGAAGTCTCTTAAAGAGAAGGTTATTAAACCTGAAGATGTGAAGAATTTACCTCCTATAGAAGATTTATGTAAGATAACTCCCCCTTCATCCATGATTGAGGTACACTCTCTTCAACGCTTTACTAGGGAAGATATTCCGTATTCAAAACCTCCTGCTCAATGCTTAGATGAGTTTGATAATTATATTGTTAAGCAAGAAAACTTTAATATGAGAGTAGAGAATCATTTAATGGAAAATTCTCGAGCTATTAGTGAATTGCATGATATTGTGGAGAGAACCTCCAATGATGTTAAGATACTTGTTAAACATTTTCATATGGTTCAAACTCAAATTGATCAACTCACTAAAGTGCAAAATGACTTGTTGGGAAATAATTCTAAAGAAAAACATGCTTATGAAGTAACAACTAGAGGTGGTGTTTCTACCCAGGATCCTCTATATCCTGAAGGGCATCCCAAAAGAGTTGAACAAGATTCTCAACTAACTAAAACTAGTGCTCCATCTAAGAAAAAGAAAAAGAAACATAAGAATATTGTAGAATCCTCTGAACCTGTTAATGATCCTAATAGTATTTCTATTTCTGATGCTGAAACTGAAAGTGGTAATGAACATGATAAAGATAATGATAAGGATGATACTCCTGATAAAGAAGAAATTGAAAAAGAACCTGAAAAGCATGATAAAAATAAAAAGTACACTAAAGAAGATTTTATTACAAAGAAACATGGTAATGAAAGAGAACCTTGTGTCAACACCCGGATTTTTAAGTCCAGATGCCTATTATGCCATTCATCGCAATCCTAGGAATATTGTTTTTGCGAGACATAATAGCTTGATATCACAACACATCATTTATTACAACACATAATCGTCTTACAACAAAGGATCACATGATCCAGTCTTAATACAACATAGTGGATCTAGAGATCCTATTACAAAACACATAGCGGAAGCGAAGTAACGGTCGTGGTCCATCTGTTCCACAGAGCAACTGTTGACGTCAGGAGCGGTCCTAGTTGTCGTAGACGTTCTGCTGTCCATCTTCCTCGTACAACTGTTCACCTTCATAGTCTGGCCATTTGAATAGCCAGGGACAAAGCCATGAGTATTTTTAAAGTACTCGCAAACTAATACTAGTGTAAGCATTATCAATGGTGGTAAGGGATACTAAGCTCTAGGTTTATTTGCATAAAGCCAAGTTTATTTTATAAACATTTAGTAAAGATGCTTGAATCACTAGACTAACTCAGGTGGGAACCTTAGTGTCATTCCCACAACTCTGTTGTGGTTCAACTCAAAGTCACCATTCACCGGTCAACTTCAAGTCACCAGTCATATGTCACATTTTTGAAAATGGTCTGATGACGGAACAGTATGGCCTTTCCAATCGTCCGTAACCGTGGACACGGCTATTCGAATAGTTCTACACTCTGCAGAGGTCGTACACTTGGGCCACAATATTTGCAATAATCCGTCAGGGTTAACTGGCCCTGATTTATCATACTCCGTATGCGGACTACCAACCATAACCTTTTACTTATATTTCTATTTTCGTGCCCTCGGCTCCTTAGTTGTACTCAGTTTTCCCCAGATCCTTAGTTTTTCCTCAGTTTTCCCCAACCCCTTGTCTATAACCCGCAGAAAGAGCTCGGACGGAAGGAATCCCGTTTAGTTGACGTTGGTTGGTGCTGGCAAGTGGGGCCGCTGTTGGTGCCCCGCAGTGGACACGTCTCCACTTATCCAGATCATCGTGGGACCCACAACTTGTCCACGTTAGCGCGCCGGACCCACAGCTTACCCAGGTGACCGTTGCAAAATGGGAGCCCGAGCTAGCCCCGCGCCCGTGCCCGTGCCATTGCTTCCCCTTTCTTTCTCCGCGCCCCATTGTTCTTCTTCTCCGCCAGCGGCAGCCCTTCTCCGGCACGCGGGTGATGTCTAGTTTCTCTTCGACCTCCCGTTCTTCATGGCCGCAGTATGGACCCGTGCCTTTGACAAGATGCCCTGACTGCCCACGCCAGGAGCCTCTGAAGCGGTCGATCTGTAAGACGGACGAGAACGGCAACCGTGGACGTGAGTTCGTTGCATGCGAGAGCTTGCCATATAGAGAGGGGATAAGGTTAGATCTCGCTCCAATTTCTCTGTTTTCTCTCGATTTTCTTGTTATTCCCTCGAATTTGGGATTTAGGGTTCACGTTGTTGTTTTCAGATCTTGAAGAAATGCAGGCATTTCGAGTGGATCGATGTGTACGTTCAGAGGCTTCAGTTGCAGGAATCAATTGGCGCTATTGGGGGCGCAATTTGGGAGGGGGGACTTGCTGTAGAGAATGCGGCGGAGAGAGGAGCCGTTCCGATTAGGGACCTTCCGATTATGCCTAATGCTCCCAATGCAGAACTGGTGGAAGTGAAGGGAGAACTGAAGAAAATGAACAAGCAGTTAAGGCAGCTGATCGAGTTGAAGAAGCAAGCTAATATGATGGCTGGTTGTTTTTTTTGTTGTATAATTACGATCGGATTCTTATCATTACTCACCAGGCGCTAGAAGTTGTTACAAGGGATACCTTGTTACAAATCCATTATTCAGTTACATGTACTTGTAGTTGTTTTCAAAGTTAGTGTGTGCATTCACCGAAATTACCAACTATATTCCCTAAAAGAAAAGGAAAGCTAAAGATAGTTGATAATTGTTAGAGGGGTGACAAATAATGCAATCCCCGAAATCCGCAAATATGTATGCCTCATGTTTATACCAAAATTATACCACTTTTAGGCCGTTTCAAAATACCAATACTATATCCCAAACTATATTCCCTAAAAGAAAAGGAAAGCTAAAGATAGTTGATAATTGTTAGAGGGGTGACAAATAATGCAATCCCCGAAATCCGCAAATATGTATGCCTCATGTTTATACCAAAATTATACCACTTTTAGGCCTTTCCAAAATACCAATACCATATCCCAAACTATATTCCCTAAAAGAAAAGGACAGCTAAAGATAGTTGATAATTGTTAGAGGGGTGACAAATAATGCAATCGCCGAAATCAGCAAAAATGTATGCCTCATGTTTATAACAAAATTATACCACTTTTAGGCCGTTTCAAAATACCAATACTATATCCCAAACTATATTCCCTAAAAGAAAAGGAAAGCTAAAGATAGTTGATAATTGTTAGAGGGGTGACAAATAATGCAATCCCCGAAATCCGCAAATATGTATGCCTCATGTTTATACCAAAATTATACCACTTTTAGGCCTTTCCAAAATACCAATACCATATCCCAAACTATATTCCCTAAAAGAAAAGGACAGCTAAAGATAGTTGATAATTGTTAGAGGGGTGACAAATAATGCAATCGCCGAAATCAGCAAAAATGTATGCCTCATGTTTATAACAAAATTATACCACTTTTAGGCCGTTTCAAAATACCAATACTATATCCCAAACTATATTCCTCATGTTTATTCTCCACCGAGAGAGAGAGAGAGAGAGAGAGATGGGTGGCCACGAGAGAGAGAGAGAGAGAGAGAGAGAGAGAGAGAGGTTGCCACGAAGAGACGGATAGGGGTATACTGCCCGTTAGATCAGTGGATCAACGGTTCGTGGAGTCGATCCGTGTGACAACGGCTCAACCAATCAGGATAAGTTTGGGCTTCTCAGAGCATTTGTGACAGTACTTGAGGGCAAAACTGAGTAGTACTAAGAATCCAAGGGCACATAAATAGTAAATAGACTAAGGGATTCAAACAAAAGAATTACAAAATGAAAAATGTGTGTTTTGTACAATATAATTCATATTGGGCTACATCAAATTATTTGCAATTCAAATATACATGAGTGTGACAATTATGGCATCATTTAGACAAACTATGTTTTGGGAAAGATGTTTTGCAAAGGGGTTTGGGTGGAAAACCATGCATCTTCATAGCTACACTAGTGATTCTGAGAAGTGGCAATTTGTGGTAAAACTTGATTTATATATGTTTGTTAAGGTTTTCTAGGTGGCAGGTTGCGTAGGAAGACTCCATGAGTAGTTGCCACTATGTTTTTATTTTTTTGGATTTTTTTGCGCATGAAATGACTCAATTAGCTATGTTAATCTCATTTGTTGACTCTCTGTTGACCAGCTACTTGAGGGTAAAACTGAGTATATTGCACTTGCCGGTCTAAGTCCTCGAGGGGAAAACTGAGTACAGATAAAATTTCTGTATAAGGCCTGAGGTTATAACTGAGTACACCAAACGTCCCAGGGTTAGACTCGTGTAGCGGTGCACGCTGCAGCCGTGCATAGCGGACGCGTGTTGCGGTACACGCCACCTTCGTCTTTATAGAGCCCCTCTTTCTCTCCCTCGACGCACGTTCTCACTGGCTCACTGCAACCGCCTCTCCTGTCCCATCATCTTCTCCACAACCGAAGAAAAAACCCCGAAGAAAACCGCCGGCGATGGAGAAGAATGAGATGCCCATTGTCGGCGCATCGGCCGCCGCCCCGTCCAGGCCCCTGTCGCTGCTTCCAACGTAGCAGCCGGCGCATCGGCCGCCGCCCCCGTCCAGGCCCCTGTCGCTGCTTCCAACGTAGCAGCCGGCGCATCGGCCGCCGCCCCCGTCCAGGCCCCTGTCGCTGCTTCCAACGTAGCAGCCGGCGCATCGGCCGCCGCCCCGTCCAGGCCCCTGTCGCTGCTTCCAACGTAGCAGCCGGCGCATCGGCCGCCGCCCCCGTCCAGTCCCCCGTCGATTGGGACCCGTACGAACCAGTGCAGTACGACGCGCCGGAGAACCCCTACGACACCACCATCGTCGACTACGAGCCGGAGGTAACCCTTTGTTCCCTTGTTCTTATCTCATTTCAATCATTTTGTGTTAGATCTAGCGTTATTACGGTTCGTCTGTTCCTAGTTCAATCCTTTTGTGTTAGATCTTGCGTTATTACTGTTCGTCTCTTCCTAGTTCAATCCTTTTTTGTTAGATCTTGCGTTATTACTGTTCGTCTGTTCCTAGTTCAATCCTTTTGTGTTAGATCTTGCGTTATTACTGTTCGTCTGTTCCTAGTTCGATCCTTTTGTGTTAGATCTTGCGTTATTAGTGTTTGTGATTTGCTTTTGTTTCAGATTTGTGCCGATGATGATGAATATTTGGGCATCCCTAAATTGATTCAGGGTTTGGTCAGTAAACAATTGGTGTGTACAAATTTGTTGTGCATGATCTTTGGTTTACTGACTCAAATCCTGGATATAAGTGTGTCCAATGTAACTGAGGCTACCTCTTTTTTTCGAGCCCATATTATCATGCATGATTTTTTGTTCACTCTCTGTTCAATCATCGTTGCAATTGACTCCGTGTTTTTTGCACGATCTTTGGTGCTACGTGACAGGTGGAGAGCAGCGACGTCGACAGCGACGACGAGTCCTTCCACACCAAGACTCGTCACGTCCTCAGGAGGCTGCAGTCCGGCCAATACGGTCGCCCCTTTGCTCAAGGCATTTACAAGTGCCCCTTCTGCAACAGGAGGCTCTTCGACACCAACTTCAACACCCTGCTGAACCATGTTGAATCCATTGGCAGATATGGCGCTAGAGTTGGAAGTACCGTGAACGTGCATGCGTACATGGCCAAACACAAAGCACTTGGGATTCACCTGCGCAACCTCCAAGCGAGTCACACGCGCCACCTGGAGGCGTTGAACGTGCCTACTGCACTCTCTGTATGTGACTGCTCTATCTGTAGAGCAGCTTAAATTCATGTAAAATGTAGCTTATGTTGGATCTATCGGTACTACATTTGGATCTGTCCTGAATATATCTATGCTATGTTGGTTGCTGTATGCAGCTTATCCTATATTTTCTCTCTGGATTTGTGCCCTAGATTTCCTACCTGATTGGGTAAAAACGAAGGCATAAAGAAATGAATGGCGTTAAAAAACAGAAGGAGAAGCTTCTCTAGATTTGCTACCAATTTGGGCTATCAAATATGAATGAGATCGAGCGATAGAGAGGAAAAAGGTACATTGAAAACTGCTAATCTGGGCGAAAGAGACAGAAACCACTCGTGCCCCCGTCCCGGACCCACACGGCTCCACACGCTACGGCCCTACACGCTACGGCCCCACAAACACGGCCTCGTCCTGTCCCACGCGGTCCCTTCCTACCAGCCCCACACGACGCGGTCCCACACGACGCGACCCCACAAACGACACGACCCCACTCGTCAGCACGGAACGGTCAACTTAACGGATTCCTTCCGTCCGAGCTCCTTCTGCGGTTCAGACAAACGTTTGGGTAAAACTGAGGAAAAACTAAGGAGCTGGGGAAAACTGAGTACAACTAACGAAGCAGGGGCACGAAAATAGAAATCCCTTACTCTAGTACAGGCACCTCTCCCCATGAGCTTGGCCTCCCGGTGAGAACCAACTGTTAACCCGGGAACTGCACAGGGCTTGGGCCGGACAATTCACCTCAATCACGTCATTTCACAATATCTCATATTGCTTTGGAGGCAGCCCTTGGCATAACCCCGATGACGCTTGTTTAGAGGGAACCCATACTAAAGCACATAAATTTCTAGTTAAGCCCTTACCCATTTTGGGTATTGTGGGGGTACTTTCAAAATTGGAATGGTATCGCATCCGAACCCAACCATCAGTTTTATATCAAAAATCACCATCTTCTCTTGGTCATATTCACCTTCAAAGTCATTCAATGGAATGAACCATCATTCCAAGGTTTCAACTTCATTTCAAAGTCACATGTTCCCATCTAGAGTAGTCAAGTTTTAATTGATTAGCACTAGCAACTATTTCATGAGGGGTGATAAGTATCTTGGAGCTTGCTAGGCTAAGTGTGATTTTCTTGTACTACCCCAAGTGAATCATAAACCAAAAAGTAACTTTGATAAATAAAATCAAGTAAAGCTTGTAAGGTAAAAACTTTGGGATAGGTTCATAAAGTAAAAATGTAATGGTGCCTTGCGCTGGTAGAGCTTTGCACAATGATGGTTAGCCAGTTTGTTAGCTTGCTAACAAAGTAGCTTGCATTAGTCTTAGCTTGCAAGAATATTAGCTTGCTTGAATGGGTAATAGCTTGCAAGAGTATTATCTTGCCTTGATTGGTGAAGTGGTCAAGGTATTCTTCTTCTTCCTCTTGGTAGAATACCTCCTCCTCTTGATAGTCTCCGGTACTAGCGTCTATAAACGAATACGAGGATACAATCACCAAACAATACTTAAGTACTCTTAATTAGCCTTAATGGCTCACACAATGATCTAGCATCACTACTTAACATTTACTACCAGATTATGCTAGGGTCTTTTTATTTATTAATAGGAAAATAATTTCCTCTCATTGAAAAATGGAGTTAGGGTATCTCTTTGGTTTGGTGAGAAATAATTTCCTCTCATTGAATCCTCTTAAGATTTAATTCCTCTTATGAATAATATATGACCTAGGTTGACTAAAATCAACCTCTTCATATTTATCATTTGAGAAAATGATTTAGATGAGGTTATATACCTCATGCCATTTCAGGCTATCATGGTAGTGATTTAATGCCACCAAATAATTCAATATGAGGTTATATAGACTATGATCACTACCTCGTATTGGATTACTTGAGAACAAGATTTAAATGAGAGGAGTATCTCTCATATGATTTAACACATATTTGTAACTAATTTAAAGGACTATTATTGAGGTGATTTAATATTCTCAAAATAACCAGGGATGATCCCATGTTGACCAAGGTCAACACTTCACACTTAGTATTTGAGAAAAGTGAGTTAAATGAGATTCATCATCTCATGTGATTTAATTAAACTTTGGAAAATTTAAATACTATTTAGCTTTAAGATTTATAAAGGAGCAAGTATGAGCTTAGGAAATTAAAGGTCAACACATTACTTCCTATTATTTGAGAAAGATAATTTAAATGAGGTGAGCACCTCCTACTATTTTAATAACACCTTGCAATGGTTTAATATTATTAATTAATTTAATGTGAGTTTTAAATTGACCATGGGATCTACTTCATATTAATATGGTGGAGGCAAGATTTAAATGAGGCCTAAGTATCTCATATGATTTAATAGATAGGTTTGAAATATTTAAATACTACTTATGAGAATGATTTAATATTTTCAAATAGGAACCTATGGGTCATTAATACATGTGTTATCAATTCTTATTGAACTATTTGGACTAATGATTTATGTGAGAAACTATACCTCATATAAGTTAAACTATCATCTAAATGATTTAAAATCTATAAGTAACTAAGCATGAGACTTACTTGACCAAGGTCAGTACCTCTAGTTGAATTACTTAGGATCACAATTTAAATGAGAGAGAAGCCCCCATACTATTTAAATAATTCTATGTGTATGTATTAAATGTTCTAGAAATGGTTCCATAGCCATTATTTAACTCTAGTCCATGATCATGCAAAACAACCATGCTATATTTTTACATAAACAATTAGATTATGTCAAATGTGATTTATTAGAGTTGGAATCAACTTAAAATTATTTCTAGATAATTTCTAATATTTATTTAAAGTCAGAAAAGGCCCTGCCTTGTTATTTTTATCATTTAAATTTAACTACGAATTTGGACATAGGGCCAGTGACATTGTTTAGATAATTTCATGGGCTTTCTAAATATATAAAATTTGTTAAATTTGGTGTAGTAGATTTCAAACTATTCAAAAATTACTAAAGCATCTGCAGGGAATTCGAATTTAAACAGAAAGTTCATTTTTGAATTATTGGGCTTGGCGGGAAAGCAAACTGGGCTAAATAGGCTAAACGGACTGGGCCGGCCCAACATCGCTACGGGCTGGGTTTGAAACACAGGCAGCAGGCGGGAGCGACGTGGCGCTATCTGGGACGTTCACAGGATCGAGCGGCGGACCTCCTCCGGCGAGGTCCAAACCCTACCGGCGACCAGAGGGGTGGCTAGAGGGTACCTGGGGCTCCGGCGAGGCTCGGCGAGGTGGGCGTTCGGCGTGGAAGACGACGGCGATGCGGACGAGGGTCGCGGGAGGTGCTGCGGTGGTCGGAGTCGTCGTCCTCGTCGAGCTACTGTGGCGGCAGACTCCGATGAAATTCCGGCGACGGCGAGCTTAATTGGAGAGGGGAAGGAGTCGAGGAGGCTTAGAGAAGAGAGGAGGCAGCTGGTGTGTGGTGATCGTCCAGGAGCGGCCTCCTTTTATAGGGGGTCGAGGATGCCGTGGGTGCTGCGAAGGGGCGGCCATGGCGCGGCGTCTACGGTGAGCGAAGGGGCAAGCTAGGGGGCGCATGGCGTAGGCGTCGTCTAGGCGGAGCTAATGAGCTTGACGGCACGGCAAAAGGGTCGAGGCGGCTGGCGATGATGGCGTCGTGCAGTACGGCGCGGCAGTACGTCGATCATGGCGACGGCCAGGGAGCGTGCGCGAGCTAGGGAGGGTGTCTAGGAGGTAGCTGGGGTAGTGGTGATCATGCTTGCCAGGTGAGAGAGGGAGAGGAGGTCGAGCGAGTCCAGGCGAAGGCGTGCAGGCGCGTCCAGGGCGTCGTGGGCGCGCTCACCGCGTGCGTGGACACGTCGTGGCATGTACTGGGCGCGTGCGTTCTGGTTTCCAGCGTGCAAGGGTGAGGCTCGGCCGTGCACAGGCAGTGTCCTTGTGCACCAGAGATGCTAATTGACAAGGTGTAGGAGAGAGGGGAGGGCCAGAGAGAGGGATGCCAAAGGTGGCCGGCATGGTACTTGGCATGGCCAAACTTGATCATGGCACCACTTGGTGTAGGGATGCAGTGCATAGGATGATGCAGGGAGGGTACCAAAGCAACAATGATCAAAGAGAGAAAGAGGTTTAGGCAAAAATCCAGAGGATAATAGCATGTGTGCCAAAATCTGAATCCTGCCTGCAAGGTGTTCGACACAATGGCCGCATGAAGAAAAATTTAGAATTTTGCAATTATTTTTGGTGGAGCTCAAACATATAATTAAAGTGAAAGATTGGTGGTGGTGGTGCTCATTTTGGTGAAGGTTTACAAGAATTCCAAAATGGGGTCATCTTCACATAGTTTCAACATCACCACTTGTCAAAATCATACTGGTCAACCTGGTCAACATTAGCAGAGATGGTCAACATGAAAGTTGTTGACCTTGACAT
The DNA here is from genome assembly GCA_030979885.1 of Lolium multiflorum. NCBI lineage: Eukaryota > Viridiplantae > Streptophyta > Magnoliopsida > Poales > Poaceae > Lolium > Lolium multiflorum. The sequence goes on from CM061748.1 coordinate 97,727,069, forward strand.
GGTCTTGGATGACATGGCACTAGTTGACTAAGTTTAGTGTAAGAATTGAGAAATACAGAGGGGTAAAGTGGGGAACATTTTATAAAATGGCAAAATGACCATTATCACATGTATGTTGATTTTGAGATTTGCTTTGATTTGATTTTGGTTTCTTTGATGCAATTGTGTTTATTTATCATATCTAAACATTTTACAAGCAAGAGATCAAGCAATGGTGGCCTTGGTTGAAGATTTGCAATTTGGCATAATGTGTATGTGAGTGAAATTTGGGAATTTTCTCCCCATTTGAATTCTCCCCTTTTTATTTGACTTTTGTTGACTCTAATGTGGTTCTTATTAGTTTAGAAACATTTTAAGAGCATTGAACCCAATTCAAATGGTCTTATTCAAAGATTTGCAAATTTGGCCTTAATACATAGGAGATGAGGTGTCACTTTTTACTAAATTTGTAAATAGTTGATTTTGCTTCACTTGGACATGGGTTAGGGTCCATTTAGGGTTATATTGGGTTGAGAGATGGTTTCACACCATTTAGTCAAGGTTTAGAGACATAGGTCAAGGTTTGGTGAAATGACTATGTGTCACATATGCTTTTATGCATATGTTGCATTTGATTTTTCATTTGACTTGGTTTGACCCAATTGGTGTGGTTGAGTGTTGAAATGGTATATGGAGGTGATCCAACCATTCACACAAGTCCTAGGATTAGTTTTTCTTAAATTCCTATATTTACTATTTTACTCTCATATGCCTCTATGGCATTCTTAGTTTCTTTTTATTTTATTGGAAAATCACTTGATTTAGGTTTGATAGGTACTAGATAGGGTGTGTAAGGTCTTTCCAAACCCTTATTCAAAGTATAGGAGCTTAGGGTAAAGATTTCTAAAATAGTCATAGGCACATATGCCTTTTTCTCATTTAATTTCTTTTTATTGATTGTCCTATATATGAGCTTAAAGAAGAATATCAAACTCTTGTGATTGGATCCATATCAATTCAATATAAGGTAACATGATTGATTTCAGGTTTATTTCTTCTTATGTCATATAAAATTTATTTGGTAGCAAGACTTGATCAACCTTGTTAACAAGTATATTTTAATGCATAAGAGAACTAAACAACATTTCTTTCTTTCTTTCTCCCTCCATTTGTTTTACTTGCTGTAGCACCTTTTGTTTTGCAATATTCTTTAGTTGTTAAGATTTTGGAAATCATTTTCCTGCGCAGTAATAATTAATTTAACACCCAGAAATGTGCATTTTTCGAAGTTCTCAAAAATTTACAAAAATTATACTGGTAGTCCTATTTTTCGAAGAGGCACCTGGGAGCACCTGGGGCTGACCAGTGGTGGCCCCACAGGCCGGCGCGGCCAGCAAGGGGGGCGCGCCACCCTGGTGTGTGGGTCCCCCTTTGCCCCACTTCAGCATCTCTTCCTCCCACTCTCTTCTCTCTCCCGAAAAAACTCGCACCAGGTTCCTCTCACTCGTGTTTCTGCTCAAGAACTCGCGATTTCTCGATCTCTTTGCTCAGCCCAGATTTCTGTCTGAAATTTGGCACATTTGCTCCTTGGTATGTGACTCCTTTGATTGTCCAATTAGAATTTTGTTTGGTTGAGTATATCTTGAATATTTTGCTGCTGTAGATAACATGTTTAGTGAGCTTGCATGCTTGTTCTAAGTGGTAGAAACTAGTTTTGATGCATGTTTAGTACTCTAGCAAGTTCCTATAGTAGTTCCCCTCAATTATATACCTTGAAATCAAATTTTATAATGGTTGTTGAAAATTTCAGAAGAGGAAGATGAAGAAATTCAACTTTGGAGAATTATTCAAGAGAGGAACAACCAGCACCGGGAGGCCCTCGAGGGCGTCCACTCAGATTAGGCGATCCTACAATGAGGATATCATCGCGCCTAGCTTCGCGCCCGAAGAGGACAATGGGGCTCCTAATGCTTCATCCTTCCCATGTTATGATTTTCTGACAAATGCAGGGATATTGGATGATTTCTTCACCCTTGTCAACAGGGCGGGCTTAGCCACCTACGTGGGAGATGAAAGGGAGCAATACTACATGCTCACCAAAATTTTCGTTGAGAGCTTCAAGTTCCACAACACGCAATATGAGCCGACAGTTGCATTCAAGATCTATGGTAATCCTGTTACTATGGAATTGGAAGAATTTTGTCGTGCATTGGATATTGCCCCTGTAGGTACAGCAAGGAGGATTGATGACAACCCCCGGGACCTGTTGGAGCTCTATCGAGGGATCACCGATGATGATTGCCGCACCATTCAGCGCGGCAAGATAAGAAACATTCAACTCCCCGCCATTAAATATTTTGCATATTACATTGCTACTAGCATTCTTGGTAGGGAAAATACTAGCAATATCTCTAGCTATCATCTTGCTTTCTTGAATGCTGCACTTACTGGACAGACACCTTATCATCTTGGTTCTCTTATTGCTCGCCGCCTGTCTAGCAGGGGGCCTATTTTTGGAGGAACTATTGCACTGCGCATTTTAACACATTTAAGACTCCCTCTTGATCCTAATGATGTGCCATTAACCCCTAGGAGACTTGATATTGCTGCTATGAAGAGTCATCATTTTGTTACCACTGATTCCACTGTAGATAATATGGTCTATAGAATGTTGTTTGCTGACGGGGATGAGAAGGAAATCCCTCTTCCCCAGCCAGGTTTGTTCAATATTGACAGGCAATCATGGTCGCGCACTAAGGAGGAGGTGGAGGAACATATGAAGATACAAGACTTCCACCAGCAGCATGACTCCGAGGACGCCGAGCCCTCCTACGACTACACCGTCACATACCCTGATGCTTCCTCCAGCACATACCTGGAACCGGGTCGTTCTTCGTCGTACTACGGAGACACCACTTCATGGGGACCGTGGGAATGAACTCCACTTAGGCCAAAAGCCTAAGCTTGGGGGGAGGTATACCGGCATCACTCATTCTTTGCATATTATGGTTGCTGGATACTTGTACATACTTGTTTAGTTTCTTAGAGTGGTTTTCTAATGAGAGGGAGATGATATTTGGGGAAGTGCTGTCCAAAAACAGATTCTGGGCTGTTACCAAAAAAATTCGTACGCACAGCCAGAACGTTATTTTGAGTTGCCAATTTTTGAGCATGTGCCCCAGGTTGTTATCTAACTTTCATTAGTTGAACACTTTTTGAGCTGAGCAATGGAAGATTTTTTTTAATTTCGATTTCTGTACTGCTGTCAGGTTTTGGCAGATTTCTGTCATCCTGCTTTTCTGTGTTTCTGTTAGTTTGCATTCTTTTGTTTTCGCTTTGTTTCTTTCCTAAAACACAAAAAGACCAAAAATATTTCTGTTGTTTCTCTTCACCATTTGTTTATTTGGTTCTTTGCTCTTAGTTTACTTTATTTGCTATCGTTGGTTTGCTATGAGAAAACCCAAAAAGATTTTGCTTTGTTTTCTTGTTTCTTTTGTTCTTGTTTCCAATTCGAAAACACCAAAAATATTTGCTGTTCTTCTTTGGTTTGTAAAGTTCATCATGAGTTCAATGGTCTTCGGTGGCTGGAGCGTGGTTTTCATTTCATATTATCCAAGCTACACAAGTGAAAGGCAATAATGACGATCTACAACAATTGGATTGTGGTGAGAGGCTGGTATGAACTCTATTTGTTTTCATTTTTGTACATATACTCATCCATGTAAGCATGCTTAGTTGGTTCATGTGAGGTATATATTCAAAACAAAGGTTCTTTCAACAACTATCATCAGATAGTATTGCTTATCATATTCATAAATTTCTCAAGGCATGACAAGAAAGATGTTATTCCAACTGCACCTACAGTTGCATTGCAAAGGAATTCCAGATGACGAAACAAGTCACAGCAGTGTCACTTGTAATTCTACGCTGCATTTTGCTCAGACATCAAACATGAGGCTGAACTTGGCGGCGAGAGGAATGGATATGATGGCAGCACCCAGTGCTACACCAAATATACGGTGAGAGATGGAGAACGTAGCACTCAGCTGTGGCTTCTTCAGAGGAAGATGGGGAGACAGTGGGCGGTTTGCAACAGGAGCCGACAGGGGACGACTTGCATGGAGGGATCGGCTTCCAGATGGAGACACCTCCTGTTGCAGAGCTCCTAAGATCATCTCCAGTCGCGTCCCCCAAAGCGTCCCTCAACCTCAAACCACGCCGGATCGAGTGTTTGGGGAACGTGTTTTGTTCGTGCCGCGTTTGGGGGACGTCGCTCCCCAGCCGCGTCCCCCAAACGCAGCCCCCAAATAAATATTGGTGCACGAAAATAAAGATTTTCATTCAATTTTGATTATATATTACAAAGTTTGAATGAAAACGGCTAGCTTTCATCTAAACCTAGCCTACTGACCGCCCGGCGGTGCGTTCGACGGCCCCGCCCCGGCGTCGCCTGCCCTCCGCCGCAGCTCTTGCTGCGCGCGCCGCCTCTCCGTGCGTAGGGCGGTGGCCAGACGCTGCTGCTCCAGCACCGCGTCGACGTCGGCCCTCCCCTGCTGCGCCGCCTGGAGGGAGAGCTCGACGGCGCGACGAATCTGCGCCTCTTCGCGGGCACGGGCGTCGTCCTGGAGCTTCTTCTCCGACTCGAACGACTCGACGAGCGCGCGTTGCTGATCGGCCGTTTCGTCCGGGTGTGGCCCGTCGTCGTCGGACCACTCGAACTCGTCGTCGTCATCCTCCTCCACCCCGGTCTCCTCCTCCTCCTCCGCCTCGGCCTCCTCCTCCTCCACATCCGTTGGCGCCTCCATCATCGCCGCCGCCAACGCATCGGCCTCCGCCGCCAACTCGTCTGCCCGCCTCGCCCAGGCCGCCTCCGTTGCCGCCAGCGCCGCCTCCCGCTGCTGACGCTCCTCCGCCGCCAGCTGCTGGCGCTCGATCGAGTCCCGCCGCCGGCGCTCGATCGCTTCCCGCCGTTCACGGTACAGCGGCACGGCGGCGGCATCAGCCCACTGCTGCTCCATGAAGACGACGACCTCCTTCTGCAGGAACTCCAAGAATACCCGCAAATCGGCGCAAGCTTGCGCTATAGTGAGTGGAACCAGTCATCCATTCCATAGTGCGGTCCTCATCTATCTTGAAGGACAAAGTGGCAAAGAATTGCTTCACCAACTCTGGACTAAAGTCACACTTAACCTTCATCAGATCCTGCAAGCCCATCCTACCAGTCACCCAGATGGCATCCGCAAAATGATCATCTGTAGAAAGGTCTTCCACATTGATTGCTTGCATGGGTCGCACTTTCGGCATGGGCTCATAAATGTCCTTGTAGATGTACTCCTGCTCCATGCACCAGAATTTCCTGCCCTCTGTCTCTTCATCCCTTGGGAGGTCTTCATACCAGTTCTTCATGCGGATAGCGGAATACGAGATAAGGTCCATGGTCTTGTAGTTTACCCTTAGGTCCTTGTTCTTCTGCCTTGATGCTGAGGACTTGCGAGGAGCGTTGGATGTGAACTCATCACTAGACCGATCACCCCTTGGGCGTCTCCGAACACCCCGAGAAGTACGTCCTGTGAAAAGCAAAGACGGATAGCAAAGGGAAGATAATGCTCATAAGTCATGTATGATACAGTAATGTACTCGAGAAACATACTATAAGTTGGTACAAGTCTAAACAAGATAGATTGAATCAAAACTGCAGTGGCGATGAAGCTCCAGGCCGGATAATCCGGTGCCCCAAGGGGGCGGATAATCCGGCCGGACCGGATAATCCGGTCCTCGCGGGGGCCGGATAATCCGGCCCTGCGAAACTAGCAGATTTTGCAATCAACAACTTGTCTAAGAACAGATCGGCCTTATAGCATGCAAGAGGAGTACACTACAAATGATTTGGAACAACTAGACACCAAATCCACCAAGAAAATAGCACATACAAATCACAACACCTAGGGTTAGGGATTGTGAGTCATACCCGCATCCATTGCGAAAGCCGCTTGGAGGAGAAGGTAGCTAGGAGGGAGGAGCACCCGATCCACCCAAAAACTCCGGGAGGGAGTGGACGGGGCGGCTCCGGCGAGGAGGAGAAGCTCCGGCGACCTTGAGAGGAGAGAGAGGAGAGAGAGGCGCGTGGGGGGTGGTATGAACCGTTTGCCCCCGCGGCCTCGTCCTCAGCCCTTTCAAGATCTGCCCAGGCCGGATAATCCGTCCCTAGTTTAGGGCGGATAATCCGGTCAGGCCGGATTTTCCGGGTGCCGGGGCCGGATTATCCGGTTTTCTGGAAATTCCAGAATGCCGTAAATCCTGCCGATCTTTAGTTGGTTATTTGCATAAACTCATATGTGATGCAATAATGTATCACGTCACATATAGGAAGCAAATTCACCAATAAGATGGGGCAAACCTAGATCATCCGATCGAAAATCCTCAAACTCCAAGTTTTTACCAAACATGACAAATGAGCAAGATGGAAGTGGCTTATAGGAGAGTGTAGGCTTAGGTTTAGAGGAAACAAACTGTTAATGGTACATGATCACTCAAGTTTGCAAGATATGAGCAAATAAGGCCAAACTAGAGTGATTTCCCATAAGAACATGGAGTTGTCAAATAAAAGGCGATAAGATCCAAATAACTCCAACTCTTCTCAAAGAAGAGTGTGGTGGCCTAGGCCACCATATATGAGTGTTATGGCATGGCACCGCGAAGATATATCTTGGGCCCAAAACCACTACTCATCATTGAAGCTCACATATCATTATATGATATAAAGAGAATGATTTTCTTTAATGTTGGCATTATGGGGGGAGGGATAGCTCAATAGTTTAAACCGCACTCCCCCTATCTCCATGCCCACATCTAAACCAAATAAAGTTTTGAGACAAAGGTGTGTTTGCAAGATGGTCAAGCTATACTCCTTGAATCAATGATATTTAGCTCATTCCTCAAATAAGAGAACCTTGCTTCATCAAGAGGCTTCGTGAATATATCGGCAAGTTGATCTTTGGTAGGAACATAGATAAGCTCAATATCACCACGGGCAACATGATCCCTAATGAAATGATTCCGGATCTCAATATGCTTCGTTCTTGAATGTTGCACCGGATTATAGGCAATCTTGATAGCACTTTCATTGTCACATAATAGAGGCACTTTGTCACAAATGACACCGTATTCCTTTAAAGTTTGCCTCATCCATAACAATTGAGTGCATCCACTTGCGGCGGCAACATATTCGGCTTCGGCGGTGGAGAGAGATATACAATTTTGCTTCTTAGAAGACCAACACACCAAGGACCTACCAAGAAATTGGCAAGCCCCGGAAGTTGATTTCCTATCATCCTTGTCCCCCGCCCAATCCGCATCGGTGTATCCATTGAGAATAAAACTTGAGCCTTTGGGGTACCAAATACCATATCTTGGGGTATCAACCAAATATCGAAAGATTCTTTTGAGAGCCATCATGTGACTCTCTTTAGGAGAAGCTTGATACCTTGCACACACACCAACACTCAACACTATGTCCGGTCTAGATGCACAAAGGTAAAGCAAGGATCCAATCATGGAGCGATATACCTTTTGATCCACCTCTTTACCATTGGGATCTAGTGCAAGATGACATTTGGTAACCATAGGAGTGGCTACACCCTTCAACTCGGTCATCTTGAACCTCTTGAGCATGTCTTGGAGATATTTTGCTTGATTGATGAAGGTTCCTTCTCTCAATTGCTTGATCTCAAAACCAAGAAAGAACTTCATCTCTCCCATCATAGACATCTCAAACCTATCGGTCATAAGCTTTGAAAATTCATCATTGAAAGCTTGGTTAGTAGAGCCAAAGATAATATCATCAACATATAATTGGCAAACGAAAAGCTCCCCATTAACCCTCTTAGTAAAAAGAGTGGGATCGATTAGCCCAACATCAAACCCACGGTCTACCAACAATTCTTTAAGGTGCTCGTACCAAGCTCTAGGAGCTTGTTTGAGACCATAAAGTGCTTTATCAAGCTTGTAGACATGGTTAGGAAAGTTGAGATCCTCAAACCCCGGGGGTTGTGATACGTCCAAAACGTATCTACTTTCCCGAACACTTTTGCTATTGTTTTGCCTCTAATTTGTGTATTTTGGATACAACTAACACGGACTAACGCTGTTTTCAGCAGAATTGCTCTGGTGTCTCGTTTTTGTGCAGAAATCCAACTTTCAGGAAAATCTCGGAATTTATACGAAGGTCCTATTTTCCCAGAATATTGGCGGAGCCACAGCGGCCGGCGCGGCCCACAGGGGCCCGCGCGGCCCTAGTGTGTGGCCCCCTCGGCTGGCCCCCGACGCCCTCCTTCGGATTACTTATCGCCCTCGACCTAAAAACGCACGGAGAGGAGTCGAAGTCGCCAGAAACCCTCCAGAGAGCCGCCACATCGAAACTCCGTCTCGGGAGCCAGAAGTCTCCGTTCTGGCACTCCGCCGGGACGGGGAATTGGAGGAGATCTTCACCGCCATCACCGCCAACGCCTCTCCATCGACCAGCCATGTTTCCCCCATCCATGTGTGAGTAATTCCCCCGCTGTAGGCTGAAGGGGATGGTAGGGATTGGATGAGATTGGTCATGTAATAGTCATAAGATTGTTAGGGCATAGTGCCTAGTATCCGTAGATGTCACTTTTATGATATTGTTGCAACTTGTTATGCTTAATGCTTGTCACTAGGGCCCGAGTGCCATGATCTCAGATCTGAACATGTTATTGATTCATGAAGATATTCGTTGTTTATGATCTTACCTGCAAGTTGTATACACACGTCGCTGTCCGGAACCAATGGCCCCGAAGTGACAGAAATCGGGACAACCGGAGGGAATGGTAGTGATGTGAGGATCACATGTGTTCACGGAGTGTTAATGCTTTGCTCCGGTACTCTATTAAAAGGAGTACCTTAATTTCCAGTAGTTTCCCTAGAGGCCCGGCTGCCACCGGCTGGTAGGACAAAAGATGTTGTGCAAGTTTCTCATTGCGAGCACGTACGACTAAATATGGAACACATGCCTATTGATTGATTAGTACTTGGATACCGTTTTATTATTATCTGCAAATGCCCCTGCTTTGATTGTTATATGAGTTTCTCTCATCCATGCAACGCCCGTTAATCCGTCCCTGTGCCTATAGTATTTTAATCCTGCTGTTTACTATAATCACTACTGCTGTCTTTATTTCACCGCTGCTGTTATTTTACTATTCCTACTGCTATAAAACTGTTACTACTGATAAACTCTTGCGAGCAAGTCTGTTTCCAGGTGCAGCTGAATTGACAACTCCGCTGTTAAGGCTTACAAGTATTCTTTGTCTCCCCTTGTGTCGAATCAATAAATTGGGTAATACTTCCCTCGAAGACTGTTGCGATCCCCTATACTTGTGGGTCATCAAGACTATTTTCTGGCGCCGTTGCCGGGGAGCATAGCTTTATTTGGAAGTTCACTTGGATTGATATTGTTCGCTGCAAAGTCTCCATCATGGGTAAACCTCGCGATACTAAGATCGCCATATTACCATCCACTACAAGAAAAGGTACAACTCTTAGTACCTCTGCTGCTCTTGATTCACCATCTGTGATAAGTAAACTTGTTTCACCACCACAAGCTTCAAATGCTGGTACTTCTGCTGAATCTGAAAATTCCTCTTATAATTGTGATGATGCTTCTGCTGTGCTTGATAATGATGGTTCGTTAGGATCTTTTCTAGATGCTACAATTGCTAGGTCTAGGCAAATTGAAAATACTGAAACTCCTAATGAAAATGCTGCTACACCTGTTAATTCACCTGAGTCTGTTGAATATTCTAGTGATGATCTTGATGAAGATTATGTGGAACTTGATGATGATTTTATTGAAAAATGCAATGCTACTACTGATGCAAGAAAAATTAAAAAGTTGCTTGCAGAACATGCTGTTAGATATAAACTGTCTCCTGATCCTAAATTTGCCACATCTCCTATAAACATTAAGGATAAAGATTATGATTTTTCTCTTGATCTATCTCATATAGCTATTGTTGAGAAAACACCCTTTTGTGGTACTGAAAAAGAAAGTGCTGTTGAACACATGATTGAGTTATCTACTCTGAGTAGCTTGTTTTCTGATGATGTCAAGATGCGTACTTATTTTGTCGCTAAAATTTTTCCTTTCTCATTAAAGGATGATGCTAAAACTTGGTATAATAATTTGCCTCCTGGTTCTATTAGAAGTCCAATTGACTTGCGTGATGTTTTCTTTCGAAAATACTTTCCTGCTAGCGCTCAACATATTGCTTTGCAGAGAATTTATAATTTTGACCAGGAAGATGGAGAGAAATTGCCTGAGGCTTGGGCGAGATTTTGCTCTCTTATTAGAGCTCAGCCTGATCATGATTTGGAAAAGCATGATTTACTTGATATATTTTATAGTGGACTAACCATTGAGTCTAGGGCATACCTGGATAGTTGTGCTGGTTGTGTTTTCAGGAAAAGAACTCCAGACGACGCTGAAGAATTATTGGCTAAAATAGGCCGGAATCATGATGATTGGTCTACACCTGAACCAACCCCGACACCGATATTGAAGAAGAGGGGTATGATTAAATTAAATGATGAAGATATGAGGGAAGCCAAGAAGTCTCTTAAAGAGAAGGGTATTAAACCTGAAGATGTGAAGAATTTACCTCCTATAGAAGATTTATGTAAGATAACTCCCCCTTCATCCATGATTGAGGTACACTCTCTTCAACGCTTTACTAGGGAAGATATTCCGTATTCAAAACCTCCTGCTCAATGCTTAGATGAGTTTGATAATTATATTGTTAAGCAAGAAAACTTTAATATGAGAGTAGAGAATCATTTAATGGAAAATTCTCGAGCTATTAGTGAATTGCATGATATTGTGGAGAGAACCTCCAATGATGTTAAGATACTTGTTAAACATTTTCATATGGTTCAAACTCAAATTGATCAACTCACTAAAGTGCAAAATGACTTGTTGGGAAATAATTCTAAAGAAAAACATGCTTATGAAGTAACAACTAGAGGTGGTGTTTCTACCCAGGATCCTCTATATCCTGAAGGGCATCCCAAAAGAGTTGAACAAGATTCTCAACGAATTAAAACTAGTGCTCCATCTAAGAAAAAGAAAAAGAAACATAAGAATGTTGTAGAATCCTCTGAACCTGTTAATGATCCTAATAGTATTTCTATTTCTGATGCTGAAACTGAAAGTGGTAATGAACATGATAAAGATAATGATAAGGATGATACTCCTGATAAAGAAGAGGTTGAAGAAGAACCTGAAAAGCATGCTAAAAATAAAAAGTACACTAAAGAAGATTTTATTGCTGAGAAACATGGTAATGAAAGAGAACCTTGGGTTCAAAAGCCAATGCCTTTTCCTGCTAAGAAACTAAAATCAAAGGAGGAGGAACATTATAATAAATTTTGTGATTGGATGAAACCTTTATTTTTGCAAATCCCTTTGACTGATGCTATTAAATTGCCTCCTTATTCAAAGTATATGAAAGATATTGTCTCTAACAAAAGGAAAATTCCCAATGAGGAGATTTCCACTATGCTCGCTAATTACTCCTTCAATGGTAAGGTTCCAAAGAAGCTTGGAGACCCAGGTATACCGACTATTCCTTGTTCCATCAAGAATAATTATGTTAGAACTGCTCTATGTGATTTGGGAGCAGGAGTTAGTGTAATGCCTTTTTCTCTTTATAAGAGACTTGATTTAGATAAGTTGATACCAACTGATATATCTTTGCAAATGGCTGATAAATCTACTGCTATTCCTGTTGGTGTATGTGAAAATGTTCCTGTTCAAGTTACTCAACATTGCTTGATATTAACTGATTTTGTTGTGTTGGAAATGCCTGAAGATGATAATATGTCCATTATTCTTGGAAGACCCTTTCTTAATACTGCAGGGGCTGTTATTGATTGTAATAAAGGCAAGGTTACTTTCAATGTTGATGACAAGGAACATACAGTCTATTTTCCAAAGAGGATTGATAAAGTATATGGAGTTAATACAATTTTTAATGTGAAAACTATCAAAGTGGGATCCATTGATTGTCCTATATATGAGCCTAAAGAAGAATATCAAACTCTTGTGATTGGATCCATATCAATTCAATATAAGGTAACATGATTGATTTGAGGTTTATTTCTTCTTATGTCATATAAAATTTATTTGGTAGCAAGACTTGATCAACCTTGTTAACAAGTATATTTTAATGCATAAGAGAACTAAACAACATTTCTTTCTTTCTTTCTCCCTCCATTTGTTTTACTTGCTGTAGCACCTTTTGTTTTGCAATATGCTTTAGTTGTTAAGATTTTGGAAATCATTTTCCTGCGCAGTAATAATTAATTTAACACCCAGAAATGTGCATTTTTCGAAGTTCTCAAAAATTTACAAAAATTATACTGGTAGTCCTATTTTTCGAAGAGGCACCTGGGAGCACCTGGGGCTGACCAGTGGGGCACCCCAGGGTGGCACCCCACAGGCCGGCGCGGCCAGCAAGGGGGGCGCGCCACCCTGGTGTGTGGGTCCCCCTTTGCCCCACTTCAGCATCTCTTCCTCCCACTCTCTTCTCTCTCCCGAAAAAACTCGCACCAGGTTCCTCTCACTCGCGTTTCTGCTCAAGAACTCGCGATTTCTCGATCTCTTTGCTCAGCCCAGATTTCTGTCTGAAATTTGGCACATTTGCTCCTTGGTATGTGACTCCTTTGATTGTCCAATTAGAATTTTGTTTGGTTGAGTATATCTTGAATATTTTGCTGCTGTAGATAACATGTTTAGTGAGCTTGCATGCTTGTTCTAAGTGGTAGAAACTAGTTTTGATGCATGTTTAGTACTCTAGCAAGTTCCTATAGTAGTTCCCCTCAATTATATACCTTGAAATCAAATTTTATAATGATTGTTGAAAAATTTCAGAAAATGGAAGGGAGTAGGCACCAACTAAATCAACAAGAATTGGAGGTACAACAAGTCATGAGAGTTCATCGCGAAGAGGGAGTATACCCCTCTTATTACCCATGCACGGATTTTATGCGGAATGCAGGAATCCTGCAAGATGTTCAAACACTGATTTCCAATGCAGGGTTGGAAGGTTTTACTGTTGGTGAACCTTACCAATATGCTAAACTAACGGTGTCGGTTGTGCAGGATTTCGAATTTCATCGGTCTCAAACTAACCCCATGGTCCGGTACAAGATTTATAACAAAACTATCAACTTGCCTTTCAGTGATTTTTGTGCAGCAATTAGAGTGCCGCAGTGGGGATCCTGCGAGAAGGTCAGGGGAACGCCGCGGGAGCTCTCGAATCTTTATACAATGATTTGTAATGGGAGGAGCTTCTCCGATGATGGTGGTAAGATTAGTAGCATTCAACAACCAGCTATCCGCTACTTCGCTTACTTCGTTACAAAGTGCGTTCTTGCTAGAAGGAATGCGAGTAAGTTGTCTGTTCAAGATATGGCTTTCTTAGCCGCCGCTTTGCAACAGGATAGGACCTATAATTTGGGTGCTTTAATAGCTTGTAGACTTGCTACTAACCGTGAGAAAGGAGGAATTTGTGGAGGTCTTATCGCCTCTCGCTTATTAGCTATGCATGGTGTAGGACCTCACCATCTAGATATTCCGCTTTCTATAGAGAAACTTGATGTTGTTTCCATGATTAAACATGAGTTTATTTCAGATGCATCTAATTTGAACAACCTGTATTATAGGATAACTTTGTATAAGAAAAATTGGAGAATAACTAAGAAAATTGAAAAACTAGTACGATTGCCTGCACCTGCTCTGCTTAACCTTGATGCCAGGAAAGGGTGGTCGATCACAGAAAATGAGCTAAACGCATACATAGAAAGGGAAAGCCATCGTGCAAGGGAAGGCATGGAGGAGGCCGAGGAGCACCCCGACTCTTCATCCGATGCAGCGAGCTCCTCATATCAACATTATGGTCATGTGGAACCTCCACGACATTCTTCTGCGCAGGGGCCCTATTATCACTCCATGTATGATCCACCGGCGTGGAACTCCGACCCTCGTTGGGAATGAACTCCACTTAGGCCAAAAGCCTAAGCTTGGGGGAGGTATACCGGCATCACTCATTCTTTGCATATTATGGTTGCTGGATACTTGTACATACTTGCTTAGTTTCTTAGAGTGGTTTTCTAATGAGAAGGAGATGATATTTGGGGAAGTGCTGTCCAAAAACAGATTCTGGGCTGTTACCAAAAAAATTCGTACGCACAGCCAGAACGTTATTTTGAGTTGCCAATTTTTGAGCATGTGCCCCAGGTTGTTATCTAACTTTCATTAGTTGAACACTTTTTGAGCTGAGCAATGGAAGATTTTTGTTAATTTCGATTTCTGTACTGCTGTCAGGTTTTGGCAGATTTCTGTCATCCTGCTTTTCTGTGTTTCTGTTAGTTTGCATTCTTTTGTTTTCGCTTTGTTTCTTTCCTAAAACACAAAAAGACCAAAAATATTTCTGTTGTTTCTCTTCACCATTTGTTTATTTGGTTCTTTGCTCTTAGTTTACTTTATTTGCTATCGTTGGTTTGCTATGAGAAAACCCAAAAAGATTTTGCTTTGTTTTCTTGTTTCTTTTGTTCTTGTTTCCAATTCGAAAACACCAAAAATATTTGCTGTTCTTCTTTGGTTTGTAAAGTTCATCATGAGTTCAATGGTCTTCGGTGGCTGGAGCGTGGTTTTCATTTCATATTATCCAAGCTACACAAGTGAAAGGCAATAATGACGATCTACAACAATTGGATTGTGGTGAGAGGCTGGTATGAACTCTATTTGTTTTCATTTTTGTACATATACTCATCCATGTGCTTAGCATGTGAGGTATATGTTATTTGAGAAAGTCTAGTAGTTCATGATCTCTCATGTTTAGCTCCAATTTATTAATATGAGTAGCATGTCATGGATGTTCGCTTGCATTGTTTTATTCATAAGTAAGTATGGCATTGTGGTATCCTCCTCTGAATAATTCATTTATATCGACTTGGCACATGCTCACGCATGCATATGACTGAACAAAAGTCAATTAAGCCTCGATGATTTATATTGCTTCAGAGTTCTTGCATCACTTTTATGCCTCCGTTAATTTATTTTGCCGCAAGCATGATTATGACAGTTATTGCTCTCTTGATTTGTCGCTCCCTAGTCTTTTGCTAGCCTTCACTTGTACTGAGCGGGAACGCCGCTCGTGCTTCCAAACACCTGAAAACCAAGTTGTTCCAAAGTGTCCACCATAAATACCTATGCATGGCATTTCAAACCATTCCAAGTAAATTCTCATGCGCTACCTTTAAAACTTTCAAAATGCTTCTCAATTTGTGTTAATGTTTCATAGCTCATGAGGAAGTATGTGGTGTTTAGCTTTCAACCTTGTCATTTACTTTTGACGGACTCTCATATGGACTAGTGGCACATCCGCTTATCCAATAATTTTGCAAAAAGAGCTGGCAATGGGATTCCCAGTCCCAAATTAATTAACTTAAATAGACACTCCTCCATGGTTTGTGATTGTTGGACGGCACCCGAAGGATTCGGTTAGCCATGGCTTGTGTAAGCAAAGGTTGGGGGAGTGTCATCATCATAATAAAACTTAAATAAAAAGGCACTCCTTCATGGTATGTGATTGTTGGCAGGCACCCGAGGATTCGGTTAGCCATGGTTTGTGTAAGAAAGGTTGGAAGGAGTGCCACATAAACATACAAATAATTCATGGGAGCCGCTCTTGGGAGTCCGGTTGACGAGGTAGTTGGTGTACCCATTACCATTCGTTGACAACAACAAGCACTTCTCAAAATAATTTTACTCCTGTTTTAAAAATGAAAAGCTCTAGCGCATGTTAATCCCTGCTTCCCTCTGCGAAGGGTCAATCTTTTACTTTTATGTTGTGTCTCCATTCTTTCTTTGAGCACTATCTTGAGAGCACAACTGTCATTCTTAGTATAATATGCTTGTCTCAAAATATGATTGATTGTAGTATAACTTTGATGCTTTTATCTTTGACAATCACTACTTCTAGTCTTTCTATGAACTCCAGAGGTGCCTCGGCATTTATGTTTTGCCGATCAAATACGGGCAAGCGAGATACCACTTTATCATATTCTCTTATGAACATTGCAATCCTGCTTATATACATGATTCATGATGCTTATTATTAATTGTTGGTACCTCTCCATGATTGACATAGCTGTTGGATGATCTTATTTGCATGTATCTCATTATGAACTGCTTAAGTATTAGCCATAGCATGAGAATATATACATCATATGAGCAAATGTGTTCGTGAAAGTTCTTTTATCGCTCAGTTGTTAACTGAATTGCTTGAGGACAAGCAATAAGCTAAGCTTACAAGAAAAGTTGCCATGGCCGACGAAGTTGAAGTCGCGCCGTGGTTGCTGGTGTACCATGGCCGACGATTTTGGTCCCTCCGTGGTGCATGTCAAAACTTTTTTTTCTCGTTTTTGAGGCCACCTAGCCCGACGAAAGCGGCCAAAACGTGGCGTATGGTGGCCCGGGACGTGGTGCATCTCGAAATCTCGGGTTCGCCGGCCGAGTCAACGCAAATCCGCACCGCCGAGGGATGTAGGGCCCAGATGGCAGCCTCTCTGGCATTGTTTTTTTCTAGATCGCGCCATCTCGTTCAACGTTCTCCGATCGAGCCGTTTACGATGCAGGATCATGGGTCCCGCATGTCATCCTCTATGAACCAAAATTCTTTCTATTCTTGGATTTTTTTTACCCCCTGATTTCTGGCTACTTCCTTTTTCTTTTGATCCCTTGCCGCCTTGGAAACGTTGAGACCGCTGCTGCTAAATGGGACCCGCATGTCATCCTCTACGTGCAATCAACTTTCTTTTCTTGGAGTTTTTTTGGCACCTCAAATTTGGTCACTTGCCTTTTTCTTTCGATCCCCTGCCGCCTCTCAAACGGTGATACCGCTGCTGCTAACTGGGACCCGCATGTCATCCTCTATGTACTATAAAACTTTCTTTTCCTGGATTATTTTTGGCACCTCAAATTTGGTCACTTGCCTTTTTCTTTCGATCCCCTACCGCCTCTCAAACGGTGATACCGCTGCTGCTAACTGGGACCCGCATGTCATCCTCTATGTACTATAAAACTTTCTTTTCTTGAATTATTTTTGGCACCTCATATTTGGTCACTTACCTTTTTCTTTCGATCCCCTGCCGCCTCTCAAACGGTGATACCGCTGCTGCTAAATGGGACCCGCATGTCATCCTCTATGTACTATAAAACTTTCTTTTCTTGAATTATTTTTGGCTCCTCATATTTTTTCACTTGCCTTTTTCTTTCACTATTGATTGAAACAGCGGCAGCATCAATATAAATAATTAACTACATATGCCAGCACACATACAGTGTGAGCAAGATCTGCTTCTCCTGCTAAAGGATCATTATATGGTTCACCATGCTAAACCCGCCTAACATATGTGCGGTCCATCCCAAAAATGTGTAAATGATCTGCCACTACAGGGTGAGGCCTCTTCTCACCATTCATACATGTGCAGCGCGGGCAATACACGTCCAGGTTGTGACCATCATGAGCTCTAATAAACCCCATAAAGGGTTGAACACCATTTATATATGAAGGGGAACATAAGTGTCCATGCAGTTTCCAAGTTCTGTCCATCTGTTTAATTATGAGATACAGTGGTTGGTGATTAATTTAAGGCGAAGTAGGAAATGTATATCCATCGAGTACAAAACTATACTACATGATTATGCATTTCAGCAATCATGTCGAGTACAAAACAAAAAATGCCCATCGACATTTTAGCAAACAGATCGTGTACAAAACTCTGCCATGGCATTTCAGCAAATTAACGGATCGAGTGCAGAACTGACTCTATATGCCCACGCAAATGAACAAATTGATCGATGACAAATCGAGCGGAAAACTATAAAGTGCCAATTAGTTCGAGCATACTGACGAATTTTTTTAGCAGCATCAAGAAAATATAAATCGTTAGGCTGTCTTGCCCGATACATGATTGAGCTAGAGATAGCAGCCCTACCGTGGATCAACTTGACCGCCGGTGCGTCTCGAGAAGAACGACGGGGAGGGGAAGCTTCTTCTTCGCACGGACGGGACGGGGAGGGGAAGCTCTTCGCACGGACGGGGATAAGTTGTGTACGGGTGGGTGGGGGGTCATGCGGCCGGGCCGCCGGGGTGATAATTAAGGTTGGTAGGTGGCGTTTAATGGAGTTGCGTGTGTAATTTGCCGTGCACAAGGTTGAGGAATAGGCGGTTCCCTTTGCCGCGCGCACAATTCAAACTATCCCGCCCATGTAGTTTAAATTCGCCATATTTTCGTTAAATCGACATAAAGTCATGTGAGTGGGGGAAAATTAGCAAAGTTGCTTGAAAAATAGTAAAACTCTGGAATTATCCTTTAAATATGCTCTACTTCGTGTGAAAATCGGGGTGTGGAAGCATGTTGAGCTGTTTTATTTGTACTTTCTTCATTAAAACTCCCATTTTATGCACTTTGGATGGAAAGAAATCATTTGTACATAAATTTTGACAACGCCATTTGCAAACACTAATTGTTTACATGCCAAGATGCACCCATCCACCAAATATATATGTGGCAAAAGTTTATCACAATCTAGCAGATATGCATAATTAGTGAGGGACCCCTTTTGATTTTGTGCAATTTCCACTAATTAGGTAGAGATCGAGAAGGGTTAATTAATTAGGCCATGTTAGGGGTTATGTGTTTTAATAGGTTGTGTGGATTCAAATACAACTTCTTTATTTGTGTGCTATGATTAATCAAAACTAGATCGATCGACTGCGCACACATTATTAGAGGCGCATGCCTTTGCGCACAAAGTGCATGTGTGTGTTGTTGGCCACCAACGAGAGAGAGAGAGAGAGAGAGAGAGAGAGAGAGAGAGAGATAGAGGTAGAGAGAGCTACATACGAGAGAGCGATTGAAATCCCCAAATTAAACACATATATATGCATGGCACATTTAATTTAATTAGAGGACCGCGAGGCACCCCTGGCCTGCTTGATGCATAATTAAGTGTCATTGGCCTATATATATAGGGTTTAATTAGGGTTTAGGGTTTAGGGTTAGGAGGTTAGGGTTTAGGGTTTAATGTTTATGGTGTTTAGGGTTTAGGGATTAGGGATTAGGGTTTATTTAGGGTTTAAGGTTTAGGGATCATCGATCGAGTGCGCACACACACATTATTAGAGGCACACGCGCCTTTGCGCATAAAGTGCATGCGTATATGTGTGTGTTTTTTGGCCACCAACGACATATAGATGATCGAGAGAGAGAGATTGAAATCCCCCAAGAATATGTTCAAATATATATTAAAATATATGCACGAATTAATGCATGCATGGTAGGCCATGCATGCACACTAATTATATATATATTATGAGGAAACTTAATCAAATGTGTTTTCATTCGAGAGAACTTGTCAAAATTCAAGTTAATTAATTTATCATCGATAATTATATAATTAATTAATGAATCTCAGGGAGATGTTATACAACATATGATCGATATATAGGCCATGTATATATTAATTGGTTTTAATCTACCGTTTTTGCTAGCTAGCTGCATGCTATATATAGAGCATGTTTTTATTAGATCGGGTTATAGCTAGTATAGTTTAGGGTTATGTGTTTTAATTAACTAGGGTTTGATTAGCTAGGGGTTAGTTATATATATATGGTTTAGGGTTAATGCATGTCACATTTAATTTAACTAGAGGACCGCGAGGCACCCCTGGCCTGCTTGATGCACAATTAAGTGTCGTTGGCCTATATATATAGGGTTTAATTAGGGTTTAGGGTTAGCTAGCTGGGTTTAGGGTTTAGTGTTTTGGGTGTTTAGCTAGGGTCTAGGGTTTAGGGTTTAGTGTTTACTGTGTTTAGAGGGTCTAGGGTTTAGTGTTTAGGGTGTTTAGGGTCTAGGGTTTAGGGTCTAGTGTTTAGGGTCTATGGTTTAGGGTTTAATTAGTGTTTAGGGTGTTTAGGGTTTAGGGTTTAGTGTTTACGGTGTTTAGGGTCTAGGGTTTAGGGTTTAGTGTTTAGGGTCTAGGGTTTAGGGTTTAATTAGTGTTTAGGGTGTTTATAGGGTTTAGGGTTTAGGGTTTAGGGTTTAGGGTTTTAGGGTTTAGGGTTTAGGGTTTAGGGTTTAGGGTTTAGGGTTTATGGTTTAGGGTTTACGGTGTTTAGGGTCTAGGGTTTAGGGTTTAGTGTTTAGGGTGTTTAGGGTCTAGGGTTTAGTGTGTTTAGGGTGTTTAGGGTTTAGGGGATTAGGGATTAGGGTTTTAGGGTTGTTTAAGGTTTAGGGATCATCGATCGAGTGCGCACACACACATTATTAGAGGCACACGCGCCTTTGCGCATAAAGTGCATGCGTATATGTGTGTGTTTTTTGGCCACCAACGACATATAGATGATCGAGAGAGAGAGATTGAAATCCCCCAAGAATATGTTCAAATATATATTAAAATATATGCACGAATTAATGCATGCATGGTAGGCCATGCATGCACACTAATTATATATATATTATGAGGAAACTTAATCAAATGTGTTTTCATTCGAGAGAACTTGTCAAAATTCAAGTTAATTAATTTATCATCGATAATTATATAATTAATTAATGAATCTCAGGGAGATGTTATACAACATATGATCGATATATAGGCCATGTATATATTAATTGGTTTTAATCTACCGTTTTTGCTAGCTAGCTGCATGCTATATATAGAGCATGTTTTTATTAGATCGGGTTATAGCTAGTATAGTTTAGGGTTATGTGTTTTAATTAACTAGGGTTTGATTAGCTAGGGGTTAGTTATATATATATGGTTTAGGGTTAATGCATGTCACATTTAATTTAACTAGAGGACCGCGAGGCACCCCTGGCCTGCTTGATGCACAATTAAGTGTCGTTGGCCTATATATATAGGGTTTAATTAGGGTTTAGGGTTAGCTAGCTGGGTTTAGGGTTTAGTGTTTTGGGTGTTTAGCTAGGGTCTAGGGTTTAGGGTTTAGTGTTTACTGTGTTTAGAGGGTCTAGGGTTTAGTGTTTAGGGTGTTTAGGGTCTAGGGTTTAGGGTCTAGTGTTTAGGGTCTATGGTTTAGGGTTTAATTAGTGTTTAGGGTGTTTAGGGTTTAGGGTTTAGTGTTTACGGTGTTTAGGGTCTAGGGTTTAGGGTTTAGTGTTTAGGGTCTAGGGTTTAGGTTTTAATTAGTGTTTAGGGTGTTTATAGGGTTTAGGGTTTAGTGTTTAGGGTTTAGGGTTTTAGGGTTTAGGGTTTAGGGTTTAGGGTTTAGGGTTTAGGGTTTATGGTTTAGGGTTTACGGTGTTTAGGGTCTAGGGTTTAGGGTTTAGTGTTTAGGGTGTTTAGGGTCTAGGGTTTAGTGTGTTTAGGGTGTTTAGGGTTTAGGGGATTAGGGATTAGGGTTTTAGGGTTGTTTAAGGTTTAGGGATCATCGATCGAGTGCGCACACACATTATTAGAGGCACCCGCGCCTTTACGCATCAAGTGCATGCGTATATATGTGTGTTTTTTGGGCCACCAACGATATATAGATGATCGAGAGAGAGAGATTGAAATCCCCAAGAATATGTTCAAATATACATTAAAATATATGCACGAATGCATTGTAGGCCATGCATGCACACTAATTATATATATATTATGAGGCAACTTAATCAAATGTGTTTTCATTCGAGAGAACTTGTCAAAGTTCAAGTTAATTAATTTATCACGATAATTATATAATTAATTAATGATTCTCAGGGATATGTTATACAACATGATCGATATAGGCCATGTATATTTTAATTGGTGTTAATCTACGGTTTGCTAGCTAGCTGCTATATATAGAGCATGTTTTTATTAGATCGGGTTATAGCTAGCTAGTATAGTTTAGGGTTATGTGTGTTAATTAAGTAGGGTTGATTAGCTAGGGTTAGTTACATATATATGGTTTAGGGTTAATGCATGGCACATTTAATTTTATTAGAGGATCACGAGGCACCCATGACCCACTCGATCGATGCACAATTAAGTGTCGTTGGCCTATACATAGGGTTTAATTGGGGTTTAGGATTAGCTAGGGTTTAGGGTTAGGGTTAGGGTACGTTTAGGGTCTAGGGTTTAGGGTTTAGTGTTTAGGGTGTTTAGGGTTTAGGGATTAGGGATTTAAGGTTTTAGGGTTGTTTAAGGTTTAGGGATCATCGATCGAGTGCGCACACACATTATTAGAGGCACCCGCGCCTTTACGCATAAATTGCATGCATATATATGTGTGTTTTTTGGGCCACCAACGATATATAGATGATCGAGAGAGAGAGAGATTGAAATCCCCAAGAATATGTTCAAATATACATTAAAATATATGCACGAATGCATTGTAGGCCATGCATGCACACTAATTATATATATATTATGAGGCAACTTAATCAAATGTGTTTTCATTCGAGAGAACTTGTCAAAGTTCAAGTTAATTAATTTATCACGATAATTATATAATTAATTAATGAATCTCAGGGATATGTTATGCAACATGATCGATATAGGCCATGTATATTTTAATTGGTGTTAATCTACGGTTTGCTAGCTAGCTGCTATATATAGAGCATGTTTTTATTAGATCGGGTTATAGCAGCTAGCTAGTATAGTTTAGGGTTATGTGTTTTAATTAAGTAGGGTTGATTAGCTAGGGTTAGTTACATATATATGGTTTAGGGTTAATGCACGACACATTTAATTTTATTAGAGGATCACGAGGCACCCATGACCCGCTCGATCGATGCACAATTAAGTGTCGTTGGCCTATACAGAGGGTTTAATTGGGGTTTAGGATTAGCTAGGGTTTAGGGTTAGGGTTAGGGTTAGGGTTAGGGTATGTTTAGGGTCTAGGGTTTAGGGTTTAGTGTTTAGGGTGTTTAGGGTTTAGGGATTAGGGATTTAAGGTTTTAGGGTTGTTTAAGGTTTAGGGATCATCGATCGAGTGCGCACACACATTATATTATTAGAGGCACCCGCGCCTTTACGCATAAATTGCATGCATATATATGTGTGTTTTTTGGGCCACCAACGATATATAGATGATCGAGAGAGAGAGAGATTGAAATCCCCAAGAATATGTTCAAATATACATTAAAATATATGCACGAATGCATTGTAGGCCATGCATGCACACTATATATATATATATATTATGAGGCAACTTAATCAAATGTGTTTTCATTCGAGAGAACTTGTCAAAGTTCAAGTTAATTAATTTATCACGATAATTATATAATTAATTAATGAATCTCAGGGATATGTTATACAACATGATCGATATAGGCCATGTATATTTTAATTGGTGTTAATCTACGGTTTGCTAGCTAGCTGCTATATATAGAGCATGTTTTTATTAGATCGGGTTATATCTAGTATAGTTTAGGGTTATGTGTTTTAATTAAGTAGGGTTGATTAGCTAGGGTTAGTTACATATATATGGTTTATGGTTAATGCATGGCACATTTAATTTTATTAGAGGATCGCGAGGCACCCATGACCCGCTCGATCGATGCACAATTAAGTGTCGTTGGCCTATACATAGGGTTTAATTGGGGTTTAGGATTAGCTAGGGTTTAGGGTTAGGGTTAGGGTTAGGGTTAGGGTACGTTTAGGGTCTAGGGTTTAGGGTTTAGTGTTTAGGGTGTTTAGGGTTTAGGGATTAGGGATTTAGGGGTTTTAGGGTTGTTTAAGGTTTAGGGATCATCGATCGAGTGCGCACACACATTATTAGAGGCACCCGCGCCTTTACGCATAAATTGCATGCATATATATATATATGTGTGTTTTTTGGCCACCAACGATATATAGATGATCGAGAGAGAGATTGAAATCCCCAAGAATATGTTCAAATATACATTAAAATATATGCACGAATGCATGGTAGGCCATGCATGCACACTAATTATATATATATATTATGAGGCAACTTAATCAAATGTGTTTTCATTCGAGAGAACTTGTCAAAATTAAAGTTAATTAATTTATCACGATAATTATATAATTAATTAATGAATCTCAGGGATATGTTATACAACATGATCGATATAGGCCATGTATATATTAATTGGTGTTAATCTACGGTTTGCTAGCTAGCTGCTATATATAGAGCATGTTTTTATTAGATCGGGTTATAGCTAGTATAGTTTAGGGTTATGTGTTTTCATTAAGTAGGGTTGATTAGCTATGGTTAGTTACATATATATGGTTTAGGGTTAATGCATGGCACATTTAATTTAATTAGAGGACCGCGAGGCACCCCTGGCCTGCTTGATGCACAATTAAGTGTCGTTGGCCTATATATAGGGTTTAATTAGGGTTTAGGGTTAGGGTTAGGGTTTAGGGTCTAGGGTTTAGTGTTTAGGGTGTTTAGGGTTTAGGGATTAGGGATTAGGGTTTCAGGGTTGTATAAGGTTTAGGGATCATCGATCGAGTGCGCACACACATTATTAGAGGCACCCGCGCCTTTGCGCATAAAGTGCATGCGTATAGTTTAGGGTTATTTGTTTTAATTAAGTAGGGTTTGATCAGCTAGGGTTAGTTACATATATATGGTTTAGGGTTAATGCATGGCACATTACATATAGTTTAAATCTCAAGAATGTTTATACATGATAGGCCATATGTGCAAAGGAATTTTTTTCCTCGTGAACTTGTCAAAATTCAAGTTTATCAGTGCCAATGGAAACTAGTCCAAAAAATTACATAGAGGACCAAAAGTACTAGACAATAACTAATAGAACCTGCAACTTTACAAAAAGGACCCCAAAACATATAGAAGAAAATCAATCGAGTCCTTCTCGACCGCACATCAGATCTCTGCTCCGCATCCTTTCCAGCAACTCCGTCGCCGGGGACGCACCACTTGGGACGGTGTCGCCGGTAGTCGCCAGGACGAAGGAGAAGAAGGGCCTCAGCAACGGCATATTGGCTCTGAGAAGGGTCGCTGAAAGTCCAAGATGTGCACGGGCAAGACGGATGACGCCGTCGTATGCCCCGAGCTTGTGAACTTTAGCAGCTTGACTTCCCCATTGGCCAGATCTGAAGCACTGACCAAAGCAAGCCTCACCGTTAGCGCCATCACATTGATGGCACCAGATCGGGGTTTGGCCGGCAAGATCCGCCAGATTCACCATAGGCCAGATCTGAAGCCGATGACGAGATCCCCGACTCCATTGCGCCATTCTGCTCATGGGAAACACTGGATCTAAGCTTACAACAACACTAACTCCCTCGGATCCAAATTAGCTGACTCAACTTTGCTTATCTAAATATGGATGTATCCACACATGTTTTTACTCTAGATACATACACGTCTAAGGAAAGTTGAATCAATTAATTTAGTTCGGAGGGTGTACAATATACAGAGAGAAGTCGGCCTCGTCTCCGGCCGGCGAGGCCGCCGGAGAGAAGGGGGAGAGGAGCCGGGGGAGTGGGAGAGACTCGAGAGAGAAAGAGAAGAGGAAGAAATGAGAGCTCCCTGGGGAAGAACATTATTTTTGTCGTTCTGCTCGTACTGTAGCTTGAAACTGAAAATTTCGGCCACGCGCCAAATCATCCCGCCGCATCCATTCGAAAATCCCGTGACCAGTTTTACCCTTTTAACCCTGGTCCGGAAGCTACAACCCACCGACCATGGAGGGCTCATTCGGTAACAATGAAATATCTTGCCTAGATCCCGAACCCTCCCCACAGGCCCACACCCACCCACCAACCATTCGCCCCATTAGCTCAAAAATACTCTCACACGCCAAAGCTCTGACTCTCTACAGTACTAGATCTGCTTCGCCGCCGGCATACTCCTCCACAGCGTAGCCTTGATCGTGTTGGCTGTCCACCCACCTGATCCGCTCCCCCGCCGCCCTCGTCACCGACGGATCTGCTTCACCGCCGACCTCGCCACCGACGGATCTGCTTCACCGCCGACCTCGCCACCGACGGATCTGCTTCACCGCCGACCTCGCCACCGACTACCTCGCCGCAGCGGCTGTATCAACTTCACCGAATACCTTGCCAGCCAACCAGATCTGCTTCACTAACGCCCGCTTCTACTGAAACAGGGTCGATTCATCGTCTCCCGCGTTCGCCGCCGCTGGAATGCAAGTTGCCGCCCCCGTCCACCCCGCCGCAGCTTGGTTAGTACGCTGGCCCGTTAGATCGCGGTGTTTCTTTAGCCATGTTTTGTGTAGTTATTTGCAGATCTCATATGCCGTTAACTTTCTTGATGTGTTGCTTCGCATGAAGTTTGTTTAAATGTTGTACAGTACAAAAGCATTATCCGGTCGCTACCATCCTGTTCATTCTACTGACACCTGTGTGCATCCACATATTTATAGCCTTGTACCCATTCATTTGCTGCCAACTGTTTTTGTACTGCATGCTATTGTCGCACTGCTTTTATAGTCGTGCTATGGGCATTTCCAATCTGCTTGTTCTTATACCACGTCATTAGCTCACCGCTAGCTGTTTTCTCGTGTCTGCTATTCTCACACTGCTTTTATAATCATGCTATGTGCATTTCCAATCTGCTTGCTCTTATACCTCGTCTTTAGCTTATATAGTTATTGCTGCGTGCATGTCTGGTCTTTGTATTATCGTAGACTGACTTGTCAATGTTATTTTTCCTTGGGATTGATCATGCGAACCACTTATTAGAACATCCAACATTAACAGCGGGGACGCTAGGTAAGGTTGGAATCTGAGTTCGTGGTTGGTAATTTTGGCAGTTTACTTCCGTTATTATCTATAACCTATATGCATTGTTCCTTATGCAAGAGATTAACACTTGGAACCCTGCCATAGCAATGCCATTCATGCTTTACTATGTTTCTGCCTATTTGATATGCTTGTCTTGGAGAAACTTCGAGGGTGATTTGAACCTGACATTTGGTCATTCTTAATGCCAGTTTACTTTATGTGTAAAACCTTGGCATTACCCTACTCTAAATCTGAATGTCTGAAATTCGTATCTCATGCAAAGCAACATCTAGTTGGTTTTAATTTGATATCTGGTAACTATTGGCTTATTCATTTGGCAGCTCAAGTTTTTTGTTATTTGAAACCAGCTGACTTGGTCTTAAATGTGATATCTAAACACAGATTAAGGACAATGGAGCAGGAGGATTAGCATTTCACTTGATGGCTGAACCTAAAATGATAGGCATGTTGACCACGACTAGTGCACGCAAGAGAAGGACCTGCAGTGAGCCAGTATGTGCTTAGTACATGCATCTTATCTTATCTTGTGCTTATTTCTGCTACATGCTGTTATCTGATCTCTACATTGCGTAATACATGTTTGAATAGTTAATTGTTGTAACTATGTTTACAATGTTACCAGAATGCTGTTTTAATGAAGCAGTCATCATTAGAAGATAGTCGCCAAAAAAGGATCTGTAGCGACCCTGTGCAACATTATGATGTAAGTTTGTGCTTAGTACAAGTTCCATACATGTCTTATTTATGCAACTTGTTATTATCTTATATCTACATTGCATAATAAATGTTTGCATAGTTCATCGTTTAACTCTTTTTGCATTATTATCAGAATGCAGTTGTGATGAAGCAATCTTCATTACCAGTGAGGCCCACAAAAAGTTCTGATCTTTCTTCTGATGCATCTTCTCATAGCCGTCAACCTAGACCATTTCTTTCATCAGACAGTAAATATCTCAAGGCTGTACTTTATAAAAGACATGGTATTGCTGCTTTAAGATCTGTAGCTGATATGTTGACAAAGAGTACACAAGATTCAATCAAGGCGATTGCCAAATGTCAACGTGTTATTGATGATGCTAATAGAAGTCCTCAATGATTCTATGTAATTTTTTTATTTGGGCACATTAATTGCCTTGTAATTTTCCTATTTGTTTTATTTGTGTATGTAATTGTGTGTATCATTGAAATCAGATTTTAGGCTCATGAAATTTAATGCAAGTTGACTAGTCAAACAAGTAGGGCCCTACAACAGATTGGGCCGGCCCACTTACAGTAGTGTGGGACCCACTTTCATTTTGGGCCGGCCCACTTCTTTAGTAGGCCGGCCCGGTTACACGATAATGGGCTCCACATGCTTATTGGGCCGGCCCACTTGCTCTATGGTGGTCCCACATGGTAAATGGGCCGGCCCTTTAATAGGAAGGTGGGACCCACCTGTGTTTTGACCCGGCCCACTATCTTGTTGGGCCGGCCCACTTTCTAGATGGTGGACCCCACATACCAAATGGGCCGGCCCACTTTCTATATGGTGGACCCCACACACCAAATGGGCCGGCCCTTTAATAGGATGGTGGGACCCACCTGTGTTTTGGCCCGGCCCACTATCTTGTTGGGCCGGCCCACTTTCTACATGGTGGACCCCACATACCAAATGGGCCGGCCCATTAACAGGAATGTGGGACCCACATGTGTTTTTGGCCCGGCCCACTATCTTGGTGGGCCAGCCCACTTGCTATATTGTGGACCCCACATACTAAATGGGCCGGCCCTTTAACAGGAAGGTGGGTCCCACTGTGTTTTGGCCCGGCCCACTATCTTGTTGGGCCGGCCCACTTGATATATGGTGGACCCCACACACTAAATGGGCCGGCCCTTTAACAGGAAAGTGGGACCCACCTGTGTTTTTGGCCCGGCCCACTAGCTTGTTGGGCCGGCCCACTTGCTATACCACACACTAAATGGGCCGGCCTTTTAACAGGAAAGTGGGACCCACCTGTGTTTTTGGCCCGGCCCACTTGCTTCTTGGGCCGGCCCAGTTGCTGTAAGGTGGACCCCACATGTTAAATGGGCCGGCCCATTTAACTTTTGACCAGTCAACATTAGAGGTTAGGCCCGGCCCACGTAACTAATGGACCAGCCCAGCTATATAGTTGACCGGTCAAACTATGTCATCTGGCCCGGCCCGCTTAAGACGTGGCAGGCCTCGTGTGGGCCTACCATCTACCACGGGGTTTCAGCCGGTTAACGCCGTTAACTGGCAGTTAACGGCGTCTGCCACGTGTCAGTTTGCATGACGTCAGCAGTCAACGGGCTCCCGAAAACACTTCCGCAACGGTCCGATTTTCCGTGGCGGAAGGGCGCCCAAGCGCGACGGACCGAAAAAATCGTCGTTGGACTTTGCCTGACGCAGTTTCGACAACGGAACCCATATCGTCGGGTTAGGCCCATAGGCGACGAAAAATGCCCCTTAGTTGACGATTTTGGGACGTTGTCTATCAGAACTTTTCTTGGGGGGAGTTGATACGTCCAAAACGTATCTACTTTCCCGAACACTTTTGCTATTGTTTTGCCTCTAATTTGTGTATTTTGGATACAACTAACACGGACTAACGCTGTTTTCAGCAGAATTGCTCTGGTGTCTCGTTTTTGTGCAGAAATCCAACTTTCAGGAAAAACCTCGGAATTTATACAGAAGGCCCTATTTTCCCAGAATATTGGCGGAGCCAGAAGGGCAAGCCAGGTGGGGGCACGAGGGCCCCACACACTAGGCCGGCGCGGCCCAGGAGGGGCCCGCGCGGCCCTAGTGTGTGGCCCCCTCGGCTGGCCCCCGACGCCCTCCTTCGGACTACTTATCGCCCTCGACCTAAAAACGCACGGAGAAGTCGAAGTCGCCAGAAACCCTCCAGAGAGCCGCCACATCGCAAAACTCCGTCTCGGGAGCCAGAAGTCTCCGTTCTGGCACTCCGCCGGGACGGGGAATTGGAGGAGATCTTCACCGCCATCACCGCCAACGCCTCTCCATCGACCAGCCATGTTTCCCCCATCCATGTGTGAGTAATTCCCCCGCTGTAGGCTGAAGGGGATGGTAGGGATTGGATGAGATTGGTCATGTAATAGTCATAAGATTGTTAGGGCATAGTGCCTAGTATCCGTAGATGTCACTTTTATGATATTGTTGCAACTTGTTATGCTTAATGCTTGTCACTAGGGCCCGAGTGCCATGATCTCAGATCTGAACATGTTATTGATTCATGAAGATATTCGTTGTTTATGATCTTACCTGCAAGTTGTATACACACGTCGCTGTCCGGAACCAATGGCCCCGAAGTGACAGAAATCGGGACAACCGGAGGGAATGGTAGTGATGTGAGGATCACATGTGTTCACGGAGTGTTAATGCTTTGCTCCGGTACTCTATTAAAAGGAGTACCTTAATTTCCAGTAGTTTCCCTAGAGGCCCGGCTGCCACCGGCTGGTAGGACAAAAGATGTTGTGCAAGTTTCTCATTGCGAGCACGTACGACTAAATATGGAACACATGCCTATTGATTGATTAGTACTTGGATACCGTTTTATTATTATCTGCAAATGCCCCTGCTTTGATTGTTATATGAGTTTCTCTCATCCATGCAACGCCCGTTAATCCGTCCCTGTGCCTACAGTATTTTAATCCTGCTATTTACTATAATCACTACTGCTGTCTTTATTTCACCGCTGCTGTTATTTTACTATTCCTACTGCTATAAAACTGTTACTACTGATAAACTCTTGCGAGCAAGTCTGTTTCCAGGTGCAGCTGAATTGACAACTCCGCTGTTAAGGCTTACAAGTATTCTTTGTCTCCCTTGTGTCGAATCAATAAATTGGGTAATACTTCCCTCGAAGACTGTTGCGATCCCCTATAAACCCCGGGGGTTGCTTAACATAAACCTCTTCATGCAAAGGACCATTAAGAAATGCACTTTTAACATCCATTTGTTGTAACTTAAAGTTATGATGCGATGCATAAGCAAGAAGGATACGGATGGACTCAAGACGAGCCACGGGAGCATAGGTCTCTCCAAAGTCAATTCCTTCAACTTGAGAGAAACCTTGAGCCACCAATCTTGCCTTGTTCCTCACAATATTTCCAAACTCATCTTGCTTGTTCTTGAATATCCATTTAGTGCCTATAACATTGCGGCACTCCTTTGGCTTCTCTACTAAGGTCCACACTTTGTTGCGCTTGAAGTTGTTGAGTTCCTCGTGCATGGCTTCCACCCAATCCGAATCTTCAAGGGCTTCAAATACTTTCTTGGGTTCCACTACGGAGATATAAGCATGATGATTGCTAAAGTTAGCCAATTGCCTTCTTGTGGAGACCTTTGCTCGAACATCACCAAGGACCTTGTCATGAGTGTGTCCACGAATTTCAAGGGTCCTATCTCTTCTTGCTAGACGACGGGCCTCGATCTCCTCCTTGGTTCTTTTAGGCCTTGGAGGTGTCACTTGATCAACTTGATCATTTGGGTCCCCGTCTTGACCTTCAATTTGAGCTTCCTCAATTTCTTGAGAATGCTCATCCTCATGTGCTTGATCTTGGACAATATTTGGTGAAGCGCAAATATCGAATGGTTGATCTTGAATTCTTGGTTGATCTTGTCCTTGATCTTGTTCATGAGAGGGAGGGTTTTCTTCTTGTTCTTGGGTTGGTGCATCATTAGCTTCAAGAGATGGGGTTTGTTGATGTTGAGAGGATGAGGGCTCCACCGTGGTAGAGCATAGTTCTTCCCGAGACGCCACACCGTGTCCCTCAATGGGGCGGAAAAATCCCACACCCATTCTTACTATGGCATCTTGAGGTATTTCATCACCTGCACATACATCAACTTGCCCCACTTGGGAGCCATCATTTTCTTCGAACCTCACACTACAAGATTCGATGATAATCCCGGAGGCTATATCAAAGACTCTATAAGTGTGAGATTCGGCACCGTAACCAACAAATATACCCTCCAAAGCTTTAGGAGCGAATTTAGACAAACGAACTCCTTTGATTTTGTAGAAACACTTACAACCGAACACCTTGAAGTATGAGATATTAGGCTTGTTGCCGGTGAGTATTTCATATGGAGTCTTGTTCAATCCCTTGCGGAGATAGAGCCGGTTAGAAGAGTGGCAAGCGGTGGAGATGGCTTCGGCCCAAAAGTTATAGCGGGATTTATACTCCGCCATCATAGATCTTGCCATATCCATAAGAGTCCGGTTCTTCCTCTCCGCAACACCATTTTGTTGAGGGGTGTAAGCAGCGGAATATTGATGACGAATCCCCTCATCACTAAGAAAATCATTGAGTGTGTAGTTCTTGAACTCGGAGCCTGATACGTCCAATTTGCATCACTATTTTGTATCATAATTTGCTGTTATTCATTGATATATTTCATATTGGGACACAATACTTATGTTATTTCATCTATTTTGCATGTTTCATCATTATTGGAGGATCAAGCACCGGAGCCAGGATTCTGCTGGAAAAAGCACCGTCAGAACGCAATATTTCGGAAGATCAACTGTGGAAGGAAATTACACGTAAATTCCTATTTTTCCAGATGACGGAGGGAGCCAGAAGGGGGAGCAGAGAGGGCTCAAGGTGGGGCCAGACCACAGGCCGGCGCGGCCCATGGCCTGGCCGCGCCACCCTGTGGTGTGGGGGCCCCACAGCCCCTTTCGCCTCCTTTTCTTCGCGTACTCCTTCGTCCCGAAAACCTAAGCCACAGAGGGAACCTCACGAAGAGTTACAGCCGCCTCTGCGGGGCGGAGAACACCAGAGAGAAAAGAGCTCTCCGGCGGGCAGGAATCCGCCGGGGAAATTCCCTCCCGGAGGGGGAAATCGACGCCATCGCCATCGTCATCGAGCTGGACATCATCTCCATCATCATCATCATCATCATCATCATCATCTCCACCATCTACACCGCCATCACCACCGCTGCACCTCGTCACCGCTGTAACAATTTGGGTTGGATCTTGATTGTTTGATAGGGGAAACTCTCCCGGTGTTATTCTCTACTTGTTATTGATGCTATTGAGTGAAACCATTGAACCAAGGTTTATGTTCAGATTGTTATTCATCATCATATCACCTCTGATTGTATTCCATATGATGTCTCGTGAGTAGTTCGTTTAGTTCTTGAGGACATGGGTGAAGTCTAAATGTTAGTAGTGAACTATGGTTGAGTAATATTCAATGTTATGATATTTAAGTTGTGGTGTCATTCTTCTAGTGGTGTCGTGTGAACGTCGACTACACGATACTTCACCATTTATGGGCCTAGGGGAGTGCATCTTGTATTCGGTTGCTAATTGCGGGGTTGCCGGAGTGACAGAAACCTGAGCCCCCGTTAGTATATCGATGCAAGAGGGATCGCAGGATCTCAGAGTTTAAGGCTGTGGTTAGATTTATCTTAATTACTTTCTTGTAGTTGCGGATGCTTGCAAGGGGTATAATCACAAGTATGTATTAGTCCTAGGAAGGGCGGTGCATTAGC
The DNA here is from genome assembly GCA_030979885.1 of Lolium multiflorum. Classification (NCBI taxonomy): domain Eukaryota; kingdom Viridiplantae; phylum Streptophyta; class Magnoliopsida; order Poales; family Poaceae; genus Lolium; species Lolium multiflorum. The sequence goes on from CM061748.1 coordinate 97,760,410, forward strand.
ATAGGTTCACCCACACAACACTTATCAAAACAATGAAGATTATTTAGCCACATGAAGCGAAAGCACTAGACTAAAATCCCCGTGTGTCCTCAAGAACGTTTGGTCATTATAAGTAAACAAACCGGCTTGTCCTTTGTGCTAAAAAGGATTGGGCCACTCGCTGCAATTATTTCTCTCGCATTTTACTTACTCGTACTTTATTCATCTGTTACATCAAAACCCCTTGAATACTTGTTTGTGAGCATTTACAGTGAATCCTTCATCAAAACTGCTGCCAACACCTTCTGCTCCTCGTTGGGATCGACATTCTTACTTATCGAAGATACTACGATACACCCCCTATACTTGTGGGTCATCAAGACTATTTTCTGGCGCCGTTGCCGGGGAGTGAAGCGCTATTGGTAAGTGGAATTGGTAAGGAAAACCTTTACTGTTTGTGCTGATTTTATTTCTGCCTGCTGCTATAAGTCATTATGGAGAGATCTTCTCTTCAATTTCTATTTGGGAAATCTACTACTACTGCAACGGTAGTGGATGAGGCGCCAGGTGAGGAAGTGATACCATATAAAATACCTATGAAAATTATTGAACGTGTTATGGATAACCGCTATGAAGGGGATGGAACTGTCCATCCTGGTGATCATTTATTGTTTTTGCATGAATTATGCGGGTTATTCAAATGTGCAGGTATTTCTATGAATGAAGTTAGAAAGAAACTATTCACTATATCGCTGTCTGGTAAAGCGGCGCACTGGTATAAATTGCTGAAGAATGGTGATTCTATTGATTGGGAGGACATTGTGCCTTTATTTTATTCCAAATTTTATCCTCCAAGTGAAATTCACAAAGATCGGAACCGCATATATAATTTCTGGCCTCATGATGGAGAGAGTATTGCCCAAGCTTGGGGGAGATTGAAGTCTTTAATGCTCAAATGTCCCATTCATGAGCTTCCTGGTAATGTTATTATTGATAATTTCTATGCAAGACTTTCTTTTCAAGATAAGACCTTGCTGGATACTTCTTGTTCTGGATCATTTACACGCAACAAAGAAGAGTTTAAAAGGGACCTTCTTGATCGGATCCAAGAAAATACTGAAGGATGGGAGAACGACAAAGATAGAGAATCAGGTATAATTTATGATTATAAATGCATTGAAGCTTTTATGGATACTGATAAATTTCGTAATATGAGTGCTACATATGGTCTTGATTCCCAAGTTGTTGCAAATCTTTATAAAGCTTTTGCTTCTCATTATGAATTGCCTAAGAAGAATTTTGATAAGTATCATGAACCGTATAAAGATAACGTAGATTCATCTGTAAACAAATGTGTAGTGATTGAAACTGTTGATAATGTTATTCCTGAAGCTTATATTGAAAAAACTCCTTTCCCTGCTGATACGTCTCCAACGTACCTATAATTTCTGACGTTCCATGCTTGTTTTATGACAATACTTACATGTTTTGCTTGCACTTTATGATTTTTATGCGTTTTCCGGAACTAACCTATTAACAAGATGCCACAGTGCCAGTTCCTGTTTTCTGCTGTTTTTGGTTCCAGAAAGGCTGTTCGGGCAATATTCTCGGAATTCGACGAAACGAAGACCAAACCTCCTATTTTTCCCGGAAGGCTCCAGAACACCGAAGAAGAGTCGGAGAGGGGCCAGAGGGCCACCACACCATAGGGCGGCGCGGCCTGGCCTGGGCCCGCGCCGGCCTGTGGTGGGGAGCCCCCAGGTGCCCCCCTGCGCCGCCTCTTCGCCTATAAAATCCCTTTCGACCTAAAAACACCGTACCACTTGACGAAACTCCAGAAAGACTCCAGGGGCGCGCCGCCATCGCGAAACTCCAATTCGGGGGACAGAAGTCTCTGTCCCGGCACCCTGCCGGGACGGGGAAGTGCCCCCGGAAGCCATCTCCATCAACGCCACCGCCTCCATCATGCTCCGTGAGTAGTTCCCCCATGGACTACGGGTTCTAGCTGTAGCTAGTTGGTATACTCTCCCCCATGTACTTCAATACAATGATCTCATGAGCTGCCTTACATGATTGAGATTCATCTGATGTAATCGGTGTTGTGTTTGTTGGGATCCGATGGATTGTTACGTTATGATTGTCTATCTACAAAGTTTGTGAAGTTATTGTTGCTGCAATCTTGTTGTGTTTAATGCTTGTCACTAGGGCCCGAGTGGCATGATCTTAGATTTGAGCTCTATAATTATTGCTTAGATTGTATCTACAAGTTGTATGCACATGTCACTGTCCGGAACCAAAGGCCCCGAAGTGACAGAAATCGGGACAACCGGAGGGGATGGCGGTGATGTGAGGGACACATGTTTTCACGGAGTGTTAATGCTTTGCTCCGGTGCTCTATTAAAAGGAGTACCTTAATATCCAGTAGATTCCCTTGAGGCCCGGCTGCCACCGGCTGGTAGGACAATAGATGTTGTGCAAGTTTCTCATTGCGAGCACGTACGACTAAATATGGAAAACATGCCTACATGATTAATGAATTGATGTTCTTTCTTAATGCCTTATCAATCCTATCAATTGCCCGACTGTAATTTGTTCACCCAACACTTGTTATTGGAGAGTTGCCACTAGTGTAGATAGCTGGGAACCCCGGTCCATCTCGCATCATCATATACTCGTTCTACATGTCATTGGAAGTAGTATCAACTATTTTCTGGTGCCATTGCTCTCATATTGCTATTACTGCTGCTGTGTTACTGTTACTACTGCTCTCATATTACTGCTACTTTCACATCACCCCTGTTACTAGTGCTTTTCCAGGTGCAGCTGAATTGACAACTCAGTTGTTAAGGCTTATAAGTATTCTTTACCTCCCCTTGTGTCGAATCAATAAATTTGGGTTTTACTTCCCTCGAAGACTGTTGCGATCCCCTATACTTGTGGGTCATCAAGACTATTTTCTGGCGCCGTTGCCGGGGAGGCATAGCTCTACTCATAAGTTCACCTGGGGAGTACACTCTACCTCTCTCTCTGTTTTTATTTTGTTTTATTTTGCTTAGTTTACTTTTGTCTAGTTTATTTGTGCTTAGTTTATTTCTGTCTAGTATTATTTTGCTTAGGTTACTTTTGCCTAGTTACTTTTTGTCTTGTTTTATTTTCCTCATATACCCAAAAATCCATAAAAATTTGAAAAATCTAAAAATTAAAAACTGCTGTTATGGGAGAACCTACAACCTACTTGGAGCTTATAGAATGTTATAATAATTATAGAGAATCAAGAACTGGTAAAATAATGAGTGCTATGATAGAAAAATTGAATACAATTGCTGAAATCTTGCTTGAACGCCATAATATAAACTGTTGCTCTCAACAGGATACTAAACATCTTAAATTTCAATGTGGCTTTAGTGAGGAATTTTTAATTAAGAACTATAATCGGAATTGCTATATTCATTATGGGTTCGAAGAGGTAGAACAATTTGTCTTATTTATGGGAGCCTCCGAGATAGAATCCTTCATGGTTGAGAATTATGAAACTTGTGTTGTTTGTAAGGGCCTTAAAGATTATGTCTCTACTATCCTTAATTCTTGCATAGAATGCTACAGTAGGAATCCTTATATCCTTGATTATAAAGAGAGACACATTAATGCACAAGAATGCACTCACAATTTGCAGGAACCGGTGGAAGAAGAAATTGATGAACTTGAAAGCTCATTGGATGAAAAAGAAGAAGAGAGCGACGAACAAAAGGAGGAAGAATGGATTAGCTACCCATGTCAACCTTCTAATGAGAGTAACTCTTTATCTCTTACACTATTTGATTGTCCTCCATGCTTACCGAAAGAGGTTGAATGTTATGTTCCTGTGGATTCTCTTGAAATATTACCTATGAGTAAAACTTGTGAGAATAATTATGCTACTGTTATATATGATAATCCATGCTACTTTGATAAATCTTATGATAATGCTTTGTTTGTGCCTGATGTCGAAATGCATGGTACTAAAGAATTTTGCTTGGCAAATGTTTATGATAAAGCTCTAGATGATGGTCCTATGTTACTTGATAATATTAATTGTACTACTAATGAAAATGGGATTGGAAAAGTATTGACTTTATTTAAGAGTCCCATATCTCTTGAGATTGATCAACTACCTTGTTATATTATTAATAAAAGTAAGTTTGAAAGTTTTAATTCCACTATTCTTGAGATTGATAAAAATTATGTGTTTGGAAATCATGAAGAGTATGCTGCATGTGATAGTTATATTGTTGAGTTTGTTCATGAAGCTACTGAAAATTATTATGAGAGAGGAAAATATGGTTGTAGAAATTTTCATGGTACTAATACACCTCTCTATATGCTGAAATTGCTGAAGTTACACTTGTTCTATCTACTTATGCTTGTCACTTTGTTCTTCATGAACTTATTCGTGTACAAGATTCCTTTCCATAGGAAGCATGTGAGACTTAAATGTGTTTTGAATTTGCTTTTTGATGCTCTCTTTTGCTTCAAATACTATTTCTTGCGAGTGCATCATTAAAACTGCTGAGCCCATCTTGATGGCTATAAAGAAAGAACTTCTTGGGAGATAACCCATGTGTTATTTTGCTACAGTAATTTGTTTTATATTTGTGTCTTGGAAGTTGTTTACTACTGTAGCAACCTCTCCTTATCTTAGTTTTGTGTTTTGTTGTGCCAAGTGAAGCCTCTAATCGAAGGTTGATACTAGATTTGGATTTCTGCGCAGAAACAGATTTCTATCTGTCACGAATCTGGGCATATTTCTCTGTAGGAAACTCAGAAAAATCTGCCAATTTACGTGCGTGATCCTCAGATATGTACGCAACTTTCATTAGTTTTGAGTTTTCTGATTTGAGCAACGGAAGTACCATTTTAAAATTCGTGTTTACTGGCTGTTCTGTTTTGGCAGATTCTGTCTCTGTTTTTTGCATTGTCTCTTGTGGACTTTAAGCGAGGTTTTCTAGACGTAGAGGGCTGTAGCTAATGTTTTATTGAGTTCTTGCAATGTGCCACTACAGGACCAAGGTGGATTCAAATTTTTTGAGTACTAACCCCTCTAATGAAGTTTATGAGAAGTTTGGTGTGAAGGAAGTTTTCAAGGGTCAAGAGAGGAGGATGATATATGATCAAGAAGAGTGAAAAGTCTAAGCTTGGGGATGCCCCCGTGGTTCATCCCTGCATATTTCAAGAAGACTCAAGCGTCTAAGCTTGGGGATGCCCAAGGCATCCCCTTCTTCATCAACTTATCAGGTTTCTTCTATTGAAACTATATTTTTATTCGGTCACATCATATGTGCTTTACTTGGAGCGTCTGTGTGTTTTATTTTTGTTTGTGTTTGAATAAATTCGGATCCTAGCAATCCTTGTTTGGGAGAGAGACACGCTCCGCTTTTTCATATGAACACTTGTTCTTCGTTTTACTTTTAATGTTCAATGATAAAAGTTGGAAGCTACAATACTTATTGGTATTTGGTTGGAAATAGAAAATGCCTCATAATGTCTTGGATAATTTGACACTTGGCAATTGTTTTGAGCTCTCAAGTAGATCATGATTAAGTTTTTTCATGTAGTTTAAACCTATTAGTGGAGAACTACTGTAGAGCTTGTTAAAATTGGTTTGCATGATTGGTCTCTCTTAAGGTCTAGATATTTTCTGGTAAAAGTGTTTGAGCAACAAGGAAGACAGTGTAGAGTATTATAATGCTTGCAATATGTTCTTATGTAAGTTTTGCTGTACCGGTTCATACTTGTGTTTGCTTCAAATAACCTTGCTAGCCTAAGCCTTGTACTGAGAGGGAATGCTTCTCGTGCATCCAAAACCTTGAGCCAAAAACCTATGCCATTTGTGTCCACCATATCTACCTACTATGTGGTATTTCCTGCCATTCCAAGTAAATACTTCATGTGCTACCTTTAAACAATTCAAAATTTACTATCTCTTATTTGTGTCAATGTTTTATAGCTCATGAGGAAGTATGTGGTGTTTTATCTTTCGATTTACTTTTGACAGACTTTCACAATGGACTAGTGGCTTCATCCGCTTATCCAATAATTTTGCAAAAAGAGCTGGCAACGGGGTTCCCAGCCCCAATTAATTAACCTTCATTAATAATTCTCTTCACGTGTTTTGCCCTGATTCATCAGTAAGCAACTTAATTTTGCAAATAGACACTCCTCCATGGTATGTGAATGTTGGAAGGCACCCGAGGATTTGGTTAGCCATGGCTTGTGTAAGCAAAAGGTTGGGGGAGTGTCATCTAATAAATAAAACTAAAATACATGTGTAAACAAAAGAGAAGAGGGATGATCTACCTTGCTGGTAGAGATAACGTCCTTCATGGGAGCCGCTCTTGAAAGTCTGGTTGATGAGGTAGTTAGAGTACCCACTACCATTCGTTGACAACAACAAACACCGCTCAAAATCTTACTTTTATGCTCTCTATATGATTTCAAAACTTGAAAAGCTCTAGCACATGATTTAATCCCTGCTTCCCTCTGCGAAGGGCCATTCTTTTACTTTATGTTGAGTCAGTTTACCTACTTCCTTCCATCTTAGAAGCAAACACTTGTGTCAACTGTGCATTGATTCTTACATACTTGCTTATTTGCATTCATCATATTACTTTGTGTTGACAATTATCCATGAGATATGCATGTTGAAAGTTGAAAGCAACTGCTGAAACTTAAATCTTCCTTTGTGTTGCTTCAATGCTTTACTTTGAATCTATTGCTTTATGAGTTAACTCTTATGCAAGACTTTTGATGCTTGTCTTGAAAGTACTCTTCATGAAAAGTTTTGCTATATGTTATCTATTTGTTAGCAACTATAGATCATTGCCTTGAGTCACTTCATTCATTTCATATGCTTTGTAATAGTATGATCAAGGTTATGTAAGTAGCATGTCACTACAGAAATTACTCTTTTTATCGTTTACCTACTCGAGGACGAGCAGGAACTAAGCTTGGGGATGCTGATACGTCTCCAACGTACCTATAATTTCTGACGTTCCATGCTTGTTTTATGACAATACTTACATGTTTTGCTTGCACTTTATGATGCGTTTTCCGGAACTAACCTATTAACAAGATGCCACAGTGCCAGTTCCTGTTTTCTGCTGTTTTTGGTTCCAGAAAGGCTGTTCGGGCAATATTCTCGGAATTCGACGAAACGAAGACCAAACCTCCTATTTTTCCCGGAAGGCTCCAGAACACCGAAGAAGAGTCGGAGAGGGGCCAGAGGGCCACCACACCATAGGGCGGCGCGGCCTGGCCTGGGCCCGCGCCGGCCTGTGGTGGGGAGCCCCCAGGTGCCCCCTGCGTCGCCTCTTCGCCTATAAAATCCCTTTCGACCTAAAACACCGTACCACTTGACGAAACTCCAGAAAGACTCCGGGCGCCGCCGCCATCGCGAAACTCCAATTCGGGGACAGAAGTCTCTGTCCCGGCACCTGCCGGGACGGGGAAGTTCCCCGGAAGCCATCTCCATCAACGCCACCGCCTCCATCATGCTCCGTGAGTAGTTCCCCCATGGACTACGGGTTCTAGCTGTAGCTAGTTGGTATACTCTCCCCATGTACTTCAATACAATGATCTCATGAGCTGCCTTACATGATTGAGATTCATCTGATGTAATCGGTGTTGTGTTTGTTGGGATCCGATGGATTGTTACGTTATGATTGTCTATCTACAAAGTTTGTGAAGTTATTGTTGCTGCAATCTTGTTGTGTTTAATGCTTGTCACTAGGGCCCGAGTGGCATGATCTTAGATTTGAGCTCTATAATTATTGCTTAGATTGTATCTACAAGTTGTATGCACATGTCACTGTCCGGAACCAAAGGCCCCGAAGTGACAGAAATCGGGACAACCGGAGGGGATGGCGGTGATGTGAGGGACACATGTTTTCACGGAGTGTTAATGCTTTGCTCCGGTGCTCTATTAAAAGGAGTACCTTAATATCCAGTAGATTCCCTTGAGGCCCGGCTGCCACCGGCTGGTAGGACAATAGATGTTGTGCAAGTTTCTCATTGCGAGCACGTACGACTAAATATGGAAAACATGCCTACATGATTAATGAATTGATATTCTTTCTTAATGCCTTATCAATCCTATCAATTGCCCAACTGTAATTTGTTCACCCAACACTTGTTATTGGAGAGTTGCCACTAGTGTAGATAGCTGGGAACCCCGGTCCATCTCGCATCATCATATACTCGTTCTACATGTCATTGGAAGTAGTATCAACTATTTTCTGGTGCCATTGCTCTCATATTGCTATTACTGCTGCTGTGTTACTGTTACTACTGCTCTCATATTACTGCTACTTTCACATCACCCCTGTTACTAGTGCTTTTCCAGGTGCAGCTGAATTGACAACTCAGTTGTTAAGGCTTATAAGTATTCTTTACCTCCCCTTGTGTCGAATCAATAAATTTGGGTTTTACTTCCCTCGAAGACTGTTGCGATCCCCTATACTTGTTTCCCTGCTAAAATGAAGGAGTACTCTGTCATATCTAGTGCGGTTAATAAAAGTGAAAAGAAACCTAAAGAACCTGAAGAACAAATTAAAATTGAACCTGCTGTTGCAATAGTTAAAGATCTTGTGACTGAAAATGTGGAGGATGGTCATATTATTTTCTGTGAAGATGCTTCTAATATTGTTTCGCATCCTAATAAACCCAAACAAGTTAGTGTTCCTATGCTATCTGTTAGAATTGGTGATCATTGCTATTATGGTTTATGTGATATTGGTGCAAGTGTTAGTGCTATTCCTTATGAGCTTTACACGGAGATTATGCACGAAATTGATTCTTGTGAACTTGAAGATATTGATGTGGTTATTCAGCTGGCTAATAGAGAAACTATTTCTCCAATTGGTATTGTTCGAGATGTGGAAGTTCTATGCGGTAAGATTAAATATCCTGCTGACTTTTTGGTACTTGGTTCTGCTGCTAGTGATCATTGTCCTATCATTTTTGGTAGACCTTTTCTAAATACTTGTGGAGCTATTATAGATTGTAAGAAAGAGAAAATTTTGACTAGATTTGCTGGTGAACCTTATGAATTTAACTTTTCTAAATTTACTAAAACTCCTTATAAAGCTGACTTGCCTAGTAATGATTTTAAAATGGAGCAGTGTGCATCTATTGTTCTTGTTCCTAATAATCCTTTGCAGCAACATTTGGAGAATAGTGAAAGTGAAGCTTTTAGGAAAGAAAGAGATGAGCTTGAGGAAATTTTTCTTCGCCAACCTATTCTCAAGCATGATTTACCGGTGGAAGATTTGGGTACAACACCGCCACCAAAGGAAGATCCTGTTTTCGATTTAAAGCCTTTACCTGATAATCTTAAATATGCTCATATTGATGATAAGAAAATATATCCTGTTATTATTAGTTCTAAGCTTTCAGAGATTGAGGAAGAAAGGTTATTGGAAATATTGAAGAAACACCGAGGAGCTATTGGCTATACTCTTGATGATTTGAAAGGGATTTCTCCTTCTATTTGCCAACATGCTATTAATATGGAAGATGATGCAAAGCCTGTTGTTGAACATCAACGTCGTCTAATTCCGAAGATGAAGGAGGTGGTAAGGAATGAGGTATGAAGAAACTAACCTTGTTCTTAATTGGGAGAAATGCCACTTTATGGTTAATGAAGGAATTGTATTGGGACATAAAATTTCCGAGAGAGGTATTGAAGTTGATAGAGCTAAAGTTGAAGCAATTGAGAAGATGCCCTATCCGAGGGATGTTAAAGGTATTCGTAGTGTTCTTGGTCATGCTAGGTTTTATAGGAGATTTATTAAAGATTTCTCTAAAATTTCAAAGCCTCTTACTAATCTTCTTCAAAAAGATGTACCTTTTGTTTTTGATGATGATTGTAAGGAAGCTTTTGAAACTCTAAAGAAAGCCTTAACAACTGCTCCTGTAGTCGAACCTCCTGATTGGAATTTGCCTTTTGAAATTATGTGTGATGCTAGTGATTTTGCTGTAGGCGCTGTTCTTGGACAGCGGGTAGATAAAAAATTAAATGTTATTCATTATGCTAGTAAGACTCTTGATGCTGCTCAAAGAAATTATGCTACAACTGAAAAGGAATTGTTAGCTGTAGTCTTTGCTTGTGACAAGTTTAGACCCTATATTGTTGATTCAAAAGTTACGATTCATACTGATCATGCTGCAATTAGATACCTTATGACAAAGAAAGATGCTAAGCCAAGGCTTATTAGATGGGTACTTCTTTTGCAAGAATTTGATTTACATATTATAGATAGGAAAGGTGCTGATAATCCTGTTGCTGATAATTTGTCTAGATTGGAAAATATTGCTTATGATCCTGTTCCTGTTAATGATAGTTTTCCAAATGAACAATTGGCTGTAATAAAGGTGAGCTCGCGAGAGAGCCCTTGGTATGCTGATTATGCTAACTTTATTGTTTCGAAGTATTTGCCTCCAACCTTTTCAGCTCAGCAAAGGAGGAAATTCTTTTATGATTTGAGGCATTATTTTTGGGATGACCCACACTTATATAAAGAAGGAGTGGATGGTATTATGCGAAGATGTGTTCCTGAATATGAACAACAGGAGATATTGAGTAAATGTCATGGTAGTGTTTATGGAGGACATCACGCTGGAGATAGAACCGCGCAAAAGGTTCTACAATCAGGTTTTTATTGGCCAACACTTTTCAAAGATGCAAGGAAATTTATTTTATCTTGTGATGAATGTCAAAGAGTTGGTAATATCTCTAGACGCAATGAAATGCCTATGAATTATACTCTTGTTATTGAACCATTCGATTGTTGGGGATTCGACTTCATGGGTCCTTTCCCTTCTTCAGAAGGTAACACTCATATACTTGTCGCTGTTGATTATGTTACTAAATGGGTAGAAGCTATACCTACAAAGAGTGCTGATGGTGAGACCTCTATAAAAATGCTTGTAGATGTTATATTTCCTAGATTTGGAGTACCTAGATATATTATGACTGATGGAGGTTCTCATTTTATTCATGGAGGTTTTAGAAAAACTCTTGCTAAGTATGGTATTAATCATAGAATTGCTTCTGCTTATCACCCTCAAACTAGTGGTCAAGTAGAATTATCAAATAGAGAGATTAAATCTATTTTGGGAAAGACCGTTAATAAATCTAGAAAGAATTGGGCTAGCAAATTGAAGGAAGCACTATGGGCTTATAGAACTGCTTATAAAAATCCTATGGGAATGTCACCTTATAAAATGGTTTATGGAAAAGCTTGTCATTTACCTTTAGAACTAGAGCACAAAGCTTATTGGGCTGTTAGAGAACTAAATAAAGATCCTAAACTAGCCGGTAATAAGAGGTTGCTGCAATTAAGTTCTCTAGATGAATGGAGAAGTGAAGCTTATGAAAATGCTAAACTCTTTAAAGAAAAAGTTAAGAAGTGGCATGATAGAAGGATTATCAAAAGAGAGTTTAATATTGGGGATAAAGTCCTATTGTATCGGTCTCGTCTCAGATTCTTTGCAGGGAAATTACTCTCGAAGTGGGAAGGACCATATGTTGTTGAGGAGGTGTATCGTTCAGGAGCAATTAAAATTAGCTCTCTCCAAGGCAATGCTACGCAAGTGGTGAATGGACAAAGACTCAAGCATTATATCTCGGGTGATTCTTATAATGTTGATGTTGATATTATTCAAGTAGAAACACCGGAGGCTTTCATCAAAGGACAAATTGACAGTCCGCCAGAACTCGACTTTGAATAGGTAACAGTACAGGTAATAAAAAGTCCGCGTTTACCTTTCCGAACAATATTTCTGCTGTTTTTGGAAAATATGAAAAATTACGGAATCGAAACGGAGTGGAAAAGACGCGCGAGGGCCCGTCACCATAGGCCGGCGCGGGCCCCACCCTGGCCGCGCCGACCTATGGGGACAGCCCCTCGTCGTCCCTTTTCCACTCGTTTTCGGCCTGGAACCTTCCTTTTGTCGTAAAAATATTTGCTATATAATCCCCCGGACCCCTGGAGGTCCGTATATCGTTTTCTCGTCGTGTTTTGTTTCGAGCTGTTTTCTGCCAGATTTGTTTTGATCTAGAAGCACCATGGTCTCCAACAACAAGGACAAGGGGCCTTGGAAGGAAGAGATGGATGAAAGGATCAATAAGGAGAAGGAGAAGATAGCATCAGCAAAAGGAGAGTGGGAAACTACGAAGAGTAAGCCAATCTTGGTGGGATCGGTTAACACTGGGCGTTCTTTTTCTCATAACTTGCAGGGAGCTCTTCCGCCTGCTCTGGACCTCGACTCTTTCCCTTGTGTGGAGGAAGCAATACGGGTTGCTGATGAGTTTTGTGATCAATATCGTGCTCTCAAAAGGGAAGTGGAGATACTTCAGGAGGAGAACCAGCGACTTCGCAGAATGCTGGAATATTACTCAATTCCCAGCACAAGGCCGTCACCGCCACATTCGGATAACAATGAGTCTCTTCAAGTTTTGGTGCAGAATTGCAAAATTGTGAAGATGAAGGCCCAGGTGGACTGCCAGTCGCCCAAGCGACTGGGCCCAAAGGCGACTGGGCTGTGATCCCAAGGAGAAGATCTGTGCACTGGATTAGAAGATTACTTGCTAGGGGGTTAACGAATCCCGGGTTAATAGCAACGAATATGATTTGGAGTTATCGCCATGTAACCCTAAGTCGGGGGTGTCTATATAAACCCCCGAGCTTAAACCCTAGAGGACACCTTACTCGAGATCCAATCTCCCCCTGTAAGCTCTCGGCGTAGCCGCCGACTGAGCCCCCCCATTGTAATTCTCCACTGAGCAATAAGATCTAGCAGGACGTAGGCCTTTTACTCTCCGGAGGGGCTGAACCTGGGTAAAACCCTTGCGTCTCTTGCACCTCGACCCGTAGATGGCGATGTTCCCTTCCCCTCGCATCAACGAAGTGCTACCCCCTGTAGCATCTGCCGTGGCCACATCCACGACAGTGGCGCCCACCGTGGGGCATGGGACATCAAGCCTCCGAGCTACGGCGAGGCCTTACTCGCCAGTGCGGCGGCCGGTTGCTTCCGGCAGGATGATCGCCACCGGCAATTTCTTCCACATCCAGCCAAGCACCTACCGGCCCGCCTCGTCGCCTCTCAAGCACGCCTGGATGGTGCCGATCGGCTCCATCAACCTCTTCGTTGGGCTCGCCGGCGTTAGCGACCCCTCTGAGACTCGCCCCAGTCGCTCGCACGACCCCTTCGCGCCCGGGCAGCTCCTCACCGCTACTCGCCCGGTCACCGGCGAGGTATACGGAGGCTGAGGCGGCCCTGGAAGACGATGCCGAGTCGGCGGTCGTGGCACCGATTACCAACTCCAACACTGCCTCGGCAGCCGCCGACTCCACCGACACTGCTCCAACCGCCGACTCCATCGACACCATCCCAGTCATCGACTCCGTCATCGCTGCGATCGACGCCGACTTCACCGACATCATCGCTATAACGTCGGTTGCGGGATCCACCGCTGCGTCCCCGACTGCTCGCTCCATCGCCACAGCGTCAACCAAGGACTCTATCTCCATGGTCTCCCACCCGAGTGACTTCGAAGGTGGCTTCGAGGACGACTCCATCCTCTCCCTCTTCGGCAGCGACTCCGACTCCGACTCCGTCGAGGCCCCGCGCTACCGCTACCCAACCGCAGTCTTCATGGCAGGGGGTGAAGAAGAGCATCCAGTCGACGCCTTCACCACTCCCCTCCCTGCAACCGCCACCGCAACCGAGATCGAGGCGCACCGGGCGGCCCTCGAGGAGCAAAGGAAAAAGGAGCTCGCCGAAAGGCAGAAATTCCGCCTCGAGCAAGACGAAGTGAGAGCTGTATCCCACTATCGCCAGCAGCGAAACCGCCGGCGCATGGAGCGCGCCCGTGCGAACGACTTTCCCAGCGCACGCCTTAACTTCGACGACCCAGACGGAGAAATCCGGGTCGCCCGAGTCCAAAACCCTGACATCCCGGAAGGAAGTCGGGCTGCTGCAGATAGAGCGGCGCGCGGAGCACCTCCGCCACCCCCACCACCACCACCACCCGAAGTTCCTCGGGCAGAAGTCGACGCCAATGGCCTACCACGCACTCGTCTCCAGCCGACAACGTTGCAGCTGCGCAGGCTGTCCTCGCTAGAATCCCCGAAACGGGAGACGGAGCAATCCTCGTCCAGCACGCCAAGGCTTTGGTAGCCAAGGCATTGGAGCAGCAACACGCCGCAGCCGACTCGCAAGGGCGACTCTATTCGCGCACATCCGCCGTCGCGCGGCGTCGTCAGACGCGGCAAACCGCGCAATCGTCAACGCCAACAATGGCCCGCCCCAGCACCGCGCGCGGCCCACTCGTCCAACAACCGAGTCGAGCCGCGCCCCGCGCGGGTGATGGTCGCCGCCAACGGACAGCCAGTCGACGCCCGAACTCACATCGTCAACGATCAAGAATGGCGGGCGCGCAACCGATTGAACGACCGCCACGCCGATGAAGCCCCGCGCCAGAGCGCGTTCACCCGAATCGGCCCCGCTTGCTTCGGGCCGATGATCAGAGGCGAGCCGTACCCTGTGGGGTTCAAAGGACCCCGCGACATCGAGAAGTACGACACACACATCGACCCTACCGTCTGGATCGACTCGTACGCCATGGCAATGGGGATCCAGGGCCACTCCGAGCTACTCGCAGCACGCTACCTGCCTCTCATGATGGACGGCGTCAATCGCCACTGGTTCAACACCCTCACCGTCAACAGCATCGACTCCTGGGAAGAAGCTCGCGCCGCATTCATCCAACACTTCGCCAGCGCATACACCCGTGCCACAACCATAGAAGACCTGGATCGCTGCGTCCAAGGCCCGCGCGAGTCGACCCGCCGGTGGGTGCAGCGCTGGCAGGATATGTGGACGACCTCCAGCGGCATCAGCACGGACACGGCAATCTATTGCTTCCGACGCTGTTGCCGGTACGAACCACTAAGCGCCAAGCTCCGTCGCGTCAGCAGGGATAATATCTCAATCTCCGAACTCTTCGACATCGCCACCCGCTACGCCGACGAAGACCCTACAGTCGACTCGGACGACGAGTACGGTCAACGACGCAATCGCCGCCCCGCACACACGGAGCCCCGGCGTGGCGATTACCGATTCGCCGGCCGGTCCAATAACGGCAAGCGTCGCGGAGAGGGAGGACACAACGAGCTGGTCGCCACCACCGACTACGAGCAGCGCGAGCCAAAATCATTCCGGCGCGACACCCGCGCACCTCGGGAGGACCGGCCCCAACCCAAGCGCTTCGACGCCCGCAGCCTCCTAGATGCACCATGCATCTATCACAGCAAGGAGGGCAAGCCCGCCAATCACACGACGGGAAATTGCTACTCCCTGAAGCAGATAGAAAGAGCTCGCCGCGCCAAGGAAAACGACGGCGGCAATCAGCACAAAGACCGCGCCAAAGACCAAGATCAGCACAAGGGAGAAGGCTTCGGTCGCAGCGCCGGCTCGCTCCACACCTTCACCGGGGTCGGTGACCGGCGGGACAGGAAGGTCCTCGCAAGGGCTGTGGCGGTACACGCAGTCATACTTTCTGACGTGCCCCGGTGGCTCAACTGGTCCGAGCAAAGCATCACCTGGAGCCGCGAAGATCACGCCCCCCGCATCGAGTACCCCGGGCGAGTGGCGCTAGTCGTCAGGCCCAAGGTCGCCGACTACTGGCTACCAAAAACCCTGATGGACGGGGGAAGCTCCATCAACATTATGTACTACGAAACCTTCCAGCGGCTTGGCCTACCAGACTCACGACTCGAGAACACCAAGGTTACGTTCCACGGCATCGTCCCTGGGCGGAAGGCCTTCCCGATCGGCAAGGTGACGCTGCCAGTCACCTTCGGCACGCCCGTGAACTACCGCACCGAGCGGATAACGTTCGAGGTGGTGAACTTCCGCAGCTCCTACCACTGCGTACTCGGCCGGCAGGCGTTCGCCCGCTTCATGGCGACCCCACACTACGCATACAACATGATGAAGATGCCAGGGCCTCGAGGCGTCATCACCGTCCACGGCGATCCGGAGATGGCGCTGGAGTGCGAGGATGACAGCGCCAAGCTCGCCGACGCCGTCATCGCCGACGAACAAGACAACTCCGCCGAGCTCGCCAAGTACCCAGTCGACCGCAACGACCCCGCCATCCTGGAGAAGCCAACCGAGCTCGACTCGTCCGCAACAACCTTCAAGGCCGCAGCAGGCACTCGCCAAGTAGATCTTGTAGAAAATGATCCAAGTAGGCAAGTTACCATTGGGACGGGCCTGTCCGCCCAATAGGAAAGCGCGCTCATCAAGTTCCTCCGTGAGAATCGAGATATCTTTGCATGGAAACCGTCTGACATGCCAGGTGTCCCGAGAGAACTTGCTGAGCACAAATTACACGTCGATCCCACCGCGCGACCCGTTAGGCAGGCAATGCGCCCTGTGGGAGAAGAACGGCGACGCGCAATCGCCGAAGAAGTAAACCGGCTACTCGCTGCCGGCTTCATCATAGAAATCAAGCACCCAAAATGGCTGGCAAACCCAGTCCTAGTGCTAAAGAAAAACAAGACGTGGCGAATGTGTATCGACTACACAAGCCTCAACAGCGCGTGCCCCAAGGACCCATTCGTCCTACCGCGAATCGACCAGATTATCGACGCGGTCGCCGGGTCCGAGTCGCTATGCTTCCTTGACGCATACTCCGGGTACAATCAAATAAAGATGGCCAAGGAAGACCAAGAGAAGACAGCATTCATCACGCGCCTACTGCTACACGTCCATGACCTTCGGCCTCAAGAACGCCGGAGCAACATACCAGCGGTGCATGAACAGCTGCTTGGAAAGCCAAATCGGCCGCAATGTGCATGTGTACATCGACGACGTGGTGGTCAAATCGACTCGCCAGGCCGACCTCGTCAGCGACCTCACCGAAACATTCGCCAACTTACGGCGGTATAAGATCAAGCTCAACCCTTTGAAATGCACCTTCGGGGTTCCATCAGGACAACTGCTAGGCTACGTCGTCTCCAAGCGAGGCATCGAGCCCAACCCGGAGAAGACACTGGCGGTCATGCGCACCAAGCAGCCGACTTGCCTAGTCGACGCGCAAAAACTCGCCGGTCGAGTCGCCGCCCTCAGTCGCTTCATACCCCGGCTCGGAGACAAGGCCATGCCACTCTACCGCTTGCTCAAGAAGTCGGAATCATTCAGGTGGACAGACGAGGCGCAGCGGGCCCTGGAAGAACTCCAGCACGCCCTCTCGAACGCCCCTATCCTCGCAGCCCCGCTGCCAAAAGAAACCATGCTCCTATACGTCGCCGCGTCGAATCGCGCTATAAGCGCGGTCATGGTCGTCGAACGGAAGGAAGAAGGAAGGGAGCAACTGGTACAACGCCCGGTCTACTACATCAGCGAAGCCCTGATCGAGTCCAAGCAGCGGTATCCGCACTACCAAAAGTTGGTGTACGCAGTCCTCAGGGCCCAGCGGCGACTGGCCCCTTACTTCCACGAGCACCCCATCAAGGTAGTCGCCTCAACACCACTCGCCGACATCATCCGAAATCGCGACGCAACCGGCCGGATCGCCAAGTGGGCAGTCGAGCTCGGCGTCCACAACATCACCTACGAGTCGCGCCACGCCATCAAATCTCAGGCACTCGCCGACTTCCTCGCCGACTGGGAAGAGGCCCAGCAGCCAAGCTCCCCCGCGGACCTTAAACACTGGACATTGCACTTCGACGGTTCTAAAAACCTCGAAGGGGCAGGCGCGGGAGTCGTCCTCACATCACCAAAGGGCGACACAGTGAAGTACGTCCTGCAACTCAGATTCGAGCCCTGCACCAACAACATGGCTGAGTACGAGGCGCTCCTACACGGCATGCGAGTCGCAAAAGAGATGGGCGCAACACGGCTGCGCTGCCTCGGCGATTCCGACCTAGTCGCCAGCCAGACTTCCGGCACCTGCGACGCCACCGACGCCAACATGATCGCTTACAAGCGCGCCGTCGACCAAGCCGGCGCTAGCTTCGCCGGCCACATCGTCGAATGGGTCGACAGGCGCAAGAACGAAGAAGCCGACGCGCTAGCCAGAATCGGGTCCAAGCGACTCCAACCCCCTCCGGGCGTCGTCCTGGACATCCTCAGCCACCCCTCGGTGCGCGCACCACGCGAGCTGGACATTGCCGAGCCACCTGCTCCCGACTCCACCTTAGTCGCACTCACCGCCGACAGCGTCGATTGGACCGAGCCATACATAAGTTACCTTGAGCGCCAGGCACTGCCAATGGATGAGGCCAAAGCACGGGCCATCGTGCGCAGATGCAAGTCCTTCACCATTATCAACAATGAGCTATACAAGCGCAGTGTCTCGGGAGTGTTCCAACGATGCGTCGCTACTACGGAAGGGCGCAACATCCTGCGCGACATCCACGCAGGGGACTGCGGCCACCACGCAGGCGCGCGTTCAATCGTCGCCAAGGCCTTTCGTCACGGCTTCTACTGGCCAACAGCCCACGAATGCAGTCGCCCTCGTCCGTTCGTGCGCCGGATGCCAAAAGTATGCAAGCCAGTCGCACATGCCAGGGTCGGCATTGAAGACCATCCCCCTCACCTGGCCCTTCGCCGTCTGGGGCATGGACATGGTGGGCAAGTTCAAAACGGCCCCCGGCGGATACACTCACCTCCTGGTGGCGGTGGACAAGTTCACCAAGTGGGTGGAAGCAAAGCCCATAAAGAAGTGCGACGGGAAGACAGCCACAAAGTTCCTACGCGAGCTTATCTATCGGTATGGCTACCCTCACAGTATCATAACCGACAACGGCACCAACTTCGCGAAGGGGGAAATGGCTGATTTCTGCGAAGAAAAGGGCATCCGACTCGACCTCGCCTCAGTCGCCCACCCCGAGTCGAACGGCCAAGCAGAAAAGAGCCAACCAGAGACTCAAACCGCGCCTCGTCGTGCCCCTAGAGCGCGCAGCCGGTTGCTGGGCAGAGGAGCTCTCTTCAGTACTATGGGGCATCCGCACAACGCCTAACAGGTCAACCGGCTTCACGCCTTTCTTCCTGGTGTATGGCGCCGAAGCCGTCATGCCTACGGACATCGCCTACGACTCGCCTCGGGTCGCCAACTACGCCGAACAAGACAACGAGCGAGCTCGCCAAGATGACGTCGACCTCCTCGACGAGGCCAGAGACCTCGCACTCTCCAGAACCGCCATTTACCAGCAGGACCTCCGTCGCTACCACAGTCGCCGTGTTCGGAGTCGCTCCTTCCAAGTCGGCGACCTGGTACTTCGGTTAATCCAGGACAAGAAAGGGATGCACAAGCTGTCCCCGCCCTGGGAAGGACCATTCGCCGTCAGCCGCGTACTCGGCAACGACTCCTACTACCTCATCGACGTCCGCAAGGACGACAAAGGCGAGCCACTCACCAAAGAGGTGGAGCGTCCCTGGAACATCAACCTCCTCCGACGGTTTTATACCTAAAGGACAAAAATGTAGCCCGACAATTCAGAGGTTAATAAAAGTCGCCGACCATTTCTGATCTCCAGCTTCGACTACCTCACCCTCACCCGCCGGATATTTCATCTCTCATCCCGGTATATACCGGAGTCGCCGCGATAAGCGATTAGGTACTGAGAGACCTCCGGTCGCCGCTGCTGGAAGAGCGAAGTCCATGATCGGCCAAGTAACCGAGCTAACAAGGGCATGACGGAGTGACCGGTCGCAACATCAGGTCCGGCCACCCACCACCCCTTACGCGTCGGGTGAAAACGGCGACTGGAACCCACAGCAGGGCCGCATGCTCGGCCAGCCCCACGGGCCACGGCGACCGCCTCGTGCTACGATATACAGCACAACAATGCCCTCCTCTACCTTAGGCAGGCGACTTGCGTGGCTAAGTACTTCGACTAGGGACCCCGCAAAACGGACCCGCGGCTCGCCAAGGAAAATACGCCCGCAATGACCCCCTTTGGAGTCGCCTAGCGACTGGCTCACCGAGCCACGACGAGTGGCGCGCTACATCCGAACAGCGCAAACTACAACTCACCGCTACTCCACCCATGAGGCTGCTATTTGTACTATAATGACTACGTACTGCGACTGGGGACGCCCAGCTCGAAAAGGAAAACAGTCAAGTCAATAGCCCTCATCGGGGTCGCAAGGCGACTGGCCCGAAGGCCATGGATAGTCGGAACCAACTCCAACACATCGCCACAACAAAAAACGCGAAATTCAAAAGCAACCACCAAGTTATATTTAAGCAAAAGTTATCACTGTATTTACAACTGACACCCGCTCGCGGGAATCCAAGCTCCTTCTTACACGGGACTCAGGAAGCTACGAGGACGACCCCGGAGCCCCCTCTACGACAGGCTCGGCGCCACCATCGCCGTGACGAAAACGGCGTGTACAGCACGACCGGGTACGTCGACAACGAGCCGGCGGCGCGGCATGGAAGAGGCGCTCCGCGGGGAAGTCCACCGGGCCTTGCTCCTTCTCCGCGTCTCCGGCGCCGCTTGGCTGGGGATGTGAGTCTCCAAGTCCGCGGTCGCCAGCACTCGGTCGGCAAAGGGCGCACCGCGTCCATCAGCCGCAGCACTTCGGCAACATCAAACTCGCCATTCTCCGAGGGGAAGCCCGCGTAACCTCCTCCACGTCGAACCCCTCGGAGTAGTGCGCCAGCACCATGCTCAGAGCCATGGTAATACCAACGCGGCAGGAGGAACGACGAAGCCAGTCCACAACAGCAGGAATGTTGGACACGGCCTTGAAGACGGACGACGTGTCCCGCGGCATCACCTCCCGCGGACTCAGGTACTGGAGCGCGGCCAGTATCTCCCCCGCACAGGCGATGATACGCGCGGTCGCGGTCGACAGGCATTCTCGCGGGGTCGCCGTCTCCACGAAGTCGCATGTTCCTGCCATCAAAAACACAAAGGGAAAATGAGAACTCCACCCAAAAGCCAACTCGACATGCTCAGGGACTGGCCCTCGAAGCTGACTCGCCACGCTCGGGGACTGGCCCCCGAGGCCGACTCGCCACGCTCGGGGACTGGCCCCCGAGGCCGACTCGCCACGCTCGGGGACTGGCCCCCGAGGCCGACTCGCCACGCTCGGGGACTGGCCCCCGAGGCCACTCGCCATGCTCGGGGACTGGCCCCCGAGGCCGACTCGCCACGCTCGGGGACTGGCCCCCGAGGCCGACTCGCCATGCTCGGGGACTGGCGGAATAGCTCGACAAGGAAAAACAGCAACTGAGCACAGGAGCTTACCGAGAATCTGCCGCGACATCTCCCGGACGAAGGCCTCGAAGTTGGTCTTCTCGGCTTGTACCGCCAGGACGGTGCCTTCGGACGCTTCCTTTTGCAGCCAACTCCTTGGCGTGCTGCTGCTTCAAGGCCGCAATCTCCTCCCGCAGAGACGCGGCAGCCCCACGCGCGGAGTCCCGCGCCCGTCGCGGCCGTCGCTTCCCCTTGTACTCGGTGATGACGTCTTCCAGTTCCGGCCCTTCTGCTCCAGGACCTTGGTCAGATCAGCCACCTCCGCTGTCGCCTTTTCCGGGCCTCTTCGGCCTGCGTCGCCCGGAAGTCGGCTTCGCGGTAGAAAGACTCCTTGACGAATCCTTCCCGAGCCTCGGCAAGAGCCTTCTCCTGCGCCTCTGCTGCCAAAAATAGAAAATGGTGAGAACTGAAAGCTCATCCAAGAACAGCGATACCGAAAGAGGAAGGCGAGTGGGCGCGACTTACTGCCCAGGGCAATCAACTTGCGGTTCTTTTGAGCCGCCTCTTCCACGAGCGTGGTTAATCTCTTAACCTCCGCCTGCAAAAATTCAAGAACAATGCAAAAGGTCAACAAAAGGAAACAAACAAAAGGAGACTCGACTCGCCCCTTCAGACCAAGTCGACCCTCGGGGACTGGGGGCGACTAGACTAAGAGTTCAGAAACACTCACCGCGTATGCTTCACCAAGTGCCGTATGGAGCTCGGCGAAGGTCAAGGTAGAAGGCGGCGGGTGGCGCGACCCGGTCACCTCTCCAGCCTGCGTCACCGCCTCAGTCGACGGCGCCTCGACCACCCGAGTGTCGGCGTCATCAGGTGGGACTCGGTCCCTGGCAGCCTTGGACCGGCGCTCCTTCGATGGCTCCGAGAGACCGCCCTTCTCAACGACGATATCCTCGACCTCGGGCGCTTCCTGCTCCTTGGTCGACTCGACGGCTGCCGACCCCTTCTCCACCATGGGCGAAACGGAGTCCGACCCGGTCGCTGCACTCGCCATCCCCATGAGCCATGCTGGGTAGAGGGAAGACCTTGGCGGTGGACTCGGCGTGGCGGGCTCCCACTTTCTCAGCTTGGCTCGCGGCGGCAGGCTCTTCCGGAGCCGACCCCGCGCCCCCAAGATCGGACGGCGATGCTTTCTTCTCTGCGGCTTTCTTCTCGCCTCAGCCGCCTTTGTGGCCGCTGCCCCAGCCACGGCCGGTTTCACCAAGGTCTTCTTCTTGGACCTACAGGGAAGCAAGGTGAATCGACACCCAATCCCGCCACAAGGAGAGTAAGTCTGGCGAGGAACACTTACTTCACGGTGGGGATTGCTCTAACGCCGGGGCCGGCCCGAGCTCCCGCATCAATCGCATCCTTCAGAGGACGCTGAAGCCTCATAGATCCCTCCAGGAGAGTGGGGCGCAGGCGCTTCGACAGCGGCTCGGCCCCTTCCTTGGAAGGTTCCGCCTCGCTCTCCGGACGCGAGGTCGCCTCCTCCTCGGCCGCCCTGGGACGAGGACCCGACATTCCTCTTCGTCCCGCGCGGGAGTCTGATGAAGTCTCGCGCCTCGGAGTCCGACTCGGTGCGCTCCTCCTCGTCATCGACCTCCTCCTCTTCACCTTCGGTCATTTCTGGTGGTTCCTTCCCGGCGAGGGGGAAGGTGGTCGGCGATTTTGCCCACGCTGCATTTGAATCAAGGAAACAAGTCAGAAATGAGAAAATGAGGCCGATCCACGCGAGCCCCTATTCTAAAATGATAGGGCGCCGGGGTTTCTTCAGAATAAGGCTGCAGGCCGCCTTCGAAGGAGGTGAAAGTGGCCGTAGTGACCTTGGCGAGCGCCTTCCGGTACTCGCCCTCGTCCCACTCGGTCGCCGTCGACCGGGTGCGTCGTTTTGCCCCCGGTACTCCCACATGGGGTGAGCCGGCACCGCAGGGGGATTAGCCGCCGCCAAGCCAGCAGTTGTACATATCAACCGCCGTCAGGCCACTATCTTTCAGCGCCTGGATCGCTTGGCGCATCTCCTTCACCACCTCCTCCTGCTCGCGCGGCAGCGACCGGACATTAAGGCGCCGCGGGACGCTTGGCTCGGGGCTGTACTGAGGAATGCAGACCTCGCCGGAGGAGTGTACTCCTTGGCATAAAACCAGAAGCGGCGCCACAGTGACTGCGCCTTCTTGGGAAGCGCCATGTCGATGAAGCTCTCCCGGACTTCACCTGGAAGGTGATCCCGCCGTTCGGGATGAGAGCTTCGCTGTTCTTGCTGGCCCGAGTCGCCCGCCCGTGGAAGATGGACACCCACAGCGGGAAGTATGGCGGACAGCCCAAGTAGCATTCGCACAACGCCACGAACAGAGAAATCTGTTGGACGCTGTGCGGCCCGAGGTCGGAGACCTTGATGTTGTAAAAGGCCAGCAGCTGCCGGAGGAAATCAGAAGTGGGGAGAGCGAACCCGCGATCAAGGAAGCTCAGGAAGAGCACGAACTCCCCAGGCCGCGGGAGGGGCTCCACCTCGTTCGCCGGCGGAACCCGCCACCGCTCCTTGTTGAACTCGGGGATGACCCCGGACGCAACGTACGGGAGGAGAGACTCCCGCGTGACCTTCGACTTACCCCAGCCCTTCGCCGCCATGGATACGTATGAAGTTTGGAATGGAGGTGAGATGGGAACAAGATGGGAGAAGAGTGTGGAGGAGTGACGAACCCTAATCCAGGGGTGATCCTTTATACCACCCGCACTCGCCCAGATTAAGGATGAAATCTGTTCGTTAAATCGTCCCGGAATCGCCGCCCCGCAATCAACGGTCGAGATCCGCGCCGGTTCCGGCTGAGTAGCCGTTAAACTAGCCGTTAGCGGTCACGTCAGACCCAACGGTCAAACAGCATGCAAGTGGTTCACGCCTCGGTCAACGTGAAATCCGGCCGTTGGCTCCTCCACGTGTCTTCATGGTAAATGCGCGCCGGCGGTCCACGACGGTGGCGGCGCCGGCCGTCCTCGTCCCGGCCCTCGCCGACGGCTCACACCGATTGGCATACGCCGACTGGCTCTCACCCGGTTCCCGGCTCATGCTGATTGGCCTACGCCGACTGGCTCGTTTCGACGCCTCTTGTTTCACGATTGCTTCTTCTATTTCAGGAGCCCGTCGCCGATTCCACTCGACCCATCGTCAAGCCTCTTCGCTCCTTGCCTCAAGCCCGCGCTAAATCCACGACGCGCTCGGGGACTACTGATGGGGATACACCCAAGGGGGTGGGTCGCCAGTCCCACTCGCTGTGAAGATGAAGGCCCAGGTGGACTGCCAGTCGCCCAAGCGACTGGGCCCAAAGGCGACTGGGCTGTGATCCCAAGGAGAAGATCTGTGCGACTGGATTAGAAGATTACTTTAGGGGGGTTAACGAATCCCGGGTTAATAGCAACGAATATGATTTGGAGTTATCGCCATGTAACCCTAAGTCGGGGGTGTCTATATAAACCCCCGAGCTTAAACCCTAGAGGACACCTTACTCGAGATCCAATCTCCCCCTGTAAGCTCTCGGCGTAGCCGCCGACTGAGCCCCCCCATTGTAATTCTCCACTGAGCAATAAGATCTAGCAGGACGTAGGCCTTTTACTCTCCGGAGGGGCTGAACCTGGGTAAAACCCTTGCGTCTCTTGCACCTCGACCCGTAGATGGCGATGTTCCCTTCCCCTCGCATCAACGAAGTGCTACCCCCCGTAGCATCTGCCGTGGCCACATCCACGACAGATAACAATGAGTCTCTTCGAGTTTTGGTGCAGAATTGCAAAATTGAGAAGCTGAAGCTGAAGGAGATCCTTATGAAGCGCGAGAAGAAGCCATCACCATCATCACCGAAGGAGTAATTCATCATCGGTATTGGCATCCCCTTGGTTTGTTCCAAGCTTGGGGGAGTGCCGCGGTATCACATTATCACTACCTTTATCTTTTATTATCAAGTAGTGTCATATCATGAGTAGGGAAGTTATCATATAGAATAGTATGCAATGTGGAAGTATCTCTCTTAGTTGGTTATCTATGTATCCGTTGGTGTGAGTTATCGTTATGGAATATTAATGAGAAGTCTTATCATTTACTTTTTGCACACCTTATTTTAGTTTGCAATCTCCATTATATGATTACTCTTGACATGAGTATTGATATCACTTTGGGAGCATCAAGTAAATCTATTTGGTTTTGGCAAACTTAGCATTGGTCAATAGCAACAACACCCTGATGTTTGAATAGAAGAGAGAAATACACTTAGATATATTACTCTATTATCTCTATGCTAATGAGTTTAATATTCTGAAGTTAAAATTGCTTGTGCTTATGAGAAAGATGCATGATTGTTTCTATCATATGTATATTTGTTTGTTTCCCTCAACCTTTATGCTTGCTATCAAACCTTGCTAGCCAAAGACCTGTATCGAGAGGAGATGCTTCTCATACATCCATAACCTTAGACCAAACCTATGCCATTTGTGTCCACCATACCTACCTACTACATGGTATTTTCTGCCATTCCAAGTAAATACTTCATGTGCTACCTTTAAATTATTCAAATTATTACTCCTTATTTGTGTCAATGTTTTATAGCTCATGAGGAAGTATGTGGTGTTTTATGTTTCAATCTTGTTGGGCGGACTTTCACCAATGGACTAGTGGCACATCCACTTATCCAATAATTTTGCAATAAGAGCTGGCAACGGGGTTCCCAGCCCCAATTAATAACTTTCATTAATAATTCTCTTCACATGTTTTGCCCTGATTTATCAGTAAGCAACTTAATTTTGCAATAGACACTCCTCCATGGTATGTGAATGTTGGAAGGCACCCGAGGATTCGGTTAGCCATGGATTGAGAAAGCCAAGGTTGGGGGAGTGTCATCCTTAATAAAACTAAAATACATGTGTAAACAAAAGAGAAGGGGGATGATCTACCTTGCTGGTAGAGATGCCGTCCCTCATGGGAGCCGCTCTTGGAAGGTTCGTTTGGCAAGGGGGTTAGAGTGCCCGCTACCATTCGTTGACAACAACAAACACCGCTCAAAATCTTACTTTTATGCTCTTTATATGATTTCAAAACTTGAAAAGCTCTAGCACATGATTTAATCCCTGCTTCCCTCTGCGAAGGGCCTATCTTTTACTTTTATGTTGAGTCAGTAAACCTATTTCCCTCTATCTCAAGCAAGCAATTGAGTTGTTGTGAACCAACCATTTATGCTATGATTCAGTTAATCATGTCTTTTATACTTTCTTGTTTAGTACAAATTTTATCTGAATGAATATGACTTTGAAGTTATCAATGATTATGAGGAGATTGTTATGATTGAATATGAAAGCCCAGCTATAAAATTCTTATATGAAAGCTTTGCTTAGAAGTACAATCCGTTAGTAGTTCTCTGACCAAGAACAAAGTTTGCCATCACCAACTATGATTTCTCATGCACCTTTACTTGTGATTTCTCTTTACTTATTTCAAGATGAGTTATATGAGGAAGTTGTTTACTAAAATGTCTTGTGTGAATGAATATGATGCTTCTTGTCCGTATTTTATTTATCGACTCTTCACTCCATAAACATGTGGTCTTGTTTATCGAGCTCAGTTTCGCTTGGGGACAAGCGAGGTCTAAGCTTGGGGGGAGTTGATACGTCCAATTTGCATCACTATTTTGTATCATAATTTGCTGTTATTCATTGATATATTTCATATTGGGACACAATACTTATGTTATTTCATCTATTTTGCATGTTTCATCATTATTGGAGGATCAAGCACCGGAGCCAGGATTCTGCTGGAAAAAGCACCGTCAGAACGCAATATTTCGGAAGATCAACTGTGGAAGGAAATTACACGTAAATTCCTATTTTTCCAGATGACGGAGGGAGCCAGAAGGGGGAGCAGAGAGGGCTCAAGGTGGGGCCAGACCACAGGCCGGCGCGGCCCATGGCCTGGCCGCGCCACCCTGTGGTGTGGGGGCCCCACAGCCCCTTTCGCCTCCTTTTCTTCGCGTACTCCTTCGTCCCAAAAACCTAAGCCACAGAGGGAACCTCACGGAGAGTTACAGCCGCCTCTGCGGGGCGGAGAACACCGAGAGAGAAAAGAGCTCTCCGGCGGGCAGGAATCCGCCGGGGAAATTCCCTCCCGAGGGGGAAATCGACGCCATCGCCATCGTCATCGAGCTGGACATCATCTCCATCATCATCATCATCATCTCCACCATCTACACCGCCATCACCACCGCTGCACATCGTCACCGCTGTAACAATTTGGGTTGGATCTTGATTGTTTGATAGGGGAAACTCTCCCGGTGTTATTCTCTACTTGTTATTGATGCTATTGAGTGAAACCATTGAACCAAGGTTTATGTTCAGATTGTTATTCATCATCATATCACCTCTGATTGTATTCCATATGATGTCTCGTGAGTAGTTCGTTTAGTTCTTGAGGACATGGGTGAAGTCTAAATGTTAGTAGTGAACTATGGTTGAGTAATATTCAATGTTATGATATTTAAGTTGTGGTGTCATTCTTCTAGTGGTGTCGTGTGAACGTCGACTACACGATACTTCACCATTTATGGGCCTAGGGGAGTGCATCTTGTATTCGGTTGCTAATTGCGGGGTTGCCGGAGTGACAGAAACCTAAGCCCCCGTTAGTATATCGATGCAAGAGGGATCGCAGGATCTCAGAGTTTAAGGCTGTGGTTAGATTTATCTTAATTACTTTCTTGTAGTTGCGGATGCTTGCAAGGGGTATAATCACAAGTATGTATTAGTCCTAGGAAGGGCGGTGCATTAGCATAGGTTCACCCACACAACACTTATCAAAACAATGAAGATTATTTAGCCACATGAAGCGAAAGCACTAGACTAAAATCCCCGTGTGTCCTCAAGAACGTTTGGTCATTATAAGTAAACAAACCGGCTTGTCCTTTGTGCTAAAAAGGATTGGGCCACTCGCTGCAATTATTTCTCTCGCATTTTACTTACTCGTACTTTATTCATCTGTTACATCAAAACCCCTTGAATACTTGTTTGTGAGCATTTACAGTGAATCCTTCATCGAAACTGCTGCCAACACCTTCTGCTCCTCGTTGGGATCGACATTCTTACTTATCGAAGATACTACGATACACCCCTATACTTCTTGAACTCGGAGCCGTTGTCACTTCTTATTGCCATAATGAGGAGGTTGTGTTGGCGTTGCACCTCGGTAGCAAAGTCAATGAATATTTGTTGAGTCTCATCTTTCGTCTTGAGAAAGTAGACCCAAGTGTATCTTGAGTAATCATCAACAATCACCAAGCAATGTTTCTTCGCACCAAGACTTGCATGAGTAACGGGACCAAAGAGATCCACATGAAGGAGCTCCAAGATCCTCTTGGAAGAGATGATAGTCTTGCTTGGATGCGGAGAGTCATGCATTTTGCCTTCAACACAAGCCCTACAAACACGATCTTTGGCAAAAGAAACATTTTCCATTAGTCCCACAATATGGTTCCCCTTGTGAAGACTTTGCAAAGTTCTCATGTTGACATGGGCTAGGCGGCGATGCCACAACCAACCCACATCCGCCTTTCCGAATAGGCACATCGCACTTGAAGTGGTGGTCCCCGAAAAGTCCACCACATACAAGTTATGTTCGCGATACCCAACGAAAGCGACTTTTAGAGTCTTGCTCCACAAGAGGACCACAATATCATTATCAATAAAGATGGCGAAACCCATCTTGCCAAGGGCGGAAACGGAAAGCAAATTGTAACCAAGGGTTTTGACAAGCATGACATCCACAAGTGTTATGTTGTGTGCAACCACAACCTTGCCAAAACCCAATACCTCGGATGTAGAATTATCGCCAAAGGAGACGGTGATATTGTTTATGTTGGGCCTCAACTCCTTGACGAGGTTCTTGCCGCCGGTCATATGACTTGTACATCCACTATCAAGTACCCATTTTGAACCTCCGGCGGCATAGTCCTACATGAGATCAATGCTTGGATTTAGGTACCCATTTCTCAATGGGTCCTCTTTTGTTAGCAACAAGGGTCTTTGGGACCCAAATAGACCAAGCAACATAACCATCATATGGGCCAACATATTTAGCATAAACATCACCATAATAATCTTTGAATAAAACATAGTGAGGGTTAGCATTTCCCGCATCATCATCATTAATGGTTTTGCCCTTAGGGGCTTCACCATTAGTGATATCTTTCTTCTTCTCTTGTGCGGGCTTGGCCTTTTGCTTGTTTGCCTTCTTTGCCTTGGCTCCATAACCAAGGCCCTCCTTCCCATTGTTTGATCTTTGCTTACTCAAGAGATCATCCAAAGAAAGTTTACTTTGGGGAGAGGAGGCCTTAGCAAGTTCATCCTTCAACCTAGCATTTTCCTCAATAATATTTGCATGATCACATGAAGGGGTAGAGGAACTAGGCACATCATATGAAGCAAGCCTAATTTGAAGTTGCTCATTTGACTTGGATAGGAGAGCGTATTCACTCTTCAAAGCTTTGTGAGCTTTGTCTAGTTCATCTAGATCCTTCACAAGTTTCTCATGATCAACACCAAATTGGGCCATTTCCTTTTTAAGCAATTTAGTCTTAGCCCTAGCATGATCTCTAGCTTTAGTGAGCTTGTTAATTTCATCTTGAGGCTCTTCAAGATTTTCTAGCCTCTCCTCAAGAGAAGCTATAGTTTCTTGACTTTCCTCAAGAGCATTTTTAAGAGCATGGATTTCAAGAGAGTCTTCTCTCTCTATTTGACCCTTTTTCTCAAGAGTAGCATTTTGTTGAGCTAAACGAGCCATGAGGTTTGAAACATGCTTTTTGTTGTTACCTTGTAGGTTAAAAATGAATTCATCAAACTCTAGCATTTCTTGTTTCACTTTTAGACTAGCATCATCAACCCCTAGATCACTTGATATGTTAGGCATAGAGGGGCTAGGAGATGATACCTCGGAGGATTTGGCCATGAGACAACTTTCTTCCTCCACATGAATGATCTCATTGGGGGATTCACTTGGTGATGAAGAGTTAGTGGAGAGGGAGGCAAGAGCGACCAATCCATTAGAGGTTGCATCTTCTTCATCATCACCATCATCATCTCCGGAGGTATATTCTTCTTGAGTTGATAGCACAATAGATGTGTCCAAGGAGGATTTTGCCATGAAGCAATGTGCATTCTTGATATGAGGATTCTCATTGGGGGATTCAAAGAGAGATGAAGAGGGAATGTTGGTAGTGACAATGGCGGCCACTTCCTTTGAGCTTTCTCCTTCATCATCACTAGAGCTTTCAACTTCATCGGTAGAATACTCTTCCCTAGTCACTAGCACAACTCTTGGAGGCCTCTTGCCCTTCTTGGTCTTGTTGTTGTAGAATTTCTTGTTGGGGGCTTTTGAATATTTGCCCTTTGTGTCTTTGCTCTTGTCCTTGGGAATGAGCCTTCCATTATGAAGCTCTCTATTCTCATAGGGGCATTCGGCAATGAAGTGGCGCTTGTCATCACAATTGTAGCATGACCTTGTCTTTGGACCAAAGCTAGTGAACCCACTTTTGTGGTTTCTCTTGATGTTGTCTTCCTTGGCCTTGGAGGGATCAACCCAAAATGACTTTGCATGGAAGGCCATGTGATCATGATAGTGGCATTCCAAATCTTCCGGATAGGACATACTCCAAGATGCCCTATATTGTTCTTGAGGGTACACTTCTTCAACGGGGTTGACCACCAAGGCAAGATTGTTCCCTTTTGCCATACCAATGGCACGATTGCGAGAATCATGAGAGTTTTGCTCGAGCACCTTGAGGGCTTGCATCTCGTGCACGGCATCTTGAGATGAGAGAGAGGAATAGCATTCTCTCCCAACAAGGGTCTTGACATCAATGGGTACAAACGGCATCATGCATTCAATGTACTTCTCCTTGATCCAAGAGTCATTGATGTGGGTGGCACCACTAAGCCGGAAGGCATCGGCAACGATGAGGAGTCTTCCATACATGACTTGATGATCTTCATCCGGTAGCCTCATGAATCCTTCGGCTTGATTCCGAAGAGCATTATACTTGTTCCTTCTCGTGCTCTCACTTCCAATGCAACTAGCGGCCAAACCATCCCAAGCTTCCTTGGCGGTGGTGTAGTTCCGAACACGAGGCAGCTCTTGTGTCCCCACACTAGTTTGAATCATGTGCAAGGCGGTGTTGTTGAGTTGACTATCAACCGCTTCTCTTCTAGTCAACTTGTCGGGGTTGTAGGGCTTGAAGCCTTCCAAGATGATTCTCCAAAGTTCATTGGAGGCACTGCAAACATGAGAGCGAAACTCAAATTGCCAAGTATCGAAATTATCAACGGAAAACTTAGGTGGGTCGCCTCGGATGTTCAAATGGGGATGGGGAACCGGTATATCGGGAGATAGAAAAGGTGGAGCTACTCGATTGTAGCTCTCACCTCCACTAGTTCCACTAGGAGATGCAATGGGAGATTTGATAGTGTTTAAGTTATCACCTTCCACGGGTTTGGTAGAGGAGGGTAATGCCGAAGCACCTCCCTCTTCTAACACACCCGTGTCCTTTACCTCTATGACGGGATCCCTAGGAAGGACCGGAGTCATAAGCTCGGAAATCAGTTTTCTCATGCTTTCCATTTGAGCGTCCATGGAGGATCTCAACGAATTGATGTCCTCCATGGTGACCAACTTACCGGCCTCTTCCGGAGGCACATCGTCCGGCATACTCTTAGGCGGTTAAGCCCGAAATAAGAGCCGAGGCTCTGATACCAATTGAAAGGATCGTATGCCGCACCTAGAGGGGGGTGAATAGGTGCTAACCAATTTTTAGTTCTTTTTCAATTTAGGTTTGACACAAAGGTAAATTCTCTAGATATGCAACTAAGTGAATTTACCTATATGACAAGGTTATCAACTAAGCAAGATATAGCTACGCAATATATAGGAGATAGAGTGGGATAGAGGTAACCGAGAGTGGAGCACGCGATGACACGGAGATGATTCCCGTAGTTCCCTTCCTTTGCAAGAAGGTACGTCTACGTTTGGAGGAGTGTGGTTGCTACGCAAGCCAAACCAACAGCCACGAAGGCTTCACTCAGATCTCCTGTGAGCAACGCCACGAAGGCCTAGCCCACTTCCACTAAGGGATTTCCTCGAGGCGGAAACCAGGCCTTTACAAGGTTCTTGGGGCACACATCCACAACTGAATTGGAGGCTCCCAAATCTGTAACAATACAACAATCAACAACAACACATCAACACAAATCAACTAGGGAACCAAATAGGAACACTAGCATGAGATCCCTCAAACAAATGAGGGGGAAATGAAAAACGCTTCGGTGAGGATGTAGATCGGTGGCTTCTCCTTCGAATCTCCAAAGATCAAGAGCTTTGGTTGGGGGAGGAAGGAGATCTTGCAAATCTTGTGTTTCTTGAGGTGGCTCTAATGGTGGTGAAGCTTGGCAGATTTCTTGTGCAATGATTGAGCAAAGGGGAAAGGAAGAAGAAGAGGGGTATAAATACCCCTCCCCAAAATCCAGCCGTTGAGCCTTCCGGGGGGCCGGATAATCCGGCCTAAGTTAGGGCCGGATAATCCGCCCCCGATAATCCGGCCTCCTGGTACAAAACCAGGACAATGTCCGGGCAAATGTCCGGCCCCATACAGAGCTGCTTTTCCTCAAGTCCTTAGCCGTTTTCGAGGGGGCCGGATATTCTTGAAATGTCCGGCCCGGATAATCCGGCCCTGGGACAAAACCAGGACAATATCCGGGCAAATGTCCGGCCCATACCAGAGCCACTCTTCTTCAGGTCCTTAGCCATTTTTCGAGGGGGCCGGATATTTCCGAAATGTCCGGCCCGGATAATCCGGCCCTGGGACAAAACCAGGACAATATCCGGGCAAATGTCCGGCCCCTATACTGAGCTGCAATTCCTCAAGTCCTTAGCCGAAAAACTGGGGGCCGGATATTTTGGAAATATCCGGCCCGGATTATCCGGCCTGATGAACTTTTTGCTGATTCTTTTTGACAGCACTGACCACATCCAACACACATACAAATGTATCTATATAATCCCTGTACCACTTAACCAAACATTAGTATATCACGTATATTGACATCAAACACTCAAAACATAATATGAGAGATGTTCTTTCACGAGGGTAGTGCCGTAGATCGGGAAGACGAGGGTATTGCCGTAGAAACCCATGCCATTGTCGCCGACAGGTCGGGGCCACCAAACGTTTCCCGCGATTTTCTCTCATCCGGAGTCCCCGAGCGCTCCCCGGGGGGCCGGGGATGGCCTGGGCTCTCCGGACGGATGAAAGGCCTAATCCGGACGAAAACGAGGAACCGGGGGCGCGACTGGGCGTTTTCGTCCATCCGGATGACAAATCGCCGTCCGGGGCCTCGTGGGAGACGGCTGGAGATGCTCTTAGACGATGCGTAACCCTTTGCTTGCCCAATCCTTGAGGAGTGTCTAAGGCCATCCATGTTGTTGAAAGATGAGTTTGAGCTACTAAGGGCACCTGACCAATGACAAGAAACGTGACAAGCCTTATTTGAAAAATTAACTGTTGATCACAATAGAGCAGAATAGCAAGGAACAAAGGAAACCAATGTTGATTCTACCATTTGTACATAGCGATTGCTAAAGAACTATTAAGTAAACAGATGCCAGTTCTTCATTAAACAACACAACACATCAAATTATGAACCTATATCCTGGTAAAAGTTAAATGCAGATAAAAGACACTTGAGGCATGTGTAGCAAGACTGTTGGAAAACAATATTGACTATAACATTTATTTATTTATACATAGCGCACAGATTTATTAACTAAATAGATGGCTGGTCAAACATTACAACAACCAACCAATAAAATCCAAAATTTTGTACTTGGGAACCCATTTAGGACCTATACAATTGACATGTGTGTGAACGTTTGTATCTCAAACTAACGGGAGTGGTGTTTTGGAACATGGAGCATATGCTCCCTCTATTTTGAAATGCATCTTACACATATTTTGAATTTCAAAAAAATTGAAACAAAAAATTCGCATGTACATCTTCTCGTGCTACACGCTTAAAAAGTTGCGACTTGTCATGTGACGTGTGTAAAAAAGACAAAACTCAATGCTAAAAATAATGCTTTTCACAAGATAAGTTTTCTCTTTTTTACATAGACCACAAAAAATATTGATTTTTCGTGAAACTTGACGAACGAACATATATTATGAAGATGTACATGTAAAAGTTAAATTTTTTGACATTTTGAAATATGATTTTTTGTAGAGGGAGCATATGCACCCGGGAGCCAAATTGAATTTCCGGAAACTACTTCAGAACTTAGAAGTACAAATAATAAAGTAAAGTAACCAAGATGCAGTACTATCATGCAGGAGCGTCTAGTCAGGGGTGCAAACCGAGTGTTGCTGTGATACTTGTCCATTCCTGCACACACACACATACGTACAAAAACCATACTAACACATTGCAACACACTTTGGTCAGAAACAATATGATAGGCTGTGAGAGTAGCATGTTCACCCCGCAAGTAATCCTGAAACTAGTGACATATACATATTCTGGAAGCATTTTTAGTAAATTCACAATAAACCTCAAAATTAGCAGATTAGCGGACAAACACCCACTCATAGATCGCAATACCGATCATGTGATCCGATCCACTGTTGGGATATACCATATGTAGCAAGATTGATGGAAAACAACGTCGATTGTCCCATTTATTTGTACATAGAACTTGCACATCAGAGATTTATAAACTAAACAGATGGCTGTTCTACATTAAACAACACATGGCATCAATTTATGAACCAATATACTGATAAAAATTAGATATAGACCAAATCCACTTGAGGCATGTGTTGCAAGACTAGTGGAAAACAATGTTGATTTTACTATTTATTTGTACACAGAAATTGCATGGAGAAGGCTTATTAACTAAACAGATCGCTGTTGCTTATTAGTACTCAACAAATCAATTCGCAAACCTACACAAAACAACTTCAGAACTTACATACATAGAAACTACTTTAGAACTTAAGAAGATTTATACATATATTGTTTGGAATACAGATCAAGTGATGCCTTTTAGTGAATTCCCAGTAAATAAATCTGAAAGTAAGCAGATTAGCGGATAAACGCCAACCCATTAAGGCCTTGTTTGGTACTAGTGTTTCAGTGGGGATTAGTGGGGATAATACTCTAGAGTATTGGGTGAATTTCTGTTGTCATCCAATCCCCACAAAACCCCATCCCCAACACTAGTGTAGGGGTAGAGGATTGGGGATTGATAAAGAATACACTAAATTTTGCGGAAAAGTAGGGATAAGTGGGGATTAAACTCGCTCATACTCTAGCACCAAACATGTATTGGGGATAAGTGGGGATTTAAAGTTTGGAGCGGATTATCCCTGCTAATCCCAGTAAAACTCTAGTACCAAACAAGCCCTAAAACAGATCGCACGAAACTGATGTTCGGAAATGAAATGTTTCGGTGTGCGGATGGCGGACCTTGGAAAGATAGAGATTTGTAATCTTACGGGTTGGGTACGAAACCCTCCCGAACTCTGTAAACTTGTGTATACGAAACCCTCGGCTCCGCCTCCTATATAAGGGGGAGTCGAGGGACAAAGAAAGGATCGAATCTTGTCAACAGAACCCTAGTTTTCATAATCGTCGAGTACTTTTCGGCTGAAACCTTCGAGATCTACTTGCCCTCTACTTCTAACAAAACCCTAGTCTACAATCTGTAGGCATTGACAAGTTAATCCTTTTTCACTGGTCCAGCGACCACAGGATCTCGACACAGGGTGCTCGCTGGCTTTGCTCCAAGAGGAGGTTGCGGAGGGCGAAATTATTCCCGCTCTTCCACAGCAGCAATTTCGCCAACCACCATTTTTTCGCCCAACACATGCAACTATGTTGACAACACAATCAAGACCATCAACGCCACATCTCTGAGGACCGCCGAGGTACGGAAGCATCCCGTGCTCAGACGGATAGCAGCAAAATTGCAGAACTGCGTAGGTCTGTGTTTCAAGTGCGGCGAGAGATGGGGGAAGGAGCACGTATGTCCAGCACAAGTCCAGATGCATGTTGTCGAGGAATTACTGGCAATACTGAAGAAATTATGGGCAAGGGAGAAGAAATGTATACAACTCCCAGTTCACCAGAAATTCTGTGTGCATTGTCACTCCAAGCAATCTCAGGAACAGATGCCCCTACAGTCGTTCAGATCCATGCCTGGATTCAAGGGAAGGAAATATTATTACTCGTTGACTCAGGCAGTACGACTTCTTTCATAAATGATCAACTGGCTAGTCACATGAGCAATATTCAGAAACTGCCATCTCGTTGTAGAGTTAAAGTAGCTGATGGGTCAGAAATGTTGTGCACAGAATTTGTGTCTGGTTGCAAATGGATCTCCCAAGGCCATGAATTCTCTACAGATTTCAAAATTCTCAAGTTGGGAGTGTATGATGCAATCCTATGCTTGGATTGGCTCAAACAACACAGCCCCATGAAGATAGACTGGCAGAGGCAATTGTTCGAAGTCACTACTGAGAAGGGACACATTAACTTGCAAGGAGTAAATTCTTCATCTCTTGCAGTAGAAACAATATCAGCAACTGAACTACTGTCTGCATGCAAGTCAGGTGCAGTAGCTCACATGATTCATTTATGCACTTTACAGGCAGACAGTGCAACAACATTTGTGTCATTGCCTAGCCAGATACAACAGTTACTGGATGATTATGCTGATATTTTCACTGAACCACAAGGATTACCCCCTCGTAGAGAGTGTGATCACAGGATTCCTTTGGTTGCAGGGTGATACGTCTCCAACGTATCGATAATTTCTTATGTTCCATGCTACTTTATTGATGATACCTACATGTTTTATGCACATTATATGTCATATTTATGCATTTTCTGGAACTAACCTATTAACAAGATGCCGAAGAGCCAGTTGCTGTTTTCTGCTGTTTTGGTTTCAGAAATCCTAGTAAGGAAATATTCTCGGAATTGGACGAAACTTTCGCCCAGGGTCCTATTTTTGCACGAAGCTTCCAGAAGACCGAAGAGATAACGAAGTGGGGCCACGAGGCAGCCAGGAGCTAGGGCGGCGCGGCCCAAGCCCTGGCCGCGCCGGCCTACCCCCTGGGCTCCTCGTGTGGCCCCCCGCGTTGCCCTTCCGCCTACTTAAAGTCTCCGTCGCGAAACCCCCAGTACCGAGAGCCACGATACGGAAAACCTTCCAGAGACGCCGCCGCGAATCCCATCTCGGGGGATTCAGGAGATCGCCTCCGGCACCCTGCCGGAGAGGGGATTCATCTCCCGGAGGACTCTACACCGCCATGGTCGCCTCCGGAGTGATGAGTGAGTAGTTCACCCCTGGACCATGGGTCCATAGCGTAGCTAGATGGTCGTCTTCTCCTTGTTGTGCTTCATTGTTGGATCTTGTGAGCTGCCTAACATGATCAAGATCATCTATATGTAATACTATATGTTGTGTTTGTCGGGATCCGATGGATAGAGAGTACTATGATTATGGTGATTATCAATCTATTGTTTATGTGTTGTTTATGATCTTGCATGCTCTCCGTTATTAGTAGAGGCTCTGGCCAAGTTTTTACTTTAACTCCAAGAGGGAGTATTTATGCTCGATAGTGGGTTCATGCCTTCATTGACACCTGGGACAGTGACAGAAAGTTCTAAGGTTGTGATGTGCTGTTGCCACTAGGGATAAAACATTGATTCTATGTCTAAGGATGTAGTTGTCGATTACATTACGCACCATACTTAATGCAATTGTCTGTTGCTTAGCAACTTAATACTGAATGGGGTTCGGATGATAACCTGAAGGTGGACTTTTTAGGCATAGATGCAGTTGGATGGCGGTCTATGTACTTTGTCGTAATGCCCAATTAAATCTCACTATATTTATCATATCATGTATATGCATTGTTATGCCTTTCTCTATTTGTCAATTGCCCGACTGTAATTTGTTCACCCAACATGCTTTTATCTTATGGGAGAGACACCTCTAGTGAACTGTGGACCCGGTCCTATTCTTTACATAGCATACAATCTGCAATTGTGTTTTACTATTTTCTTTGCAAACATCTTCCACTCGATACGCTTAATCCTTTGTTACAGCAAGCCGGTGAGATTGACAACCTCACTGTTTCGTTGGGGCAAAGTACTTTGGTTGTGTTGTGCAGGTTCCACGTTGGCGCCGGAATCCCTGGTGTTGCGCCGCATCACATTTCGCGACCATCAACCTTCAACGTGCTTCTTGGCTCCTCCTGGTTCGATCAACCTTGGTTTCTTTCTGAGGGAAAACTTGCCACTGTGCGCATCATACCTTCCTCTTGGGGTTCCCAACGGACGTGTACATTTACGCGCATCAAGCCTTTTTCTGGCGCCGTTGCCGGGAGATCAAGACACGCTGCAAGGGGAGTCTCCACTTCTCAATCTCTTTACTTTGTTTTTGTCTTGCTTTATTTTATTTACTACTTTGTTTGCTGCACTAAATCAAAATACAAAAAAATTAGTTGCTAGTTTTACTTTATTTATTGTCTTGCTCTCTATATCAAAAACACAAAAAAATTAGTTACTTGCATTTACTTTATCTAGTTTGTTTTATTTACTGTTGCTAAAATGAATACCCCTGAAAATACTAAGTTGTGTGACTTCACAAATGCAAATAATAATGATTTCCTATGCACACCTATTGCTCCACCTGCTACTACAGCAGAATTCTTTGAAATTAAACCTGCTTTACTAAATCTTGTCATGAGAGATCAATTTTCTGGTGCTAGTTCTGATGATGCTGCTGCCCATCTCAATAATTTTGTTGAACTTTGTGAAATGCAAAAGTATAAAGATGTAGATGGTGATATTATTAAATTGAAAGTGTTTCCTTTCTCATTAAGAGGAAGAGCTAAAGATTGGTTGCTATCTTTGCCTAAGAATAGTATTGATTCATGGACTAAATGCAAGGATGCTTTTATTGGTAGATATTATCCTCCCGCTAAAATTATATCTTTGAGAAGTAGCATAATGAATTTTAAGCAATTAGATACTGAACATGTTGCTCAAGCATGGGAGAGAATGAAAACTTTGGTAAAGAATTGCCCAACCCATGGACTGGCTACTTGGATGATCATCCAAACCTTCTATGCAGGACTAAATTTTTCTTCGCGGAATTTATTGGATTCAGCTGCTGGAGGTACCTTTATGTCCATCACTTTGGGGGCGGCTACAAAACTTCTTGATGATATGATGATAAATTACTCTGAATGGCACACGGAAAGAGCTCCACAAGGTAAGAAGGTAAATTCTGTTGAAGAAACCTCTTCCTTGAGTGATAAGATTGATGTGATTATGTCTATGCTTGTGAATGGTAGATCTAATGTAGATCCAAATAATGTTCCTTTAGCTTCATTGGTTGCTCAAGAAGAAAATGTTGATGTGAATTTCATTAAAAATAATAACTTCAACAACAATGCTTATAGGAACAACTCTGGTAATAACTATAGGCCATATCCTTCTGCTAATGGTAATGGTTATGGTAATTCTTATGGGAATTCTTACAATAATAATAGGAGTGTACCCTCTGGTCTTGAAGCTATGCTTAAAGAATTTATTAGTACACAAACTGCTTTTAACAAATCTGTTGAGGAAAAGCTTGATAAAATTGATATTATTGCTTCTAGAGTTGATAGACTTGCCTCTGATGTTAATCTTTTAAAATTGAAAGTTATGCCTAATAATGATATTGATAATAAGATTACTACTACAGCAAATTCCATCCAAGTTAGAATTAATGAGAATATAAGATTAATGGCTGAACTGCGTGCTAGGTGGGATAGAGAAGAAAATGAAAAACTAGCTAAAGAGAATAATGTAGCTAAAGTTTGGACTATTACCACCACTAGTAATGCTAATTCTTCACATGTTGCTGCACCTCCTACTATCAATGGTAATATAATTGGTGTTGGCAATGTTTCTACTCCTAGTGCAAAGCGTACAAAACTGCCTGAAATTGCTAAAACTGCTGAAACTGCTTGTGATAAAACTGCTGAAATTTTTTCCAACCTTGGGAACAATGATCCCATTGCTGTAGCTCATAATGATTTAGATTTTGATGATTGCCACATCTCTGAAGTTATAAAGTTCTTACAAAAACTTGCTAAAAGTCCTAATGCTAGTGCTATAAATTTAGCCTTTACAAAACATATTACAAATGCTCTCATAAAAGCTAGAGAAGAGAAACTAAAACTTGAAACTTCTATTCCTAGAAAGTTAGAAGATGGTTGGGAGCCCATCATTAAAATGAAATTCAATGACTTTGAATGTAATGCTTTATGTGATCTTGGTGCAAGTATTTCTGTTATGCCTAAAAAGATTTATGATATGCTTGACTTGCCACCATTGAAGAATTGTTATTTGGATGTTAATCTTGTCGATAATGTTAAAAAGAAACCTTTGGGGAGGATTGATAATGTGCATATTACGGTTAACAATAACCTTGTCCCCGTTGATTTTGTTGTTTTGGATATCGAATGCAATGCATCTTGTCCTATTGTGTTGGGAAGACCTTTTCTTCGAACCGTTGGTGCTGTTATTGATATGAGGGAAGGTAATATTAAATATCAATTTCCTCTCAAGAAAGGTATGGAACACTTCCCTAGAAAGAGAATGAAGTTGCCTTTTGATTCTATTATTAGAACAAGTTATGATGTTGATGCTTCTACTCTCGATGTTACTTGATTTGCACTTTCTGCGCCTAGCTGAAAGGCGTTAAAGAAAAGCGCTTATGGGAGACAACCCATGTTTTTACCTACAGCAATTTTTTGTTTTGTTGAGTCTTGGAAGTTGTTTACTACTGTAGCAACCTCTCCTTATCATGTTTTTGTGCCAAGTAAAGTTTCTATGTCAAAGTTGATGTTATATTTGGGATCGCTGCGCAGAAACAGCATTGCTGTCTGTCACGAATCTGGGCACAGTTCTCTGTAAAAAATTCGAAAAAATCTGCCAATTTACGAGCGTGATCCTCAGATATGTACGCAACTTTCGTTAGTTTTGAGTTTTTCCATTTGAGCAAGTCTGGTGCCAGCTTTAAATTCGTCTTTACGGACTGTTCTGTTTTGACAGATTCTGCCTTTTATTTCGCATTGCCTCTTTTGCTATGTTGGATTTATTTCTTTGATCCATTAATGTCCAGTAGCATTATGCAATGTCCAGAAGTGAAAATAATGATTGTGTCACCTCTGAATGAGTGAATTATTAATTGTGCACTAACCCTCTAATGAGTTTGCTTGAAGTTTGGTGTGAAGGAAGTTTTCAAGGGTCAAGAGAGGAGAATGATATACTATGATCAAGAGGAGTGAAAGCTCTAAGCTTGGGGATGCCCCCGTGGTTCACCCCTGCATATTTTAAGAAGACTCAAGCGTCTAAGCTTGGGGATGCCCAAGGCATCCCCTTCTTCATCGACAACATCATCAGGTTCCTCCCCTGAAACTATATTTTTATTCAATCACATCTTGTGTTCTTTACTTGGAGCGTCGGTTTGTTTTTGTTTTTGTTTGAATAAAATGGATCCTAGCATTCACTTTGTGGGAGAGAGACACGCTCCGCTGTTGCATATGGACACATGTGTCCTTAGGCTTTACTCATAATGTTCATGGCGAAGTTTCTTCTTCGTTAAATTGTTATATGGTTGGAATTGGAAAATGCTACATGTAGTAATTCTAAAATGTCTTGGATAATGTGATACTTGGCAATTGTTGTGCTCATGTTTAAGCTCTTGCATCATATGCTTTGCACCCATTAATGAAGAAATACATAGAGCTTGCTAAAATTTGATTTGCATATTTGGTCTCTCTAAGGTCTAGATAATATCTAGTATTGAGTTTTGAACAACAAGGAAGACGGTGTAGAGTCTTATAATGTTTACAATATGTATTTTATGTGAGTTTTGCTGCACCTGTTCATCCTTGAGTTTGCTTCAAATAACCTTGCTAGCCTAAACCTTGTATCGAGAGGGAATACTTCTCATGCATCCAAAATCCTTGAGCCAACTACTATGCCATTTGTGTCCACCATACCTACCTACTACATGGTATTTCTCCGCCATTCCAAAGTAAATTGCTTGAGTGCTACCTTTAAAATTCCATCATTCACCTTTGCAATATATAGCTCATGGGACAAAATAGCCTTAAAAACTATCGTAGTATTGAATATGTACTTATGCACTTTATATTTTATTAAGTTGCTTGTTGTGCGATAACCATGCTTCTGGGGAACGCCATCAACTATTGTTGAATATCATGTGAGTTGCTATGCATGTCCGTCTTGTCTGAAGGATCTATCATTTTAGTGGTTGGAGCATGCAAAATTGTTAGAGAAGAACATTGGGCCGCTAACTAAAGCCATGAATCATGGTTGAAGTTTCAGTTTTGGACATATATCCTCAATCTCATATGAGAATAATAATCATTGCTACATGCTTATGCATTTAAGAGGAGTCCATTATCTGTTGTCCATGTTGTCCCGGTATGGATGTCTAAGTTGAGAATAATCAAAAGCGAGAAATCCAAAATGCGAGCATTCTCCTTAGACCTTTGTACAGGCGGCATGGAGGTACCCCTTTGTGACACTTGGTTGAAACATGGCATGCGAAGATCCGGTAGTCCAAACTAAGTAGGACGAGGTGCGGGCACTATTAGTATACTATGCATGAGGCTTGCAACTTGTAAGATATAATTTACATAACTCATATGCTTTATTACTACCGTTGACAAAATTGTTTCATGTTTTCAAAATAAAAGCTCTAGCACAAATACAGCAATCGATGCTTTCCTCTTTGAAGGACCTTTCTTTTACTTTTATTGTTGAGTCAGTTTACCTATCTCCTTCCACCTTAAGAAGCAAACACTTGTGTGAACTGTGCATTGATTCCTACATACTTGCATATTGCACTTGTTATATTACTTTATGTTGACAATATCCATGAGATATACATGTTATAAGTTGAAAGCAACCGCTGAAACTTAATCTTCCTTTGTGTTGCTTCAATACCTTTACTTTGATTTATTGCTTTATGAGTTAACTCTTATGCAAGACTTATTGATGCTTGTCTTGAAGTACTATTCATGAAAAGTCTTTGTCATATGATTCACTTGTTTACTCATGTCATTACCTTTGTTTTGATCGCTGCATTCATTACATATGTTTACAAATAGTATGATCAAGATTATGATGGCATGTCACTTCAGAAATTATCTTTGTTATCGTTTTACCTGCTCGGGACGAGCAGAACTAAGCTTGGGGATGCTGATACGTCTCCAACGTATCGATAATTTCTTATGTTCCATGCTACTTTATTGATGATACCTACATGTTTTATGCACATTATATGTCATATTTATGCATTTTGGAACTAACCTATTAACAAGATGCCGAAGAGCCAGTTGCTGTTTTCTCTGTTTTTGGTTTCAGAAATCCTAGTAAGGAAATATTCTCGGAATTGGACGAAACTTTCGCCCAGGGTCCTATTTTTGCACGAAGCTTCCAGAAGACCGAAGAGATAACGAAGTGGGGCCACGAGGCAGCCAGGAGCTAGGGCGGCGCGGCCCAAGCCCTGGCCGCGCCGGCCTACCCCCTGGGCTCCTCGTGTGGCCCCCCGCGTTGCCCTTCCGCCTACTTAAAGTCTCGTCGCGAAACCCCAGTACCGAGAGCCACGATACGGAAAACCTTCCGGAGACGCCGCCGCCGAATCCCATCTCGGGGGATTCAGGAGATCGCCTCCGGCACCCTGCCGGAGAGGGGATTCATCTCCGGAGGACTCTACACCGCCATGGTCGCCTCCGGAGTGATGAGTGAGTAGTTCACCCCTGGACCATGGGTCCATAGCAGTAGCTAGATGGTCGTCTTCTCCTTGTTGTGCTTCATTGTTGGATCTTGTGAGCTGCCTAACATGATCAAGATCATCTATATGTAATACTATATGTTGTGTTTGTCGGGATCCGATGGATAGAGAGTACTATGATTATGGTGATTATCAATCTATTGTTTATGTGTTGTTTATGATCTTGCATGCTCTCCGTTATTAGTAGAGGCTCTCGCCAAGTTTTTACTCTTAACTCCAAGAGGAAGTATTTATGCTCGATAGTGGGTTCATGCCTTCATTGACACCTGGGACAGTGACAGAAAGTTCTAAGGTTGTGATGTGCTGTTGCCACTAGGGATAAAACATTGATTCTATGTCTAAGGATGTAGTTGTCGATTACATTACGCACCATACTTAATGCAATTGTCTGTTGCTTAGCAACTTAATACGAATGGGGTTCGGATGATAACCTGAAGGTGGACTTTTTAGGCATAGATGCAGTTGGATGGCGGTCTATGTACTTTGTCGTAATGCCCAATTAAATCTCACTATATTTATCATATCATGTATATGCATTGTTATGCCTTTCTCTATTTGTCAAT
This sequence comes from Lolium multiflorum, assembly GCA_030979885.1. NCBI lineage: Eukaryota > Viridiplantae > Streptophyta > Magnoliopsida > Poales > Poaceae > Lolium > Lolium multiflorum. The sequence continues at coordinate 97,805,211 of CM061748.1, forward strand.
TGCCCGACTGTAATTTGTTCACCCAACATGCTTTTATCTTATGGGAGAGACACCTCTGTGGACCCCGGTCCTATTCTTTACATAGCATACAATCTACTGCAATTGTGTTTTACTATTTTCTTTGCAAACATCTTCCACTCGATACGCTTAATCCTTTGTTACAGCAAGCCGGTGAGATGACAACCTCACTGTTTCGTTGGGGCAAAGTACTTGGGTTGTGTTGTGCAGGTTCCACGTTGGCGCCGGAATCCCTGGTGTTGCGCCGCATCACATTTCGCGACCATCAACCTTCAACGTGCTTCTTGGCTCCTCCTGGTTCGATCAACCTTGGTTTCTTTCTGAGGGAAAACTTGCCACTGTGCGCATCATACCTTCCTCTTGGGGTTCCCAACGGACGTGTACATTTACGCGCATCACAGGGGCACAACCCATTAACTCAAGACCATATAGACACAAGCCTGAACTGAAAACTGAAATTGAACGGCAAGTGACTGAACTTTTGGACAGTGGAGTCATACAGAAGAGTTCTAGTCCTTTCTCTTCCCCAGCAATTCTTGTGAAGAGGAGCAAGACTCGCGCATGCTCCCAGGAGGGGCCAAGTTCACCGCGGCGGGCGCGTATCGCGTCATGCACTCCTCGGGCGTGGCCATGCCCTTGGGACACAAGCGGGTTAACTTTGCTCCACTAAAAGTCCGGGTGTTCTTCTGGATTGCTCGACACGGGAACACGGACGCACGCTCTCCTTCATCGGCATGGGTGCCTTCCCTCCCCGCCCCTTCGCACGGAAGATGAAGACCAGCTCCACCTCTTCTCCCGATGCGCACGCCGACGCCTGTTCGCCGTGGGAGCCCTGCGCGGCCGTGGCGGGACGACCGGAGGGTGTCTGCGCTGCGCTTGCCGGCGCGCGGCGCAACCTCACGCCTCCCTTGTCCGAATTGGTACTCTGTTGCTATGGATCATTTGGAAGAGCCGGAATCGTATGGTCTTTGATGATGTCCGGATGCGCACTCGGTGCATGGTTGCTATCCGGTGGATCACTGCGAGCTCGCTTCACCGTCGCCCGTCGCGCCTCGCGACACTCGATAGATGCGTGGCTGCTGCCGGGGGAATGCCTGTGATGAGTGTGTGTCTCTGTTTCGAGTTGGACTTCTCTTCTCACCCCTTTTGTACCTCTCCCTGTACCTCTCTGTACCTCCCAGCGGCCTGGCCGTTTCATGTTGGAATAAAGAGTGAGACAAGGACTTCAGGTGGGGGCTTTTGCTTCCCACCGTTGAGTTATCAAAAAAATTCTTGTGAAGAAAAAAGATGGCACTTGGAGGCTATGTGTGGATTACAGAGGTCTGAATTCTCTCACCATAATCAGCAAGTATCCATTTCCTGTCATAGATGAACTTCTAGATGAATTATGTGGCTCTGTATGGTTCTCCAAACTGAATCTGAGAGCTGGCTATCACCAAATAAGGTTAGCCGAAGGCGAAGAAGAGAAGACAGCTTTCCAAACACATTCAGGCCACTGGGAATATAAGGTGATGCCTTTTGGACTTGCAGGAGCCCCAGCTACCTTCTTAGGAGCAATGAACTCAACACTGCAACCTCTTCTGAGAAAATGTGTTATTGTTTTCTTTGACGATATACTAGTATACAACAAATCCTTGACCGAACACACTCAACACCTGCAACAAGTCCTTCAATTATTGCGCAAGGATTAGTGGAAGGTTAAATTTTCCAAGTGTGCATTTGGCCAGCAACAAATTTCTTATCTGGGACATGTTGTCAATTCTTTTGGAGTGTGAACTGATCCTAGTAAGATTTAATCAATTGCGCAATGGCCAACTCTAGTATCAGCCAAGCAAGTTAGAAATTTCCTGGGGTTAGCAGGGTACTACAGGAAGTTTATAAAACATTTTGGGATAATTGCCAGACCACTGTTCAACCTGCTCAAGAAACAAATCCCTTTTGTGTGGACAGAGGCAACTAACACAACTTTTGAATTGCTCAAGCAAAATTTGATCTCTGCTCCACTGGTGGCTCTTCCCAATTTTCACAAACAATTCACCATTGATACTGATGCATGCGAGTATGGAGTTGGGGCTGTAGTGCAGCAAGAAGGTCACCCTATTGCCTACATGAGTAAGGCATTAGGGCCCAAAAATCGAGGCCTCTCCACATATGAGAAGGAGTGCCTTGCCATTCTCATGGTTGTTGAACAATGGCGGCCATATTTGCATCATCAGGAGTTCCTTATAAGAACTGATCAGCGGAGTTTAGTCCATCTTGACGAACAACGTTTGACAACTCAGTGGCAGCAGAAGACATTTACAAAGCTACTGGGATTACGTTATCGCATCATATACAGAAAGGGCACTGAAAACAGTGCTGCTGATTCTCTGTCTCAACTACCAACTGATGACACAGCAGAATTGCAAACTATTTCCATATGCCACCCTGCCTGGATCGATGATATCAAGGCCAGCTATAACCACAACACACATGCGCAGAAAATACTTGTCAACCTGCAAAATGTTCCTGATCCCAAGAAGAGATTCCATCTTCAAGACGGGTTAATCTATTTCCGCAATCGTCTGTGGTTAGGTGGTGCTAACCAGCTTCAACTACAAATGCTTCGAGCATTTCATGACAGTACTGTCGGAGGGCATTCAGGATTCCCAGTCACCTATCGACGGATGCGTTTTGCCTGGCCTAAAATGAAGCAGCAGGTGCGTAACTATGTTCTGACCTGCAACATCTGCCAGCAAGCCAAACCTGAGCGCGTCAATTATCCGGGGCTTTTGCAACCTCTACCCACTCCTGAAGGAGCATGGCATACCATCACAATAGATTTCATAGATGGTCTTCCTCAATCACGCAAATTCAACTGCATTCTAGTGGTCGTGGATAAATTCACCCAGTACGCCCATTTCCTTCCTCTGCAACACCCTTTCACCGCAGCCAAAGTGTCACTCTCGTTTCTGGACAACGTATACAAACTTCATGGGCTACCAAAGATAATTATATCATATAGAGACCCTGTCTTCACCAGCAAATTCTGGAAAGAACTCTTCCAGAACATTGGCACAGAACTGCGCATGAGCACACCATATCATCCCCAGACCGATGGTCAAACCGAGCGGGTCAACCAGTGTGTGGAAACCTATCTAAGATGCTTCATTCATGCTTACCCCAAAAGGTGGAGTTATTGGTTGTCTCTTGCGGAATTTTGGTACAACAACAGCTATCATTCCGCTATCAAGACGACGCCATTTGTTGCACTATATGGCCGTGACCCACGCCACTGGGGCATCGTACCAACATCAACTTGCAAGGTTCCAGTTCTCCAGGAATGGATCGAGGAACGCAAACTGATGCAAGAACTTCTGCAACAAAACCTTCATAGAGCACGCCAGCAAATGAAGGATCAGGCAGATAAGCACAGAACTGAATGTAGTTTTTCAGTCGGCAATTCTGTTTTCATCAAACTCCAGCCGTATGTGCAGTCTTTTGTGGAAAGACGATCAAACCACAAGCTCGCTTTCCGTTATTTTGGACCTTTCACAGTGACCTGAGCCATCAATCCAGTCGCATACGAGATTCAGCTACCAACTGACTCACGAATACATCCAGTCATGCATGTTTCTCAGTTGAGGAAGGCTTTACTCCCAGGTATCACGACATCTCCCACCTTACCATTATATGATTCTGACCCTGTTGTACCTGTGGAGCTTCTGGATACTCGTTGGCGAAAGATCAATGGAGACTTGAGGCATCAAGGGCGCGTGCGCTGGTCTGATCCACTCATGACGGAAACATCCTGGGAAGATCTTGATTGGCTCCGTCATCGTTTCCCAAATACTGAGACTTGGGGGCAAGTCTCGTCTCAAGGGGGAGGGGATGTTAGCGCCCCATCGACCACCACAACTGCACCGTGCCAACCAGGAACCAGCCAAGGCCAAGAACGACGATTCGAGCGACCCAGGTGCCTGGTCCAACCCAACCGCAAGTATGCTGGTGACACCTGGACCACATGATTGACTCCTACCGCACGGCAACGAGCGACTGAAGATAAGAAGCCAAGAGAAGAGAAGAAAAGGGATCCACAGGGATCACGGCAACAGCAGAAGGCTAGGCTGCTCCTAGTTCATCGCGTTCCTCTTGTATTTTCCCCTTTCCTTTTGGATTCGAATTCATGTTCATCCCTGTAACTAAGAGTGAACCGTGAGACTACATCTGGGTACCTCACACCAAGCAGGCAAGAAGAAACCGATAGAAACAGGGGGAGAGGACATGGATTATCCCTAACATTCCTCCTTGGTGCTGTGCGGGCCGAGGGGAAATCGGAAGGTCGGTGCCGATTTGGGGACGAACGAGACGATGGCGCCTGCCTTTCTTCCTGGCTTTTCCCCTTGCTCACTCGCGGCTTGGATGAAGAAGATGCACGATGGGAAGACATTGATGGGCTGGGCTTAAAGTGGATAATACTGAGCTGGGCGCTCGGTCGAGGAAGATCTCGACACATGTGGGGTAGAGCATCTTCACCCGTTGGGCTCTCAATGAATAAGTGCTATTTAGCGCACAGATGGATGTAAAATTTGGTATGCTTTATTTTTCAGCCAGCCCATAAAAATAAATAAATATAGGTGAATTCAAATAAAATCAGGCAAATACATTCAAATATAGGTGAAATTTAGAGATATTCAATATATATAGGCGAGTTCGTACATATATAGGCCGAATTGGTAATACATTTGAATTCGGCGAGAGAGAATATAAACTAATTAAAAGGACGATGTTATACATGCCGAAATAGCGGTAGAACGTCGTGTAGTCGCCGCCATCATCGTCGCTGGACTGGCCGGCGTCTCGGCGCGGCATCTCCGTACCAATGGCCGGAACACGGCTGGGGTTGCCATGTGGTGGTGTCGGCCGATACCACTCATCCTCGCTGCTCTCCTCCGCTTGATCGGCGGCACAAGTGTGGTGGGTGCGGTGGGTGCGGCGCGGCGCGTGGCCGCGTGTCCAGCAGACGCCTCTGCTGCTCCGCCTCCTGCCTGGACCAGGCGAGCGCCGCGTCCATCGGGAGGGCGTTGTCGGCGGGGACGAGGTCGGTCAGCGACCTCGCAATGGCCTCGCGGATCGCCGCGTCCTCGGACCGCTTGGCCTCCTCTTCGGCGAGCTGGGGCGCAGCTGCGGCCTCCTTCTTGGACATCTTCCTCTTGCGGCCGCGGGTGGAGACGCGAGGGCCCACGCCGATGAGAAGGGCGCCGCTTCTGCGCCCTCTAGTCGGCGGTGGCGACACCGGCTCCTTCTTAACGGCCCTCGGCGTCGCTAGTGGAGGAGCCGACCCGCCCGACCTCGATGCTGACCCAGACGACGACGACGATGCCATTCGTCGTGGCATCTACGAGCTCCCGTGTCGGCGCGACATAGAAGGTGCCGCGACATCCCTAATACGGGGTAGTTAGAGCATCTCCGATCGCGTCCCCCAAACCGTCCCCCAAACCGCCGGATCGAGCGTTTGGAGGACGTGTTTTGTTCGTGCCGCGTTTGGGGGACGTCGCTCCCCAGCCGCGTCCCCCAAACGCCGCCCCCAAACATTTAAAATAATTTTTCTTGGCATTTTTATTTCAATTTCCACAAACTAATACATAATTGGGAACGTGGTTTACACGAAGACATAGTTAGGAACATGGTTTTCCACAAACTAATACATAGTTTGAACCATGGTGGACACAAATATAAAATATTGCAAAAAAACTAAACCTAACTAGGCCGTGCATCGAAGGTTTCCTGTGTTCGCTGCTAAGAAAGAACACTCGAGGGCACACCCAGTCACCTAAACTGGAAAATCCAGCGGGAGGATGGTGCCCTTGTTGGTTCTACCGATGAGGCGAACAGGCAGAAACCTCCGTGCACGTATTCGCTGCGAAGAAACAACACTCAGTCGTCCTCCTCGTCGGTGCTGTCGTCGTGGGAGTCCCTGTCGCCGTGGTAGTCCCGGCGGCAGCGCCTCTCGTCGAAGACCTTGACGCTCATGTCCCTGTTGCCGAAGTAGGAGAACACGAGGATGAAGCCGGCTTCGAGGCTGTGGTGGCGCGCGAACTTCTCCCAGCCGATGTTGAGGTACATCTTGCCGCGCGCGTCGTAGATCGCGTCGACGATCCACCGGCAGTAGCCGCACGAATGCTCCCGCAGATGCATCTTGCGCGGGCGTACGCCGCCGACGTACTCGGCGAAGGAGTCCGGCAGCCTCTGGATGCCGCGCGGGTCGCCCTTGAGGACGTGGACGAACTCGAACAGGACGTCCGGCTCCACGTCCATCTCCGACGATGAAGACGACGGCGTATAGGGGATCGCAACAGTCTTCGAGGGAAGTATTACCCAATTTATTGATTCGACACAAGGGGAGACAAAGAATACTTGTAAGCCTTAACAGCGGAGTTGTCAATTCAGCTGCACCTGGAAACAGACTTGCTCGCAAGAGTTTATCAGTAGTAACAGTTTTATAGCAGTAGGAATAGTGAAATAACAGCAGCTGAAATAAAGACAGCAGTAGTGATTATAGTAAACAGCAGGATTAAAATACTGTAGGCACAGGGACGGATTAACGGGCGTTGCATGGATGAGAGAAACTCATATAACAATCAAAGCAGGGGCATTTGCAGATAATAATAAAACGGTATCCAAGTACTAATCAATCAATAGGCATGTGTTCCATATTTAGTCGTACGTGCTCGCAATGAGAAACTTGCACAACATCTTTTGTCCTACCAGCCGGTGGCAGCCGGGCCTCTAGGGAAACTGGAAATTAAGGTACTCCTTTTAATAGAGTACCGAAGCAAAGCATTAACACTCCGTGAACACATGTGATCCTCACATCACTACCATCCCCTCCGGTTGTCCCGATTTCTGTCACTTCGGGGCCATTGGTTCCGGACAGCGACATGTGTATACAACTTGCAGGTAAGATCATAAACAACGAATATCTTCATGAATCAATAACATGTTCAGATCTGAGATCATGGCACTCGGGCCCTAGTGACAAGCATTAAGCATAACAAGTTGCAACAATATCATAAAAGTGACATCTACGGATACTAGGCACTATGCCCTAACAATCTTATGACTATTACATGACCAATCTCATCCAATCCCTACCATCCCCTTCAGCCTACAGCGGGGGAATTACTCACACATGGATGGGGGAAACATGGTCGATGAGGCGTTGGTGGTGATGGCGGTGAAGATCTCCTCCAATTCCCCGTCCCGGCGGAGTGCCAGAACGGAGACTTCTGGCTCCCGAGACGGAGTTTCGCGATGTGGCGGCTCTCTGGAGGGTTTCGCGACTTCGACTTCTCTCCGTGCGTTTTTAGGTCGAGGGCGATAAGTAGTCCGAAGGAGGGCGTCGGGGGCCAGCCGAGGCCGCCACACACTAGGGCCGCGCGGGCCCCTCCTCGCCGCGCCGGCCTAGTGTGTGGGGCCCTCGTGCCCCCACCTGGCTTGCCCTTCTGGCTCCGCCAATATTCTGGGAAAATAGGGCCTTCTGTATAAATTCCGAGGTTTTTCCTGAAAGTTGGATTTCTGCACAAAAACGAGACACCAGAGCAATTCTGCTGAAAACAGCGTTAATCCGTGTTAGTTGTATCCAAAATACACAAATTAGAGGCAAAACAATAGCAAAAGTGTTCGGGAAAGTAGATACGTTTTGGACGTATCAACTCCCCCAAGCTTAGCTTATTGCTTGTCCTCAAGCAATTCAGTTAACAACTGAGCGATAAAAGAACTTTCACGAACACATTTGCTCATATGATGTATATATTCTCATGCTATGGCTAACACTTAAGCAGTTCATAATGAGACACATGCAAATAAGATCATCCAACAGCTATGTCAATCATGGAGAGGTACCAACAATTAATAATAAGCATCATGAATCATGTATATAAGCAGGATTGCAATGTTCATAAGAGAGTATGATAAAGTGGTATCTCGCTTGCCCGTATTTGATCGGCAAAACATAAATGCCCAGGCACCTCTGGAGTTCATAGAAAGACTAGAAGTAGTGATTGTCAAAGATAAAAGCATCAAAGTTATACCACAATCAATCATATTTTGAGACAAGCATATTATACTAAGAATGACAGTTGTGCTCTCAAGATAGTGCTCAAAGAAAGAATGGAGACACAACATAAAAGTAAAAGATTGACCCTTCGCAGAGGGAAGCAGGGATTAACATGCGCTAGAGCTTTTCATTTTTAAAACAGGAGTAAAATTATTTTGAGAGGTGCTTGTTGTTGTCAACGAATGGTAATGGGTACACTAACTACCTCGTCAACCGGACTCCCAAGAGCGGCTCCCATGAATTATTTGTATGTTTATGTGGCACTCCTTCCAACCTTTCTTACACAAACCATGGCTAACCGAATCCTCGGGTGCCCGCCAACAATCACATACCATGAAGGAGTGCCTTTTTATTTAAGTTTTATTATGATGATGACACTCCCCCAACCTTTGCTTACACAAGCCATGGCTAACCGAATCCTTCGGGTGCCGTCCAACAATCACAAACCATGGAGGAGTGTCTATTTAAGTTAATTAATTTGGGACTGGGAATCCCATTGCCAGCTCTTTTTGCAAAATTATTGGATAAGCGGATGTGCCACTAGTCCATATGAGAGTCCGTCAAAAGTAAATGACAAGGTTGAAAGCTAAACACCACATACTTCCTCATGAGCTATGAAACATTAACACAAATTGAGAAGCATTTTGAAAGTTTTAAAGGTAGCGCATGAGAATTTACTTGGAATGGTTTGAAATGCCATGCATAGGTATTTATGGTGGACACTTTGGAACAACTTGGTTTTCAGGTGTTTGGAAGCACGAGCGGCGTTCCCGCTCAGTACAAGTGAAGGCTAGCAAAGGACTAGGGAGCGACAAATCAAGAGAGCAGTAACTGTCATAATCATGCTTGCGGCAAAATAAATTAATGGAGGCATAAAAGTGATACAAGAACTCTGAAGCAATATAAATCATCGAGGCTTAATTGACTTTTTGTTCAGTCATATGCATGCGTGAGCATGTGCCAAGTCGATATAAATGAATTATTCAGAGGAGGATACCACAATGCCATACTTACTTATGAATAAAACAATGCAAGCGAACATCCATGACATGCTACTCATATTAATAAATTGGAGCTAAACATGAGAGATCATGAACTACTAGACTTTCTCAAATAACATATACCTCACATGAACCAACTAAGCATGCTCACATGGATGAGTATATGTACAAAAATGAAAACAAATAGAGTTCATACCAGCCTCTCACCACAATCCAATTGTTGTAGATCGTCATTATTGTCTTTCACTTGTGTAGCTTGGATAATATGAAATGAAAACCACGCTCCAGCCACCGAAGACCATTGAACTCATGATGAACTTTACAAACCAAAGAAGAACAGCAAATATTTTTGGTGTTTTCGAATTGGAAACAAGAACAAAAGAAACAAGAAAACAAAGCAAAATCTTTTTGGGTTTTCTCATAGCAAACCAACGATAGCAAATAAAGTAAACTAAGAGCAAAGAACCAAATAAACAAATGGTGAAGAGAAACAACAGAAATATTTTTGGTCTTTTTGTGTTTTAGGAAAGAAACAAAGCGAAAACAAAAGAATGCAAACTAACAGAAACACAGAAAAGCAGGATGACAGAAATCTGCCAAAACCTGACAGCAGTACAGAAATCGAAATTAACAAAAATCTTCCATTGCTCAGCTCAAAAAGTGTTCAACTAATGAAAGTTAGATAACAACCTGGGGCACATGCTCAAAAATTGGCAACTCAAAATAACGTTCTGGCTGTGCGTACGAATTTTTTTGGTAACAGCCCAGAATCTGTTTTTGGACAGCACTTCCCCAAATATCATCTCCTTCTCATTAGAAAACCACTCTAAGAAACTAAACAAGTATGTACAAGTATCCAGAAACCATAATATGCAAAGAATGAGTGATGCTGGTATACCTCCCCCCAAGCTTAGGCTTTTGGCCTAAGTGGAGTTCATTCCCACGGTCCCCATGAAGTGGTGTCTCCGTAGTACGACGAAGAACGACCCGGTTCCAGGTATGTGCTGGAGGAAGCATCAGGGTATGTGACGGTGTAGTCGTAGGAGGGCTCGGCGTCCTCGGAGTCATGCTGCTGGTGGAAGTCTTGTATCTTCATATGTTCCTCCACCTCCTCCTTAGTGCGCGACCATGATTGCCTGTCAATATTGAACAAACCTGGCTGGGGAAGAGGGATTTCCTTCTCATCCCCATCAGCAAACAACATTCTATAGACCATATTATCTACAGTGGAATCAGTGGTAACAAAATGATGACTCTTCATAGCAGCAATATCAAGTCTCCTAGGGGTTAATGGCACATCATTAGAATCAAGAGGGAGTCTTAAATGTGTTAAAATGCGCAGTGCAATAGTTCCTCCAAAAATAGGCCCCCTGCTAGACAGGCGGCGAGCAATAAGAGAACCAAGATGATAAGGTGTCTGTCCAGTAAGTGCAGCATTCAAGAAAGCAAGATGATAGCTAGAGATATTGCTAGTATTTTCCCTACCAAGAATGCTAGTAGCAATGTAATATGCAAAATATTTAATGGCGGGGAGTTGAATGTTTCTTATCTTGCCGCGCTGAATGGTGCGGCAATCATCATCGGTGATCCCTCGATAGAGCTCCAACAGGTCCCGGGGGTTGTCATCAATCCTCCTTGCTGTACCTACAGGGGCAATATCCAATGCACGACAAAATTCTTCCAATTTCATAGTAACAGGATTACCATAGATCTTGAATGCAACTGTCGGCTCATATTGCGTGTTGTGGAACTTGAAGCTCTCAACGAAAATTTTGGTGAGCATGTAGTATTGCTCCCTTTCATCTCCCACGTAGGTGGCTAAGCCCGCCCTGTTGACAAGGGTGAAGAAATCATCCAATATCCCTGCATTTGTCAGAAAATCATAACATGGGAAGGATGAAGCATTAGGAGCCCCATTGTCCTCTTCGGGCGCGAAGCTAGGCGCGATGATATCCTCATTGTAGGATCGCCTAAGTCGGGTGGCGGTCCTAGAAGGCCTCCCGGTGCTGGTTGTTCCTCTCTTGAATAATTCTCCAAAGTTGAATTTCTTCATCTTCCTCTTCTGAAATTTTCAACAATCATTATAAAATTTGATTTCAAGGTATATAATTGAGGGGAACTACTATAGGAACTTGCTAGAGTACTAAACATGCATCAAAACTAGTTTCTACCACTTAGAACAAGCATGCAAGCTCACTAAACATGTTATCTACAGCAACAAAATATTCAAGATATACTCAACCAAACAAAATTCTAATTGGACAATCAAAGGAGTCACATACCAAGGAGCAAATGTGCCAAATTTCAGACAGAAATCTGGGCTGAGCAAAGAGATCGAGAAATCGCGAGTTCTTCAGCAAAAACACGAGTGAGAGGAAGTGAGTACGAGTTTTTTCGGGAGAGAGAGTGCACTGAGTGAAAGAGAAGATGGAGTGGGGCAAAGGGGACCCACACACCAGGGTGGCGCGCCCCCCTTGCTGGCCGCGCCGGCCTGTGGGGTGCCACCCTGGGGTGCCCCACTGGTCAGCCCCAGGTGCTCCCAGGTGCCTCTTCGAAAAATAGGACTACCAGTATAATTTTTGTAATTTTTAGAGAACTTCGAAAAATGCACATTTCTGGGTGTTAAATTAATTATTACTGCGCAGGAAAATGATTTCCAAAATCTTAACAACTAAAGCATATTGCAAAACAAAAGGTGCTACAGCAAGTAAAACAAATGGAGGGAGAAAGAAAGAAAGAAATGTTGTTTAGCTCTCTTATGCATTAAAATATACTTGTTAACAAGGTTGATCAAGTCTTGCTACCAAATAAATTTTATATGACATAAGAAGAAATAAACCTCAAATCAATCATGTTACCTTATATTGAATTGATATGGATCCAATCACAAGAGTTTGATATTCTTCTTTAGGCTCATATATAGGACAATCAATGGATCCCACTTTGATAGTTTTCACATTAAAAATTGTATTAACTCCATATACTTTATCAATCCTCTTGGGAAAATAGACGGTATGTTCCTTGTCATCAACATTGAAAGTAACCTTGCCTTTATTGCAATCAATAACAACCCCTGCAGTATTAAGAAAGGGTCTTCCAAGAATAATGGACATATTATCATCTTCAGACATTTCCAACACAACAAAATCAGTTAATATCAAGCAATGTTGAGTAACTTGAACAGGAACATTTTCACATACACCAACAGGAATAGCAGTAGATTTATCAGCCATTTGCAAAGATATTGTTGACGTCAGAAACCCACCGGCGGGCAGTGACTGGCCAACACAGTAGAGCCGGGAACAACTAGGGCTGCGGCTGGCCCCATCCCTCGAGCGACGGCCCGCAAAGCCTCCTGGTCGCGCGCCGATGCAAATTGCAAGGGCGTGCCACCTGACCTATACCTGGTCAGGAAGGTGTGGATGATGCCTCGCTTAGTTTCCTGCAGGGCACACACGTACACGTTAAATACGAGCCTCGATCGGCTCTCAGGTTGTCCTGTGAATCGGCTCGTGGAGCCGATCCACCCATGATTCGTCCAAGGTGGCCGAATATATGGTGGTCCTGCTTGATCAAGATAAAGCATATGAGATCCACGACGATCTGGGGTTTTCACCGCATAATCGGATCATCCTACTCACGATTGGGCCTCGCGCTCACGCACGGTGACCGTAAGCCAGCCCTAGACAAGGCCTAAAAACCAACACTAGGTTGATCCTCGGAACGTCCTGTCTAGGGGCAGCAAACTACACCCTACATGCCGCTGGATCCTCCAACCCTTTGTAAGGCCTAACTATTGCAGATATTAAACTAATCCTTGATGAATCAAGGAGCGATCGTAACGGATCAGATCTACTAAATAACGATCAAGCGGGGTGCCGCCCCTGCACCCATGATGAGGTACAGGGACGGCTAGATGCGCAAGGGTTGCACTACGACAGCATATGATACTAGGAACAATGCTAACCCTAACACATCTATGATAACTACGTTGCTCGCCATCAAAAAGGCTTCAGTACGAGCAACGCATGAACAACTAGGCAGGCTCGTGCTGCCTAGATCGCGAGATGCGATCTAGGCAGCATGGTGCTTACCGGAGGAACCCTCGAGACGAAGGAGTTGGCGATGCGCCGAGATTGGTTTGTGTTGAACGTTGGTTGTTGTTTATTCCATAAACCCTAGGTACATATTTATAGTCCAAGGGACTTTCTAATGTGGGCGTGCACTAAACCGTGCACGAGATAAATTCTAACTTCTACATAACCTACTATAAAGATACACGGGCTAACTAGCCCAAATTTGGTAAACAAGGCCGATTCACATATTTCTTCTATATGTATATCTTCAAATCCGTCTTGATCGCGGCCCACCTCTGGTCAAATTCTGGTGATAACACATGCCCCCCTGGTTTTGGAAATGACATTTCCAAAATCATTATGCTTTTCTCTCGTAGGGTCATGTCGTGGCAGAGCAGGACCGTCGCAGAGTCCTTCATCATGATAACTTGCCTTCTCAACTTCTCTGCACGATTAGACAGTTCTGGCACCACCTCCTCGGAAACTGCTGTGGCATTGAATTTTTACTATGCTCCCTTTTATTTAACCGCAGCAAACAGTCTTCTTCCTCATCCCCTTCGCACTAGCCTTCAAAAAACCCTCCTCTGCCACCATGCCTTCGTCCTCCTCTTCTTCCTCCTCATCGGGTCTTTCCTATGTGTCCTCTCCCATCCGAGAGTCGACGCCCTCGTGGGGCACGCAGGCGGCGTACGACATCCTCGCCCCAACGAAGTGGGACAAAGAGGACCATGACTCCCTCGTCCGGTCCGAGGATGACAAATCCTTGACCGACGGGGAGAGCGACCTCCGCTTCCTCGCCGTTGGGGAAACGGAGGAGGAGAGTGACGACGACAGCTTCTCCTGTGACTTCACCTCTTCCGGGGAGGAAGGGGAGCAGGGAGAGGAGGAGGAGGACGACGACGAGAGCTCCTCCGACGAGCCGCCGGCCAAGCGGTTCTGCCCTTGGCCGGGCAACCTTAGCGACTTCGACAGGACGAGGACGACGAGACGAAGAAGATGAAGACGACGAGCCGCCGGCCAAGCGCCATTGCCCGCCGGGGAATCAGCGCCGATAGTGACGACGATGGCGACGACGAGGAAGATGAGGACAATGAAGGTCCTGCCGGCGGCCGCTGGAGCAGCGACGACGAGCCGGCCGGGAGCAGCGCCGACAGCGGCGATGACGGCGACGACGAGGGCAGCAACGGCCCGTAGATAGGGCCCCTAGCATAGGATCCGTAGAAGTAGGCGGGGCAATGTATCCCCTTTTGAGGGCAATCAGCTCTACTATGTAAGAAATCTCGCCTATTAATGAAGAACTCTTCCCCAATTTGATTTGCCGATTTCTTCTGAGTTCAATTGAGCCGATTCCCTCTTCTACTGACCTTGCCGATTCGTTCCCTTTGCCAATGCGTGATGAGCCGATAGCACCGCATCGGTCCTTCAAAATTCGCCCTTCCCTTCTTCAACTGATGATTTTCTAAATTTGGCAGAAAATGCAGGATCTTCAGGAAAACCTTTGAACTTTCCCAACCAAACCCAATAATGCTCTTCAATACTCATCATTTGTGAAGAAGGTTGCAATGAAGGACCAGCCGATGGTATCCCAATCGGCTTTTAAACAGAGTAAAACAGAGCATCCACCAGGCCTGCTGCCCCCCGAGCCTCACTCGAGGCGAGACTGTCAAAGAGAATGTGCCAAAGCCGATCCCCTTTCTTCCTCAGACAGCCGGAACTTGGTTCAGGAACCCAGATCGGCTCGAAGCAACGGAAGGCACCACCGCTGGCCTGAATTTGGTGAAGACTCGATAAACATCGCATAATGCCGCTAGAGTCGATGTCCATGCATCGGCTTCTTATATCCTTAAGTCGATGTCTGCTGCATCGGCTGCGCTCAAAAATTTTTTGAATTTTTTAGGCCGATTTGTGTGTCGGCCCCCATATTTGATAGTATTATCTCATATCCTCGTGTTTTATCCATCTAGGTGCCCCCCGAGCCGATTCTGTCAAGAGAATTGATGGTATCGGCTCTTCAGGTAGTCCCTGTTGGGTCAAACGTTGATCCCAGGCAGAATGGATGGTGAGGATAATTTTGGCCGATCGCTGGAATCGGCCTCCACGTTGCTTGCTCGGTGAAGGTTTTGTAATATCCCTTCATCAGTTTCGGAGGGCCGATCGCAAGGATCGGCCTCGCCATGTTGCTTATTGTCGTAGTCTTGCTACTCGCCCAGGCCGGTGGATAAAACCAGCCCAATCTCCGATTTTATTACGTTGGTGCGCTTGCTGTTGTCCACCTCGGGTGCATCGTGTAATCGTGGAGCTCTACACTTCGCCGGACGAACGAGCACCATGTTTGTGCCAGCCGATGTTTCATCATCGGCTTTCCTTTGCTTGGGGCGCCACTCTTTTCTTTGCGGCAGTCCCTCTTCATCCAGGGTCCTCTGGACTTTCGCAGCCAAAT
Organism: Lolium multiflorum; assembly: GCA_030979885.1. Taxonomy (NCBI): domain Eukaryota; kingdom Viridiplantae; phylum Streptophyta; class Magnoliopsida; order Poales; family Poaceae; genus Lolium; species Lolium multiflorum. The sequence continues at coordinate 97,820,844 of CM061748.1, forward strand.
CAGGTCGTGCCTTCCTCAGCGTATGCAAGTATAACCTTTCGGCTTCCTCCAGACCGCGCAATCGCTGAACCCTGCGTTTTTGTGAATGGCTGAGACCATCAGGGCACCATCTTGGACGGTGACACCTATCTTCTTCGTCTTCCCCCTCGTCTTCCGAATCCTCGAGATCTTCCAACAGAGGGGTCTCAGCACGTCTGTTTTGTGGTGGGAGAGGCCCTAGGCGCTCGAACACAGACACATTGGCTGCCTCCTTCTTTTTCTGGTTGCATTCTGGGCAGTTGCCGATTGTTGGTAATCGGCTCATTCCTGAATCCCAGCAGTGTCTGAAGAAGGGGCAGTCCCAATGCCTGTCCGTATTGTCCTGCTCCCTGGCGTGGCGCTCCTGCCGCTCCTCATCGTGATTATGCCGACGATGTCTTCTGTCGTTTCTGGCCAGACGGCCTCTTTCATCATCGTCGCCGTGTCGCCGGCGTTGATCATACCGACTCACGTACTTATTGAGGAGGTGATCAGAGAGGGGTCGTTGATATCTTATGTTCTTAACTTCCCCCTCTGTGACGTAGCGCTTGCCATCTTGACGGAGCCGATCGCATGGAGCGGCCCCCTCTGTGTCCTTGCTCTGAGAGCAGCTGTCCTCATCCCCGTCCTTCTCAGAGCGGTGTCCAAGCTCTACCATGCTGATGTTGGCTGAGAAATCAGGCTGGCACCCTCCGAGGTGGGCGAACTCCACCATGTTGACGGCGGGGAAGGGGTGTGTGTCGACCTTCATGGCATACTGGTTAAAAATTAGTCGCCCATTTTCTATTGCCATCTGGATCTGCTGACGCCACACCCTGCAGTCGTTAGTGGTGTGGGTGAACGTGTTATGCCACTTGCAGTATGGCTTTCCGTTCAGCTCTTGCACCGTGGGAACTTTGTGGCCTTCGGGAATCTTTATATGCTTCTCCGCGAGTAAGAGATCGAAAATCTGCTCGGTTTTCGTCACGTCGAAGTCGAATCCTCTTGGAGGTCCTGGTGGCTTCACCCATTTGCAGGTTACTGGGCCTGCAGCTCGAGTCCACTCAGCTACCGCGACCTCTTGTTCTCCCGTAGCGACTTCATCTTCGCCTGCGTCGACCATGGTAACCACACGCTTGAACTTGTCCTGGTAGACATCTGGGTGACGCTGTTCATATGCTGACAGCTTCTGTACCATGTGCGCTAGTGACGGGTAGTCCGCTTGGGAGGCCACGTCCTTGATCGATGATGACAGACCCACCACCGCCAACTCGACTGCTTCTTTTTCGCTTACGTGAACCGAATAGCATCGGTTCCTAACGGTCCTGAAGCGCTGGATGTATTCTGACACTGTTTCCCCGCGCTTCTGTCGTACTTGTGCTAGATCGGCAATGCCAGCCTCGGAAGCCTCTGAGTGATATTGCTCATGGAACCGTTCTTCCAGCTGCTTCCAAGTCTGGACTGAGTTCGGTGGCAGCGACGTGTACCAACCGAAAGCCGATCCTGTGAGGGACTGTGAGAAGTACCTCACGCGCAGCTCGTCTGACGCTGAGATCATGCCCAGCTGTGCCAAATATCGGCTCACATGCTCGATGGAGCTGGAACCATCTGATCCGCTGAACTTTGTGAAGTCCGGGAGCCGATATTTGGGTGGTAGCGGGATCAATTCGTACTCGTTGGGGTACGGCTTGGTATAGCCGATCGCCTTTCTTTTCGGCATCATGCCGAACTGATCTTTCAGGATCGTACAAATCTGATCCGCGGTGATGGCTGCAGGTGCCGAACCCTGAAGATTCGTCGGAGTGGCGTACTTAACCAGCCATGCTTGTTTCTCTGGTTCTGAGCCAACTGCAGGAGCTGGGCTCGGGAGTTTTGTCGGGGTGGCGTATTTAGCTAGCCACGTTTGCTTCTCAGGGTCTGCCTCCGACGTTCCTCCTGTTGCCCCAGAAGTCCCTGCTATAGCAACCTGGTTCGAGGGTGCCCAGGTGCTGCAGTCTGGCACGTATGCGCATGCGTACCCGTGCGGGATCTCCTTGGGCGCGTCCTGTAGGAATTGGTAGTCACTGGGGTCACCACCAATCTTGTAGACGACATAGGCCGATGAGTTCGGCGCTTCGGGCGCTGCCAACGCGAACGGCAGCGGTGGACGGGACTGGAGTAGCAATTCCCCTTGGTGAGTCCCTAGGGCTGGTCCTGACGGAGAGTACTGATGGCTCATGATCTCCTGGATTACGCGCAGAGCGACGCGCTCCAACGTATTCACCAGGCTCTCAGAATGGCGGTGCAGCGAATGAGCCACCATGAAGTTTATCTCCTGACGCAGCGACCTGGTGCGTTCCTCTGACGGGGTGGACAGGTCCACTCCATCAAGCGCGCCTTCAGGTGTGAACCCCTTCCATCTGATGCCATGGGAGCGGGTCCTGTGGAAAGAGCCGATTAGGTCGGCTTCGAGGACAGCTTTGACCTCGTCATACTTCTTCTTGAGCTCGCCAGAGAGCTCCTCGTACGTGACCGGAGTTTCTTCTGCCATCTCTGATGTAGATGGCGATGGGGTTGATGTTGAAGATTGTCCCACCGGGCGTGCCAGAATGTGTTGACGTCAGAAACCCACCGGCGGGCAGTGACTGGCCAACACAGTAGAGCCGGGAACAACTAGGGCTGCGGCTGGCCCCAGTCCCTCGAGCAACGGCCCGCAAAGCCTCCTGGTCGCGCGCCGATGCAAATTGCAAGGGCGTGCCACCTGACCTATACCTGGTCAGGAAGGTGTGGATGATGCCTCGCTTAGTTTCCTGCAGGGCACACACGTACACGTTAAATACGAGCCTCGATCGGCTCTCAGGTTGTCCTGTGAATCGGCTCGTGGAGCCGATCCACCCATGATTCGTCCAAGGTGGCCGAATATATGGTGGTCCTGCTTGATCAAGATAAAGCATATGAGATCCACGACGATCTGGGGTTTTCACCGCATAATCGGATCATCCTACTCACGATTGGGCCTCGCGCTCACGCACGGTGACCGTAAGCCAGCCCTAGACAAGGCCTAAAAACCAACACTAGGTTGATCCTCGGAACGTCCTGTCTAGGGGCAGCAAACTACACCCTACATGCCGCTGGATCCTCCAACCCTTTGTAAGGCCTAACTATTGCAGATATTAAACTAATCCTTGATGAATCAAGGAGCGATCGTAACGGATCAGATCTACTAAATAACGATCAAGCGGGGTGCCGCCCCTGCACCCATGATGAGGTACAGGGACGGCTAGATGCGCAAGGGTTGCACTACGACAGCATATGATACTAGGAACAATGCTAACCCTAACACATCTATGATAACTACGTTGCTCGCCATCAAAAAGGCTTCAGCACGAGCAACGCATGAACAACTAGGCAGGCTCGTGCTGCCTAGATCGCGAGATGCGATCTAGGCAGCATGGTGCTTACCGGAGGAACCCTCGAGACGAAGGAGTTGGCGATGCGCCGAGATTGGTTTGTGTTGAACGTTGGTTGTTGTTTATTCCATAAACCCTAGGTACATATTTATAGTCCAAGGGACTTTCTAATGTGGGCGTGCACTAAACCGTGCACGAGATAAATTCTAACTTCTACATAACCTACTATAAAGATACACGGGCTAACTAGCCCAAATTTGGTAAACAAGGCCGATTCACATATTTCTTCTATATGTATATCTTCAAATCCGTCTTGATCGCGGCCCACCTCTCTTGGTCAGCCATTTGCAAAGATATATCAGTTGGTATCAATTTATCTAAATCAAGTCTCTTATAAAGAGAAAAAGGCATTACACTAACACCTGCTCCCAAATCACATAGAGCAGTTCTAACATAATTATTCTTGATAGAACAAGGAATAGTCGGTATACCTGGGTCTCCAAGCTTCTTTGGAACCTTACCATTGAAGGAGTAATTAGCGAGCATAGTGGAAATCTCCTCATTGGGAATTTTCCTTTTGTTAGAGACAATATCTTTCATATACTTTGAATAAGGAGGCAATTTAATAGCATCAGTCAAAGGGATTTGCAAAAATAAAGGTTTCATCCAATCACAAAATTTATTATAATGTTCCTCCTCCTTTGATTTTAGTTTCTTAGCAGGAAAAGGCATTTGCTTTTGAACCCAAGGTTCTCTTTCATTACCATGTTTCTCAGCAATAAAATCTTCTTTAGTGTACTTTTTATTTTTAGCATGCTTTTCAGGTTCTTCTTCAACCTCTTCTTTATCAGGAGTATCATCCTTATCATTATCTTTATCATGTTCATTACCACTTTCAGTTTCAGCATCAGAAATAGAAATACTATTAGGATCATTAACAGGTTCAGAGGATTCTACAACATTCTTATGTTTCTTTTTCTTTTTCTTAGATGGAGCACTAGTTTTAGTTAGTTGAGAATCTTGTTCAACTCTTTTGGGATGCCCTTCAGGATATAGAGGATCCTGGGTAGAAACACCACCTCTAGTTGTTACTTCGAAGGAAGTAAAACCCAAATTTATTGATTCGACACAAGGGAGGTAAAGAATACTTATAAGCCTTAACAACTGAGTTGTCAATTCAGCTGCACCTGGAAAAGCACTAGTAACAGGGGTGATGTGAAAGTAGCAGTAATATGAGAGCAATAGTAACAGTAACACAGCAGCAGTAATAGCAATATGAGAGCAATGGCACCAGAAAATAGTTGATACTACTTCCAATGACATGTAGAACGAGTATATGATGATGAGAGATGGACCGGGGTTCCCAGCTATCTACACTAGTGGTAACTCTCCAATAACAAGTGTTGGGTGAACAAATTACAGTTGGGCAATTGATAGGATTGAAATAGCATTAAGACAGAATATCAAGTCTATTAATCATGTAGGCATGTTTCCCATATATAGTCATACGTGCTCGCAATGAGAAACTTGTACAACATCTTTTGTCCTACCAGCCGGTGGCAGCCGGGCCTCTAGGGAATCTACTGGAAATTAAGGTACTCCTTTTAATAGAGCACCGGAGCAAAGCATTAACACTCGGTGAAAACATGTGATCCTCATATCTAAGCCTTTCCCTCCAGTTGTCCCAATTTCTGTCACTTTGGGGCCTTTGGTTCCGGACATAGACATGTGCATACAACTTGTAGATACAATCTAAGCAATAAGTATAGAGCTTAAATCTAAGATCATGCCACTCGGGCCCTAGTGACAAGCATTAAACATAACAAGATTGCAGCAACAATAACTTCACAAACTTTGTAGATAGACAATCATAACGTAACAATCCATCGGATCCCAACAAACACAACACCGATTACATCAGATGAATCTCAATCATGTAAGGCAGCTCATGAGATCATTGTATTGAAGTAAATGGGGGAGAGTATACCAACTAGCTACAGCTAGAACCTGTAGTCCATGGGGGAACTACTCACAGAGCATGATGGAGGCGGTGGCGTTGATGGAGATGGCTTCCGGGCACTTCCCCGTCCGGCAGGTGCCAACGAGACTGTCCCCCGAATGGAGTTTCGCGATGGCGGCGGCGCCCTGGAGTCTTTCTGGAGTTTCGTCAATCCCTGTGCGTTTTTAGGTCGAAAGGGCTTAAATAGGCGAAGAGGCGGCGCAGAGGCTGACGAGGGTGGCCTCCCACAGGCCGGCGCGGCCAGGGTGGGGCCGCGCGGCCCACATGTGTGGTGGCCCCTGGCTCTCCTCCGACTCCCCTTCGGTGTTCTGGAGCCTCCCGGGAAAAATAAGATCTTTGGCGTTGATTTCGTCCAATTCCGAGAATATTGCCCGAACAGCCGTTCCCCCTCCTTTCCTGTAGACAGTGTTGGGCCTCCAAGTGCAGAGGTTTGTAGAACAGCAGCAAGTTTTCCCTTAAGTGGATCACCCAAGGTTTATCGAACTCGGGAGGAAGAGGTCAAAGATATCCCTCTCATGCAACCCTGCAACCACAAAGCAAGAAGTCTCTTGTGTCCCCAACACACCAAATAGGTGCACTAGTTCGGCGAAGAGATAGTGAAATACAGGTGGTATGAATATATATGAGCAGTAACGGTGCAGAAAATAGCTTGGGCGTGTAGTTGATGGTGGTAGTATTGCAGCAGTAGTAACACAGTAAAACAGTAAACAAGCAGTAGTAACTCAGTATTTAGGAACAAGGCCTAGGGATTAGACTTTCACTAGTGGACACTCTCAACATTGATCACATAACAGAATAGATAAATGCATACTCTACACTTTTGTTGGATGATGAACACATTGCGTAGGATTACACGAACCCTCAATGCCGGAGTTAACAAGCTCCACAATAATGCTCATGTTTAGGTAACCTTAAGTGTAAGATAGATCAAAAGACTAAACCAAGTACTAACATAGCATGCACACTGTCACCTTCATGCATATGTAGGAGGAATAGATCACATCAATATTATCATAGCAATAGTTAACTTCGCAATCTACAAGAGATCATGATCATAGCATAAACCAAGTACTAACACGGTGCACGCACTGTCACCTTTGCACACATGCAGGAGGAATAAAACTACTTTAATAACACATCACTAGAGTAGCACATAGATAGTAGTGATACAAAACTCATATGAATCTCAATCATGTAAAGCAGCTCATGAGATCATTGTATTGAGGTACATAGGAGAGAGATTAACCACATAGCTACCGGTACAGCCCCGAGCCTCGATGGAGAACTACTCCCTCCTCATGGGAGCAGCAGCGGTGATGAAGATGGCGGTGGAGATGGCAGCGGTGTCGATGGAGAAGCCTTCGGGGCACTTCCCCGTCCGGCGGGTGCCGGGAGACTCCTGTCCCCAGATCTTGCGCGATGACGGCGGCTCTGGAACTTTTCTCGTATCGTGGCTCTCTCCGTAAGGGTTTTCGATGCAGGGGCTTTATATAGGCGAAGAGGCGGCGCAGGAGGGCTGACGAGGCGGCGACACCATAGGGTGGCGCGGCCAGGGCCTGGGCCGCGCCACCATGTCATCTGGGCCCACCAGGGCCCCCTCTGCGGCTCTCGGGTGTTCTGGATGCTTCCGGGCAAAATAGGAACCTGGGCGTTGATTTCGTCCAATTCCGAGAATATTTCGTTACTAGGATTTCTGAAACCAAAAACAGCAGAAAACAGGAACTGGCACTTCGGCATCTTGTTAATAGGTTAGTTCCGGAAAATGCATAAATATGACATATAATGTGTATAAAACATGTAGGTATCATCAATAAAGTGGCATGGAACATAAGAAATTATAGATACGTTGGAGACGTATCAGCATCCCCAAGCTTAGTTCTGCTCGTCCCGAGCAGGTAAAACGATAACAAAGATAATTTCTTAAGTGACATGCCATCATAACCTTGATCATATTGTAAACATATGAGATGAATGCAGCGATCAAAACAATGGTAATGACATGAGTAAACAACTGAATCATAAAGCAATGACTTTTCATGAATAGTACTTTCAAGACAAGCATCAATAAGTCTTGCATAAAAGTTAACTCATAAAGCAATAATTCAAAGTAGAGGCATTGAAGCAACACAAAGGAAGATGAAGTTTCAGCGGTTGCTTTCAACTTATAACATGTATATCTCATGGATAATTGTCAACATAGAGTAATATAACAAATGCAATAAGCAAGTATGTAAGAATCAATGCACAGTTCACACAAGTGTTTGCTTCTTGAGGTGGAGAGAAATAGGTGAACTGACTCAACATAAAAGTAAAAGAAAGGTCCTTCAAAGAGGAAAGCATTGATTGCTATATTTGTGCTAGAGCTTTGGTTTTGAAAACATAAAGAGAGCATAAAAGTAAAGTTTTGAGAGGTGTTTGTTGTTGTCAACGAATGGTAGTGGGCACTCTAACTACCTCATCAACCAGACTTTCAAGAGCGGCTCCCATGAAGGACGTTATCTCTACCAGCAAGGTAGATCATCCCTCTTCTCTTTTGTTTACACATGTACTTTAGTTTAGTTTTTCTTTATTTATGGATGACACTCCTCCCAACCTTTTGCTTACACAAGCCATGGCTAACCGAATCCTCGGGTGCCTTCCAACATTCACATACCATGGAGGAGTGTCTATTTGCAAAATTAAGTTGCTTACTGATGAATCAGAGCAAAACATGTGAAGAGAATTATTAATGAAAGTTAATTAATTGAGGCTGGGAACCTCATTGCCAGCTCTTTTTGCAAAATTATTGGATAAGCGGATGAAGCCACTAGTCCATTGTGAAAGTCTGTCAAAAAGTAAATGACAAGATCGAAAGATAAAACACCACATACTTCCTCATGAGCTATAAAACATTGACACAAATAAGAGGTAATAACTTTTGAATTGTTTAAAGGTAGCACTCAAGCAATTTACTTTGGAATGGCGGAGAAATACCATGTAGTAGGTAGGTATGGTGGACACAAATGGCATGAATATTGGCTCAAGTATTTTGGATGCATGAGAAGTATTCCCTCTCGATACAAGGTTTAGGCTAGCAAGGTTATTTGAAGCAAACTCAAGGATGAACAAGTGCAGCAAAACTCACATAAAAGACATATTGTAAACATTATAAGACTCTACACCGTCTTCCTTGTTGTTCAAAACTCAATACTAGATATTATCTAGACCTTAGAGAAACCAAATATGCAAATCAAATTTTAGCAAGCTCTATGTATTTCTTCATTAATGGGTGCAAAGCATATGATGCAAGAGCTTAAACATGAGCACAACAATTGCCAAGTATCACATTATCCAAGACATTTTACCAATTACTACATGTAGCATTTTCCAATTCCAACCATATAACAATTTAACGAAGAGGAAACTTCGCCATGAATATTATGAGCTAAGAACACATGTGTTCATACGAACCAGCGGAGCGTGTCTCTCTCCCACACAAGGATGAACTTATTCAGAGAACTAAGATAACAAAACAAAAATAAAAGCACACAGACGCTCCAAGTAAAGTACATAAGATGTGACTGAATAAAAATATAGTTTCACTAAAAAAAACCTGATAAGTTGTCGATGAAGAAGGGGATGCCTTGGGCATCCCCAAGCTTAGACGCTTGAGTCTTCTTAAAATATGCAGGGATGAACCACGGGGCATCCCCAAGCTTAGACCTTTCACTCTTCTTGATCGTAGTATATCATCCTCCTCTCTTGACCCTTGAAAACTTCCTTCACACCAAACTTCAAGCAAACTCATTAGAGGGTTAGTGCATAATCAAAAATTCACATGTTCAGAGGTGACACAAACATTCTTTTCACTTCTGGACATTGCATAATGCTACTGGACATTAATGGATCAAAGAAATGAATCCAACATAGCAAAAGAGGCAATGCGAAATAAAAAGCAGAATCTGTCAAAAACAGAACAGTCCGTAAAGACGAATTTTAAGATGGCACCAGACTTGCTCAAATGGAAAAACTCAAAACTAATGAAAGTTGCGTACATATCTGAGGATCACGCTCGTAAATTGGCAGATTTTTTCGAATTTTCTACAGAGAACTGTGCCCAGATTCGTGACAGACAGCAATGCTGTTTCTGCGCAGCGATCCCAAATATAACATCAACTTTGACATAGAAACTTTACTTGGCACAACAAAGCACAAAACTAAGATAAGGAGAGGTTGCTACAGTAGTAAACAACTTCCAAGACACAAATATAAAACAAAGTACTGTAGCAAAATAACACATGGGTTATCTCCCAAGAAGTTCTTTCTTTATAGCCATTAAGATGGGCTCAGCAGTTTTAATGATGCACTCACAAGAAATAGTATTTGAGGCAAAAGAGAGCATCAAGAGGCAAATTCAAAACACATTTAAGTCTAACATGCTTCCTATGCATAAGAATCTTGTAAATAAACAAGTTCATGAAGAGCAAAGTAACAAGCATAGGAAGATAAAACAAGTGTAGCTTCAAAAATTTCAGCACATAGAGAGGTGTTTTAGTAACATGAAAATTTTTACAACCATATTTTCCTCTCTCATAATAACTTTCAGTAGCATCATGAGCAAACTCAACAATATAACTATCACATAAAGCATTCTTATCATGAGTCTCATGCATAAAATAATTACTACTCCCAACATAAGCATAATCAATTTTATTAGTTGTAGTGGGAGCAAATTCAACAAAGTAGCTATCAAATATAGGAGGTATATTGTAATCATAATCAAATTTATCCTCCATAACAGGTGGTAACAAAAGACTACTATCATTATAATCATCATAAATAGGAGGCAAAGTATCATCAAAGTAAATTTTCTCCTCAATGCTTGGGGGACTAAAAATATCATGCTCATCAAAGCCAGCTTCCCCAAGCTTAGAATTTTCCATAGCATTAGCAACAATGGTGTTCAAAGCATTCATAGTAATAACATTCCCATTAGCATGCATATAAAGTTCCATGGGTTTTTTAATTCTCTCTTCAAACACATCATGTCCTAATTCAAGATAAAGTTCATAAAGATCTCTCATATTTTTGTTGTTTTCCATTATGCCTAACTAGTGTAAACAAGAAACCAAATGTCGCAATTGCAGAGTCTAAAGGAAATAGCTTCGAGTACTTACAATGGCGCCGGAAAATAGCTTAGTAGCCGAGATCCGGAGTGTGAGTACCTTTTACCTTTCCTCCCCGGCAACGGCGCCAGAAAAGTAGCTTGATGTCTACGTTCCCCCTCCTTTCCTGTAGACAGTGTTGGGCCTCCAAGTGCAGAGGTTTGTAGAACAGCAGCAAGTTTTCCCTTAAGTGGATCACCCAAGGTTTATCGAACTCAGGGAGGAAGAGGTCAAAGATATCCCTCTCATGCAACCCTGCAACCACAAAGCAAGAAGTCTCTTGTGTCCCCAACACACCAAATAGGTGCACTAGTTCGGCGAAGAGATAGTGAAATACAGGTGGTATGAATATATATGAGCAGTAGCAACGGTGCCAGAAAATAGCTTGCTGGCGTGTAGTTGATGGTGGTAGTATTGCAGCAGTAGTAACACAGTAAAACAGTAAACAAGCAGTAGTAACTCAGCAGTATTTAGGAACAAGGCCTAGGGATTAGACTTTCACTAGTGGACACTCTCAACATTGATCACATAACAGAATAGATAAATGCATACTCTACACTTTTGTTGGATGATGAACACATTGCGTAGGATTACACGAACCCTCAATGCCGGAGTTAACAAGCTCCACAATAATGCTCATGTTTAGGTAACCTTAAGTGTAAGATAGATCAAAAGACTAAACCAAGTACTAACATAGCATGCACACTGTCACCTTCATGCATATGTAGGAGGAATAGATCACATCAATATTATCATAGCAATAGTTAACTTCGCAATCTACAAGAGATCATGATCATAGCATAAACCAAGTACTAACACGGTGCACGCACTGTCACCTTTGCACACATGCAGGAGGAATAAAACTACTTTAATAACACATCACTAGAGTAGCACATAGATAGTAGTGATACAAAACTCATATGAATCTCAATCATGTAAAGCAGCTCATGAGATCATTGTATTGAGGTACATAGGAGAGAGATTAACCACATAGCTACCGGTACAGCCCCGAGCCTCGATGGAGAACTACTCCCTCCTCATGGGAGCAGCAGCGGTGATGAAGATGGCGGTGGAGATGGCAGCGGTGTCGATGGAGAAGCCTTCCGGGGGCACTTCCCCGCTCGGGTGCCGGAACAGAGACTCTGTCCCCCAGATCTTGGCTTCGCGATGACGGCGGCTCTGGAACTTTTCTCGTATCGTGGCTCTCTAAGGGGTTTCGATGCAGGGGCTTTATATAGGCGAAGAGGCGGCGCAGGAGGGCTGACGAGGCGGCGACACCATAGGGTGGCGCGGCCAGGGCCTGGGCCGCGCCACCATGTCATCTGGGCCCACCAGGCCCCCCTCGCGGCTCTCGGGTGTTGGATGCTTCCGGGCAAAATAGGAACCGGGCGTTGATTTCGTCCAATTCCGAGAATATTTCGTTACTAGGATTTGAAACCAAAAACAGCAAACAGGAACGGCACTTCGGCATCTTGTTAATAGGTTAGTTCCAGAAAATGCATAAATATGACATATAATGTGTATAAAACATGTAGGTATCATCAATAAAGTGGCATGGAACATAAGAAATTATAGATACGTTGGAGACGTATCAGCATCCCCAAAAACAGCAGAAAACAGGAACTGGCACTGTGGCATCTTGTTAATAGGTTAGTTCCGGAAAACGCATAAAAACATTATAAAGTGTGAGCAAAACATGTAGGTATTGTCATAAAACAAGCATGAAACATCAGAAATTATGGATACGTTCAGGATATAGAGGATCCTGGGTAGAAACACCACCTCTAGTTGTTACTTCATAAGCATGTTTTTCTTTAGAATTATTTCCCAATAAGTCATTTTGCACTTTAGTGAGTTGATCAATTTGAGTTTGAACCATATGAAAATGTTTAACAAGTATCTTAACATCATTGGAGGTTCTCTCCACAATATCATGCAATTCACTAATAGCTCGAGAATTTTCCATTAAATGATTCTCTACTCTCATATTAAAATTTTCTTGCTTAACAATATAATTATCAAACTCATCTAAGCATTGAGCAGGAGGTTTTGAATACGGAATATCTTCCCTAGTAAAGCGTTGAAGAGAGTGTACCTCAATCATGGATGAAGGGGGAGTTATCTTACATAAATCTTCTATAGGAGGTAAATTCTTCACATCTTCAGGTTTAATACCCTTCTCTTTAAGAGACTTCTTGGCTTCCCTCATATCTTCATCATTTAATTTAATCATACCCCTCTTCTTCAATATCGGTGTCGGGGTTGGTTCAGGTGTAGACCAATCATCATGATTCCGGCCTATTTTAGCCAATAATTCTTCAGCGTCGTCTGGAGTTCTTTTCCTGAAAACACAACCAGCACAACTATCCAGGTATGCCCTAGACTCAATGGTTAGTCCACTATAAAATATATCAAGTAAATCATGCTTTTCCAAATCATGATCAGGCTGAGCTCTAATAAGAGAGCAAAATCTCGCCCAAGCCTCAGGCAATTTCTCTCCATCTTCCTGGTCAAAATTATAAATTCTCTGCAAAGCAATATGTTGAGCGCTAGCAGGAAAGTATTTTCGAAAGAAAACATCACGCAAGTCAATTGGACTTCTAATAGAACCAGGAGGCAAATTATTATACCAAGTTTTAGCATCATCCTTTAATGAGAAAGGAAAAATTTTAGCGACAAAATAAGTACGCATCTTGACATCATCAGAAAACAAGCTACTCAGAGTAGATAACTCAATCATGTGTTCAACAGCACTTTCTTTTTCAGTACCACAAAAGGGTGTTTTCTCAACAATAGCTATATGAGATAGATCAAGAGAAAAATCATAATCTTTATCCTTAATGTTTATAGGAGATGTGGCAAATTTAGGATCAGGAGACAGTTTATATCTAACAGCATGTTCTGCAAGCAACTTTTTAATTTTTCTTGCATCAGTAGTAGCATTGCATTTTTCAATAAAATCATCATCAAGTTCCACATAATCTTCATCAAGATCATCACTAGAATATTCAACAGACTCAGGTGAATTAACAGGTGTAGCAACATTTTCATTAGGAGTTTCAGTATTTTCAATTTGCCTAGACCTAGCAATTGTAGCATCTAGAAAAGATCCTAACGAACCATCATTATCAAGCACAGCAGAAGCATCATCACAATTATAAGAGGAATTTTCAGATTCAGCAGAAGTACCAGCATTTGAAGCTTGTGGTGGTGAAACAAGTTTACTTATCACAGATGGTGAATCAAGAGCAGCAGAGGTACTAAGAGTTGTACCTTTTCTTGTAGTGGATGGTAATATGGCGATCTTAGTATCGCGAGGTTTACCCATGATGGAGACTTTGCAGCGAACAATATCAATCCAAGTGAACTTCCAAATAAAGCTATGCTCCCCGGCAACGGCGCCAGAAAATAGTCTTGATGACCCACAAGTATAGGGGATCGCAACAGTCTTCGAGGAAAGTATTACCCAATTTATTGATTCGACACAAGGGGAGACAAAGAATACTTGTAAGCCTTAACAGCGGAGTTGTCAATTCAGCTGCACCTGGAAACAGACTTGCTCGCAAGAGTTTATCAGTAGTAACAGTTTTATAGCAGTAGGAATAGTGAAATAACAGCAGCGGTGAAATAAAGACAGCAGTAGTGATTATAGTAAACAGCAGGATTAAAATACTGTAGGCACAGGGACGGATTAACGGGCGTTGCATGGATGAGAGAAACTCATATAACAATCAAAGCAGGGGCATTTGCAGATAATAATAAAACGGTATCCAAGTACTAATCAATCAATAGGCATGTGTTCCATATTTAGTCGTACGTGCTCGCAATGAGAAACTTGCACAACATCTTTTGTCCTACCAGCCGGTGGCAGCCGGGCCTCTAGGGAAACTACTGGAAATTAAGGTACTCCTTTTAATAGAGTACCGGAGCAAAGCATTAACACTCCGTGAACACATGTGATCCTCACATCACTACCATCCCCTCCGGTTGTCCCGATTTCTGTCACTTCGGGGCCATTGGTTCCGGACAGCGACATGTGTATACAACTTGCAGGTAAGATCATAAACAACGAATATCTTCATGAATCAATAACATGTTCAGATCTGAGATCATGGCACTCGGGCCCTAGTGACAAGCATTAAGCATAACAAGTTGCAACAATATCATAAAAGTGACATCTACGGATACTAGGCACTATGCCCTAACAATCTTATGACTATTACATGACCAATCTCATCCAATCCCTACCATCCCCTTCAGCCTACAGCGGGGAATTACTCACACATGGATGGGGGAAACATGGCTGGTCGATGGAGAGACGTTGGTGGTGATGGCGGTGAAGATCTCCTCCAATTCCCCGTCCCGGCGGAGTGCCAGAACGGAGACTTCTGGCTCCCGAGACGGAGTTTCGCGATGTGGCGGCTCTCTGGAGGGTTTCTGGCGACTTCGACTTCTCTCCGTGCGTTTTTAGGTCGAGGGCGATAAGTAGTCCGAAGGAGGGCGTCGGGGGCCAGCCGAGGCCGCCACACACTAGGGCCGCGCGGGCCCCTCCTGGGCCGCGCCGGCCTAGTGTGTGGGGCCCTCGTGCCCCCACCTGGCTTGCCCTTCTGGCTCCGCCAATATTCTGGGAAAATAGGGCCTTCTGTATAAATTCCGAGGTTTTTCCTGAAAGTTGGATTTCTGCACAAAAACGAGACACCAGAGCAATTCTGCTGAAAACAGCGTTAGTCCGTGTTAGTTGTATCCAAAATACACAAATTAGAGGCAAAACAATAGCAAAAGTGTTCGGGAAAGTAGATACGTTGTCGACGACGGCGTGGGAGGCGACGGCGAGCGTTCAGCTATGCCGCGGCCACGACCACGACCACGACCACGGCCGCGGCCGCGAGGTCGGCCTCCGCCTCTACCAGACATAGCGTCGAGTCTTGTTGAGAGATGGTGGCTGATACGTCGCAAACTTATCTATAATTTCTTATGTTCCATGCTACTTTTATTACAATACTTGAGTGTTTTACACATACTTTACAGCGTTATTTTACATTTTCGGCACTAACCTATTAACAAGATGCCGAAGTGCCAGTTGCTGTTTTCTGCTGTTTTTGGTTTCAGAAATCCTAGTAAGGAAATATTCTCGGAATTGGACGAAATCAACGCCGGGGTCCTATTTTTGCACGAAGCTTCCAGAAGTCCGAAGAGAGACGAAGTGGGGCCACGGTGGCCACACACACCGGCGGCGCGGCCCGGCCCTGGCCGCGCGGCCTGTGGTGTGGGCCCCGTGACGCCCTTTGACCTACCCTTCCGCCTACTTAAAGCCTCGTCGCGAAACCCCCTGTACCGAGAGCCACGATACGGAAAACATTCGAGAGGCCGCCGCCATAATCCCATCTCGGGGATTCGGGAGATCGCCTCCGGCACCCTGCCGGAGACGGGAATCATCACCGGAGGGGCTCTACATCATCATGCCCGCCTCCGGATTGATGCGTGAGTAGTTCATCCTTGGACTATGGGTCCATAGCAGTAGTTAGATGGTTGTCTTCTCCGCTTGTGCTTTCATTGTTATAGATCTTGTGAGCTGCCTAACATGATCAAGATCATCTATTTGTAATGCTACATGTTGTGTTTGGTGAGATCCGATGAATAGAGAATACTATGTTAAGTTGATTATCAATCTATCATATATGTGTTGTTTATGTTCTTGCATGCTCTCCGTTGCTAGTAGAGGCTCTGGCCAAGTTGATACTTGTAACTCCAAGAGGGGGTAATTATGCTCGATAGTGAGTTCATGCCTCCATTAAATCTGGGACAGTGACAGAAAGTTCTAAGGTTGTGGATGTGTTGTTGCTACTAGGGATAAAACATTGATGCTTTGTCTAAGGATATTTGTGTTGATTACATTACGCACCATACTTAATGCAATTATATGTTGTTTACAACTTAATACTGGAAGGGGTTCGGATGATAACCTGAAGGTGGATTATTTAGGCATAGATGCATGCTGGATAGCGGTCTATGTACTTTGTCGTAATGCCCTGATTAAATCACATAGTAATCATCGTTGATATGTATTGAATCTTTATTTGTCAATTGCTCACCTGTAATTTGTTCACCCAGCATGCTAGTTATCTTATTGGAGAGACACCACTAGTGAACTATGGACCCCGGTCCATTCTTTTACATCTGAATACATTCTACTGCTTTTACTGTTCTTTGCAAACAAACACCATCTTCCACTCGATACGCTTAATCCTTTGTTTTCAGCAAGCCGGTGAGATTGACAACCTCACTGTTACGTTGGGGCAAAGTACTTTGATTGTGTTGTGCAGGTTCCACGTTGGCGCCGGTTTCACTGGTGTTGCGCCGCACTACATTTCTCCACCAACAACCTTCACGTGCTTCTTGGCTCCTACTGGTTCGATAACCTTGGTTTCTTGAGGAAAACTTATTGTGCGCATCATACCTTCCTCTTGGGGTTCCCAACGGACGTGTACATCTACGCGCATCAAGCATTTTCTGGCGGCGTTGCGGGGAGATCAAGACACGCTGCAAGGGGAGTCTCCACTTCCAATCTCTTTACTTTGTTTTTGTCTTGCTTTATTTTATTTACTACTTTGTTTGTTGCACTTAAACAAAAACACAAAAAAATTAGTTGCTAGTTTTACTTTATTTACTGTCTTGTTCTCTATATCAAAAACACAAAAAAAATAGTTACTTGTCTTTACTTTATTTGCTTAGTTTATTTTACTACTGCTATAATGGGTACTCCTGAGAATACTAAGTTGTGTGACTTCACTAGCACAAATAATAATGATTTTATATGTACTCCTATTGCTCCACCTGCTACTACAGCAGAATTCTATGAAATTAAACCTGCTTTATTGAATCTTGTTATGAGAGAGCAATTTTCTGGTGTTAGTACTGATGATGCTGCTGCCCATCTTAATAATTTTGTTGAACTTTGTGAAATGCAAAAGTATAAGGATATACATGGTGATATTATAAAACTGAAATTGTTTCCTTTCTCATTAAGAGGAAGAGCTAAAGATTGGTTGCTTTCTTTGCCTAAAAATAGTATTGATTCATGGACTAAATGCAAAGATGCTTTTATTAGTAAATATTATCCTCCTGCTAAGATTATATCTTTGAGAAGTAGCATAATGAATTTTAAACAATTTGATAATGAACATGTTGCTCAAGCATGGGAGAGAATGAAATCTTTGGTAAAGAATTGCCCAACCCATGGACTGACTACTTGGATGATCATCCAAACCTTTTATGCAGGATTGAATTTTTCCTCAAGGAACCTATTGGATTCAGCTGCTGGAGGTACTTTTATGTCCATCACTTTGGGCGCCGCGACTAAATTACTTGATGATATGATGATCAATTACTCTGAATGGCACACTAAAAGAACTCCTCAAGGTAAGAAGGTAAATTCTGTTGAAGAAACCTCTTCTTTGGGTGATAAGATTGATGCTATTATGTCTATGCTTGCAAATGGTAGATCTCATATTGATCCTAATAATGTTCCTTTAGCTTCATTGGTTGCTCAAGAAGAAAATGTTGATGTGAATTTCATTAAGAGCAATAATTTCAACAACAATGCTTATAGGAATAATTATGGTAACAACAACTTTAGGCCATATCCTTCTAATAATAGTAATGGTTATGGTAATTCTTACAATAATAATAAGAGTGTACCCTCTGGTCTTGAAGTGATGCTTAAAGAATTTATTAGTACACAAACTGCTTTCAATAAAACTGTTGAAGAAAAGCTTGGTAAAATTGATATTCTTGCTTCTAAGGTTGATAGTCTTGCTCTTGATGTTGATCTTTTAAAATTAAAAGTTATGCCTGAGAAAGTTGAAGATGCTAGGTTTGCTAAAACAAATGCCATCCAAGTTCGAATTAATGATAATATTAGAATGTTGGCTGAATTGCATGCTAGGTGGGATAGAGAAGAAAAAGAAAAACTTGCTAAAAAGAATAATGTAGCTAAAGTATGGACTATTACCACCACTAGTAATGTTGATTCTTCACATGTTGCTGCACCTCCTACTATCAATGGTAAAATAATTGGTGTTGGCAATGTTTCTACTCCTAGTGCAAAGTGTACAAAACTGCCTGAAACTGCTGAAATTTTTCAAAATATTGGTGACAATGATTCCATTGCTGTAGAACATAATGGTTTAGATTTTGATGATTGTCATATTACTGAAGTTATAAAGTTCTTACAAAAACTTGCTAGAAGTCCCAATGCTAGTGCTATAAATTTAGCCTTTACAAAACACATTACAAATGCTCTCATTAAAGCTAGGGAAGAGAAATTAAGACTTGAAGCTTCTATTCCTAGGAAGTTAGAAGATGGTTGGGAGCCCATCATTAAAATGAAATTCAATGACTTTGAGTGTAATGCTTTATGTGATCTTGGTGCAAGTATTTCTGTTATGCCTAAAAAGATTTATGATATGCTTGACTTGCCACCATTGAAGAATTGTTATTTGGATGTTAATCTTGCTGATAATGTTAAAAAGAAACCTTTGGGGAGGATTGATAATGTTCGCATTACGGTTAACAATAACCTTGTCCCCGTTGATTTTGTTGTCTTGGATATCGAATGCAATGCATCTTGTCCTATTGTGTTGGGAAGACCTTTTCTTCGAACTGTTGGTGCTGTTATTGATATGAAGGAAGGTAATATTAAATATCAATTTCCTCTCAAGAAAGGTATGGAACACTTCCCTAGAAAGAGAATGAAGTTGCCTTTTGATTCTATTATTAGAACAAGCTATGATGTTGATGCTTCATCTCTTGATGTTACTTGATTTGCACTTTCTGCGCCTAGCTGAAAGGCGTTAAAGAAAAGCACTTGGGAGATAACCCATGTGTTTATTTTACTACAGCAATTTTTGTTTTGTTGAGTCTTGGAAGTTGTTTACTACTGTAGCAACCTCTCCTTATCATGTTTTTGTGCCAAGTAAAGTTTCTATGCTAAAGTTGATGTTATATTTGGGATCGCTGCGCAGAAACAGCATTGCTATCTGTCACGAATTCTGGCATAAGTCTCTGTAAAAAGTTCGAAAAATCTGCAAATTTACGAGCGTGATCCTCAGATATGTACGCAACTTTCATTAGTTTTGAGTTTTTCCATTTGAGCAAGTTAAGTGCCCAGTCCAGAAGCATCTTTACGGACTGTTCTGTTTTGACAGATTCTGTCTTTTATTTCGCATTGCCGCTTTTGCTATGTTGAATGAGTTTCTTTGTTCCATTAACTTTCATAAGCTTTGTGCAATGTCCAAAAGTGTTAAGAATGATTGTGTCACCTCTGAATATGTGAATTTGTGGTTAAGCACTAACCCTCTCATGAGTTTGCTTGAAGTTTGTGTGAAGGAAGTTTTCAAGGGTCAAGAGAAGATGATGATAT
Source organism: Lolium multiflorum (assembly GCA_030979885.1). Classification (NCBI taxonomy): domain Eukaryota; kingdom Viridiplantae; phylum Streptophyta; class Magnoliopsida; order Poales; family Poaceae; genus Lolium; species Lolium multiflorum. The sequence continues at coordinate 97,840,815 of CM061748.1, forward strand.
ACTATGATCAAGAAGAGTGAAAGGTCTAAGCTTGGGGATGCCCCGGTGGTTCATCCCTGCATATTTTAAGAAGACTCAAGCATCTAAGCTTGGGGATGCCCAAGGCATCCCCTTCTTCATCGACAACATTATCAGGTCACTTCTAGTGAAACTATATTTTTATTCCGTCACATTCTTATGTTCTTTACTTGGAGCGTCGGTTTGTTTTTATTTTTGTTTTGTTTTGAATAAAGTTGGATCTCGCCATCCTTATATTGGAGATATTACGCTCCGCTTTTTCTTATGGAACACTTGTGTTCTTAATTGTGCTTTAATGTTCATGGCGAAAGCTTATTGCTTCGTTAGATTGCTATTTGGTTGGAATTGGAAAATGATGCATATGGTTTGACAATTTGGCAATTGTTTGAGCTCTCTTAGATCATGTTTAAGCTCTTGCATCATGTAGTTTAATCCATTAATGAAGAACTACTGTAGAGCTTGTTTAATTTGGTTTGCATGATTGATCTCTCTAAGTCTAGATATTTTCGGGTAAAGTGTTTGAACAACAAGGAAGACAGTGTAGAGCCTTATAATGCTTGAAATATGTTCTTGTGTGAGTTTTGCTGTACCTGTTCATACTTGTGTTTGCTTCAAACAACCTTGCTAGCCCAAACCTTGTACTGAGAGGAAATGCTTCTCGTGCATCCAAATACCTTGAGCCAAACTCCATGCCATTTGTGTCCACCATATCTACCTACTATGTGGTATTTCCTGCCATTCCAAAGTAAATTACTTGAGTGCTACCTTTAAATTTCATTCCTCTACCTTTACAATATATAGCTCATGGGACAAATAGCTTAAAAACTATTGTGGTGATGAATATGTAGTTATGTGTTTTAATTCTTATAAGTTGCTTGTTGAGCGGTAACCATGTTTTCTGGGGACGCCATCAACTTTACCTTTGTTGGATATCATGTGAGATGCTATGCATGTTCGTCTTGTCTGAAGTAGTGGATTTCATGATCAAATGGTTTGAGTATGCATATGATTAGAGAAGAACATTGGGCCGCTAACTAAAGCCATGTATCATGGTGGAAGTTTCAGTTTGGACATACAACCTCAATCTCTTATGAGAATATTAACTATTGTTGAATGCTTAAGCATTAAAAGAGGAGTCCATTATCTGTTGTCTATGTTGTCCCGGTATGGATGTCTAAGTTGAGAATAATCAAAAGCGAGAAATCCAATGCGTGCTTTCTCCTTAGACACTTGTACAGGCGGCATAGAGGTACCCCTTTGTGACACTTGGTTGAAGCATATGTATGCGATGAGAATCCGTGTTTTCCGAGATAGTAGGACAAGGTGCGAGCACTATTGGTACTCTATGCATGAGGCATGCAACTTGTAGGAAGTATTATGCATAGCACATATGAATTATTACTACCGTTGACAAAATTGTTTCTATATTTTCAAAACAAAAGCTCTAGCACAAAAATAGTAATCCATGCTTCCCTCTGCGAAGGGCCAATCTTTTACTTTATTGTTGAGTCAGTTTACCCATTCCCTTCTATCTTAGAAGCAAACACTTGTGTTAATTGTGTGCATTGATTCTTACATGTTTACTTATTGCACCTGTTATATTACTCTATGTTGACAAATATCCATGAGATATACATGTTACAAGTTGAAAGCAATTGCTGAAACTTAATCATCCTTTGTGTTGCTTCAATTCATTCTACTTTGAATTTATTGCTTATGAGTTATCTCTTATGCAAGTCTTATTGATACTTGTTTGAAAGTATTATTCATGAAAAGTTTTGCTATATGATTCATTTGCTTAGTCATTATCTTTGTTAGCAATCTTTTGTTCAGATCACTCCATTCATCTCATATGCTTTACAATAATGTTGATCAAGATTATGTTGGTAGCATGTCACTTCAGAAATTATTTGTGTTATCGTTTACCTACTCGAGGACGAGTAGGAACTAAGCTTGGGGATGCTTGATACGTCTCAAACGTATCTATAATTTCTTATGTTCCATGCTACTTTTATTACAATACTTGAGTGTTTTACACATACTTTACAGCGTTATTTTACATTTTCCGCACTAACCTATTAACAAGATGCCGAAGTGCAGTTGTTTTTCTGCTGTTTTTGGTTTCAGAAATCCTAGTAAGGAAATATTCTCGGAATTGGACGAAATCAACGCACAGGGTCCTATTTTTGCACGAAGCTTCCGGAAGTCCGAAGGAGACGAGAAGTGGGGCCACGAGGTGGCCACACACCGCGGCGGGCCCTGGCCGCGCGGCCCTGTGGTGTGGGCCCCCCGTGACGCCCTTTGACCTACCCTTCCGCCTACTTAAAGCCTCCGTCGCGAAACCCCCTGTACCGAGAGCCACGATACGAAAAACATTACTGAGAGGCCGCCGCCTCCAATCCTATCTCGGGGATTCAGGAGATCGCCTCCGGCACCCTGCCGGAGAGGGGAATCATCACCGGAGGGCTCTACATCATCATGCCCGCCTCCGGATTGATGCGTGAGTAGTTCATCCTTGGACTATGGGTCCATAGCAGTAGCTAGATGGTTGTCTTCTCCGCTTGTGCTTTCATTGTTATAGATCTTGTGAGCTGCCTAACATGATCAAGATCATCTATTTGTAATGCTACATGTTGTGTTTGGTGAGATCCGATGAATAGAGAATACTATGTTAAGTTGATTATCAATCTATCATATATGTGTTGTTTATGTTCTTGCATGCTCTCCGTTGCTAGTAGAGGCTCTGGCCAAGTTGATACTTGTAACTCCAAGAGGGAGTAATTATGCTCGATAGTGGGTTCATGCCTCCATTAAATCTGGGACAGTGACAGAAAGTTCTAAGGTTGTGGATGAGACCTTGCTCTGATACCAATTGAAAGATCGAGATGTCGCCTAGAGGGGGGGTGAATAGGCAATTACAAACTCTTGCGGATTTGTCTTGTAAGAATGCGGAATTAAACTATCGTTTAGTTTACAAGCACAAACCCTAAATATGCTAAGCTCAACTAAGTGTAACAATAGCAACTAGAGCTAAGCAAGATAGGCACAAGATATATGTAGCACAAGTGATAGCAAGATATATATACTTCAAGCACGATGGCTATCACAAGGAAAGAGAGCTCGGGTATAGAAATAACCGAGGCACGCGGAGACGAGGATGTATTCCCGTGTTCCCTTGCTTTGCAACAAGGTACGTCACGTTTGGAGGAGTGGAGGTCCCACGAAGGATTCCCCGCGCCACGAAGGCTCACCCTATTCTCCGAACCACACCCACGAAGGATAATGGCCCTTTCCTTATGGTTAGCTTTTCCTCCGCTCCGGAGATGGCAAGCTCCACAACCACTTCACAAGCTCCACGAAGGAGAAGCCCGGGCCTCTTCACAATCTTCTTGAAGAGATCACCGGAGCACCAATCACCAAGCCAACTAGGAGGTCACCCTCCAAGAGTAACAAGCTCACGGTCTCTCACTCGAACAAATCGTGGTGGAGAGCTCAACACTATGCAATGATGCAAAGCAAGAACACCGGAGGTGTTCAAGTCCTTCACACTCAAATCCCACCAAAGCAACGAATGCTAGGATGAGATTGGAGAGGAAGAACAAGGGGGAAAGTCAACCAAAGACTCCAAGATCTAGATCCCAAGAGATTCCCTCACTTAGAGAAGAATTGGTTTGGTGGAAGTGTAGATCTAGATCCACTCTCTCAAATCCTCAAATATGAGCAAGAATGGTTGGAGGATTCAAGAGGAAGAGCAAGTTCTTCAAATAGTAGCAATGGAGGAGAGAGAATGGGAAGAACTAACTTGGCTCAAGGTGGAAGAAGCCTATTTATAGCTAAAGGGAAAAATAGCTGTTGGGAAAAGACAGAAAATCGGGAAAAACGAAAAACGCCCCCTGCCAGGCCGGAAATGGCCCGAGGCAGCGGCCCAGCCGGTCCGGCCAAGCCGGCGGGGCTGTGCTTTCTGGGCGGCGGATAAAGGGAGCGCCGGGGTAGGTGGGCCGCGGGGCATTTGAGGCCCATCCGGCGGGTGGCCGGCCTGGCGGGCGGGAGGCCGGCGGGCGGTCGCTACGGCCCGTGGCGGACCGGACCGGGAAGGCCCTGGATGCGGCCCGGATGGCTCGAGCCAGGCCGGATCTGTCCGGGTGGGCCGGCGCTCAGCCGGAAGGCGGGCGGCGGCGGCAGCCTCTCCCCCTTTTCCTTTTTTTTTTCTTTTCTTTTCTTTTTATTCTTTTTCCTTTTTCCTTTTTCTTTAGTAGCGAATGCTCCCGAACTCCAAATTGAATGAAACCAGTTTTGTTTGAAAGATAACAACAAATGCTATCCTATAGAAAGTGAAAACACAAGAATCTGTAGGAGGGGATTTTATCATGAATATAAAAGGTAGAACCTTATATCATGAATAACCGGTAAAATCACCCAACCTCGAAAACGCAATAGAAGATGCATGTGAACTCCGTTTTCGATGAACTTGGGCTTGTTGTAAAGCTAGCAACAAGCTCAAGAACCTCACACCGAGAAATACCAAGAAGCAATAAGAATATGCAACGCATGCAAGGATTGAGCTCCCTAAGACGATGTGATCAAGTTACCCAACCGAAAGCCCCTCTTAATAGTGCGGCTATCTATCCTATAATCCGGTCTCCCATCAACCACCTTGAGACCGGTAAAAGGAAAACCTAGCAAGGCCATACCTTTGCCTTGCGCATCCCGCTTGATCTTGATGATAACTCTTCAAGCTTCACTCAAGCCGGAATGCCTCACTTGACCAATGTTGCTTCGTGAAGACTCACAAATGCTCCCCCATACACTATGATGGGAAAGCTCCATTGATGCACATCTTCACAAGTCCATTATCATCAAATGGACGGCAAGCTTCAAGTATGTGATTCACTTGAGACGCTCATCTTGAACTTGCCCAACTCAACCTTGTATCTTCTCATACTCACTTAAGATAGAGCATGGCTAATATTGAGTTCCACATAAGAACTCCATCTTCATTTCTTCTTCTTGATCATATCACAAATATATCTTCATACCGATGATCTTGATGCCAAATCACAAGGTATATCTTTATCTTCATGGCATCCATACTTGAATCCAACACATGGAGAGCAAGTAGATCCTATGGAATATTCCTTCATATAAACTCAATGAAAACATTAGTCCATAGGGGTTGTCATTAATTACCAAAACCACACATAGGGGCAATGTACCCTTACAATCTCCCCCATTTTGGTAATTGATGACAACCACAATAAGAGGGTTTATATAATGAATATTAGAGACAAGTACGCAACTTATCCGAGAATAAGTTGTATACAAGAGGTTGTATTTGATATGGTCAAGTAACACAAAGCTACTATCCCATATCAAAACCAACTCTACTCACACAACTACAACTAATGCAAGGGATGTGAGTAGAACCAATATATATAGAGAAAACTCCCCCACAATGTATGCACGTGTGATGAACATGAATTCATTGCATACATTGTCAAGATTAACCTTTGGGACAATTTCCACTATATATATACAACCATGCAAGACATATAAATATGGAATGCATGAGAGGCAAAACACTTAAGCACAAACCAAACTTAAGTATAAAACCATTCCCTTAAACCCTCTAAACTTCTCCCCCATTGGCATCGATTGTCAAAATGGGTGAAAAATTTAGAAGGCCAATATAATGTGAGTTCCTCCCCAAAGTGTGCACTTCTCATAATTTGAGTGGAATCAAGTGCACATATCCAATGATGAATACTTGAAGGAAGTCAAACTATATTGAGGATCAAAGATTGCATAAAGATAACATGGTGAAGTGAGCTTCAACAAATAAAGCAAGCAATCAAAGATCCAATTGGACAAACAAAGATATCATGATAAGAGAGATATAGTGCTCTAAATAAAATAAGAAAGCTCCCCAAGGTTCGTGCACAATTTATAATGTTTGCATTTGAATACAATATGCATAAACATGGAATCCTCACTCCCTCTATATCATTTAGAACACAACCAAGATAAAGATAATATGCTTATCAAGAATAACTTGAGTCCAACAATTACGAGATATGAGTGCAAGAAGGAAAACAAATAAACCAAGCACTCATAAATCTTCTTTACCAACACCACTAAAAGATGGTTGGCAAAGAACAAAGATATCAAGGTGATGGATTAACGCTCTTATGTATATAAGTTTCTAAAGTGGACAAAATGATCCATAAAGAAACATGCACACACAAGAGGTTAACAAAATAAATAAGACAAGATATCCAAGATGAAGTCATAAAATATACCAAAGGATGTTTGCTTAAAAAGCATATATAGCCTATGGCTCCAATATTCACTTGTGGCATATGAATGAGCTTCAACCAAGAAAATCTCAAAAACATCACAACTAACAATAAGGGAAGTAAAGCTAGTTGGAATGTTTTGAGAAAGGCAACAAGTATCACAAATACGGATTTATTTCACAATTTCATCAAAATTGCACATAAGAGTTCTTTGAGGAATTGATATGCAATAAATTGCTAGAGGGCATATTTGGGTGGGTGAATCATGAACATGATATATATATATTCCCATCATATGCATCTTCTCAAATTACTCAAATGTACAATAAGAAGTTTTCTTTAAAAGGATTTTTCAAGAATCGCAATATTTTCGAAATAAATAATTTCATGCCAAGATGCAACCTACAAGAGGTTGGATGCTATAGGAGAATGCATGAATAAGATACTTGTTACCGAGATAGCAATGGCTTGATGTAGTAGATAAGAGTTCATTCATCATCCTAGCTTGACTCCAATTACCATATGGTGACAACACCTTCCTTATAGATGAGACAAGCCTCCATTGCATCTCCAATGTACCTAAAACATTATTCAAGTACATCTTGGTCCCCAAACTTATTGGGTCCACAATGGTTAGAATAACCACAATACATAGGACACACTCCATATAAATATGTGCATATTTATAGATGAAATTTGAATTTCATGCACATCTTAGCCGTTTAGGATTTGATGGAGTATACCCTATATAATGGATCAAAGAAGGCAAGCACGCTACAAATGTAAACAAATTACATATAAGCATGCATAAAGACTTTAAAGATCCAAGAAAGATATACTTTGGACAAAACACCAAATGAATTTGAAGAAAGCATAAAGATGTGACCAAACAAATTTGTTGTCCAAAATATATCAAAGACGCAAATCACAAAAGATTTGTTCAACAAAGTTCAACAAATGAACTAAGAAGAAACCATTGAGCATAAAGGATGAAATAAAGCAAACATGCTCAAGGATTTATCTCATTCAAGCAAATAAATCATGTAAGAAAGAATGAGATAGCAAACTCCCCAAAAGAGCAAGGTTCAAACAAATAAACCAAACCCTCTACACTTTTCACAATGGCACAATGTACCGTAAGGAAAAGGTTTGTCTTCCAAAACAAACACTTGATATGAATCAAGAGAATTTATCAAAAGATTTTTCAAAGGGACAAAGAAGACACGTGGGAGCAACAAAGATTTCTTGGAAATAAAATAAGTAAATAAGAAGCAATCCAAGGTGAAGATGATCCATGAATTCAACCACATACAAGGTTATCAATTGTCAAGGACAATGAGTATATTGGAAATAATTTCCGGTGGTGAATTTACAATGATAGTAAGGATCAACTTCACAATAAAAGGCATAGGATAAGTATATAGAATTAAGCACTATGCACGAATGAAGATTCTTGATGGCTTCAATTAGTCAAACAATCACGCACGGCAATGATTAGAATAACTTGAAGCAAACGGTGTCCCAAATAAGATATAGAGATATGTATTTGAGGAAAACCGTACCAAGAATTTCTTAATCAAACAAGAGTCCATAAGATGAGCCAATAAAATATTTTTATTAGGAATGGAGCTTGTTTGAGCAAACATGCCACCTAGGAACAAGATAATTAAGAGCATCAACTCTAAGTGGCATAACCTCATATGTTCACATTTTCTAGGTTTGTGATATGTACAAAACATATTACTCCCCCATAATGTGATAAGACATTTCTTCTAAATAAGAGGCAACTAAAATTCAACTAGAGATGATTAATGGACATTTAGAATTTGAATTTCTCATGAGTATGCCACACCACATAGTTACTAGATAATCTTGCAATATCAATACTAAGTGGTGGTACCCACATACACACATTTTAAAGAAAGAGAGATGCACAATGCATATCACTCCCCCAAAATGGGATGTTCCATTAATCACTCAAAGAGAGCCAAATAAGATATCATCAAGATGCATTAGGCTCCCAACAATACACAAGTATATGATGAGTCAAACAAACATACTTGAATACACAAGATAGGTAAGTAAGACACAACACATACACACAAATATTTGGTACAAAACCAAACATGCAAAGGGGCAAGTAACTTACAATAAATATGGTGAGTTGAAGTATAAGTTACCGCAAGGAGGAACATTGGATATAAGATATAGATGATAATCCATACGACTTGGCTTGGTCAAAATATAATATATGAAGATCCCTTAATTCTTCATGAAGTAGCCAAGTCTCCAATGACCTCCACATGCACCTATTGATTACGTTTGAGCTTGTTGGTCCCCAACCAAGTTGGGTCCTAAGAGGTTAGTCACAATAGGCTTGGCAACCCAAATGGTCCTTTTCTTGAGACCACTTTGAGTTCCAACAAACTTGGCAAACACATTGCCATCCTTATCCTTCCCTAGAGAATAATCATCATCAACAATTATAGGGTTAGATAAGGTACTACCTAAACATGAAGAAGCAAAGTGCCCCTTCACACGGCATAAGTAGCAAGTGTTCCCCTTTCTCTTCTTTATTGATTTCTTCTCTTGGGGAACAATATCTTGATTCTTCTTGGGAAGTGGCCTATCTTCAACTTGAGGTCGAGCATGAGCTTGACCTTGACCTTGTGGCCGTTTCCCTTGTTGTTTCTCACTCAAGTGCTTCTTCTTCTTCAATGGGCATGATCTAACATGATGCCCTTCAACCTTGCACTTGAAGCAAACCAACTTGGCCGGATCCTTGACTTTGTCTTGGCCCTTCTTCTTGTTGCTCTTGCTCTTGGACTTGTTCTTGTTATTGGAATTGAATCCAAGTCCACTCTTGTCATTGGGGGATTGTTGCATACTCAACATCTTGTCAAGTGCGGATTTCCCTTCATGACGCTTTTCCAAGTCTTTCTTTAAAGAAAGGACTTGGGCCTCGAGCTCTTTGATTTCCTCTACATGGTTAGTAGAAATACAAGTACTAGAGGAAGTAGAAGCTTCATTATTAGAGCAACAAGGCAAAGCAAGTAATCCAACACAAGGTGTATCACTAGTTTGACTAGATGGACTACTAGGACTAGCACATGTCGATATAGCATTTGTAGTAGAGATTGTGCTAATGTCCACATGAGGCTCACAAGATGTTACCTTAGTGATACAAGCCTCATGAGCTAACTTTAGCTCATCGTAGGAAGTTAGAAGATCCTCAAGAGAGTGTGAGAGCGTTTTATTGCTTTCTTCCAATTCCCTACAATTGCTAGTTAGCAACTCAAGTTGAGCCCTTAGCTCAACATTCTCCTTTAAGGTAGATGCTTCACAAGAAGTAGAGTTAGTAGCACAAGCATCAACAATAGTTTTCTCATTTTCATGCATATAGGATTCAATTTTTTGTGTAAGCATAAAATTAGTATGCTTCTCATCTTTTAGCTCATGCTTGAGGAGAGTGAATCTCTTTTCCCCATTTTCAATATGGGACTCCAACTCCACTATGGTTTCCCTATATTTACTCAAGGTATCCATAGAGTGTTCGAGATTAGCACGAGCTTCTTTATTACCATGAAGAGAAGCATATACCATTGCCATATTATGCACCAAGATATTATATTCTTCATCATTATCATCATCATCACTCTCATCATTAGAGGAAGTGTTAGGAGTCAAAGTAGGAGATACCTTTGATCCATTTGCCATAAGGCACATGTGCATACCGGAGGATGAAGATGAAGATATTCTTGAATCCTCATTTGAAGTCGTGTCTTGATCCATAGAGTGTTCGGTTTCCTCTACATTGTTAGTCAACAACCAACTAGAGGAAATAGAAGCATTTTGATTATGGGAACAAGACAAGGTAAGCATATCATCATGAGATCTATGTAAGCAATTTACACATGATATGCAAGGACCATCAACACAAGCATGTAGGTTATTTTTAATGCTAGATGTGTTTAAGTCCAAAGAGGAAGCATTACAATGGGATAGAGATGAAGAATCATCACTATTGAGCACAATATCAACATTGCAATTTTCCTCACCACTCACCATATCATTACCTCGTGTCTTGCTACACGTTGGTGAAGTGGAAGAAGATGAGAACTCATCACGGCCGGAGGTGGAAGCAACTTGGAGCTCTTCATGATGTGAAGGGGAAGAGAGCTCCTCGGAGACACCACCAACCAAATGAGAAGTGGATCCACCAAACATTTCCTTAAGCTTGATCCACATCTCATGAGACGATTTTCGCTTTATATATATCAAGAACCTATGAAAATCTGGTCTCAAAGAGAGTACAAGCTCATTAGATACTTGAGCTTCAAGATGTAAGTTTTTCTCATCCTCTAAAGATAGATTTTGAGGATCCATCGGAGGAGAAAAACCTACATCTAGAAATTGCTCTATATGTGGACACAAGGTCCGAAGATTACAAAGCAAGCAATTTCGCCACAAAAGATAATTTGTGCCATTAAAGACAATTGTGTCATTGTGCACTATACTAGCCGACATCTTTACTCTCAAGGCGGTGAAGCCTAAAACAAGGAGAGACCTTGCTCTGATACCAATTGAAAGATCGAGATGTCGCCTAGAGGGGGGGTGAATAGGCAATTACAAACTCTTGCGGATTTGTCTTGTAAGAATGCGGAATTAAACTATCGTTTAGTTTACAAGCACAAACCCTAAATATGCTAAGCTCAACTAAGTGTAACAATAGCAACTAGAGCTAAGCAAGATAGGCACAAGATATATGTAGCACAAGTGATAGCAAGATATATATACTTCAAGCACGATGGCTATCACAAGGAAAGAGAGCTCGGGTATAGAAATAACCGAGGCACGCGGAGACGAGGATGTATTCCCGTGTTCCCTTGCTTTGCAACAAGGTACGTCACGTTTGGAGGAGTGGAGGTCCCACGAAGGATTCCCCGCGCCACGAAGGCTCACCCTATTCTCCGAACCACACCCACGAAGGATAATGGCCCTTTCCTTATGGTTAGCTTTTCCTCCGCTCCGGAGATGGCAAGCTCCACAACCACTTCACAAGCTCCACGAAGGAGAAGCCCGGGCCTCTTCACAATCTTCTTGAAGAGATCACCGGAGCACCAATCACCAAGCCAACTAGGAGGTCACCCTCCAAGAGTAACAAGCTCACGGTCTCTCACTCGAACAAATCGTGGTGGAGAGCTCAACACTATGCAATGATGCAAAGCAAGAACACCGGAGGTGTTCAAGTCCTTCACACTCAAATCCCACCAAAGCAACGAATGCTAGGATGAGATTGGAGAGGAAGAACAAGGGGGAAAGTCAACCAAAGACTCCAAGATCTAGATCCCAAGAGATTCCCTCACTTAGAGAAGAATTGGTTTGGTGGAAGTGTAGATCTAGATCCACTCTCACAAATCCTCAAATATGAGCAAGAATGGTTGGAGGATTCAAGAGGAAGAGCAAGTTCTTCAAATAGTAGCAATGGAGGAGAGAGAATGGGAAGAACTAACTTGGCTCAAGGTGGAAGAAGCCTATTTATAGCTAAAGGGAAAAATAGCTGTTGGGGAAAAGACAGAAAATCGGCAGAAAAACGGGCCGAAATAGCTGCCGGGCAACCGAAATGGCGCGAGGCAGCCCGGCCCAGCCGGTCCGACCGGCCCAGCAGCCGGCGGGGCTGTGCTGCTCGGGCGGCGGATAGGCAAGGAGCGCCGGGGGTAGGTGGCCGCCGGGCATTTGAGGCCCATCCGGCGGGGTGGCCGGCTGGCCGGGGCGGGCGGCGGGCGTCGCTACCGGCCCGTGGCGGACCGGACCGGAAGGCCCCTGGATGCGGCCCGGATGGCTCGAGCGCGGCCGGATCTGTCCGGGTGGGCGGCGCTCCGGCCGGGCGGCCGGCCGGCAGCCTCTCCCCTTTTTCTTTTTTCTTTTCTTTTCTTTTATTCTTTTTCCTTTTTCCTTTTTCTTTAATAGCGAATGCTCCCGAACCCCGATTCGAATGAAACCAGTTTTGTTTGAAAGATAACAACAAATGCTATCCTATAGAAAGTGAAAACACAAGAATCTGTAGGAGGGGATTTTATCATGAATATAAAAGGTAGAACCTTATATCATGAATAACCGGTAAAATCACCCAACCTCGAAAACGCAATAGAAGATGCATGTGAACTCCGTTTTCGATGAACTTGGGCTTGTTGTAAAGCTAGCAACAAGCTCAAGAACCTCACACCGAGAAATACCAAGAAGCAATAAGAATATGCAACGCATGCAAGGATTGAGCTCCCTAAGACGATGTGATCAAGTTACCCAACCGAAAGCCCCTCTTAATAGTGCGGCTATCTATCCTATAATCCGGTCTCCCATCAACCACCTTGAGACCGGTAAAAGGAAAACCTAGCAAGGCCATACCTTTGCCTTGCGCATCCCGCTTGATCTTGATGATAACTCTTCAAGCTTCACTCAAGCCGGAATGCCTCACTTGACCAATGTTGCTTCGTGAAGACTCACAAATGCTCCCCCATACACTATGATGGGAAAGCTCCATTGATGCACATCTTCACAAGTCCATTATCATCAAATGGACGGCAAGCTTCAAGTATGTGATTCACTTGAGACGCTCATCTTGAACTTGCCCAACTCAACCTTGTATCTTCTCATACTCACTTAAGATAGAGCATGGCTAATATTGAGTTCCACATAAGAACTCCATCTTCATTTCTTCTTCTTGATCATATCACAAATATATCTTCATACCGATGATCTTGATGCCAAATCACAAGGTATATCTTTATCTTCATGGCATCCATACTTGAATCCAACACATGGAGAGCAAGTAGATCCTATGGAATATTCCTTCATATAAACTCAATGAAAACATTAGTCCATAGGGGTTGTCATTAATTACCAAAACCACACATAGGGGCAATGTACCCTTACAATCTCCCCCATTTTGGTAATTGATGACAACCACAATAAGAGGGTTTATATAATGAATATTAGAGACAAGTACGCAACTTATCCGAGAATAAGTTGTATACAAGAGGTTGTATTTGATATGGTCAAGTAACACAAAGCTACTATCCCATATCAAAACCAACTCTACTCACACAACTACAACTAATGCAAGGGATGTGAGTAGAACCAATATATATAGAGAAAACTCCCCCACAATGTATGCACGTGTGATGAACATGAATTCATTGCATACATTGTCAAGATTAACCTTTGGGACAATTTCCACTATATATATACAACCATGCAAGACATATAAATATGGAATGCATGAGAGGCAAAACACTTAAGCACAAACCAAACTTAAGTATAAAACCATTCCCTTAAACCCTCTAAACTTCTCCCCCATTGGCATCGATTGTCAAAATGGGTGAAAAATTTAGAAGGCCAATATAATGTGAGTTCCTCCCCAAAGTGTGCACTTCTCATAATTTGAGTGGAATCAAGTGCACATATCCAATGATGAATACTTGAAGGAAGTCAAACTATATTGAGGATCAAAGATTGCATAAAGATAACATGGTGAAGTGAGCTTCAACAAATAAAGCAAGCAATCAAAGATCCAATTGGACAAACAAAGATATCATGATAAGAGAGATATAGTGCTCTAAATAAAATAAGAAAGCTCCCCAAGGTTCGTGCACAATTTATAATGTTTGCATTTGAATACAATATGCATAAACATGGAATCCTCACTCCCTCTATATCATTTAGAACACAACCAAGATAAAGATAATATGCTTATCAAGAATAACTTGAGTCCAACAATTACGAGATATGAGTGCAAGAAGGAAAACAAATAAACCAAGCACTCATAAATCTTCTTTACCAACACCACTAAGAAACAAAAGGATAAAAGATGGTCGGCAAAGAACAAGGATATCAAGGTGATGGATTAACGCTCTTATGTATATAAGTTTCTAAAGTGGACAAAATGATCCATAAAGAAACATGCACACACAAGAGGTTAACAAAATAAATAAGACAAGATATCCAAGATGAAGTCATAAAATATACCAAAGGACGTTTGTTCGTGGTTGCTGGTGTACCATGGCCGACGATTTTGGTCCCTCCGTGGTGCATGTCAAAACTTTTTTTTTCTCGTTTTTGAGGCCACCTAGCCCGACGAAAGCGGCCAAAACGTGGCGTATGGTGGCCCGGGACGTGGTGCATCTCGAAATCTCGGGTTCGCCGGCCGAGTCAACGCAAATCCGCACCGCCGAGGGATGTAGGGCCCAGATGGCAGCCTCTCTGGCATTGTTTTTTTCTACATCGCGCCATCTCGTTCAACGAGCCGTTTACGATGCAGGATCATGGGTCCCGCATGTCATCCTCTATGAACCAAAATTCTTTCTATTCTTGGATTTTTTGACCCCCTGATTTCTGGCTACTTCCTTTTTCTTTTGATCCCTTGCCGCCTTGGAAACGTTGAGACCGCTGCTGCTAAATGGGACCCGCATGTCATCCTCTATGTGCAATCAACTTTCTTTTCTTGGAGTTTTTTTGGCACCTCAAATTTGGTCACTTGCCTTTTTCTTTCGATCCCCTGCCGCCTCTCAAACGGTGATACCGCTGCTGCTAACTGGGACCCGCATGTCATCCTCTATGTACTATAAAACTTTCTTTTCATGGATTATTTTTGGCACCTCAAATTTGGTCACTTGCCTTTTTCTTTCGATCCCCTGCCGCCTCTCAAATGGTGATACCGCTGCTGCTAACTGGGACCCGCATGTCATCCTCTATGTACTATAAAACTTTCTTTTCATGGATTATTTTTGGCACCTCAAATTTGGTCACTTGCCTTTTTCTTTCGATCCCCTGCCGCCTCTCAAACGGTGATACCGCTGCTGCTAATGGGACCCGCATGTCATCCTCTATGTACTATAAAACTTTCTTTCCTGGATTATTTTTGGCACCTCAAATTTGGTCACTTGCCTTTTTCTTTCCCCGCCTCTCAAACGGTGATACCGCTGCTGCTAAATGGGACCCGCATGTCATCCTCTATGTACTATAAAACTTTCTTTTCCTGGATTATTTTTGGCACCTCAAATTTGGTCACTTGCCTTTTTCTTTCGATCCCTGCCGCCTCTCAAACGGTGATACCGCTGCTGCGGGACCCGCATGTCATCCTCTATGTACTATAAAACTTTCTTTTCATGGATTATTTTTGGCACCTCAAATTTGGTCACTTGCCTTTTTCTTTCGATCCCCTGCCGCCTCTCAAACGGTGATACCGCTGCTGCTAAATGGGACCCGCATGTCATCCTCTATGTACTATAAAACTTTCTTTTCTTGAATTATTTTTGGCTCCTCATATTTTTTCACTTGCCTTTTTCTTTCGATCCCCTGCCGCCTCTCAAACGGTGATACCGCTGCTGCTAAATGGGACCCGCATGTCATCCTCTATGTACTATAAAACTTTCTTTTCTTGGATTTTTTTGGCACCTCATATTTCGTCACTTGACTTTTTCTTTCGATCACCTGCTGCCTCTCAAACAGTGATACCGCTGCTGCTAAATGGGACCCGCATGTCATCCTCTATGTACTATAAAACTTTCTTTTCTTGGATTTTTTTGGCACCTCATATTTGGTCACTTGCCTTTTTCTTTTGATCCCCTGCCGCCTCTCAAACGTTGATACCTGCTGCTAAATGGGACCCGCATGTCATCCTCTATGTACTATAAAACTTTCTTTTCTTGGATTTTTTTGGCACCTCATATTTGGTCACTTGCCTTTTTCTTTCGATCCCCTGCCGCCTCTCAAACGGTGATACCGCTGCTAAATGGGACCCGCATGTCATCCTCTATGTACTATAAAACTTTCTTTTCTTGAATTATTTTTGGCTCCTCATATTTTTTCACTTGCCTTTTCTTTCGATCCCCTGCCGCCTCTCAAACGGTGATACCGCTGCTGCTAAATGGGACCCGCATGTCATCCTCTATGTACTATAAAACTTTCTTTTCTTGAATTATTTTTGGCTCCTGATATTTTTCACTTGCCTTTTTCTTTCGATCTCATGCCACGTTTGAAACGTTGAGGAACCTGCTGGCTCATGGGACCCGCATGTCATCCTCTATGTACTATAAAAGTTCATTTTCTTGGTTTTTTTTCACCATCTGATTTTTGGCAATTTCTTTTTTCTTTTGATCCCCTGCCGCCTCTCAAACGCTGATACCGCTGCTGCTAAATGGGACCCGCATGTCATCCTCTATGTACTATAAAACTTTCTTTTCTTGAATTATTTTTGGCTCCTCATATTTGGTCACTTGCCTTTTTCTTTCGATCTCATGCCAAGTTTGAAACGTTGAGGAACCTGCTGGCTCATGGGACCCGCATGTCATCCTCTATGTACTATAAAAGTTTATTTTCTTTATTTTTTTCACCCTCTGATTTTTGGCTATTTCCTTTTTCTTTTGATCCCCTGCCGCCTTTATGGTACGCTGCTGCCTCATGGGACCCGCATGTCATCCTCTATGTACAATCAACTTTCTTTTTCTTTTGATCTCAAGCCGCATTTGAAACGCTGAGACCGTGCTGCTAAATGGGACCCGCATGTCATCCTCTACCAAAAAGGGGGGATTTGTTATCACCAGAATTTGACCAAGTCAGAGGTGGGCCGCGATCAAGATGGACTTGAAGATATACATATAGAAGAGATACGTGAATCGGCCTTTTATACCAAGTTGGGCTAAACTGCCCATGTATCTGTAACATATTAGATCGCATCTTAGTTTAGAAGTTAGAGTTTTACCCGTGCACGGTTTGGTGCACGTCCACATTAGAAAGTCCCCTGGACTATAAATATGTACCTAGGGTTTATGGAATAAACAACAACCAACGTTCAACACAAACCAATCTCGGCGCATCGCCAACTCCTTCGTCTCGAGGGTTCCTCCGGTAAGCATCATGCTGCCTAGATCGCATCTCGCGATCTAGGCAGCACAAGCCTGCCTAGTTGTTCATGCGTTGCTCGTACTGAAGCGTTTTTGATGGCGAGCAACGTAGTTATCGTAGACGCGTTAGGGTTAGCATCGTTCTTAGCATCATATGCTCGCGTAGTGCAACCCTTGCGCGTCTAGCCGTCCTTGTGCCTCATCATGGGTGCAGGGGCGGCACCCCGCTTGATCTTTGTTTAGTAGATCTGATCCGTTATGGTCGATCCTTGATTCATCAAGGATTAGTTTAATATCTGCAATAGTTAGGCCTTACAAAGGGTTGGAGGATCCAGCGGCATGCAGGGTGTAGTTTGCTGCCCCTAGACAGGACGTTCCGAGGATCAACCTAGTGTTGGTTTTTAGGCCTTGTCTAGGGCTGGCTTACGTTTACCGTGCGTGAGCGCGAGGCCCAATCGTGAGTAGGATGATCCGATTATGCGGTGAAAACCCTAGATCGTCGTGGATCTCATACGCTTTATATTGATCAAGCAGGACCACCATATATTCGGCCACCTTGGACGAATCATGGGTGAATCGGCTCCCTGAGCCGATTCACAGGACAACCTGAGAGCCGATCGAGGCTCGTATTTAACGTGTACGTGTGTGCCCTGCAGGAAACTAAGCGAGGCATCATCCACACCTTCCTGACCAGGTATAGGTCAGGTGGCACGCCCTTGCGACCCAGCATCGGCGCGCGACCAGGAGGCTTTGCGGGCCGTCGCTCTGAGGGACTGGGGCCAGCCGCAGCCCTAGTCATTCCCGGCTCTACCTACCAGTGGCCCGGGTGGGACTGCCACGCCAACATTCTGGCACGCCCGGTGGGACAAATCTTCAACGACAACCATCTCGCTATCCACATCAGAGATGGCGAAAGACACCATACCGTCTTCATCAGAAGTGGCAGAAGAAACTCCGGTCACGTACGGGGATCTCACTGGCGAGCTCAAGAAGAAGTACGAATTGATCCCACTACCACCCAAATATCGGCTCCCGGACTTCACAAAGTTCAGCGGATCAGATGGCTCCAGCTCCATCGAGCATGTGAGCCGATATTTGGCACAGCTGGGCATGATCTCAGCGTCAGACGAGCTGCGCGTGAGGTACTTCTCGCAGTCCCTCACAGGATCGGCTTTCGGATGGTACACGTCGCTGCCACCGAACTCAATCCAGACCTGGAAGCAGCTGGAAGAACGGTTCCATGAGCAATATCACTCAGAGGCTTCCGAGGCTGGCATTGCCGATCTAGCCCAAGTACGACAGAAGCGCGGAGAAACGGTGTCCGAATACATTCAGCGCTTCAGGACCGTTAGGAACCGATGCTATTCGGTTCATGTAAGCGAAAAGGAAGCAGTCGAATTGGCGGTGGTGGGTCTATCATCATCGATCAAGGAAGTGGCCTCCCAGGCGGACTATCCTTCATTAGCACACATGGTGCAGAAGTTGTCAGCATATGAGCAACGCCACCCGGATATCTACCAAGATAAATTCAAGCGCGTGGTTACCATGGTTGACGCAGGCGAAGATGAAGGTCCTACGGGAGAGCGAGAGGTCGCAGTAGCTGAGTGGACTCGAGCTGCAGGCCCAGTAACCTGCAAATGGGTAAAGCCACCAGGGCCTCCAAGAGGGTTCGACTTCGACGTGACGAAAACCGAGCAGATTTTCGACCTCTTACTCGCGGAGAAGCACATAAAGGTACCCGAAGGCCACAAGTTTCCTACGGTGCAAGAGCTGAACGGAAAGCCATACTGCAAGTGGCATAACACGTTCACCCACACCACCAACGACTGCAGGGTGTGGCGTCAGCAGATCCAAGTGGCGATAGAAAATGGGCGATTAATTTTTAACCAGTACGCCATGAAGGTCGACACACACCCCTTCCCCGCCGTCAACATGGTGGAGTTTACCCACCTTGGAGGGTGCCAGCCTGATTTCTCAGCCAACATCAGTATGGTAGAGCTTGGACACCGCTCTGAGAAGGACGGGGATGAGGACAGCTGCTCTCAGAGCAAGGACACTGAGGGGGCCGCTCCATGCGATCGGCTCCGTCAAGATGGCAAGCGCTACGTCACAGAGGGGGAAGTGAAGAACATAAGATACCAACGACCCCTCTCTGATCACCTCCTCAACAAGTATGTTAGTCGATATGACCAACGCCGGCGATACAACAACAATGATGAAAGAGGTCGTCTGACCAGAAACGACGAAAGGCATCGCCGGCATAATCATGATGAGGAGCGACAGGAGCGCCATGGCAGGGAGCAGGACGATACGGACAGGCATTGGCACTGCCCCTTCTTCAGACACTGCTGGGATTCAGGAATGAGCCGATTACCAACAATCGGCAACTGCCCAGAATGCAACCGGAAGAAGAAGGAGACAGCCAACGTATCTGTGTTCGAGCGCTTAGGGCCTCTCCCACCGCAAAACAGACGGGCTGAGACCCCTCCGTTGGAAGATCTCGATGATTCAGAAGACGAAGGGGAATACGAAGAAGACAGGTGCCACCGTCCAAGGTGGTGCCCTGACGGTCTCAGCCATACACAAAAACGCAGGGTTCAGCGATTGCGCGGTCTGGAGGAAGCCGAAAGGATGTACTTGCATACGCTGAGGAAGGCGCGGCCTGATCTGGCTGCGAAAGTCCAGAGGACCCTGGATGAGGAGGGGCTACCGCAAAGAAAAGAGTGGCGCCCCAAGCAAAAGAGAGCCGATGATGACACATCGGCTGGCACAAACATGGTGTTCATTCGTCCGGCGGGGTGTAGTGCTCCACGATTACACAGTGCACCCGACATGGATAACAGCAAGCACACCAACGTGCTAAAGTCAGAGATTGGGCTGGTTTTATCCGCCGACATGGACGAGTAGCAAGACTACGTCGATAAGCAGCATGGCGAGGCCGATCCTTGCGATCGGCCCTCCGAAACTGTTGAAGGGATATTACAAAACCTTCACCGAGCAAGCAACGTGGAGGCCGATTCCAGCAATCGGCCAAAATTATCCTCACCATCCATTCTGCCTGGGATCAACGTTTGACCCAACAAGGACTACCTGAAGAGCCGATACCATCAATTCTCTTGACAGAATCGGCTCGGGGGGCACCTAGATGGATAAAACACGAGGATATGAGATAATACTATCAAATATGGGGGCCGACACACAAATCGGCCTAAAAATTTCAAAAAATTTTGAGCGCAGCCGATGCAGACATCGACTTAAGGATATCGAGTCTACCAAATTCAGGCCAGCGGTGGTGCCTTCCGTTGCTTCGAGCCGATCTGGGTTCCTGAACCAAATTCCGGCTGTCTGAGGAAGAAAGGGGATCGGCTTTGGCACATTCTCTTTGACAGTCTCGCCTCGAGTGAGGCTCGGGGGGCAGCAGGCCTGGTGGATGCTCTGTTTTACTCTGTTTAAAAGCCGATTGGGATACCATCGGCTGGTCCTTCATTGCAACCTTCTTCACAAATGATGAGTATTGAAGAGCATCATTGGGTTTGGTTGGGAAAGTTCAAAGGTTTTCCTGAAGATCCTGCATTTTCTGCCAAATTTAGAAAATCATCAGTTGAAGAAGGGAAGGGCGAATTTTGAAGGACCGATACGGTGCTATCGGCTCATCATGCATTGGCAAAGGGAATGAGTCAGCAAGGACAGTAGAAGAGGGAATCGGCTCAATTGAACTCAGAAGAAATCGGCAAATTAAATTGGGGAAAAATTCTTCATTAAGAGGCGAGATTTCTTACATAAAGAGCTAATTGCTCTCAAAAGAGACGCTAGGGGATACATTGCCCCATCTACTGCTGCTGGCCCTATTCTAGAGGTCCTAACTACGGGCCATCACTGCCCTCGTCGTCGCCGTCGTCGCTGCCGTCAGCGCTGCTCCCGGCGGGCTCGTCGTCGCTCCAATGGCCGCCAACCGGGCCCTCGTTGTCTTCGTCCTCTTCGTCAGCATCGTCCTCGTCGCTATCGAAGTCGCTAAGGTTGCCCGGCCAAGGGCAGAACCGCTTGGCCGGCGGCTCGTCGGAGGAGCTGTCGTCGTCATCCTCCTCCTCCTCTTCCTCCTCCTTCACCCCCTCGGAGGAGGTGAAGTCATCCCAGGAGAAGCGATCGTCATCGCTCTCCTCCTCCGATTCCCCGTTGGCGAGGAAGCGGAGGTCGCTCTCCCCGTCCGTCGAGGACTGGTCGTCCTCGGACCAGATGGAGAAGTCATGGTCTGACTCCTCCCCGGCCGCAATGGCGCGGCGGACGTTGGCTGCGTGGACCTCCGCCGGGTTGTGCTCCGGCGTCGGCTCGCGGGACGAAGAGGACTGGGTGGAAAGATCCGATGAGGCAGAGGAGGAAGAAGACATGGTGGCACAAGAGGGTTTTCTGGAGTGCTAATGCGAAGGAGATGCAGAGAAGAACTGTTCGTGGCAGTTAAATAAAAGGGGATATAGTAGAAATTCAATGCCACAGCAGTTTCCGAGGAGGTGGTACCAAAACTGTCAAATCATGCGGAGAAGTTGAGAAGGCAAGCTATCATGATGAAGGACTGCGACGGTTCTGCTCTGCCACGACATGACCCTACGAGAGAAGAGCATAATGATTTTGGAAATGGTATTTCCAAAACCAGGGGGGCATGTGTTATCACCGGAATTTGACCAAGTCAGAGGTGGGCCGCGATCAAGATGGAGAAGATATACATATAGAAGAGATACGTGAATCGGCCTTTTATACCAAGTTGGGCTAAACTGCCCATGTATCTGTAACATATTAGATCGCATCTTAGTTTAGAAAGTTAGAGTTTTACCCGTGCACGGTTTGGTGCACGTCCACATTAGAAAGTCCCCTGGACTATAAATATGTACCTAGGGTTTATGGAATAAACAACAACCAACGTTCAACACAAACCAATCTCGGCGCATCGCCAACTCCTTCGTCTCGAGGGTTCCTCCGGTAAGCATCATGCTGCCTAGATCGCATCTCGCGATCTAGGCAGCACAAGCCTGCCTAGTTGTTCATGCGTTGCTCGTACTGAAGCGTTTTTGATGGCGAGCAACGTAGTTATCGTAGACGCGTTAGGGTTAGCATCGTTCTTAGCATCATATGCTCGCGTAGTGCAACCCTTGCGCGTCTAGCCGTCCTTGTGCCTCATCATGGGTGCAGGGGCGGCACCCCGCTTGATCTTTGTTTAGTAGATCTGATCCGTTATGGTCGATCCTTGATTCATCAAGGATTAGTTTAATATCTGCAATAGTTAGGCCTTACAAAGGGTTGGAGGATCCAGCGGCATGCAGGGTGTAGTTTGCTGCCCCTAGACAGGACGTTCCGAGGATCAACCTAGTGTTGGTTTTTAGGCCTTGTCTAGGGCTGGCTTACGTTTACCGTGCGTGAGCGCGAGGCCCAATCGTGAGTAGGATGATCCGATTATGCGGTGAAAACCCTAGATCGTCGTGGATCTCATACGCTTTATATTGATCAAGCAGGACCACCATATATTCGGCCACCTTGGACGAATCATGGGTGAATCGGCTCCCTGAGCCGATTCACAGACAACCTGAGAGCCGATCGAGGCTCGTATTTAACGTGTACGTGTGCCCCGCAGGAAACTAAGCGAGGCATCATCCACACCTTCCTGACCAGGTATAGGTCGGTGGCACCCTGCGACCCAGCATCGGCGCGCGACCAGGAGGCTTTGCGGGCCGTCGCTCGAGGGACTGGGGCCAGCCGCAGCCCTAGTCATTCCCGGCTCTACCGTGTTGGCCAGTCGCTGCCCGCCGGTGGGATTATCTTTGGCTCCGATATTTTGTCACTTGCCTTTTTCTTTCGATCTCATGCCGCCTTTGAAACGTTGAGTAAGCTGCTGGCTCATGGGTCCCGCATGTCATCCTCTACGAACAATAAAAGTTTCCTTTCTTGGAGTTATTTTTACCCCTAATTTCTGGCTATTTGCCTTTTTCTTTTGATCTCCTGCCCCCTCTGAAACGATGAGGACGCTGTTGGCAGGTCGGTCCCACATGTCATCCTCTATGAACAATAAAAGTTTCCTTTGATGGATTTATTTTGAACCCCTCATTAATTTCTGGATATTTCCCCTGCCGCCTTGGAATCGTTGAGGATGCTGCTGCCTCATGGGTCCCGCATGTCATCCTCTCAGAACGGTAAATGTTTATTTTCTTGGATTTTGTGACCAAACGATTTTTGGCTTATTTTTTCTTTCGATCACCTGCAGCCTTTAAAACGTTGAGGACGCCGCTGGCTCACGGGTCCCACATGTCAACCTCTATGAACAATAAACGCTGAGGATGCTGCTGCCTCATGGGTCCCGCATGTCATCCTCTCAGAACGAAAATGTTTCTTTTCTTGGATTTTTTACCAACAGATTTTTGGTTTATTTTTTCTTTCCATCCCCTGCCGCCTTTAAAACGTTGACGACGCTGTTGGCTCATGGGTCCCCGATGTCAGCCTCCCCGTACAAGAAACATATGATATCTTGATTATTTTGCAGACAATAAACAATGTATTGCGCTCTGAGCTATTTCAAACGGATAATTAAATCTTTATTTTTACATAAACAAACTTATATGTTGAATCTCCTTGTTTTTTTGTCTTTGCGAAGCATAGGACTTTCCTGTTTTTTTAGAAAATTCGGAACTTTCCTGTTTTGGAGTGGGCTGAAATTGTACGAGTCAAAAGGCCAAGCAGGATAGTTCGAAAGCCCAGATGTCCAGATGCAGCCCAATTGAAATCTTTCTTCTTGGATTTTTTTCACCCCCTGATTTCTGGCTACTTCATTTTTCTTTTGGTCCTGTGCCGCCTTGGAAACGTTGAGACCGCTGCTGCAAAATGGGACCCGCATGTCATCCTCTACGTACAATAAAATTTCTTTTCTTGGATTATTTTGGCTCCTGATATTTGGTCACTTGCCTTTTTCTTTCGATCCCGTGCAGCCTCTCAAACGGTGATACCGCTGCTGCAAAATGGGACCCGCATGTCATCCTCTACGTACAATAAACTTTCTTTTCTTGGATTATTTTTGGCTCCTGATATTTGGTCACTTGCCTTTTTTTCTTTCGATCTCATGCCACGTTTGAAACTTTGAGGAACCTGCTGGCTCGTGGGACCCGCATGTCATCCTCTATGTGCTATAAAAGTTTATTTTCTATGGTTTTTTTTCACTCTCTGATTTTTGTCTATTTCCTTTTTTCTTTTGATGCCCTGCCGCCTTGGAAACGTTGAGTAAGCTGCTTACACATGGGACCCGCATGTCATCCTCTATGTACAATCAAGTTTCTTTTCTTGAATTATTTTTGGCTCCTGATATTTCGTCACTTGCCTTTTTCTTTCGATCTCATGCCACGTTTGAAACGTTGAGGAACCTGCTGGCTCATGGGACCCGCATGTCATCCTCTATGTGCTATAAAAGTTTGTTTTCTTGGATTTTTTTCACCCTTTGATTTTTGGCTCCTGATATTTCGTCACTTGCCTTTTACTTTTGATCCCCTGGCCCCTTTGAAACGTTGAGTAAGCTGCTGGCACATGGGACCCGCATGTCAACCTCTATGTCCATCAACTTTCTTTTCTTGGATTTTTTTTGACCCCCTACTTTCTAGCTACTTTCTTTTTCTTTTGATCTCAAGCCGCATTTCAAACATTGAGACCGCTGCTGCAAAATGGGACCCGCATGTCATCCTCTATGTACAATAAATCTTTGATTATTTTTGGCACCTCATATTTGGTCACTTGCGTTTTTTTCTTTCGATCTCATGCCACCTTTGAAACGTTGAGTAAGCTGCTGGCTCATGGGTCCCCCATGTCATCCTCTACGAACAATAAAAGTTTCCTTTCTTGGAGTTATTTTTGCCCCCTAATTTCTGGCTACTTCCTTTTTCTTTTGATCCTCTGCCTTTGAAACGTTGAAAACTTTCTTTTCTTTGATTATTTTTGGCTCCCGATATTTGGTCACTTGCCTTTTTCTTTCGATCTCATGCCACGTTTGAAACGTTGAGGAACCTGCTGGCTCATGGGACCCGCATGTCATCCTCTATGTGCTATAAAACTTTCCTTTGTTGGATTTTTTTTCACCCTCTGATTTTTGGCTTGCCTTTTTCTTTTGATCCCCTGCCCCCTTTGAAACGTTGAGTAAGCTGCTGGCTCAAGGGACCCGCATGTCATCCACTATGTACTATAAAACTTTCTTTTCTTGGATTTTTTTGGCACCTCATATTTGGTCACTTGCCTTTTTCTTTCGATCGCCTGCCGCCTCTCAAACGTTGATACAGCTGCTGCTATATGGGACCCGCATGTCATCCTCTATGTACATTCAAGTTTCTTTTCTTGGACTATTTTTGGCTCTTGATATTTGGTCACTTGCCTTTTTCTTTCGATCTCATGCCACGTTTGAAACGTTGAGGAACCTGCTGCTAAATGGGACCCTCATGTCATCCTCTATGTCCATCAACTTTCTTTTCTTGGATTATTTTGAGCCCCTAATTTCTAGCTACTTTCTTTTTCTTTTGATCTCAAGACGCATTTGAAACATTGAGACCGCTGCTGCAAAATGGGACCCGCATGTCATCCTCTATGTACAATAAAGTTTCTTTTCTTGGATTATCTTTGGCTCCTGATATTTGGTCACTTGCCTTTTTCTTTCGATCTCATGCCGACTTTGAAACGTTGAGGCTGCTGGCTCATGGGTGCCGCATGTCATCCTCTATGAACAATAAAAGTTGGGGATGTCTATTTGTCAGCTGACTGATTTTCAATTCAGCGTAAGTCAGTTTTTCTTCAAATTATAAGACGGCACATGGCATAGGCAAAAATCAGTCAAGCCCATAAAAAAAGAATTTTACCAAGCCTTGTATGTGGGCTAAATCCCTATAATTAGCAACAGACAAACAAGTTGCAAACAGAAAAAAAAATCCATAATACATGATTTAAAGACCTTAAAACGTTGTTTGGCGAAAATTACATGTTTTGTATTATGTAAACATAGTTGTAATGGACTGTAAACTGTGAGATGGGGAAACTGAAAGAAAATCGTCTACATGATTTGAAAGTAAAATTACAGACTTGTTTGCCTAATTTTACATGTTCCAAATCATGTAAATACCAGTGTAATGGACTGTAATTCGTCATATACAAATTTACACAAAAAGTTCAGTAAATATCTATCCGCTGACTTAGTCATGCACGCGTTTTACATCCAAAACCTCCCGACACAAACGTGTGCAGCTATAGCAGATGGCTAAGTACGGTACACAGTGGCTCAGAGAAACACGTGCAAGTCCACAATCGCGATGCCTAATTGGTTGGACAGAAATTCGACTGATGGCCAAAAAAGAATAAGTCGACTGTTTCTTAGCAAATCCTAAAAGTTTCCTTTGTTGGATTTATTTTTTACCCTCTGATTTTCGGCTATTTCCTTTTTCTTTTGATCCCCTGCCGCCTTAGAATAGTTGAGGATGCTGCTGCCTCATGGGTCCCGCATGTCATCCCCTCAGAAAGGTAATTGTTTCTTTTCTTGGTTTTGTTTACCAACTGATTTTTGGCTTATTTTTTCTTTCGATCTCCTGCCGCCTTGAAAACGTTGACGACGCTGCTGGCTCATGGGTCCCCAATGTCAGCCTCCCCGTACTGCAAATCCTCTTTATGCAAAGGTTGAGGATGCTGCTGCCTCAAGGGTCCCGCATGTCATCCTCTTAGAACGATAAATGTTTATTTTCTTGGATTTTTACCAACTGATTTTTGGTTTATTTTTTCTTTCGATCCCCTGCCGCCTTTAAAACGTTGACGACGCTGCTGGCTCATGGGTCCCTGATGTCAGCCTCCCCGTACAAGAAACATGTGATATCTTGATTATTTTGCAGACAATAAACAGTGTATTTCGCTCTGAGCTATTTCAAAGGGATAAATTAAATCTTTGTTTTTACATAAACAAACTTATATGTTGAATCTCCTTGCTTTTTGTTTTTGCCAAGCATAGGACTTTCCTGTTTTGGAGTGGGCTTAAATTGTACGAGTCAAAAGGCTTCCAGCACGATAGTTCGAAGGCCCAGATGTCCAGATGCAGCCCAATTGAAATCTTTCTTTTCATGGATTTTTTGACACCCTGATTTCTGGCTACTTCCTTTTTCTTTTGATCCTGTGCCGCCTGGAAACTATGAGACCGCTATTGCAAAATGGGACCCACATGTCATCCTCTATGTACAATAAAAGTTTCTTTTCGTGGATTATTTTTGGCTCCTGATATTTGGTCACTTGCCTTTTTTCTTTCGATCCCGTGCAAAATGGGACCCGCATGTCGTCCTCTATTTACAAAAGAAGTTTCCTTTCTTGGAGTTATTTTTTACCCTAATTTGTGGCTACTTCATTTTTTTTTGATTCCCTGCCGCCTTTGAAACGTTGAGGACTCTGCTGGCTCATGGGCCCCACATGTCAGCCTCTGTGAACAATAAACCTTTCCTCTGTGAACACTAGCATTGACGAACTGAATGTGAACATGCGTTACAGGCTTTTTTTAGTAAATTTTGTCAACCAATTGCTAGCTTCTGTAAATATCACTAGTAGTACATACATCGCGAAAGCATTAGAATATTAGACCATGTTCACAAGAATAACATCAAGTCTGAACTACATTAACAGAGTGATAAAATATATTAGACCATGCACTAGCCACTTGAACCAAAAGTCCGAACTGATGGAAAGGGCTAGGAGTTGCTCATTCACAACATGGTATCAGAGCCCCAGGTCTCGAGTTCAAATCCTGGCTTTCACATGGTTTTCGCAATTAAGCCTAAAAATTGCTGTTGCCCCCTCTTTAGCCACCGCTGATGCCCTATTTCGGTGTGCTCTTCTTCTTTCACGTGTTGACTCTCTCTTCTCCCGTCACACGCGAGTGGGGGTGTTGTGAAGTGTATAAGTAGATTGCCTAGCCCTTTCCATCAGTTCGAACTTTTGGTTCAAGTGGCTAGTGCATGAATCTTAACAGTTCAGACCAGTACAAAATATAGGGAGTTAAACTAACACTATGCAGAAATTGGCCCTTCTCTTGCATCTATCCCTCTAGCAAAGGGATCAGCCACTGACAAGTCATGTACCAACCAGCTAAGAACACCGTCCGAGCTGAACTTATCTAAGGATGGTAAATATCCAAACTGAAAATCAACATCTCTATAAGCGGTGTTCTTCAGGTCTAGCTGCTTGAACTGGGTATCCCACCAGATCTCCTTGTGATGATATCTTACACCAAAATTCATTACTTTGAGCATTCTAGTGTTCTGTATAAAGAACCTGGAGACAATAACATCATTTCTCCTTCCTCGGTAGTCAGAAATCGAAATTTCTTTGAGGTGGAGATCAAGGCATTCAATGGGACAGGCTGGCTCATTATGCAGCACATGAACCTTATTGCCGGTTCTATAAAACTGCAAAGAAGTCAAATTAAGTAGTCAGTACAATAACAAAGTACTTCATAGCTATCAACTAATGAATATCTCAGGTGAGTTGAATCATGTGTTAATTGAGGACCGTGGAACAACATAATCCCCTGACACGTTCCAATTTGATAGATGCACTTTTTTACATCTGTTATTGTCATTGTAAAGTTGGGGAAAGGTTACCAACATGGGAAACTCCAATCCGCAACTAGTTGCGGGTGCACCCCATTTTTCTTTTGACACTTCCAAGTTTCCAAAAAAAATGTAAACTAAAAGTCTGGACATACATTGTGTTCTATCATGTGCTTCTGTGAAGTTTCATCCAAAAATATGATAATATGTGATCTACACAAAAAAAGAACAAATGATGTGTAAATAGTAAGTCACACTATTTACATATGTCTTCTCTTTTTTACACAGATCACATATTATCATGTGTTTATATGAAACTTCACAGATGCACAAGATACAACACATTGTATGACAAGAAGTTTAGTTTTGAACCAACATAATATAACTCCATTGTGGATGTTCTTCTAGTACAATTGTTCAACTGATCTAGGCTAATAAGTAATAACAGGTTAACTCCATGTAACTCTACAGTTTTTGCTCATAGTGGTAAACAGTTAACAACAACGAATTTACCTGGATATATAGCTTCTCCGTGCAGGGAAAGCATCTAAGAAATGCAAGTAGTTGA
This sequence comes from Lolium multiflorum, assembly GCA_030979885.1. NCBI lineage: Eukaryota > Viridiplantae > Streptophyta > Magnoliopsida > Poales > Poaceae > Lolium > Lolium multiflorum. The sequence goes on from CM061748.1 coordinate 97,870,180, forward strand.
TCCAGACGAGGGCCGTCAGATTTTAGAACCAAGTTCTTCACTGTGCACAGAGAATTTTCCAAGCTTATGGGCATCATCCTCTACAGGACAATGGTACATATGTCAAAAAAATAACAAAAATGTGAGTTAATTCAACAAGAAGAAGGCTGTTCTACCAAAAAGTTTATGCGTCCAATAACAAGTTGGCAGCCAGGGTACGACGCAAAGCCCAACACCATCAACTTTGGTGCGTTGGCGACCTGGATTAGTAGTGGAACATCATCAACGCATATGACCAATCTCTCGAGGCAAGATGCATCCATAATTTGCACCGTGTCTAACTGAATAAGTTCGGTGGTGTTGCGTTTCCAATAGCTAGCCACACTAATTGTACGAAGATTTGGCATTTGAATGTTGAGTTGGGTGAACCCGTGGACCCCCTCAAGGTGAAGTGCCTCGAGCACAATACAGCGGGTGAACAGGCGGTCGATGTTCGTCGCCTTACAGATGTAGACGTCATAGAGCAAGAGCCTTTTGAGTTGGGGGAAAAGAAGCATGGAGTTGGCATGAATCTCGGGCAAATAGCAAGTAGAAATGCTGACAATGCGCAGCGTGGGCGCGCAGCGGAACGCGGACAGCGGGAAGGAGCGCATCACAGTTCCAGCATCGAATCTGAGGTTCTCGACGCAAGATAGGGTGCTGGACCGGAACCAGCTGTCGAGCGTGGTGTCGACCTTGCAAGTGGTTCTGAAGGGGTCGATTGACACGCTTCTGGCGGGGCCAGGGTGAGCGGCGAGGATACTGGAGACCGCGGCGATGCGTTTGTGGTTTTGCTTGGCGAGTTCGTCGTCGATCTCGAGGTTAAGTGGGACGGAGTGCCAGAGGTGGCGCCACCGTTTGGAGACCAAGGTTGTGCTTACAGCGGATACAGTGGGCAGGTGGGAGATGATGATGTGGAGAATCTGGTCCGGTAGGCGGCTGATGAGGTCGTTGTCGCCGACGAGGAGGTTAAGTGGGACGGAGCGCCAGAGGTGGCGCCACCGTTTGGAGAGCAATGTTGTCCTTACAGCGGATATCATGGGCAGGAGGGAGATGATGATGTGCAGCATCTCGTCGGGGAGGCGGCTGATGAGGTCGAGGCTCGACGGAGGCTCTTCCCGATCTGGCTCGACCCGCCTTCGGGAGTTGAGCGGCTCCGCCTCCATCTGACACGGCGGCGACACACGCAACGCCGCAGTCGTCTGCTGGACAGGGGAATAGGCGCAGCGGCGGTGGTGAGGACAGAAAGGTACTCGGCGGTGGATTTAGGTGGATGGCGGATGCAAGTGCGCTGGGGGTTTTTGGAGGAGACGGCAAGCGCTATGCATGGAACTATTGCGGCGGGCGGCCAGCCGGGGTGCCTGAGGAGAGAAAGGTAGTATACTATGCGGTGCGGCGTTTGCGTCTCCCTTCCCCACGCGTGCAGCCTTCACATTTCACAAGACGTGCGAGTTTTTCAACAGAGATTATCAAGTGGAGAGACTTTCCCAATGCAATTGTCTCTCCACTTGATAATCACTCTTGAAAACACCGAGAAGATGGCGGTGAAGAAGACGGAGAGGCAAGGAAAAAAACAATATGAATTGAAATCAAATATAATACGGGCGTTCCTTCTCTCTCTGGTCTCTGCTGCACTTACTGCACCTGTGGTGCAGGCGTGTGACCCGAGAAGAAGCTAATGTACTGTATAGCCGTCCCTTGCACGCCGTGTAGCTGTATTTTGTCTCGTCAAATCAGCTCGGGACAGTTTCAGCAGAGAAAACATCATTTTTTCTTGCCATCATCATAATAGGCGAACATTACCACGGGCACACGGTAGTGCACATCCAACTTGTACTACTCAATCCTCCATATGCTGCACAAACCACCACTTTAACTTTTTCTTCGCAGTTTTCATGATTTTTAGCAGTTTCCACCATGTGGTGGTCTAATCTGTTGCAATTTTTACCACTTGGTCATCTGATCAGTTATTTTGTCATGTCGATGGCAAAATCAACAAGTGGATGCCAACTTTTTTGAAGGGCTACTCTCTAAAACACAGTTTGCATTATGGCATGTTTGGTATTTTCCCTAGGTAGTACTACATCCTAAAAAAAATTGACTACATGCTTTTATTTGCCTATTTTAAGCACCTTTTACCATGATTTCAAATTTAGGTCAAACTCACGGGGGCCATAGGATGCACGGCATTTATTTGGCAATTGTTTCAGTATGGCCAACTAGTTAGGCCTCCTTTGGTTCATAGGAAATGGAAAGTATAGGAAAAGGAAAATCATAGAATTGCGATGTCATGTCTACTTCAATCCTATGGGAATCGTGCTCCTTTGATTCATATGATTGTCATAGGAATTATGTTGGATTCGGTTCTTATGGGAAAAATTCCTATACAAGTCATTTGATTCATAGGAACTATTCATATAGGAATCTTGTAGTGCAAATCTTATAGGAAAAAAACCATTAGCTAATACCTCATGGAAAAGTTCCTTTGCCACAATCAAAGACACATCATGTTCCTATAGGATTCAACTTGGCATAACATTCCAATCATGCACCTTTCATATTCCTACGCCCTCCATATTCCTTTGAATAAAAGGAGCCCGAAGTTTATTTGATTGTAGCAAAGGAATTTTCCATGTATCGACAGTTTGACATGGTATTTTAATAACCAATCAAGAAGGCATGCAAACGTACTTAAAAACACACATGGTGCCAAAATCGGTGAAAGGGAATATTCTCAAGAACATAGGTAGGTCATGTTTGGCATTGTTCCTAGGTATTTCATCACAAATGATGAATCCATGATAAATTACTAACATTCGGAAGTTTGCCATGGTTCTAGCATTAACCAACTCACCTCTCACTTCGGAAGAGAGCCATGCGAACTCCAAGATGGATTCTGTCAAAAAAAAAACTCCAACATGCATGGTGCCAAAATCTGGTAAGTTCTTCTAAAAAATATTTTGGTGTGCCATGTTTGGTATTTTGATATATATGTAGATTACTTACATCACAAACAACTACTCAATGCTTTCGTTTGCCATATGGGTGTTACGTACTTGGATGCAACGCATATGTTTGGTCATTTTTTGGGGGGTACCACACATTTAGTGCACATCACGTATATATAGTTTCCCCTTTTTTAATTGTACTTCGTGTACTTCGCGTTGAAATTTCAAATTATATGGAAATGAGCCCAGAACTAATTTAATATATGGTCACAAACCGAAATAATTCGTGAAATTTTGAAATGTCCATCCTACCATATCAACCACATGAAAAATTGCATTGGCGGCAATCTGCCACTACAAATTTTAACCATTTCACGCAAAACACTCATGTAGTAATTTGTTCCCTTCTAGCACTTCATAAATCTCCCCGGTCTTGTTTGAAAAGGAGCCCCCGTCCGAAGAGTCCCTGTTTATAACTAAAACTAATTATTTCAGTACCGCATAAATTGCAATTACCATTAGATAAACAAGACTAAGATAGAGCATGTACCACCTGTCAATTACCGGTTCGCAATCTCCATATGCTCGCAATGATCGGTTCCACATTATACTTGGTCGAATTCAATTAAACATACAAGTACATCATGCCGAAGTTTTGTTCTAGGACATGGACACGTTCAAACTAATCACGGTAATAGATGATACAACATCGCACACATAAATAGACGACATGTCTAAAATCATACATTTTTTGAACACAGAAATGTCCCGAAGGACCTCGCGACACTGCTTTTATATTATGATGACGGTGGGATTACAGACTGCAATTAAGCTAGGAGGACCCTCCAAGTAAAAGGAAACTACAGACAAGACATCCAAAAGTACAAAAAGAACTCTAGTTCTAGAAAAGGAAACTCCATCCGGTCCTTCTCCACCGAGCTCAGATTAGCCTCAAAGCGCGATCATCTTCTCCATCGAGACCGGCAAGATCAACCACCTACCGTCTCGTTGGCGCATGCGGGCACGTCACCTCATGTTGAAAGTATTCGAGCAAGTCGCCGCTCATGTCGCAACCATCGTTGCTGCAATCCACCTTCAACAAGGAGGCAAATCTACTTAAATCCTCATCCTCTTCGTAGATGCCGTCGCAGTTCGGGCACACGAGACTGGGTAGGTTTCTTAAGCAGCTTCCGCATGCAATGTGATGTCCCTCCCCCATGCGAATGCACTGCTTAATACAAGGAAATTTACATGACTGTTGGCCCAAAGAAAAATATAGTTGGGTGGAACCTAGTGAAGAAAGTACTAACCCGTTATAGTGGACGTCGTGCGATTTGAGAGCACAAACCGCAGATGAACGTTCTTCTCACCACATTCTTTTCCATAACACATTCACGGGAAAAGTACATGCTTTCAGATGGAGGACTTTCACCTTGGAAGACGCCCTGGCATCCCGGGCACGCGCCACCGGGCAGGTTCCTAGCGCAGCTGTCGCATGCAACCTTCTTGCACGAACAGCACTGCTTAATACAAGGAAATTAACACGACTGTTAGCCCAAATTAAAATACATCTTGATGAACCTAGTGAAGAAAGTACTAACCCGCCAAAATGGAGGTTGTGCGGATTGAGAGCACAAACCGTAGGTGAGCAGTCTTCTCAAATTAGCATCGTCGACAAAAGCTCGATCTAAAGCTACCAGGGGGGACCTCCATGCCCAACGATTCTAAATGGGAATATGAATTTAGAGGATGTGAAGGAGATAGGGATAGAGGGTCGTAGTCTTCGACTTGTATAGTATATATATGGGAGGGAATTGCAGATTCCACCAAGGAACGAGATCCAGTAACTTCACTGGCGACTTGTACGTGAGTCATTCGATCAAGATCCAACGCACATGGTTGATCCAAATTTTAAACTTAAAATTAAACTCAATTTTCAAATGAAGTAAAACTTTACCAGAATACTTAAGAAAGATATATATCTTACTGTAATGTTTTCGATTTTTTTCGAGCAACTTAAAATGTGACTACAAATTCTGGATCAACTGTGTCCGTTGGATCTTGATCCGATGGCTCATGTACGTAAAGTTGCATTTTGGAGTAAGTAAAGTCACTGGCCTCAAGTTCCACCACCTCATACTTCGTATGTTGCACAAAAACACCATTTGGAAGGATATTTTGCGGTTTCCACCATGTACTGCTCCAATCTGTTGTGATTTCACCACTTAATCTTCTAATCAACCAATTATACTGGTAAATATTCTCTTACTTTGCATCTCAAACATTTCCCTGACTTTGAGTCCCTGCGCGCTAGTACACTCAATAAAGACAGAGAGAGAGGAGAGACGCTGAGGAGGACTTTGAGTTCTAGTACCTCACCTGGCCGGAATAAGTACGCTGGCAGCCTGACCTGCCCTAAGTACGTCCGGTCAAATCGATGCCTTGCCTTGCACGCCGTCTGCGCGCATCCATGTCTTCCCGATGAAATTGTCAGTCCAAAAAAATCGGAAATTTAATTCGGCTATTGGGCGGATATGCTACCTCGACCCAAAAAAACATATTTTTAATTTTCAAAAAATTCTAACAAAAAAATCCGCATGTACTTCTCGATAATCTATGTGTGTTCGTGTAGTTTCGTGAAAAGCCGATATTTTTTGTGGTTGATGTAAACAGCTTTATTTTTAGCAATAAATTTTATCTTTTTTACATAGCCCAAACGACAATTTAGTTTTTTATGGAAAGACTTTATGCGCTCTTAGCATGTGAAGATGAAAAGATTAATTTTTTGTTTGGATTTTTTTTACATTTCAAAATATATAGATGTTGCAGTTCAAACTAAAGGGAGCATACGCAAACCAGGAGCCAAAACATCCTCCCCCAAAAAATATGATTTGTTTTCTATTTGCGACGCTTCCGCGATGCCTATCACATGTCTGTATAGCCGCAGCTAGCACCATCGAGCACGCCCCAATGCTCTGTGTGTTGTCTTGTCAATTCAATGGTCAAGGTAATCTGACCAAAAGATACGTCTTGGAGTACGCGTGCGCCTTATTCCTTGAAATGGAGGTAGTACTTTATATTTGGCCCAAATGCGAAAAGTGTTACTCCTCCTATTCTAGTATACCATACTACGTATTACTCAAAACAAGTTCGAAGTTATGTCAAGTATGACTAGTGCAAATAAACCCTCTGGCATTAAGAGTATGAGAAGTTCGGATCATGATGAACAAGTTAATCTTCAAAACGTACAGCTATGTCAAGTATGACTAGTGCAAATAAACCCTCTGGCATTAAGAGAAACATCAAATAGTACAAAACACCTGAAAAAAAACGAAATTACAACAAAATCCTTGAGATGCCCTTCGTCTTCAACCTCCAGACCATGTCGACGACACCATGGCCGACACTAATCCAACCCAGGAAGCCAGAATCCTAGGATAAGCAAGCTCGGAAGGTAGGTGGCCACGGAAGCTCTAGCACGTACCAATTCAGCACGCGCGAGGGCCCGCCCAGCATCTCAATCGGCACGGTGTGAAGCCAGTCCTCGTCTCGAGCTCTCTCGAAGCGTGAGAGCTCGCCGGATTCTCTGTCGAGAGCAAGAATGAAGTTTCCGAGCCCACCGAACACGTACCACTGGAAGAAACGGGCGTTGCACCCCACAAAGAGGATATCCGACCGGCCTGTGTGCGTGGCGTGGAGAGGCACGATGGCGCCGGAGGAGGTCCAAGCGTGGCCACCAGGGCCAGGCGAGAACACGCAGGTCTTGCAGATGCCGTCATGATAGATCAGGCACGTCACCCTGTAATTTGACAGACTGATGCGCGCCGCAGCGTCCTCGCCATGGAGGGCGGCGCCCAGGAACAAGCTTACGAATGTTGTGTGCGAAACAGCAGGGGGTGGAGGGACCGTCACGTACTGACCTGCCAGGGGATCGCAGACGACGAGACGTGAAGGCTGCTCGAAAGGCTTTCCGTGTTCGGTGTGGTCGAAGTCCGCAAGGAGTAGGAGGCCGCCCCGAGAGTCGGCGAGCTCCAAACTGAGGTCGCCGTTTGGCGCCCGTGGGAGGAAGTCGAGCGCGAGATTATTTGCGGCGACCCCGGCCCAACATGACGAGGAAGAGGGAACGAAGTGGGGCAGCAAGCCAGACGGCCGATAGTGACAATGGGAGAAGCTGATGTGGTAGTGGCCGGCGACTATGGAGGATGGCGCGCCGTGGCGAGCGGAGAGGACACGGAAGTCCTCCGCCGCGATGACCTTGCGCCAGCTCCTGCAGGCGAACGCGGCGCGGACGAGATCCAGAGGCGAGGTGAGGCGCAGGAACACCAGCCCGAGAAGTTCATCCGGGATGGCGTCACCCTTGTCCTCCTGCCCGGACTTCCTCTGAGCATTCTTCCAGCGGGGGCGGCTGTGCCCCATCTCCGGCTGGACCTAGCTCGCGTACGGGGGCGAGGTGTGCTGTAGGGAGGAAGCTAGGGAAGTAGCGAGGCGGCCGGCTTGGTAGAGACTAGAGGAGTTAAGGAGGAGACTTATGTACTGAAAAAGTTCCGTGGAATCAAATTCCTATATTGGTTAATTACATGCAAGGATGAGCAGAGTAGTTGGTTGTGTAATTGAAACGAGATTACGAGCTTGATCCCCACACACGAACCACATCGTAAAGCTTCATGAAAGAAAAATAGGAAAACAACAAAATTGTGTGGCACAACAGTTGCTTTCTCCAAGTTCCTATAGAGGGAGTACTATGTACATATTCAAACTAGACAAATCATGTATCTACCCCCTAACCCCTAAAACTCAGTCTTATGAAATCTAGCATAAAGAGATCGAAGTCGTTTTGGGTTTCAAACATGGAAATTTCAAGAACATCCCAAAAGCTTCATTTTAGAGTGACTAAGAAGGATCCATGCTTACCTTTTCATTTTCATGTTTTAAACTTGTTTAAATCATGGTCAAACCTAGGATTTGACCAAGATTCAAATGGGCCTAAAAAATCAGAAAAAATCAAAAGAATGAACAACCAAAGCACATATATAGCATTCTTATGTCATATATATAGTAAGCATTCAAGTTGATAAACAAGGTCTAGACATATATATTCAAACCAGAAAAATCATGTATATATCTACCCCTAAAACCCTAAACTCTGTCTTATGAAGTCAATCATGAAGAGAAGTGGTTTTGGGTTTCAAACATGGAAATTTCAAGAACCTCCCAAAGCTTCATTTTAGAGTGACTAAGAAGGATCCAGGCTTATCTTTTCATTTCATGTTTTAAACTTGTTTAAATCCTGGTCAAACCTAGGATTTGATGAAGATACAAATGGGTGGGCACGTACAATATTCAAAAAAATCAGAAAAATGAAAAACCAAATCACATTGTCTTCTTATGTCATATCGTAAGCATTCAAGTTGATAAATTAACAAGGTCTAGATATATCCAAACCAGACAAATCATGTATCTACCCCCTGTCGATCTTATGAAGTCTAGCATGAAGGGAAGTCGTTTTCGGTTTCAAACATGGTAATTTCAAGAACATCCCAAAAGCTTCCATTTTAGAGTGACTAAGAAGGATACAGACTTCCCTTTTTATTTTCATGTTTTAAACTTGTTTAAATCTTGGTCAAACCAAGGATTTGACCAAGATTCAAATGGGCCTAAAAATTTAGAAAAAAATCAAAAGAGAATGAAAAACCAAAGCACATAGCATTCTTATGTCATATGTATAGTAAGCATTCAAGTTGATAAACAAGGGCTAGACATATTCAAACCAGAAAAATCATGTATATATCTACCCCTAAAACCCTAAACTTTGTCTTATGAAGTCAAGCATGAAGAGAAGTGGTTTTGGGTTTCAAACCTGGAAATTTAAAAAAAAAACCAAAAGCTTCATTTTAGGGAGACTAAGAAGGATCCATGCTTACCATTTTATTTTCACGTCTTAAACTTGTTTAAATCTTGGTCAAACCTAGGATTTGACCAAGATACAAATTGGCAGAAAAGTTTAAAAAATCAAAAAAATTAAAAACCAAAGTACATAGTCTTCTTATGGCATATAGTAAGCATTCAAGTTGTTAAACAAGGTCTAGACATATTTAAACCAAACAAATCATGTATCTATACCCCTAATAACCCCTAATTAAACTCTATATATCTTATGAAGTCAAGCATGAAGAGACGTGGTTTTTGGTTTCAAACATGGAAATTTCAAAAACCTCCCAAAATCTTCATTTTAATTAGAGTGACTAAGAAGGATACATGCTTCCCTTCTCATTTTCATGTTTTAAACTTGTTTAAATCTTGGTCAAACCTAGGATTCGACCAAGATTCAAATGGGCATAAAAATTCAGAAAAAAATCAAAAGAATGAAAAACCAAAGCACATAGCATTCTTATGTCATATATAGTAAGCTAGCATTCAAGTTGATAAACAAGGTCTAGACATATATATTCAAACCAGAAAAATCATGTATATATCTACCCCTAAAACCCTAATTAAACTCAGTCAATCATGAAGAGAAGTGGTTTTGGGTTTCAAACATGGAAATTTCAAGAACCTCCCAAAACCTTCATTTTAGAGTGACTAAGAAGGATCCGGGCTTACTTATTCGTTTTCACGTGTTAAACTTGTCTAAATCTTGGTCAAACCTAGGATTTGACCAAGATATGATTCAAATGCGCAGAAAAATAAAAAAATCAGAAAAATGAAAAACCAAAGTACATAGTCTTCTTATGTCATATAGTAAGCATATTCAAGTTGATAAACAAGGTTTGGACATATTCAAACCATACAAATCATGTATCTATATATACCCCCTAACCCTAAACTTTGTCTAATTATGAAGTCAAGCATGAAGAGACGTGGTTTTGGGTTTCAAACATGGAAATTTCAAAAACCTCCCAAAAACTTCATTTTTGAAGAAGGTTACATGCTTCCCTTTTCATTTTCATGTTTTAAACTTGTTTAAATCTTGGTCAAACCTAGGATTCGACCAAGATTCAAATGGGCATAAAAATTCAGAAAAAATCAAAAGAATGAAAAACCAAAGCACATAGCATTCTTATATATGTCATATGTATAGTAAGCATTCAAGTTGATAAACCAGGTCTAGACATATTCAAACCAGAAAAATCATGTATATACCTACCCCTAAAACCCTAAACTCTTTCTTATGAAGTCAATCATGAAGAGAAGTGGTTTTGGGTTTCAAACATGGAAATTTCAAGAACCTCCCAAAAGATTTAATTTAGAGTGACTAATAAGGATCCATGCTTACCTTTTCATTTTCACAATTTAAACTTGTTTAAATCTTTGTCAAACCTATGATTTGACCAAGATTCAAATTGGCAGAAAATTTTAAAAAATCAAAAAAAATAAAAACCAAAGTAATAGTCTTCTTATGGCATATAGTAAGCATTCAAGTTGTTAAACAAGGTCTAGACATATTCAAACCAAACAAATCATGTATCTATACCCCTAACCCCTAATTAAACTCTATATATCTTATGAAGTCAAGCATGAAGAGACGTGGTTTTTGGTTTCAAACATGGAAATTTCAAAAACCTCCCAAAATCTTCATTTTAATTAGAGTGACTAAGAAGGATACATGCTTCCCTTCTCATTTTCATGTTTTAAACTTGTTTAAATCTTGGTCAAACCTAGGATTCGACCAAGATTCAAATGGGCATAAAAATTCAGAAAAAAATCAAAAGAATGAAAAACCAAAGCACATAGCATTCTTATGTCATATATAGTAAGCTAGCATTCAAGTTGATAAACAAGGTCTAGACATATATATTCAAACCAGAAAAATCATGTATATATCTACCCCTAACCCTAAACTATGTCTTATGAAGTCAAGCATGAAGAGAAGTGGTTTTTGGTTTCAAACATGGAAATTTCAAAAAAAAAACTTCATTTTCGGGAGACTAAGAAGGATCCATGCTTACCATTTTATTTTCATGTTTTAAACTTGTTTAAATCTTGGTCAAACCTAGGATTTGACCAAGATTCAAATGGGCAGAAAATTAAAAAAAGTGTGTTTGCCCGTCGAGTGAAACTCGGAGGAAGAGGGATCACTCGGAAGGAGAGAAGAAGGGAGAGAATTATGGTGTCTCCCCTTTTTCGGGTGATGATGTTGACTTTTGTGCAGGGTTTGTCAGTGAGCAGGAGGTGCGAGCGAGCGAGCGAGCGAGCGAGTCGAGCGAGGCCGAGAATGAGAGAGATTTGTTTTTTTTTGTGAGAGGGACAACCGAAGGATCCAGAAGGACCCACAGACTTCCAATACGCATCCTGATGCGTCTTCTCTTGACAAAGAAGATGGCTGGGAGTTTGCGTACCTATTGCACGTGACTTGTGCTCACTGAAGTGTGGGACCTCACGCGTGGGCACCACACGTAAGTGACAGACCTGTTGGTGTAAAAACTCGGTTGATTATTATAGTGCATTAGAACAAAGTTTCCTATGGATTCAAGGGTAGGAAATCCAAGTTAACTCATTTACATGACATTATTTTTCTTATGTCATATAGTAAGCATTAAAGTTGATAAACAATGTCTAGACACATTCAAACCAGACAAATCATGTATCTATACCCCTAACCCCTAAACTCTGTCTTATGAAGTCAAGCATGTGAAGAGATGTGGTTTTGGGTTTCAAACATGTAAATTTCAAAAACCTCCCAAAAGCTTCATTTTAGAGTGCCTAAGAAGGATACATGCTTCCCTTTTCATTTTCATGTTTTATAAAACTTGTTTTAATTATCTTGGTCAAACCTAGGATTTGACGAAGATACAAATGGGTGGGCAAAAAAATAAAAAAATCAGAAAAATGGAAAACCAAATCACATAGTCTTCTTATGTCATATCGTAAGCAATCAAGTTGATAAACAAGGTCTAGATATATCCAAACCAGACAAATCGTGTATCTACCCCCTTTCGATCTTATGAAGTCTAGCATGAAGGGAAGTCGTTTTGGGTTTCAAACATTGAAATTTCAAGAACATCCCAAAAGCTTCATTTTAGAGTGACTAAGAAGGATACAGACTTCCCTTTTCATTTTCATGTTTTAAACTTGTTTAAATCTTGGTCAAACCAAGGATTTGACCAAGATTCAAATGGCCCTAAAAATTCAGAAAAAAATCAAAAGAATGAAAAACCAAAGCACATAGCATTCTTATATATGTCATATGTATAGTAAGCATTCAAGTTGATAAACCAGGTCTAGACATATTCAAACCAGAAAAATCATGTATATACCTACCCCTAAAACCCTAAACTCTTTCTTATGAAGTCAATCATGAAGAGAAGTGGTTTTGGGTTTCAAACATGGAAATTTCAAGAACCTCCCAAAAGATTTAATTTAGAGTGACTAATAAGGATCCATGCTTACCTTTTCATTTTCACAATTTAAACTTGTTTAAATCTTTGTCAAACCTATGATTTGACCAAGATTCAAATTGGCAGAAAATTTTAAAAAATCAAAAAAATTAAAAACCAAAGTAATAGTCTTCTTATGGCATATAGTAAGCATTCAAGTTGTTAAACAAGGTCTAGACATATTCAAACCAAACAAATCATGTATCTATACCCCTAACCCCTAATTAAACTCTATATATCTTATGAAGTCAAGCATGAAGAGACGTGGTTTTTGGTTTCAAACATGGAAATTTCAAAAACCTCCCAAAATCTTCATTTTAATTAGAGTGACTAAGAAGGATACATGCTTCCCTTCTCATTTTCATGTTTTAAACTTGTTTAAATCTTGGTCAAACCTAGGATTCGACCAAGATTCAAATGGGCATAAAAATTCAGAAAAAAATCAAAAGAATGAAAAACCAAAGCACATAGCATTCTTATGTCATATATAGTAAGCTAGCATTCAAGTTGATAAACAAGGTCTAGACATATTCAAACCAGAAAAATCATGTATATATCTACCCCTAACCCTAAACTATGTCTTATGAAGTCAAGCATGAAGAGAAGTGGTTTTTGGTTTCAAACATGGAAATTTCAAAAAAAAAACTTCATTTTCGGGAGACTAAGAAGGATCCATGCTTACCATTTTATTTTCATGTTTTAAACTTGTTTAAATCTTGGTCAAACCTAGGATTTGACCAAGATTCAAATGGGCAGAAAATTAAAAAAAGTGTGTTTGCCCGTCGAGTGAAACTCGGAGGAAGAGGGATCACTCAAGGAGAGAAGAAGGGAGAGAAGAAGGAAAATATCTAGTGATACCACTCACATGATACCATGATACCACTTCACAAAATTCAAATTTGTAAGTGACAAAAAATTTAAAATAAATTTGTGGCTGTTCACAAGATGTGTGTTTACATTGTCTAGAATTTCCAAATCCAAATTTAAAATACATAAAGAGAAACAAAAAAGACAAATATTGTGTGAATAGTGTCATTTTGTGTTTTTGTCTTTATGTGACACTATTCATGCTGGATTTCTCTTTTTTGTTTCTCTAAGGATATTTCGAATTTGGTTATGAAAGTTACAGGGTATGTAAACACACATCTTGTGAACACCCAAAAATTTTGTTCCCATTTTTTAACACTTATAATTTAAATTTTAAAGAGTGGTATCATGGTATCATGTGAGGAGTGGTATCACTAGATATGTTCTCGAAGAAGGGAGAGAATTATGGTGTCTCCCCTTTTTCGGGTGATGATGTTGACTTTTGTGCAGGGTTTGTCAGTGAGCAGGAGGTGCGAGCGAGCGAGCGAGCGAGCGAGCGAGCGAGTCGAGCGAGGCCGAGAATGAGAGAGATTTGTTTTTTTTTGTGAGAGGGACAACCGAAGGATCCAGAAGGACCCACAGACTTCCAATACGCATCCTGATGCGTCTTCTCTTGACAAAGAAGATGGCTGGGAGTTTGCGTACCTATTGCACGTGACTTGTGCTCACTGAAGTGTGGGACCTCACGCGTGGGCACCACACGTAAGTGACAGACCTGTTGGTGTAAAAACTCGGTTGATTATTATAGTGCATTAGAACAAAGTTTCCTATGGATTCAAGGGTAGGAAATCCAAGTTAACTCATTTACATGACATTATTTTTCTTATGTCATATAGTAAGCATTAAAGTTGATAAACAATGTCTAGACACATTCAAACCAGACAAATCATGTATCTATACCCCTAACCCCTAAACTCTGTCTTATGAAGTCAAGCATGTGAAGAGATGTGGTTTTGGGTTTCAAACATGTAAATTTCAAAAACCTCCCAAAAGCTTCATTTTAGAGTGCCTAAGAAGGATACATGCTTCCCTTTTCATTTTCATGTTTTATAAAACTTGTTTTAATTATCTTGGTCAAACCTAGGATTTGACGAAGATACAAATGGGTGGGCAAAAAATTAAAAAAATCAGAAAAATGGAAAACCAAATCACATAGTCTTCTTATGTCATATCGTAAGCAATCAAGTTGATAAACAAGGTCTAGATATATCCAAACCAGACAAATCGTGTATCTACCCCCTTTCGATCTTATGAAGTCTAGCATGAAGGGAAGTCGTTTTGGGTTTCAAACATTGAAATTTCAAGAACATCCCAAAAGCTTCATTTTAGAGTGACTAAGAAGGATACAGACTTCCCTTTTCATTTTCATGTTTTAAACTTGTTTAAATCTTGGTCAAACCAAGGATTTGACCAAGATTCAAATGGCCCTAAAAATTCAGAAAAAATCAAAAGAATGAAAAACCAAAGCACATAGCATTCTTATGTCATATGTATAGTAAGCATTCAAGTTGATAAACAAGGTCTAGACATATATATTCAAACCAGAAAAATCATGTATATATCTACCCCTAAAACCCTAATTAAACTCAGTCAATCATGAAGAGAAGTGGTTTTGGGTTTCAAACATGGAAATTTCAAGAACCTCCCAAAAGCTTCATTTTAGAGTGAATAAGAAGGATCCAGGCTTACTTATTCGTTTTCACGTGTTAAACTTGTCTAAATCTTGGTAAAACCTAGGATTTGACCAAGATATGATTCAAATGCGCAGAAAATTAAAAAAATCAGAAAAATGAAAAACCAAAGTACATAGTCTTCTTATGTCATATAGTAAGCATATTCAAGTTGATAAACAAAAGGTTTGGACATATTCAAACCATACAAATCATGTATCTATATATACCCCCTAACCCTAAACTTTGTCTTATGAAGTCAAGCATGAAGAGAAGTGGTTTTGGGTTTCAAACGTACATGGAAATTTCAAAAACCTCCCAAAAACTTCACTTTAGAGTGACTGAGAAGGTTACATGCTTCCCTTTTCATTTTCATGTTTTAAACTTGTTTAAATTAGCTTGGTCAAACCTAGGATTTCATGAAGATACAAATGGGTGGGCACAATGTTCAAAAAAATCAGAAAAATGAAAAACCAAATCACATAGTCTTCTTATGTCATATCGTAAGCAATCAAGTTGATAAACAAGGTCTAGATATATCCAAACCAGACAAATCATGTATCTACCCCCTTTCGATCTTATGAAGTCTAGCATGAAGGGAAGTCGTTTTGGGTTTCAAACATTGAAATTTCAAGAACATCCCAAAAGCTTCATTTTAGAGTGACTAAGAAGGATATAGACTTCCCTTTTCATTTTCATGTTTTAAACTTGTTTAAATCTTGGCCAAACCAATGATTTGACCAAGATTCAAATGGCCCTAAAAATTCAGAAAAAAAATCAAAAGAATGAAAAACCAAAGCACATAGCATTCTTAGATATGTCATATGTATAGTAAGCATTCAAGTTGATAAACAAGGTCTCTAGACATATATATTCAAACCAGAAAAATCATGTATATATCTACCCCTAAAACCCTATATAATTAAACTCAGTCAATCATGAAGAGAAGTGGTTTTGGGTTTCAAACATGGAAATTTCAAGAACCTCCCAAAAGCTTCATTTTAGAGTGACTAAGAAGGATCCAGGCTTACTTATTCGTTTTCACGTGTTAAACTTGTCTAAATCTTGGTCAAACCTAGGATTTGACCAAGATATGATTCAAATGTGCAGAAAATTAAAAAAATCAGAAAAATGAAAAACCAAAGTACATAGTCTTCTTATGTCATATAGTAAGCATATTCAAGTTGATAAACAAGGTTTGGACATATTCAAACCATACAAATCATGTATCTATACCCCTAACCCTAAACTTTGTCTTATGAAGTCAAGCATGAAGAGAAGTGGTTTTGGGTTGCAAACATGGAAATTTCAAAAACCTCCCAAAAACTTCATTTTAGAGTGACTGAGAAGGTTACATGTTTCCCTTTTCGTTTTCATGTTTTAAACTTGTTTAAATTATCTTGGTAAAACCTAGGATTTCATGAAGATACAAATGGGTGGGCACAATATTCAAAAAAATCAGAAAATTGAAAAACCAAATCACATTGTCTTCTTATGTCATATGGTAAGCATTCAAGTTGATAAATTAACAAGGTCTAGATATATCCAAACCAGACAAATCATGTATCTACGTTACCCCCTGTCGATCTTATGAAGTCTAGCATGAAGGGAAGTCGTTTTCGGTTTCAAACATGGAAATTTCAAGAACATCCCAAAAGCTTCCATTTTAGAGTTACTAAAAGAAGGATATACAGACTTCCCTTTTTCATTTTCATGTTTTAAACTTGTTTAAATCCTTGTCAAACCAAAGATTTTGACCAAGATTCAAATGGGCATAAAAATTTAGAAAAAAAATCAAAAGAGAATGAAAAACCAAAGCACATAGCATTCTTATATATGTCATATGTATAGTAAGCATTCAAGTAGATAAACCAGGTCTAGACATATTCAAACCAGAAAAATCATGTATATATCTACCCCTAAAACCCTAAACTCTTTCTTATGAAGTCAATCATGAAGAGAAGTGGTTTTGGGTTTCAAACATGGAAATTTCAAGAACCTCCCAAAAGATTTAATTTAGAGTGACTAATAAGGATCCATGCTTACCTTTTCATTTTCACAATTTAAACTTGTTTAAATCTTTGTCAAACCTATGATTTGACCAAGATTCAAATTGGCAGAAAATTTTAAAAAATCAAAAAAATTAAAAACCAAAGTAATAGTCTTCTTATGGCATATAGTAAGCATTCAAGTTGTTAAACAAGGTCTAGACATATTCAAACCAAACAAATCATGTATCTATACCCCTAACCCCTAATTAAACTCTATATATCTTATGAAGTCAAGCATGAAGAGACGTGGTTTTGGGTTTCAAACATGGAAATTTCAAGAACCTCCCAAAAGATTTAATTTAGAGTGACTAATAAGGATCCATGCTTACCTTTTCATTTTCACAATTTAAACTTGTTTAAATCTTTGTCAAACCTATGATTTGACCAAGATTCAAATTGGCAGAAAATTTTAAAAAATCAAAAAAATTAAAAACCAAAGTAATAGTCTTCTTATGGCATATAGTAAGCATTCAAGTTGTTAAACAAGGTCTAGACATATTCAAACCAAACAAATCATGTATCTATACCCCTAACCCCTAATTAAACTCTATATATCTTATGAAGTCAAGCATGAAGAGACGTGGTTTTTGGTTTCAAACATGGAAATTTCAAAAACCTCCCAAAATCTTCATTTTAATTAGAGTGACTAAGAAGGATACATGCTTCCCTTCTCATTTTCATGTTTTAAACTTGTTTAAATCTTGGTCAAACCTAGGATTCGACCAAGATTCAAATGGGCATAAAAATTCAGAAAAAAATCAAAAGAATGAAAAACCAAAGCACATAGCATTCTTATGTCATATATAGTAAGCTAGCATTCAAGTTGATAAACAAGGTCTAGACATATTCAAACCAGAAAAATCATGTATATATCTACCCCTAACCCTAAACTATGTCTTATGAAGTCAAGCATGAAGAGAAGTGGTTTTTGGTTTCAAACATGGAAATTTCAAAAAAAAAACTTCATTTTCGGGAGACTAAGAAGGATCCATGCTTACCATTTTATTTTCATGTTTTAAACTTGTTTAAATCTTGGTCAAACCTAGGATTTGACCAAGATTCAAATGGGCAGAAAATTAAAAAAAGTGTGTTTGCCCGTCGAGTGAAACTCGGAGGAAGAGGGATCACTCGGAAGGAGAGAAGAAGGGAGAGAATTATGGTGTCTCCCTTTTTCGGGTGATGATGTTGACTTTTGTGCAGGGTTTGTCAGTGAGCAGGAGGTGCGAGCGAGCGAGCGAGCGAGCGAGCGAGGCCGAGAATGAGAGAGATTTGTTTTTTTTGTGAGAGGGACAACCGAAGGATCCAGAAGGACCCACAGACTTCCAATACGCATCCTGATGCGTCTTCTCTTGACAAAGAAGATGGCTGGGAGTTTGCGTACCTATTGCACGTGACTTGTGCTCACTGAAGTGTGGGACCTCACGCGTGGGCACCACACGTAAGTGACAGACCTGTTGGTGTAAAAACTCGGTTGATTATTATAGTGCATTAGAACAAAGTTTCCTATGGATTCAAGGGTAGGAAATCCAAGTTAACTCATTTACATGACATTATTTTTCTTATGTCATATAGTAAGCATTAAAGTTGATAAACAATGTCTAGACACATTCAAACCAGACAAATCATGTATCTATACCCCTAACCCCTAAACTCTGTCTTATGAAGTCAAGCATGTGAAGAGATGTGGTTTTGGGTTTCAAACATGTAAATTTCAAAAACCTCCCAAAAGCTTCATTTTAGAGTGCCTAAGAAGGATACATGCTTCCCTTTTCATTTTCATGTTTTATAAAACTTGTTTTAATTATCTTGGTCAAACCTAGGATTTGACGAAGATACAAATGGGTGGGCAAAAAATTAAAAAAATCAGAAAAATGGAAAACCAAATCACATAGTCTTCTTATGTCATATCGTAAGCAATCAAGTTGATAAACAAGGTCTAGATATATCCAAACCAGACAAATCGTGTATCTACCCCCTTTCGATCTTATGAAGTCTAGCATGAAGGGAAGTCGTTTTGGGTTTCAAACATTGAAATTTCAAGAACATCCCAAAAGCTTCATTTTAGAGTGACTAAGAAGGATACAGACTTCCCTTTTCATTTTCATGTTTTAAACTTGTTTAAATCTTGGTCAAACCAAGGATTTGACCAAGATTCAAATGGCCCTAAAAATTCAGAAAAAATCAAAAGAATGAAAAACCAAAGCACATAGCATTCTTATGTCATATGTATAGTAAGCATTCAAGTTGATAAACAAGGTCTAGACATATATATTCAAACCAGAAAAATCATGTATATATCTACCCCTAAAACCCTAATTAAACTCAGTCAATCATGAAGAGAAGTGGTTTTGGGTTTCAAACATGGAAATTTCAAGAACCTCCCAAAAGCTTCATTTTAGAGTGAATAAGAAGGATCCAGGCTTACTTATTCGTTTTCACGTGTTAAACTTGTCTAAATCTTGGTCAAACCTAGGATTTGACCAAGATATGATTCAAATGCGCAGAAAATTAAAAAAATCAGAAAAATGAAAAACCAAAGTACATAGTCTTCTTATGTCATATAGTAAGCATATTCAAGTTGATAAACAAAAGGTTTGGACATATTCAAACCATACAAATCATGTATCTATATATACCCCCTAACCCTAAACTTTGTCTTATGAAGTCAAGCATGAAGAGAAGTGGTTTTGGGTTTCAAAACATGGAAATTTCAAAAACCTCCCAAAAACTTCACTTTAGAGTGACTGAGAAGGTTACATGCTTCCCTTTTCATTTTCATGTTTTAAACTTGTTTAAATTAGCTTGGTCAAACCTAGGATTTCATGAAGATACAAATGGGTGGGCACAATGTTCAAAAAAATCAGAAAAATGAAAAACCAAATCACATAGTCTTCTTATGTCATATCGTAAGCAATCAAGTTGATAAACAAGGTCTAGATATATCCAAACCAGACAAATCATGTATCTACCCCCTTTCGATCTTATGAAGTCTAGCATGAAGGGAAGTCGTTTTGGGTTTCAAACATTGAAATTTCAAGAACATCCCAAAAGCTTCATTTTAGAGTGACTAAGAAGGATACAGACTTCCCTTTTCATTTTCATGTTTTAAACTTGTTTAAATCTTGGTCAAACCAATGATTTGACCAAGATTCAAATGGCCCTAAAAATTCAGAAAAAAATCAAAAGAATGAAAAACCAAAGCACATAGCATTCTTAGATATGTCATATGTATAGTAAGCATTCAAGTTGATAAACAAGGTCTCTAGACATATATATTCAAACCAGAAAAATCATGTATATATCTACCCCTAAAACCCTATATAATTAAACTCAGTCAATCATGAAGAGAAGTGGTTTTGGGTTTCAAACATGGAAATTTCAAGAACCTCCCAAAAGCTTCATTTTAGAGTGACTAAGAAGGATCCAGGCTTACTTATTCATTTTCACGTGTTAAACTTGTCTAAATCTTGGTCAAACCTAGGATTTGACCAAGATATGATTCAAATGTGCAGAAAATTAAAAAAATCAGAAAAATGAAAAACCAAAGTACATAGTCTTCTTATGTCATATAGTAAGCATATTCAAGTTGATAAACAAGGTTTGGACATATTCAAACCATACAAATCATGTATCTATACCCCCTAACCCTAAACTTTGTCTTATGAAGTCAAGCATGAAGAGAAGTGGTTTTGGGTTTCAAACATGGAAATTTCAAAAACCTCCCAAAAACTTCATTTTAGAGTGACTTAGAAGGTTACATGTTTCCCTTTTCGTTTTCATGTTTTAAACTTGTTTAAATTATCTTGGTAAAACCTAGGATTTCATGAAGATACAAATGGGTGGGCACAATATTCAAAAAAATCAGAAAATTGAAAAACCAAATCACATTGTCTTCTTATGTCATATATATGGTAAGCATTCAAGTTGATAAATTAACAAGGTCTAGATATATCCAAACCAGACAAATCATGTATCTACCCCCTGTCGATCTTATGAAGTCTAGCATGAAGGGAAGTCGTTTTCGGTTTCAAACATGGAAATTTCAAGAACATCCCAAAAGCTTCCATTTTAGAGTTACTAAAAGAAGGATATACAGACTTCCCTTTTTCATTTTCATGTTTTAAACTTGTTTAAATCCTTGTCAAACCAAAGATTTTGACCAAGATTCAAATGGGCATAAAAATTTAGAAAAAAAATCAAAAGAGAATGAAAAACCAAAGCACATAGCATTCTTATATATGTCATATGTATAGTAAGCATTCAACTGATAAACCAGGTCTAGACATATTCAAACCAGAAAAATCATGTATATATCTACCCCTAAAACCCTAAACTCTTTCTTATGAAGTCAATCATGAAGAGAAGTGGTTTTGGGTTTCAAACATGGAAATTTCAAGAACCTCCCAAAAGATTTAATTTAGAGTGTGACTAATAAGGATCCATGCTTACCTTTTCATTTTCACAATTTAAACTTGTTTAAATCTTTGTCAAACATATGATTTGACCAAGATTCAAATATATGGGCATAAAATTCAAAAAAATCAGAAAAATGAAAAACAAAAGCATATAGTCTTCTTATGTCATATAGTAAGCATTCAAGTTGATAAATTAACAAGGTTTGGACATATTCAAACCATACAAATCATGTATCTACCCCTAACCCTAAACTCGGTCGATCTTATGAAGTGTAGCATGAAGAGAGGTCGTTTTGGGTTTCAAACATGGAAATTTCAAGAACATCCCAAAATGCTTCATTTTAGAGTGACTAAGAAGGATCCAGGCTTACTTATTCGTTTTCACGTGTTAAACTTGTCTAATCTTGGTCAAACCTAGGATTTGACCAAGATTCAAATGCGCAGAAAATTTAAAAAATCAGAAAAATGAAAACCAAAGTACATAGTCTTCTTATGTCATATAGTAAGCATATTCAAGTTGATAAACAAGGTTTGAACCTTGATCTGTAGTAGTGGGCAAAACCCTAGTTTAACCTATTTAATTATAGATTCGTAGGTTGATTTTTCTACATTTTTATTATTACTAACCTATTTAATTATAGATTCGTAGGTTGATTTTTCTATACCTTTTTATTATTACTATGCAGCACAAGTGTGTTTGCCCGTCGAGTGAAACTCGGAGGAAGAGGGATCACTCGGAGGAAGGAGAGAAGAAGGGAGAGAATTATGGTGTCTCCCCTTTTTCGGGTGATGATGTTGACTTTTGTGCAGGGTTTGTCAGTGCGAGGTGCGAGCGAGCGAGCGAGCGAGCGAGTCGAGAGAGGCCGAGAATGAGAGAGATTTGTTTTTTTGTGAGAGGGACAACCGAAGGATCCAGAAGGACCCACAGACTTCCAATACGCATCCTGATGCGTCTTCTCTTGACAAAGAAGATGGCTGGGAGTTTGCGTACCTATTGCACGTGACTTGTGCTCACTGAAGTGTGGGACCTCACGCGTGGGCACCACACGTAAGTGACAGACCTGTTGGTGTAAAAACTCGGTTGATTATTATAGTGCATTAGAACAAAGTTTCCTATGGATTCAAGGGTAGGAAATCCAAGTTAACTCATTTACATGACATTATTTTTCTTATGTCATATAGTAAGCATTAAAGTTGATAAACAATGTCTAGACATATTCAAACCAGACAAATCATGTATCTATACCCCTAACCCCTAAACTCTGTCTTATGAAGTCAAGCATGTGAACAGATGTGGTTTTGGGTTTCAAACATGGAAATTTCAAAAAACTCCCAAAAGCTTCATTTTAGAGTGCCTAAGAAGGATACATGCTTCCCTTTTCATTTTCATGTTTTATAAAACTTGTTTTAATTATCTTGGTCAAACCTAGGATTTGACGAAGATACAAATGGGTGGGCACAATGTTCAAAAAAATCAGAAAAATGGAAAACCAAATCACATAGTCTTCTTATGTCATATCGTAAGCAATCAAGTTGATAAACAAGGTCTAGATATATCCAAAC
The DNA here is from genome assembly GCA_030979885.1 of Lolium multiflorum. NCBI lineage: Eukaryota > Viridiplantae > Streptophyta > Magnoliopsida > Poales > Poaceae > Lolium > Lolium multiflorum. The sequence continues at coordinate 97,893,086 of CM061748.1, forward strand.
CAGACAAATCGTGTATCTACCCCCTTTCGATCTTATGAAGTCTAGCATGAAGGGAAGTCGTTTTGGGTTTCAAACATTGAAATTTCAAGAACATCCCAAAATTAAGCTTCATTTTAGAGTGACTAAGAAGGATACAGACTTCCCTTTTCATTTTCATGTTTTAAACTTGTTTAAATCTTGGTCAAACCAAGGATTTGACCAAGATTCAAATGGCCCTAAAAATTCAGAAAAAAATCAAAAGAATGAAAAACCAAAGCACATAGCATTCTTAGATATGTCATATGTATAGTAAGCATTCAAGTTGATAAACAAGGTCTCTAGACATATATATTCAAACCAGAAAAATCATGTATATATCTACCCCTAAAACCCTATATAATTAAACTCAGTCAATCATGAAGAGAAGTGGTTTTGGGTTTCAAACATGGAAATTTCAAGAACCTCCCAAAAGCTTCATTTTAGAGTGACTAAGAAGGATCCAGGCTTACTTATTCGTTTTCACGTGTTAAACTTGTCTAAATCTTGGTCAAACCTAGGATTTGACCAAGATATGATTCAAATGCGCAGAAAATTAAAAAAATCAGAAAAATGAAAAACCAAAGTACATAGTCTTCTTATGTCATATAGTAAGCATATTCAAGTTGATAAACAAAAGGTTTGGACATATTCAAACCATACAAATCATGTATCTATATATACCCCCTAACCCTAAACTTTGTCTTATGAAGTCAAGCATGAAGAGAAGTGGTTTTGGGTTTCAAACATGGAAATTTCAAAAACCTCCCAAAAACTTCATTTTAGAGTGACTGAGAAGGTTACATGCTTCCCTTTTCATTTTCATGTTTTAAACTTGTTTAAATTAGCTTGGTCAAACCTAGGATTTCATGAAGATACAAATGGGTGGGCACAATGTTCAAAAAAATCAGAAAAACGAAAAACCAAATCACATAGTCTTCTTATGTCATATCGTAAGCAATCAAGTTGATAAACAAGGTCTAGATATATCCAAACCAGACAAATCATGTATCTAGCCCCTTTCGATCTTATGAAGTCTAGCATGAAGGGAAGTCGTTTTGGGTTTCAAACATTGAAATTTCAAGAACATCCCAAAAGCTTCATTTTAGAGTGACTAAGAAGGATACAGACTTCCCTTTTCATTTTCATGTTTTAAACTTGTTTAAATCTTGGTCAAACCAATGATTTGACCAAGATTCAAATGGCCCTAAAAATTCAGAAAAAAATCAAAAGAATGAAAAACCAAAGCACATAGCATTCTTAGATATGTCATATGTATAGTAAGCATTCAAGTTGATAAACAAGGTCTAGACATATATATTCAAACCAGAAAAATCATGTATATATCTACCCCTAAAATCCTATATAATTAAACTCAGTCAATCATGAAGAGAAGTGGTTTTGGGTTTCAAACATGGAAATTTCAAGAACCTCCCAAAAGCTTCATTTTAGAGTGACTAAGAAGGATCCAGGCTTACTTATTCGTTTTCACGTGTTAAACTTGTCTAAATCTTGGTCAAACCTAGGATTTGACCAAGATATGATTCAAATGTGCAGAAAATTAAAAAAAATCAGAAAAATGAAAAACCAAAGTACATAGTCTTCTTATGTCATATAGTAAGCATATTCAAGTTGATAAACAAGGTTTGGACATATTCAAACCATACAAATCATGTATCTATACCCCTAACCCTAAACTTTGTCTTATGAAGTCAAGCATGAAGAGAAGTGGTTTTGGGTTTCAAACATGGAAATTTCAAAAACCTCCCAAAAACTTCATTTTAGAGTGACTGAGAAGGTTACATGTTTCCCTTTTCGTTTTCATGTTTTAAACTTGTTTAAATTATCTTGGTAAAACCTAGGATTTCATGAAGATACAAATGGGTGGGCACAATATTCAAAAAAATCAGAAAATTGAAAAACCAAATCACATTGTCTTCTTATGTCATATGGTAAGCATTCAAGTTGATAAATTAACAAGGTCTAGATATATCCAAACCAGACAAATCATGTATCTACCCCCTGTCGATCTTATGAAGTCTAGCATGAAGGGAAGTCGTTTTCGGTTTCAAACATGGAAATTTCAAGAACATCCCAAAAGCTTCCATTTTAGAGTTACTAAAAGAAGGATATACAGACTTCCCTTTTTCATTTTCATGTTTTAAACTTGTTTAAATCCTTGTCAAACCAAAGATTTTGACCAAGATTCAAATGGGCATAAAAATTTAGAAAAAAAATCAAAAGAGAATGAAAAACCAAAGCACATAGCATTCTTATATATGTCATATGTATAGTAAGCATTCAACTGATAAACCAGGTCTAGACATATTCAAACCAGAAAAATCATGTATATATCTACCCCTAAAACCCTAAACTCTTTCTTATGAAGTCAATCATGAAGAGAAGTGGTTTTGGGTTTCAAACATGGAAATTTCAAGAACCTCCCAAAAGATTTAATTTAGAGTGTGACTAATAAGGATCCATGCTTACCTTTTCATTTTCACAATTTAAACTTGTTTAAATCTTTGTCAAACATATGATTTGACCAAGATTCAAATATATGGGCATAAAATTCAAAAAAAATCAGAAAAATGAAAAACAAAAGCATATAGTCTTCTTATGTCATATAGTAAGCATTCAAGTTGATAAATTAACAAGGTTTGGACATATTCAAACCATACAAATCATGTATCTACCCCTAACCCTAAACTCGGTCGATCTTATGAAGTGTAGCATGAAGAGAGGTCGTTTTGGGTTTCAAACATGGAAATTTCAAGAACATCCCAAAATGCTTCATTTTAGAGTGACTAAGAAGGATCCAGGCTTACTTATTCGTTTTCACGTGTTAAACTTGTCTAATCTTGGTCAAACCTAGGATTTGACCAAGATTCAAATGCGCAGAAAATTTAAAAAATCAGAAAAATGAAAACCAAAGTACATAGTCTTCTTATGTCATATAGTAAGCATATTCAAGTTGATAAACAAGGTTTGAACCTTGATCTGTAGTAGTGGGCAAAACCCTAGTTTAACCTATTTAATTATAGATTCGTAGGTTGATTTTTCTACATTTTTATTATTACTAACCTATTTAATTATAGATTCGTAGGTTGATTTTTCTATACCTTTTTATTATTACTATGCAGCACAAGTGTGTTTGCCCGTCGAGTGAAACTCGGAGGAAGAGGGATCACTCGGAGGAAGGAGAGAAGAAGGGAGAGAATTATGGTGTCTCCCCTTTTTCGGGTGATGATGTTGACTTTTGTGCAGGGTTTGTCAGTGCGCAGGAGGTGCGAGCGAGCGAGCGAGCGAGCGAGTCGAGAGAGGCCGAGAATGAGAGAGATTTGTTTTTTTTTGTGAGAGGGACAACCGAAGGATCCAGAAGGACCCACAGACTTCCAATACGCATCCTGATGCGTCTTCTCTTGACAAAGAAGATGGCTGGGAGTTTGCGTACCTATTGCACGTGACTTGTGCTCACTGAAGTGTGGGACCTCACGCGTGGGCACCACACGTAAGTGACAGACCTGTTGGTGTAAAAACTCGGTTGATTATTATAGTGCATTAGAACAAAGTTTCCTATGGATTCAAGGGTAGGAAATCCAAGTTAACTCATTTACATGACATTATTTTTCTTATGTCATATAGTAAGCATTAAAGTTGATAAACAATGTCTAGACATATTCAAACCAGACAAATCATGTATCTATACCCCTAACCCTAAACTCTGTCTTATGAAGTCAAGCATGTGAACAGATGTGGTTTTGGGTTTCAAACATGGAAATTTCAAAAAACTCCCAAAAGCTTCATTTTAGAGTGCCTAAGAAGGATACATGCTTCCCTTTTCATTTTCATGTTTTATAAAACTTGTTTTAATTATCTTGGTCAAACCTAGGATTTGACGAAGATACAAATGGGTGGGCACAATGTTCAAAAAAATCAGAAAAATGGAAAACCAAATCACATAGTCTTCTTATGTCATATCGTAAGCAATCAAGTTGATAAACAAGGTCTAGATATATCCAAACCAGACAAATCGTGTATCTACCCCCTTTCGATCTTATGAAGTCTAGCATGAAGGGAAGTCGTTTTGGGTTTCAAACATTGAAATTTCAAGAACATCCCAAAATTAAGCTTCATTTTAGAGTGACTAAGAAGGATACAGACTTCCCTTTTCATTTTCATGTTTTAAACTTGTTTAAATCTTGGTCAAACCAAGGATTTGACCAAGATTCAAATGGCCCTAAAAATTCAGAAAAAAATCAAAAGAATGAAAAACCAAAGCACATAGCATTCTTAGATATGTCATATGTATAGTAAGCATTCAAGTTGATAAACAAGGTCTCTAGACATATATATTCAAACCAGAAAAATCATGTATATATCTACCCCTAAAACCCTATATAATTAAACTCAGTCAATCATGAAGAGAAGTGGTTTTGGGTTTCAAACATGGAAATTTCAAGAACCTCCCAAAAGCTTCATTTTAGAGTGACTAAGAAGGATCCAGGCTTACTTATTCGTTTTCACGTGTTAAACTTGTCTAAATCTTGGTCAAACCTAGGATTTGACCAAGATATGATTCAAATGCGCAGAAAATTAAAAAAATCAGAAAAATGAAAAACCAAAGTACATAGTCTTCTTATGTCATATAGTAAGCATATTCAAGTTGATAAACAAAAGGTTTGGACATATTCAAACCATACAAATCATGTATCTATATATACCCCCTAACCCTAAACTTTGTCTTATGAAGTCAAGCATGAAGAGAAGTGGTTTTGGGTTTCAAACATGGAAATTTCAAAAACCTCCCAAAAACTTCATTTTAGAGTGACTGAGAAGGTTACATGCTTCCCTTTTCATTTTCATGTTTTAAACTTGTTTAAATTAGCTTGGTCAAACCTAGGATTTCATGAAGATACAAATGGGTGGGCACAATGTTCAAAAAAATCAGAAAAACGAAAAACCAAATCACATAGTCTTCTTATGTCATATCGTAAGCAATCAAGTTGATAAACAAGGTCTAGATATATCCAAACCAGACAAATCATGTATCTAGCCCCTTTCGATCTTATGAAGTCTAGCATGAAGGGAAGTCGTTTTGGGTTTCAAACATTGAAATTTCAAGAACATCCCAAAAGCTTCATTTTAGAGTGACTAAGAAGGATACAGACTTCCCTTTTCATTTTCATGTTTTAAACTTGTTTAAATCTTGGTCAAACCAATGATTTGACCAAGATTCAAATGGCCCTAAAAATTCAGAAAAAAATCAAAAGAATGAAAAACCAAAGCACATAGCATTCTTAGATATGTCATATGTATAGTAAGCATTCAAGTTGATAAACAAGGTCTAGACATATATATTCAAACCAGAAAAATCATGTATATATCTACCCCTAAAATCCTATATAATTAAACTCAGTCAATCATGAAGAGAAGTGGTTTTGGGTTTCAAACATGGAAATTTCAAGAACCTCCCAAAAGCTTCATTTTAGAGTGACTAAGAAGGATCCAGGCTTACTTATTCGTTTTCACGTGTTAAACTTGTCTAAATCTTGGTCAAACCTAGGATTTGACCAAGATATGATTCAAATGTGCAGAAAATTAAAAAAAGATCAGAAAAATGAAAAACCAAAGTACATAGTCTTCTTATGTCATATAGTAAGCATATTCAAGTTGATAAACAAGGTTTGGACATATTCAAACCATACAAATCATGTATCTATACCCCTAACCCTAAACTTTGTCTTATGAAGTCAAGCATGAAGAGAAGTGGTTTTGGGTTTCAAACATGGAAATTTCAAAAACCTCCCAAAAACTTCATTTTAGAGTGACTGAGAAGGTTACATGTTTCCCTTTTCGTTTTCATGTTTTAAACTTGTTTAAATTATCTTGGTAAAACCTAGGATTTCATGAAGATACAAATGGGTGGGCACAATATTCAAAAAAATCAGAAAATTGAAAAACCAAATCACATTGTCTTCTTATGTCATATCGTAAGCATTCAAGTTGATAAATTAACAAGGTCTAGATATATCCAAACCAGACAAATCATGTATCTACCCCCTGTCGATCTTATGAAGTCTAGCATGAAGGGAAGTCGTTTTCGGTTTCAAACATGGAAATTTCAAGAACATCCCAAAAGCTTCCATTTTAGAGTTACTAAAAGAAGGATATACAGACTTCCCTTTTTCATTTTCATGTTTTAAACTTGTTTAAATCCTTGTCAAACCAAAGATTTTGACCAAGATTCAAATGGGCATAAAAATTTAGAAAAAAAATCAAAAGAGAATGAAAAACCAAAGCACATAGCATTCTTATATATGTCATATCTTTACTATTAAATTGCAGTTGGTCGTTTGACGCTCAACGCGTTTGATGGTCGTCATTGGAAGCATCTGGACCGTTTAATCTAATATTAACAATCTAACACCATCCGATCATTTTGCCTTGTCTAGCTCAGCCCCCGCTCGACAAAAGAAATTTGCATACAATCTTTGCCTTGCCGGTTAACAACGGATCTGAATTAAATTGGGACGTGATCCCAGGACGTTTCCATATGTCCATCAAATACTGCCTTCCTCGCTAAACTTCACAACTAACCCTCCCTCAAATATCGCCATCAATTAACCGAGCAGCTGATCCTCCTTCAATTTCATGGTAGCAAATTACGATGCCTCTCTCACGCCGACATTATTCCATCTTCCCCAACTCAACAACTCTTGATATTTCCCATCTCTCCCGTGAAAATCTGATCCGAGGATGATGGCGCGGGCGGCGGCCTCTGTGGTGTTAGCGGTGTTCATGGTGTGGGCGGCGGTCTCCATGCCGTCGACCGCCAAGCTGTGCGCGATGGAGCAGGACTGACCGGGAGTAGTGCTACGGGCGGCGGCGCCCTGCAGGGTGAGCGGGGCCGCGTTCCGGTGATGGTGGGCGCGTGCGACATCCAACATAGCGTGGGCGGCGACCATCCCGGGTCGCGCGAGAGGCGTCCGTGTGTTTCTGGACAAGCATGGCGTCTAGCATGGCGTGGGCACCGGAGTTCCCGTGCTGGGCGGGCGCGGTAGCCTCTCTCTGGTGTTGAACGAGCAAGATGGCCTTCATGTTGCTGTGGGCGGCCGCCTTCACCGCTTCACGTCCAGGACAAGCGCGACGGCGTGCCCATGGTGCTGGAAGAGCACAATGGCCGGCATGTTGTGCGGCGCGACCTTCACGTCTGGGTGAGAGTGGCAGCACCAAGCAAAGGTATGGGATGATTACTGAAGAAGCGTTAACAATAGGAGAAACATTCTTTTATCGTCTCGACTCTGCAGCTTAAATTTCCTGGTTATTTATTACAACTGCTTTCAACAAATTTTGGGTTGCACAAAATTTTTTTTACAGCTTCACCTTAGAGCACCGCCATTACAGATAGTATATCGTCGAATCGTTGGAACTAAGTGATCCACGGACGGTTGCTAATAAAATATCTTGCCTTCTAAGATTTATGTGCAACTCACATGGACGACGGGGGCGACCAAGGTGGGGCGACGGTGATGGCCGTGGACAATGGGACGGGATGAGCGGGAGGAGCCCGCCGTGGCGCAAGAATAGCGGCAGGGATGTAACGAGGAGCTGGTCACTGATACCGCACCGCACCCTGACATTGGCTCTAGGGCATCCTCTCTAGGGGATTTAGAAATCGGGAGAGATAGGGATATATGGGGGAGTCTCGGGGGAAGGGGGGTCACATGAGCAGAATCTGAGAGGAGAGAGTTAGGAATGATGTTACGACATAGGAGAAATCTGTTTGTGTGCTCTCACCAACTCGCTCTACCTAATGGTGGTGCTCTGTTGGATGGCTGGACGGACGAGGGCTCCTGGTTGTTGGCCGCCGAAAGCACCTTTTCTTTGATATCATGGTCCCTACCGCCACCTTAAAACTAATTGCATGAATGGACAAGATGGCGGTCGCTATCCCACTCGAGGCGCGCTAAACAATACCTTGGAGGATGATGAAGGTACCCACTCAAAACTCCAAGATCAGCGGGCGGCGAAGAAAATGATGTAATGTACATTATTTAATTTGATTTGTTGTGTTTTCTATAGACTAATTTCGTTAACTGTAGTATCTCTCATGTCTACACCATTTGTAGGGCTGAACAGTAATTTTTTGTTTTATTTTATAATCCATGTGGAAAAGAGCACACAATTATTTTGCTGGTCTACATGCACATGGCAACCGGAATTGTGCTTATTTTAACAACTTTATTCCGTCAATGTCCGATAATTAATTTCATGCTTTGATCACACTCACGCGTCTGAGGGCAACTTAGCGGGCCAAAATCCTCGAAGGGGGAGTGCATAGAGGAGGAATTGGGTGCGCTGGAGTTAGAGACAAGGAGGACAAACCTGCAAATTTCCTAGCGATGAAATGGGTATGTAACTTTTAATTTGAAATAGGCATGTAACTTTTAAATTCCAGCGATGAAGATCAAGAGCAAGCCCTGGCACTTCAAGCAAACCAAATATACATTTTCTTTTCATTTGTATATCCTCCACATCAGCAATTGTTTTGCTACGTAGATCATATATACATGTGCCTGACGAAAAATTGAGAGACCGTAGCAACGCACGGGCATTCAACTAGTGTATAGTAAGCATTCAACTGATAAACCAGGTCTAGACATATTCAAACCAGAAAAATCATGTATATATCTACCCCTAAAACCCTAAACTCTTTCTTATGAAGTCAATCATGAAGAGAAGTGGTTTTGGGTTTCAAACATGGAAATTTCAAGAACCTCCCAAAAGATTTAATTTAGAGTGTGACTAATAAGGATCCATGCTTACCTTTTCATTTTCACAATTTAAACTTGTTTAAATCTTTGTCAAACATATGATTTGACCAAGATTCAAATATATGGGCATAAAATTCAAAAAAATCAGAAAAATGAAAAACAAAAGCATATAGTCTTCTTATGTCATATAGTAAGCATTCAAGTTGATAAATTAACAAGGTTTGGACATATTCAAACCATACAAATCATGTATCTACCCCTAACCCTAAACTCGGTCGATCTTATGAAGTGTAGCATGAAGAGAGGTCGTTTTGGGTTTCAAACATGGAAATTTCAAGAACATCCCAAAATGCTTCATTTTAGAGTGACTAAGAAGGATCCAGGCTTACTTATTCGTTTTCACGTGTTAAACTTGTCTAATCTTGGTCAAACCTAGGATTTGACCAAGATTCAAATGCGCAGAAAATTTAAAAAATCAGAAAAATGAAAACCAAAGTACATAGTCTTCTTATGTCATATAGTAAGCATATTCAAGTTGATAAACAAGGTTTGAACCTTGATCTGTAGTAGTGGGCAAAACCCTAGTTTAACCTATTTAATTATAGATTCGTAGGTTGATTTTTCTACATTTTTATTATTACTAACCTATTTAATTATAGATTCGTAGGTTGATTTTTCTATACCTTTTTATTATTACTATGCAGCACAAGTGTGTTTGCCCGTCGAGTGAAACTCGGAGGAAGAGGGATCACTCGGAGGAAGGAGAGAAGAAGGGAGAGAATTATGGTGTCTCCCCTTTTTCGGGTGATGATGTTGACTTTTGTGCAGGGTTTGTCAGTGCGCAGGAGGTGCGAGCGAGCGAGCGAGCGAGCGAGTCGAGAGAGGCCGAGAATGAGAGAGATTTGTTTTTTTTTGTGAGAGGGACAACCGAAGGATCCAGAAGGACCCACAGACTTCCAATACGCATCCTGATGCGTCTTCTCTTGACAAAGAAGATGGCTGGGAGTTTGCGTACCTATTGCACGTGACTTGTGCTCACTGAAGTGTGGGACCTCACGCGTGGGCACCACACGTAAGTGACAGACTGTTGGTGTAAAAACTCGGTTGATTATTATAGTGCATTAGAACAAAGTTTCCTATGGATTCAAGGGTAGGAAATCCAAGTTAACTCATTTACATGACATTATTTTTCTTATGTCATATAGTAAGCATTAAAGTTGATAAACAATGTCTAGACATATTCAAACCAGACAAATCATGTATCTATACCCCTAACCCCTAAACTCTGTCTTATGAAGTCAAGCATGTGAACAGATGTGGTTTTGGGTTTCAAACATGGAAATTTCAAAAAACTCCCAAAAGCTTCATTTTAGAGTGCCTAAGAAGGATACATGCTTCCCTTTTCATTTTCATGTTTTATAAAACTTGTTTTAATTATCTTGGTCAAACCTAGGATTTGACGAAGATACAAATGGGTGGGCACAATGTTCAAAAAAATCAGAAAAATGGAAAACCAAATCACATAGTCTTCTTATGTCATATCGTAAGCAATCAAGTTGATAAACAAGGTCTAGATATATCCAAACCAGACAAATCGTGTATCTACCCCCTTTCGATCTTATGAAGTCTAGCATGAAGGGAAGTCGTTTTGGGTTTCAAACATTGAAATTTCAAGAACATCCCAAAATTAAGCTTCATTTTAGAGTGACTAAGAAGGATACAGACTTCCCTTTTCATTTTCATGTTTTAAACTTGTTTAAATCTTGGTCAAACCAAGGATTTGACCAAGATTCAAATGGCCCTAAAAATTCAGAAAAAAATCAAAAGAATGAAAAACCAAAGCACATAGCATTCTTAGATATGTCATATGTATAGTAAGCATTCAAGTTGATAAACAAGGTCTCTAGACATATATATTCAAACCAGAAAAATCATGTATATATCTACCCCTAAAACCCTATATAATTAAACTCAGTCAATCATGAAGAGAAGTGGTTTTGGGTTTCAAACATGGAAATTTCAAGAACCTCCCAAAAGCTTCATTTTAGAGTGACTAAGAAGGATCCAGGCTTACTTATTCGTTTTCACGTGTTAAACTTGTCTAAATCTTGGTCAAACCTAGGATTTGACCAAGATATGATTCAAATGCGCAGAAAATTAAAAAAATCAGAAAAATGAAAAACCAAAGTACATAGTCTTCTTATGTCATATAGTAAGCATATTCAAGTTGATAAACAAAAGGTTTGGACATATTCAAACCATACAAATCATGTATCTATATATACCCCCTAACCCTAAACTTTGTCTTATGAAGTCAAGCATGAAGAGAAGTGGTTTTGGGTTTCAAACATGGAAATTTCAAAAACCTCCCAAAAACTTCATTTTAGAGTGACTGAGAAGGTTACATGCTTCCCTTTTCATTTTCATGTTTTAAACTTGTTTAAATTAGCTTGGTCAAACCTAGGATTTCATGAAGATACAAATGGGTGGGCACAATGTTCAAAAAAATCAGAAAAACGAAAAACCAAATCACATAGTCTTCTTATGTCATATCGTAAGCAATCAAGTTGATAAACAAGGTCTAGATATATCCAAACCAGACAAATCATGTATCTAGCCCCTTTCGATCTTATGAAGTCTAGCATGAAGGGAAGTCGTTTTGGGTTTCAAACATTGAAATTTCAAGAACATCCCAAAAGCTTCATTTTAGAGTGACTAAGAAGGATACAGACTTCCCTTTTCATTTTCATGTTTTAAACTTGTTTAAATCTTGGTCAAACCAATGATTTGACCAAGATTCAAATGGCCCTAAAAATTCAGAAAAAAATCAAAAGAATGAAAAACCAAAGCACATAGCATTCTTAGATATGTCATATGTATAGTAAGCATTCAAGTTGATAAACAAGGTCTAGACATATATATTCAAACCAGAAAAATCATGTATATATCTACCCCTAAAATCCTATATAATTAAACTCAGTCAATCATGAAGAGAAGTGGTTTTGGGTTTCAAACATGGAAATTTCAAGAACCTCCCAAAAGCTTCATTTTAGAGTGACTAAGAAGGATCCAGGCTTACTTATTCGTTTTCACGTGTTAAACTTGTCTAAATCTTGGTCAAACCTAGGATTTGACCAAGATATGATTCAAATGTGCAGAAAATTAAAAAAAGATCAGAAAAATGAAAAACCAAAGTACATAGTCTTCTTATGTCATATAGTAAGCATATTCAAGTTGATAAACAAGGTTTGGACATATTCAAACCATACAAATCATGTATCTATACCCCTAACCCTAAACTTTGTCTTATGAAGTCAAGCATGAAGAGAAGTGGTTTTGGGTTTCAAACATGGAAATTTCAAAAACCTCCCAAAAACTTCATTTTAGAGTGACTGAGAAGGTTACATGTTTCCCTTTTCGTTTTCATGTTTTAAACTTGTTTAAATTATCTTGGTAAAACCTAGGATTTCATGAAGATACAAATGGGTGGGCACAATATTCAAAAAAATCAGAAAATTGAAAAACCAAATCACATTGTCTTCTTATGTCATATCGTAAGCATTCAAGTTGATAAATTAACAAGGTCTAGATATATCCAAACCAGACAAATCATGTATCTACCCCCTGTCGATCTTATGAAGTCTAGCATGAAGGGAAGTCGTTTTCGGTTTCAAACATGGAAATTTCAAGAACATCCCAAAAGCTTCCATTTTAGAGTTACTAAAAGAAGGATATACAGACTTCCCTTTTTCATTTTCATGTTTTAAACTTGTTTAAATCCTTGTCAAACCAAAGATTTTGACCAAGATTCAAATGGGCATAAAAATTTAGAAAAAAAATCAAAAGAGAATGAAAAACCAAAGCACATAGCATTCTTATATATGTCATATGTATAGTAAGCATTCAACTGATAAACCAGGTCTAGACATATTCAAACCAGAAAAATCATGTATATATCTACCCCTAAAACCCTAAACTCTTTCTTATGAAGTCAATCATGAAGAGAAGTGGTTTTGGGTTTCAAACATGGAAATTTCAAGAACCTCCCAAAAGATTTAATTTAGAGTGTGACTAATAAGGATCCATGCTTACCTTTTCATTTTCACAATTTAAACTTGTTTAAATCTTTGTCAAACATATGATTTGACCAAGATTCAAATATATGGGCATAAAATTCAAAAAAAATCAGAAAAATGAAAAACAAAAGCATATAGTCTTCTTATGTCATATAGTAAGCATTCAAGTTGATAAATTAACAAGGTTTGGACATATTCAAACCATACAAATCATGTATCTACCCCTAACCCTAAACTCGGTCGATCTTATGAAGTGTAGCATGAAGAGAGGTCGTTTTGGGTTTCAAACATGGAAATTTCAAGAACATCCCAAAATGCTTCATTTTAGAGTGACTAAGAAGGATCCAGGCTTACTTATTCGTTTTCACGTGTTAAACTTGTCTAATCTTGGTCAAACCTAGGATTTGACCAAGATTCAAATGCGCAGAAAATTTAAAAAATCAGAAAAATGAAAACCAAAGTACATAGTCTTCTTATGTCATATAGTAAGCATATTCAAGTTGATAAACAAGGTTTGAACCTTGATCTGTAGTAGTGGGCAAAACCCTAGTTTAACCTATTTAATTATAGATTCGTAGGTTGATTTTTCTACATTTTTATTATTACTAACCTATTTAATTATAGATTCGTAGGTTGATTTTTCTATACCTTTTTATTATTACTATGCAGCACAAGTGTGTTTGCCCGTCGAGTGAAACTCGGAGGAAGAGGGATCACTCGGAGGAAGGAGAGAAGAAGGGAGAGAATTATGGTGTCTCCCCTTTTTCGGGTGATGATGTTGACTTTTGTGCAGGGTTTGTCAGTGCGCAGGAGGTGCGAGCGAGCGAGCGAGCGAGTCGAGAGAGGCCGAGAATGAGAGAGATTTGTTTTTTTTTGTGAGAGGGACAACCGAAGGATCCAGAAGGACCCACAGACTTCCAATACGCATCCTGATGCGTCTTCTCTTGACAAAGAAGATGGCTGGGAGTTTGCGTACCTATTGCACGTGACTTGTGCTCACTGAAGTGTGGGACCTCACGCGTGGGCACCACACGTAAGTGACAGACCTGTTGGTGTAAAAACTCGGTTGATTATTATAGTGCATTAGAACAAAGTTTCCTATGGATTCAAGGGTAGGAAATCCAAGTTAACTCATTTACATGACATTATTTTTCTTATGTCATATAGTAAGCATTAAAGTTGATAAACAATGTCTAGACATATTCAAACCAGACAAATCATGTATCTATACCCCTAACCCCTAAACTCTGTCTTATGAAGTCAAGCATGTGAACAGATGTGGTTTTGGGTTTCAAACATGGAAATTTCAAAAAACTCCCAAAAGCTTCATTTTAGAGTGCCTAAGAAGGATACATGCTTCCCTTTTCATTTTCATGTTTTATAAAACTTGTTTTAATTATCTTGGTCAAACCTAGGATTTGACGAAGATACAAATGGGTGGGCAAAAAATTAAAAAAATCAGAAAAATGGAAAACCAAATCACATAGTCTTCTTATGTCATATCGTAAGCAATCAAGTTGATAAACAAGGTCTAGATATATCCAAACCAGACAAATCGTGTATATACCCCCTTTCGATCTTATGAAGTCTAGCATGAAGGGAAGTCGTTTTGGGTTTCAAACATTGAAATTTCAAGAACATCCCAAAAGCTTCATTTTAGATTGACTAAGAAGGATACAGACTTCCCTTTTCATTTTCATGTTTTAAACTTGTTTCAATCTTGGTCAAACCAAGGATTTGACCAAGATTCAAATGGCCCTAAAAATTCAGAAAAAAATCAAAAGAATGAAAAACCAGAAAAATCATGTATATATATATCTACCCCTAAAACCCTAATTAAACTCAGTCAATCATGAAGAGAAGTGGTTTTGGGTTTCAAACATGGAAATTTCAAGAACCTCCCAAAAGCTTCATTTTAGAGTTACTAAGAAGGATCCAGGCTTCCCTTTTCATTTTCATGTTTTAAAATTGTTTAAATTATCTTGGTCAAACCTAGGATTTCATGAAGATACAAATGGGTGGGCACAATATTCAAAAAAATCAGAAAAATGAAAAACCAAAGCACATAGTCTTCTTATGTCATATAGTTAGCATTAAAGTTGTTAAACAAGGTCTAGACATATTCAAACTAGACAAACCAAATGTATCTACACCCCCTGACCCCTAAACTCTATCTTATGAAGTCAGGCATGAAGAGAAGTGGTTTTGGGTTTCAAACATGGAATTTTCAAAAACCTCCCAAAAACTTCATTTTAGAGTGACTAAGAAGTATACATGCTTCCCTTTTCATATTCATGTTTTAAACTTGTTTAAATTATCTTGGTCAAACGACCTAGGATTTGACAAGATTCAAATGGGCATCAAAATTCAAAAAAAATCAGAAAAATGAAAACAAAAGCAAATAGTTTTCTTATGTCATATAGTAAGCATTCAAGTTGATAAACAAGGTCTAGACATATTAAAACCAGAAAAATCATGTATATATCTACCCCTAACCCTAAACTAATCTGTCGATCTTATGAAGTCAATCATGAAGAGAAGTGGTTTTGGGTTTCAAACATGGAAATTTCAAGAACCTCCCAAAGGCTTCATTTTAGAGTGACTAAGAAGGATCCAGGCTTACTTATTCGTTTTCACGTGTTAAACTTGTCTAAATCTTGGTCAAATTTAGGATTTGACCAAGATTCAAATGCGCAGAAAATTAAAAAAATCAGAAAAATGAAAAACCAAAGTACATAGTCTTCTTATGTCATATAGTAAGCATATTCAAGTTGATAAACAAGGTCTAGACATATTCAAAGTTTCAAACTAGACAAACCATGTATCTACCCCCTAACCCCTAAACTCTGTCTTATGAAGTCAAGCATGAAGAGAAGTGGTTTTGGGTTTCAAACATGGAAATTTCAAAAACCTCCCAAAAACTTCATTTTAGAGTGACTAAGAAGGATACATGCTTCCCTTTTCATTTCCATGTTTTAAACTTGTTTAAATTATCTTGGTCAAACCTAGGATTTGACAAGATTCAAATGGGCATCAAAATTCAAAAAAATCAGAAAAATGAAAAACCAAAGCAAATAGTTTTCTTATGTCATATAGTAAGAATTAAAGTTGATAAACAAGGTCTAGACATATTCAAACCAAACAAATCATGTATATATCTACCCCTAACCCTAAACTCTGTCTTATGAAGTCAAGCATGGAAATTTCAAGAACATCCCAAAAGCTTCATTTTAGAGTGACTAAGAAGGATCCATGCTTACCTTTTCATATATTTTAAACTTGTTTAAATCTTTGTCAAACCTAGGATTTGACCAAAAGATTCAAATGGGCATAAAATTCAAAAAAATCAGAAAAATGAAAAACACTACGAACAGTGAACAATACTGTTTCGCGTCCCTACAGTACACCATGTACAGTGTTGCGAGTGACCTGTGTCCTTCACGGATAGAGATCAGGTGACATGCACCTTTCGCATGTCACCTGGTGACATGCGGCTTAAATCTAGATTTAAATATTGCGTAAAAATCATGTCCCAACCTATAGCCCTCTCGATTTATAGGCCCCTGCCGCCTCTCCCCATTCACTTCACTTCTCGCTACCTCACTCCTCTCGATTTATAGGCCCCTGCCGCCTCTCCCCATTCATCTTCAAAATCCTATAGCCCCAACCTGTACAGTGCTCGTCGGCGGCTGTACCATCCACAACCTCTGTATTAGCGCCTCCCTGCACCCCCATCTTCCGGCGATGAATCCCACGAGTGGACAAGGGGGCCTGTTAGGTGTGCGGCCCACCGTCGTAATCCCCCAGCAGCAACTACAGGACCTCGCCGCCAACTCGCACGCCCCCCTACAGCTGCTGCAGCAGGCGCATGGCGGCCTCGCCGTTGAGTCTGATGTGCCCACCAAGCGGCAGCGGATCAACGACCTCTCCGTGGGCTCAGACGTGACAGTCCTGCTGCAGCTGCAAGACAACCTCGCCGTCGCCGGGGAGTCGGTCCTCTCCAAGGAGGAGAGCTTCGAGGTCAGTGGTTAATGTAGTTTAATCATTGGTTTAAAACTAGTTAGCCCCCTACTGAGTATTATTCGGAGGGGATTTGATGCAAAATACTTCATTCACCATGTTTTGGCGTGAGTATTTGCGGCAGATCAGGACAACCTGAGAGATAGCCTGTCCTGGGGCATTATTAGTTTTTTTTTTGAGGGGTTCCTCGGGCCTTATTAGTGAAGCGTCCAATTTCTATTCACGTAATCCATGCCAGCAGGCCTCAGGACTTGTAATTTTGCATTGGAATCAATCCCTCAGCCTGATCCATGCTGGAACGGGGTGGATGCCTGGAAGGAGAAGCAGCAATCGGAGCACGTATGCGGAACGACCAGAAACGCGAGAGCATAGAGGTGTTGCGGTTCCACGTCCACCCGACGTGCGCGGAAGTGTTTCCTGAGGATCCCCGCGACTCTGATCCTGTCCAATACTCTTCTGCCAAACAGATAAAATGTGTTCTTATTAAGAAAGACCCAGATATTACTCACTGAACCATGTGAAAACACGTCAACCAAACAAGGCACAAGGGATTTCTACTGCACTAATACTAGCTGCATTACCACTTTCGAACTTCAATGCAAACTTGAAACTTCACTGCAGTCTTTTTCCCCCTTTCGAACTTGAGATCCAGCCTCTCCATCGATTGATGCATAGGGCAAACTTTATTAGTTCATGTTTCGTTCTTAGTTTGAAACTTTATTACTCCAAGCTCCGGAGTACTCATATTACTACAGTATTGCAATTGAAATTTATACATATTACAATTACTATTGAAGTTAGTCTTGTACATATTACTATGAGTATTGAAGTTTAAGTCCTGCAAACTTTCGGAGTACTATATTTTTACGGTTTTGCTATGTCTCAGTCAACTGAGAATTCCTTAAGTCTCAGTCACTCACAAAAATACACTTGAGTTGCACTTTTCTGTCAAAAAAGTGCAATTGAACTTTTCTACTAGAAAAGTGCAACCGACCCGTTGCACTTTTCTGACGTGACTGAGACTTAAGAAATTCTCAGTTGACTGAGACATAGACACACCCATATTTTTACTATTGAAGTTACACTCTTGCACTTTATTAGTATAATATCATGTGTCACACAGGGTCGCTCTGTGAATCTACCATCTAATGAAGGACGACAACATGAAGCGTCTCTGCAAGTAATCCGGCGGTCGCTCCTGGATGAGTCGCGCGAGTTGATTGACCATGCGTCCAAGCTCCGAGATGTGAACGCACATCTGGTAAACCGTGCTATGAAGCTATGGAATGAGTATGCCGTACTCTTGAATGAGCACTCATCTCTATCAAAGGAGAACTCATCTCTATCGAAGGAGAACCTCTCCATGGTAAATCAGAACGGGTCTCTAACGAAGGAGAACATCTCCATCCTAAAAGAGAACTCATCTCTGAAAAAGGAGAACATCTCCATCCTAAAAGAGAATTCATCTCTGAAAAAGGAGCACACCTACTACAAGTGGCGGAGCATGACAGGAAACAAGTAATCTTCTTCGGGCGTGAAGAAGTTGTACCCATATGTGCATGTAGAGAGGTGGAGACGGTTGCCGATGAGACAAGTGAGTAGATTGAGGAGGGCAGCCACAACCCACAACGTTTGTAGTTACAAATCTTCTATCGTAAAAGTAGTAGTATCGAAATTAATATGTATCCCTTAATATATGTGGTGTTTGGCAATATATAGTTTAACATGCAAGGACTCTGCAATGTAATTTGTATCAGTTTGATTGGCTTTCTACCCAAGTGAGCATGTGTCATATTTGTCCAAGGTTTGATTTTTGCATCTTATCATATTTTGTTGAATACCATACTAAAAAATTCCATGTGCATCATTTTGATGCAGAGGCTGGGGGTCTCAACTT
The DNA here is from genome assembly GCA_030979885.1 of Lolium multiflorum. NCBI lineage: Eukaryota > Viridiplantae > Streptophyta > Magnoliopsida > Poales > Poaceae > Lolium > Lolium multiflorum. The sequence goes on from CM061748.1 coordinate 97,911,871, forward strand.
CCATTACGAAAAGGATTTGTCAAGACATGAAACATTGGATAAAATCTTTGACTGTACCCTGCAAGTGTGGCACCTAGAAACAATGATTAAAATTCAAAGCTGCATCTCCTACCAATACAAATGGTATATCAGACAATTTTGAAACAAATTGAATCCAACCCGAAATAAATTAAATTATATTTGGAAGAAGATATGTAGAAATACCCCTGTACAGTAGGACGCTATGTGCAATGCACGACATATTGGCAAAAAATTACCCGCATGTACCAAAGGCATGGGCACCAAGATCTGATGCAAATTTGAATTCGGCCAAAGGAGGGTACTAGCAAAGATTTCGATCGTGTCAGCGATCCAGACATTCTTATGAAGTAAAGGGAATTTGATCATCTTGGTCTTGCAAGTAATGAAATGTGGGGACTCCTAAGATCGACGCCTTCAACACTGATGTTTCTTTCTATCAGAAGCTAGTGGCTGACAACTTTGATTCCTATTCGGCTGATGCAGATATCCATGAGATCATCAAGAGGATCTTGGAACATGTTGAAGCACGTGTCGACATTCTGCTCTCGTGCTTGAAGGCAGATGATTTTGATAGGGTGATGCAAAAGCCGCCATATGGTCAATAGATTGTTATTATATACAAGGATGTTTCTTGGGTCATCATCTAGATCTTTTGTTTTCTTATGTGTTAGCAGTACTTTATGGAAACTATGTTAGTATTGTCTTATACTGAATTGTTGCTATATCTGGACACCGGATGCTTATGTTCTATGACATTATGGAATGTATGGAAAAAAGATGACACCTTTTTAGCTATTCAGAAAAGGCAAAAAAACAACAACAATTTGTTTCCCACAATAAAATGAAATCTTATTGCACCTTTCCCCAAAATGTTAATGCACATTTTACCTTGGGCATTTTTGTTAAGACCCATGGTTTTTTATATAAAATGGTAGGCCATATTTTGAAGTTAGTTTTTTTTTAAAAAAAACATATCAAAATTCAAGCTTATCATTTTATAGCCACAAGTTCACTTTTTTTTCTTCATTTTTTCTGAAACAGGGTGGGAATCGACTGCATGCCATTCCTTGCAAACATTGGCGAATGTCGGAAATAATCTTAGATAGGGCGAACTCTAAAAGAAGAGGTAAATACCGAAATAGTCCCGAGACATTGTGATGCATGTAATTCTAACGCAATCCCAATAAACCAAAACATATTTTATTATAAGTAGAACCTATATACATACCAATTATGTAATGGCAAAACTTTAGTTCTTTTGAAAATCATTTTGTAATTGGATCGATCAAGAATTTTTTCAATATCTTTTGCTCGATGCACAACTCGGAATTTATGATCTTTGTTGTCGAGCCATTTCAGGAGTCCTTTAAGTCATAGGATAGGAAAAACGTATGTACATCTTGTCTATTTGAATCCTATGGGAATATGAGTTTCTTTGATTGTACCAAAGGGATTTTTCCATGAGGGATGACCTAATGTTTTGTTCATATAGGATTTGTAGTACAAGATTCATATGGGATATGTTCCCTTTGAATATAACCAATAGTGTAGAATAATTCCCGTAGGATCTAAATCCTATAAATCAAAGGAGCCTCAGTTGTTTTCGTCACCACATATAAAATCAGCGCCAACTCAATGAGATGATAAATGTTGTCGGATGAAACATGGCGTTTCTTTCAAATATAAAGAAATATCTGAAGTCTTCAATTCTACGCGTATGATAATGAATAGCTCAAGGTTATTTTACATATACTAAGATCCATGATACATCAATCTTTTTAATGCGGAGAACGAGTCTATATATGTTTTTTGGTACCTAGTCCATGTTTTGTTTTCGAAATCGGCTCCACGCAGTGTTCACTAAAATAGGCGCAACTTTGTCATATGAAGTCCGTTTTAAGTACTCAAATATTCAGAAAAAAACACATATATATGAATGGATGGATATTCACTAAAAATCAAGGTAGGATGGCTGCCGTACCGCCCATGCTTACAAATGAGACATTGATGGGGTCGGACCGCGTCCATTTTTTTTTCGCGCATCCACCAAACCATTTCAACGAAGCGCCAAAACAGCGGCGAAAATAGCTCGGGTTGCCGCCTCCAATTTTCAAATGTTCGAATTTCCGATCTTATCCTTTCATCAAAAACGTCCCCAGCGGTTCTTCTCTTGGCCAAGGCCAATCTCACCCCAGCCATTAAAACATACCACCGGCACAGGCGCCGAATCCCACATCTCTCACGCGTCACACACCGAATCGGAGTATCTCGCCCGACGACGGCAGTGCACCACCGTCCCACCTCGCCACCACAGCCTCCTGACCAGACGCTGTAGTGTCCGAGAAGACGTTGTCAAGCAAGCCGGAGCCGCTTCCCCTACGAAGGCGCACACCGCACCATTTGTGCTCCACCGTAGCCGACGCCCACCGCGCCGGATCCTGCTCAGGGACGCCGTCCACCTCCGCCGCTGCGTCGGATCTGCTTCCCGACTCCCTGGTCTACCGCACGGTGAAATGGGTAGACCCCGCGCCCAACCGGTCCACCGCGCGAAACCAAAGCGTAAAGCCGTCCACTCCCCATGCGAAGGTTGGTGTTTAGCCGCTTCCGTTATGCATTTCATTTCCGAACATCAGTTTCGTGCGATCTGGGGTTTCAAGTTTACTTTTCCTACAATCTGTTTGGTGCTATCTGGTATGACTGTAGTAGAAGTCAAGCCTGCAGAGTGATTAGTCGACATTATTAAACTGCATGTTTATAAATCTTGTAATCATCAATTGGCATGCACAGGGAAATCATTTATTTTTGATCTACGCTTTATTCCTTTTTGAGCTATCATCTACTTGCTACTACTAATTTGCCCTTCTACTGCTCTACTCAAAGTTCCATGATAAATCTCGTTAGCATTTTTTTCTAATGCATGCTAAAGATACTGTAGTAGAGTACAAAGAGGGCCGGAGAGAAAATATAGGCATCACCAGTGAACAATCAAACACCTCTCCTGTCTCCATCGATAACAATCATTTTCTTATTCAGAACTTGATCCTACTGAACAAGAGTCTGAGGGAGACCTGAGTAAAGAGGATGCCCTTGTCAAGCACCCTACTCCACCACCCAAGGTGATTGCTCGCTCTTTTCATTGGCATTATTGTTGCATCTTCAATAACTGTGATGTATCTGTCCAACCCAGCCCAAGTTATAGCATTATCATCTGCTCAGTTAACACATAATAATAACATATGTTTCATCATGTCTTGGCTTGCTGTTCTTATGTTCCATAATCGTATCAAGCATGTATATGATTTTGTTGATTGAAGTACCGTTTATCTCTGGCAGGCATCAGGGACTTCACGTAAGGACGTTTCAAATACCAACAAGGTGAAGAACATAGTTCAACAGGAAGATCAATATCTGACAGCTCACCTAAAAATAAAAAGGGTTCAAGCTGGTCATGTCAGATCACAAACAAATGCAGTGAACAGAGTAAAAACAAGGTCTCAGACTCAGAGTCACTCTAATCTAGTTGAAAATGATGACCAGGCAAAAAAATATTGTAATGCGAAACACCAACATAAAAAGCTTCGACCTAACCCCACATCGGTTGGTCTAAAAGCTGTAGACGGAGCAAATACCAAACCACATGTTCCCCAGCCACCTGTTGCCAATCCAGTTACCCAAGAACAATTCACAGCAGACCCAGTTTCAACAGCAGGTTCTCAACACCTAACTAATCACGATCGCCCGCTGACATTTAGTCCTGCCAGAGACAACTTCTTCCTTAAAGATGATGGTGGGGCCGAATTAGGTACGTGTTCCCTTACATGCTCCGTTACATAAATACCTTGATAGCTTGATGTAATGCTTAAATTTGCAGTTCCACCACGACCAAGAAAACGAAGGGGGCCAACGACTTTGAAATCACTTAAAAATAAGATTGCCCGAATGGGAACAAGATTTCCCATCACATCAGTTATAGCAGGTATCAGAAGGCCACTGGATCCACAAGAATCATCTAATATAGCATCGATCACAGGCGTTTTTGTCAGGACTCAAATTCCTATCTTTCCATCATGGAAACAACACGTAAACACCCCTTCTCATTTTGAAGGTTTACTGCACATGTTACATGTAAGTCATTTTCGTAAACAATACCATGTTGCTCGTTCACATTCCCTCTAGCTTTCTGTTGGCTAGCTATCTAACACATGAACGGTTCCCATTGTTGTAAACAGACATGTCTTGAGTTTGATGATGACATGAAGAATGTAATCACTGTTATCAGGAGCATATTCTCTTCAGCGTTGCGCCAGGAGCGCCATAGGCTAAAGATGAGATACTTTGCTGGGAGGACTCCTAGCGATATTCCAACAACCTCTCCTATACTACAGATGACTGATGATCAATGGTGTGATCTTGTTGAGTATTGGTCTGCTCAAAAGAATTTGGTATGTTCTGTGAAGACAGTGAGACAAGATCACATTACTGATTCCTTTTTAAGCATGTGTCTCACAAGTCTTCATTTGTAGTTCATCGCTCGAAGTAACATGCGTGCTCGTAATAATGTACGTTTACAACAGCGTACAGGATCTCGTAGCTTGATTGGACACCTCTACTGTATGGTAAGGAATGTTATCTGTACAACTATATTTAAATTAGTAAATCATTTAGAATTTATAGATGCACAATATACATCGTAAATTGATGTCTCTGTTTTATTTATATTTTTTTTGAAAACTTTCAATTGTCGCATGTCGGCATGTGACGTGGTTGTGAAACTAATTTATATTTTCTCTTGCGAAAATATCAGAAGGCAAGGCAAGCATACTGTGAGAGTACAGACAGAGAGATGAGTCTACTTGAGCAATTCAAGGTGTGCCAGACGAGCAGAAATGGTTTGACTGGACATTTTGCACAGAGTGTTATTGTAAGTATTCTCTACTAATGTCAGTTATGGTTTTCAATTGTATTCAGAAATATCTTGTCATATTTGTCAAGCTTCATGCACTAGCCAACACAACCAAATGTCTGAACTGCTGGAAAGGGCTAGTACAATTCACTTATATACTTCTCAGCAATATCATGCACATTACGAATTCTACACATGGATCCATGCATATTTTTATAGTCCTGCTATTACGTGTTAGCAATAGAAGACATGTCAATATGATGTAACATGCTCTTACTAAAATGTATATGCGGTAATCAGCCATGCCAGTTTGTAGGATTATTAGAGGTAGTTCATACACATGTCTTCACATTATAATCTCTTCTCTTACACATGTGTAACAACTGAAAACTCCTCAGTCTGACATGAAAGTGGAGCTGGCAAAACCAAAGAAAGATGGTATAGAAAAAACCCAGGAAGAATGTCTGAATTCATTTTCCAAGGTACTACAATGTCATGGTATAGCCAACAACACATTCCTGCGTAATGCTGGGTTCACAACTAATTTGTCGAGGTCCAAGTCCAAGTCAAAGCCCAAGCGCAGGTTGAGGTCCAAGTCATTGTCTTTTTATGTTCTCGAGGAACTACTCAAAGAGGAACGAGCAATAGTGGCTGCACAAAGAGTAGTCATCCACCGTATAACTGCAGGATTAGAAGCAAGTCAAGCCCACCTGGGCAACATCCTGAGAAAGTGTGGGAGATGCTGAATACCACAGTGAACACTGACAGTCAAAGGTGTCCCTTGGTTGTGTGAAAGGGTTTGTGATGCTGAACTATTTTGTTGGTGCTTCTATCTGCACTTGTTATGTACCTGGTGGTTGTTTCCTTGGTGATGTGGATTAAATGAAAACTGAATGGATTGGATGCACCAATATTTAATCAAGGTTTAATCTGATTTGTAGTATTTTTTATATTGCGCTGCATGGGAAAAGTATAACTATTAGTTGGCCCATTGGTGACCATTTTCATACATTATTTTAGTTGATTGGTCCTTGTCCTTGTATCCCTGAAAGGAGGCAGTACTACAGTAAGCTACCAATTTTGCTAGTACAGTATTTTTTTAGCGCCAGCTAAATTGAAAATATCTGTCAAGCGCTACAATCTCCCGCCAATAAAATCCAAAATATTTGTACATGGGAACTGATTTTGGTTGTGATTATGACTTGATGTGACCGTATAGTAGTGTCATGCGCATGCGGGACTGGTGTTTTGAAACATAGGAGCATATGCTCCCTCCATTTTGAAATGCATCTTACACATATTTTGAATTTCAAAAAAATGAAACAAAAAATTCGCATGTACATCTTCTCGTGCTACGCCCTTAAAAAGTTGCGACTTGTCGTGTGACGTGTGTAAAAAGATAAAACACAGTACTAAAAATAATGCTTTTCACAAGATAAGTTTTCTCTTTTTTACATAGACCACAAAAAATATTGGTTTTTCGTGAAACTTGACGAACGAACATATATTATGAATATGTACATGTAAATTTTTTGCTAATTTTTTTCGACATTTTAAAATATGATTTTTTGGTAGAGGGAGCATATGCACCCGGGAGCCAAATTGAATTTCCGCATGCATATGACACTACTCTATGTTACTACCTTCATAATGCATAGTAACTTAGATGTAGTACTATCATGCATGATTGTTTTAGTTAGTATGTAGACTCATTCTATCTTGAAAAGTGTTATGGTAACATAGCTAGTTACCACAACCAGCTCTATGTTAATACTCCTTAGTTACTCCCACTATGAGTAGTCTAAGTAGCATGGTCTACCCCGGAAGTAGATCCTCTAACGTGCAATAGACAAGTCGGGTAAGCTACACCTCTCTAATTTTCCTTCTCCACATCTACATGATTAAGTCTAATTTGATCTAAATTAACTTCCATAATATATGTAAGCCATATGCATTTACGATAATTAGTAACAATCAAAATTATGACTATCTTTTTAAAATATTTATACGATTTTTTATACAGTAAAAATATACAGTGGTTGCTACAGTAAATACGTACAGTATTTGTTACATTTTCCTGATTTTTCTTCTACGTTTTGCACTACTTAAGCACTGTGCTTACCTGACTTGTCATCTCTACGTTAGAGGATATGGTTCCGGTCTACCCCTGGCCTTATATTACAATCACGAGTATATATTACTTGGACCATCTGTACAACATACTTTTGTTGCTCCTTGCAAAAAAAAAACATACATTTGTTGCGACTGGATTATTAATAAAAGCCGTGTGCATCACCACGATGCAGAGGCTGGGGTCATATCCCCTTTTCGAAGAAAAAAAATTACTTAGTCAAGCTGCAAAATCTCCTAGTACCAATCCCGAAATATTTCAGAAGGGCTTTTCAAAATTGATTTTCAAGATATATCATGATTATGCTCGTGGTAACCGATTTTCAACGTGATGATGACTTGATGTGACACTTGACCGTACTAGTACGGTCTCATATTTTTGTATTACTTGGACTATAGCCAAATTCGAAATCTCATTCCAGCGGCAAAACTTCCCGCTCGAAAAATACAAATATTTCACACGCCTCTAACTTCCCATTCTACCCTCGTAAAGATGACAACAATGTCCATATGCATAAGTCGGTTGGTGGGGGGTCTACCCGTCATTTTTTTCGATCACCACCTCCCTAGCTCCGAAACTCCCCGAAAAAAAATTCATTTCCCTCACTCTCTCCTCTGAGACCACCCACCGGAACTTCCCAAGTCCCTCTCTCTCCCACCTCCACGACCACCGCACCGGAACATCCCCGCCGGACTTCCCTGGCCTACCCGAGCCCTCGCGATCCTCGTCATCCGGCTGTCTGCCGGAGCCGCTTCATCGACGCCGTCATCAACCGGACTGGATCATCCCCGCCGAACCTCGAAACCATATACTCATCCAGCAGTCTACCGCAGTCGCTTCAGCTGCGGTATCGTCCACCCCACCGGAGCCGCTTCGCCGGATCCGTCGTCCACCGCATCGGATCTTGCTCACCGACACCGCTGTGCATGAACCGGATCTGCTTCACCGGCGCCGTGCATGATCTAAACTCTTCTACTGTCGCTTTTCTATTGTTTAATCTTGGGGGAATCTGTTTGTGCTAACGACGCGCCGTTACGTTTTTGCAGATGAGATGAGTAACCATGAAGTGTAATGGCCGTCTCTCCAACCCCAAGTAGCACATGTAGCGTACTTCATCACCGGATCTATCAACCCCAGGAAGATCTGCTGTGACTCCCACAGAGTGCTTCTCCTAATGTAAGTCCCTTGTTTTAGCGCCATGTTCTGGGTTCAGATGCTTGTTTGTCTGAAGCTCTTTTAGTTCATTCCTAGCTATGACCGTAACATCTTGCTATTTTCTACTTCATTGCTAACTTTAAGCGATTGAACATTTTGGTTTGCATTCCCTGCTCTGTAGATGTAGCCATCATAACTTCTATCTTGCTCAGTCGTTGTTACAAAAATTATACTGTAGGTATTATAGTAACATCCTGCTATAATTTAGTTCATGGCCAATTTTAAGTAATTGCACATGTTGGTTCGCATTCCCTGCTCTATAGCTTTTGGCATCGTAACTTCTATATTTGGTTTACATTCCCTGCTCTGTAGATCTAGCCATCATAACTTTATCTTGCTCAGTCGTTGTTACAAAAATTATGGCCTGCTACTATGTTGTTTGTGCCAATTTTTTACTCCATGAACATGTTGGCTTGCATTCCCTGTAGGTGATGCCATTGTTTTGTATCTAGTTCATTGTAAGCTAACAAAGTAAGGACTTAGTTTGGCATGCTATCACTCTGCTATCTAGCCTGTAGTACAAATAAACTTGTCATACTACTAGATAATAATTTTGCGTGCCATCTTGTTCTTCAAAAGCTGCATTATTGACTTGTTTCTCTGACTTGGCATGACGCTCACATATGGAAAGCTGAACATATTGGTTTGCATTCCCTCTTATACAAGTTCACAGGTGATCCCACTATATTCTGTATCTGGTCCATCCTAAGCTCAAGCATTAACTATCCTCTATGTGTTGCTCATTACAAGTTTATATCCCGAAACATCTTGATTTGCATCCCCTTCACTATAAGTTCAGGAGTATTATTTAGTTCACTTGGCACATGTTGGTTCACATTCCCTCCTCTTTAGCTTTTGCCATCGTAACTTCTATTTTTGGTTTACATTCCCTGCTCTGTAGATGTAGCCATCATAACTTCATCTTGCTCAGTCGTTGTTACAAAATTTATAGCCTGCTACTATGTTGTTCATGCCAATTTTGTACTCCCTGAACATGTTGGTTTGCATGGGACTCGACAGTAGTAAGTCTGCTGTTTCATTCTAACATGCTCTGTTATATTGGCTGTTGGTATGCGGCATGCACTCTTTGTTTGCTTATTGTGCGCATTACAATGATCTTGTTATAACGACGAAATGATGAGTTCCAAATTCTTTGCCAAACAATATTGTAGTGTCTTTGCCTTTCCATTGTTGTTGTCTTAACTTGTAATGTCTTTGTTTCAGATATAGGTGCTGCATGGACAACTTAAAAGATTGCCGGATCGCTTCATTGTATTGCTAGGTTTAATTACCATTCAATTTCTCTGGGTTCTGTAATATTTTTTTCAATGCCTTGCAGCTGATGTAATATTTAGTTAGTTTTTATAGTTCTTTCGCGCATTTTTTCTTTGGTGCTTGTGGTAAGTGAGGCTATCCGACAGAAATCAATGCTGCGTAAATATTCTCAGTATCTAAATCACGAATTCCCATCCCTTAAACGGCCCAATTAAGCGAAATCACATATGTGCCTGCCCGCAAAATCCTAAAGCGCATATTATGCCGGCATATAAACAGCAACTAAACGGGCTGGCCCACTTACTTCTTGGGCCAGCCCATTTGATTTACGGTGGACCCCACACACTAATTGGGCTGGCCCACTTGCTTTAAGGTGGACCCCACCAACTACTGGGCCCCACTAATTAGTTGGACCAGCCCATTTGCTTTTTGGTGGACCCCACATAATAAACGGCCGCCCTTTAAGAGGAAAGTGGGACCCACTGTGTTTTTGGCCCCATTATCTTGGGCCGGCCCACTGCTATATGGTGGACCCCACATACTAGTTGGGCCGGCCCTTTAACAGAACGTGGGACCCACATGTGTTTTTGGCCCGACCATATCTTGTTGGGCCCACTTGCTATATGGTGGTCCCACATACTAAATGGGCCCTTTAAGAGGAAAGTGGGACCCACTGTGTTTTTGGCCCGCCCACTATCTTGTTGGGCCACCACCTGCTATATGGTGGACCCCACGTACTAATTGGGCCGGCCCTTTAACAGAAAGTGGGACCCGCGTGTTTTTGGCCCTACCACTATCTTGCCTGGGCCAGCCCACTATATGGTGGACCCACATACTAAATGGCCCTTTAACAGAAAGTGGGACCCTGTGTTTTTGGCCCGCCCACTATTTTGTTGGGCCGGCCCACTTGCCGCATGGTGGACCCCACAAACTAAATGGGCCGACCCTTTAACTGGAAAGTGGGACCCACTGTGTTTTGGCCCGGCCCACTAGCTTGTTGGGCCGCCCACTTGCTATACTGGACCCCCACACTAAATGGGCCCCAGTTGTGTAAGGTGGACCCCACATGTTAAATGGGCCGGCCCATTTAAGTTTTGACCAATCAACCTTAGAGGTTAGGCCCGGCCCACGTAACTAATGGACCAGCCCAGCTATATAGTTGACCGGTCAAACTATGTCATCTCCGGCCCGCTTAAGACGTGGCAGGCCTCGTGTGGGCCTACCATCTACCACGGAGCCGGTTAACGCCGTTAACAGTTAACGGCGTCGCCACGTGTCAGTTTGCATGACGTCAGCAGTCAACGGGCTCCCGAAACACATCCGCAACGGTCCGATTTTCCGTGGCGGAAGGGCGCCCAAGCGCGACGGACCGAAAAAATCGTCGTTGGACTTTGCCTGACGCAGCACAACAACCCATATCGTCGGGTTAGGCCCATAGGCGACGAAAAATGCCCCTTAGTTGACGATTTTGGGACGTTGTCTATCAGAACTTTTCTTGTAGTGGATGAAGTCATAAAATATACCAAAAGATGTTTGCTTAAAAAGCATATATAGCCTATGGCTCCAATATTCACTTGTGGCATATGAATGAGCTTCAATCAAGAAAATCTCAAAAACATCACAACTAACAATAAGGGAAGTAAAGCTAGTTGGAATGTTTTGAGAAAGGCAACAAGTATCACAAATACGGATTTATTTCACAATTTCATCAAAATTGCACATAAGAGTTCTTTGAGGAATTGATATGCAATAAATTGCTAGAGGGCATATTTGGGTGGGTGAATCATGAACATGATGTATATATATATATTCCCATCATATGCATCTTCTCAAATTACTCAAATGTACAATAAGAAGTTTTCTTTAAAAAGATTTTTCAAGAATCGCAATATTTTCGAAATAAATAATTTCATGCCAAGATGCAACCTACAAGAGGTTGGATGCTATAGGAGAATGCATGAATAAGATACTTGTTACCGAGATAGCAATGGCTTGATGTAGTAGATAAGAGTTCATTCATCATCCTGGCTTGACCCCAATTACCATATGGTGACAACACCTTCCTTATAGATGAGACAAGCCTCCATTGCATCTCCAATGTACCTAAAACATTATTCAAGTACATCTTGGTCCCCAAACTTATTGGGTCCACAATGGTTAGAATAACCACAATACATAGGACACACTCCATATAAATATGTGCATATTTATAGATGAAATTTGAATTTCATGCACATCTTAGCCGTTTAGGATTTGATGGAGTATACCCTATATAATGGATCAAAGAAGGCAAGCACGCTACAAATGTAAACAAATTACATATAAGCATGCATAAAGACTTTAAAGATCCAAGAAAGATATACTTTGGACAAAACACCAAATGAATTTGAAGAAAGCATAAAGATGTGACCAAACAAATTTGTTGTCCAAAATATATCAAAGACGCAAATCACAAAAGATTTGTTCAACAAAGTTCAACAAATGAACTAAGAAGAAACCATTGAGCATAAAGGATGAAATAAAGCAAACATGCTCAAGGATTTATCTCATTCAAGCAAATAAATCATGTAAGAAAGAATGAGATAGCAAACTCCCCAAAAGAGCAAGGTTCAAACAAATAAACCAAACCCTCTACACTTTTCACAATGGCACAATGTACCGTAAGGAAAAGGTTTGTCTTCCAAAACAAACACTTGATATGAATCAAGAGAATTTATCAAAAGATTTTTCAAAGGGACAAAGAAGACACGTGGGAGCAACAAAGATTTCTTGGAAATAAAATAAGTAAATAAGAAGCAATCCAAGGTGAAGATGATCCATGAATTCAACCACATACAAGGTTATCAATTGTCAAGGACAATGAGTATATTGGAAATAATTTCCGGTGGTGAATTTAAAATGATAGTAAGGATCAACTTCACAATAAAAGGCATAGGATAAGTATATAGAATTAAGCACTATGCACGAATGAAGATTCTTGATGGCTTCAATTAGTCAAACAATCACGCACGGCAATGATTAGAATAACATGAAGCAAACGGTGTCCCAAATAAGATCTAGAGATATGTATTTTCTATTGCTTGCCTGCAAGTTCTTGTTTAATCTTGGGGAATCTGTTTGTGCTAACGACGCGCCGTTACGTTTTTGCAGATGAGATGAGTAACCATGAAGTGTAATGGCCGTCTCTCCAACCCCAAGTAGCACATGTAGCGTACTTCATCACCGGATCTATCAACCCCAGGAAGATCTGCTGTGACTCCCACAGAGTGCTTCTCCTAATGTAAGTCCCTTGTTTTAGCGCCATGTTCTGGGTTCAGATGCTTGTTTGTCTGAAGCTCTTTTAGTTCATTCCTAGCTATGACCGTAACATCTTGCTATTTTCTACTTCATTGCTAACTTTAAGCGATTGAACATTTTGGTTTGCATTCCCTGCTCTGTAGATGTAGCCATCATAACTTCTATCTTGCTCAGTCGTTGTTACAAAAATTATACTGTAGGTATTATAGTAACATCCTGCTATAATTTAGTTCATGGCCAATTTTAAGTAATTGCACATGTTGGTTCGCATTCCCTGCTCTATAGCTTTTGGCATCGTAACTTCTATATTTGGTTTACATTCCCTGCTCTGTAGATCTAGCCATCATAACTTTATCTTGCTCAGCCGTTGTTACAAAAATTATGGCCTGCTACTATGTTGTTTGTGCCAATTTTTTACTCCATGAACATGTTGGCTTGCATTCCCTGTAGGTGATGCCATTGTTTTGTATCTAGTTCATTGTAAGCTAACAAAGTAAGGACTTAGTTTGGCATGCTATCACTCTGCTATCTAGCCTGTAGTACAAATAAACTTGTCATACTACTAGATAATAATTTTGCGTGCCATCTTGTTCTTCAAAAGCTGCATTATTGACTTGTTTCTCTGACTTGGCATGACGCTCACATATGGAAAGCTGAACATATTGGTTTGCATTCCCTCTTATACAAGTTCACAGGTGATCCCACTATATTCTGTATCTGGTCCATCCTAAGCTCAAGCATTAACTATCCTCTATGTGTTGCTCATTACAAGTTTATATCCCGAAACATCTTGATTTGCATCCCCTTCACTATAAGTTCAGGAGTATTATTTAGTTCACTTGGCACATGTTGGTTCACATTCCCTCCTCTTTAGCTTTTGCCATCGTAACTTCTATTTTTGGTTTACATTCCCTGCTCTGTAGATGTAGCCATCATAACTTCATCTTGCTCAGTCGTTGTTACAAAATTTATAGCCTGCTACTATGTTGTTCATGCCAATTTTGTACTCCCTGAACATGTTGGTTTGCATGGGACTCGACAGTAGTAAGTCTGCTGTTTCATTCTAACATGCTCTGTTATATTGGCTGTTGGTATGCGGCATGCACTCTTTGTTTGCTTATTGTGCGCATTACAATGATCTTGTTATAACGACGAAATGATGAGTTCCAAATTCTTTGCCAAACAATATTGTAGTGTCTTTGCCTTTCCATTGTTGCTGTCTTAACTTGTAATGTCTTTGTTTCAGATATAGGTGCTGCATGGACAACTTAAAAGATTGCCGGATCGCTTCATTGTATTGCTAGGTTTAATTACCATTCAATTTCTCTGGGTTCTGTAATATTTTTTTCAATGCCTTGCAGCTGATGTAATATTTAGTTAGTTTTTATAGTTCTTTCGCGCATTTTTCTTTGGTGCTTGTGGTAAGTGAGGCTATCCGACGAAATCAATGCTCGTAAATATTCTCAATATCTAAATCACGAATTCCCATCCCTTAAACGGCCCAATTAAGCGAAATCACATATGTGCCTGCCCGCAAAATCCTAAAGCGCATATTATGCCGGCATATAAACAAGCAACTAAACGGGCTGGCCCACTTACTTCTTGGGCCAGCCCATTTGATTTACGGTGGACCCCACACACTAATTGGGCTGGCCCACTTGCTTTAAGGTGGACCCCACCAACTACTGGGCCGGCCCACTAATTAGTTGGACCAGCCCATTTGCTTTTTTGGTGGACCCCACATAATAAAGGCCGGCCCTTTAAGAGGAAAGTGGGACCCACCTGTGTTTTTGGCCCGGCCCATTATCTTGTTGGGCCGCCACTGCTATATGGTGGACCCCACATACTAGTTGGGCCCTTTAAGGAACGTGGGACCCACATGTGTTTGGCCGGCCCACTATCTTGTTGGCCGCCCACTTGCTATATGGTGGTCCCACATACTAAATGGGCCGGCCCTTTAAGGAAAGTGGGACCCACTGTGTTTTTGGCCCGCCCACTATCTTGTTGGGCCGCCCACCTGCTATATGGTGGACCCCACGTACTAATTGGGCCGGCCCTTTAACCGAAAGTGGGACCTTGTGTTTTTGGCCCGACCACTATCTTGTGGGCCACCACTTGCTATATGGTGGACCCCACATACTAAATGGCCGCCCTTTAACAGAAAGTGGGACCCACGTGTTTTTGGCCCGGCCCACTATTTTGTTGGGCCGGCCCACTTGCTGCATGGTGGACCCCACAAACTAAATGGGCCGACCCTTTAACCGGAAAGTGGGACCCCCCCACCAGCTTGTTGGGCCGGCCCACTTGCTATACGGTGGACCCCCACACTAAATGGGCCCCGCTTGCCGTAAGGTGGACCCACATGTTAAATGGGCCGGCCCATTTAAGTTTTGACCATCAACCTTAGAGGTTAGGCCCGGCCCACGTAACTAATGGACCAGCCCACTATATAGTTGACCGGTCAAACTATGTCATCTGGCCCGGCCCGTAAGACGTGGCAGCCTCGTGTGGGCCTACCATCTACCACGGTTTCAGCCGGTTAACGCCGTTAACCGGCCGCGCCTCGCCACGTGTCGTTGCATGACGTCGCAACGGGCTCCGAAAACACATCCGCAACGGTCCGATTTTCCGCGGAAGGGCGCCAAGCGCGACGGACCGAAAAATCGTCGTTGGACTTTGCCTGACGCAGTTTCCACAACAGAACCCATATCGTCGGGTTAGGCCCATAGGCGACGAAAAATGCCCCTTAGTTGACGATTTTGGGACGTTGTCTATCAGAACTTTTCTTGTAGTGGATGAAGTCATAAAATATACCAAAACATGTTTGCTTAAAAAGCATATATAGCCTATGGCTCCAATATTCACTTGTGGCATATGAATGAGCTTCAATCAAGAAAATCTCAAAAATATCACAACTAACAATAAGGGAAGTAAAGCTAGTTGGAATGTTTTGAGAAAGGCAACAAGTATCACAAATACGGATTTATTTCACAATTTCATCAAAATTGCACATACGAGTTCTTTGAGGAATTGATATGCAATAAATTGCTAGAGGGCATATTTGGGTGGGTGAATCATGAACATGATGTATATATATATATTCCCATCATATGCATCTTCTCAAATTACTCAAATGTACAATAAGAAGTTTTCTTTAAAAAGATTTTTCAAGAATCGCAATATTTTCGAAATAAATAATTTCATGCCAAGATGCAACCTACAAGAGGTTGGATGCTATAGGAGAATGCATGAATAAGATACTTGTTACCGAGATAGCAATGGCTTGATGTAGTAGATAAGAGTTCATTCATCATCCTAGCTTGACCCCAATTACCATATGGTGACAACACCTTCCTTATAGATGAGACAAGCCTCCATTGCATCTCCAATGTACCTAAAACATTATTTAAGTACATCTTGGTCCCCAAACTTATTGGGTCCACAATGGTTAGAATAACCACAATACATAGGACACACTCCATATAAATATGTGCATATTTATAGATGAAATTTGAATTTCATGCACATCTTAGCCGTTTAGGATTTGATGGAGTATACCCTATATAATGGATCAAAGAAGGCAAGCACACTACAAATGTAAACAAATTACATATAAGCATGCATAAAGACTTTAAAGATCCAAGAAAGATACACTTTGGACAAAACACCAAATGAATTTAAAGAAAGCATAAAGATGTGAACAAACAAATTTTTTGTCCAAAATATATCAAAGACGCAAATCACAAAAGATTTGTTCAACAAAGTTCAACAAACGAACTAAGAAGAAACCATTGAGCATAAAGGATGAAATAAAGCAAACATGCTCAAGGATTTATCTCATTCAAGCAAATAAATCATGTAAGAAAGAATGAGATAGCAAACTCCCCAAAAGAGCAAGGTTCAAACAAATAAACCAAACCCTCTACACTTTTCACAATGGCACAATGTACCGTAAGGAAAAGGTTTGTCTTCCAAAACAAACACTTGATATGAATCAAGATAATTTATCAAAAGATTTTTCAAAGGGACAAAGAAGACACGTGGGAGCAACAAAGATTTCTTGGAAATAAGATAAGTAAATAAGAAGCAATCCAAGGTGAAGATGATCCATGAATTCAACCACATACAAGGTTATCAATTGTCAAGGACAATGAGTATATTGGAAATAATTTCCGGTGGTGAATTTACAATGATAGTAAGGATCAACTTCACAATAAAAGGCATAGGATAAGTATATAGAATTAAGCACTATGCACGAATGAAGATTCTTGATGGCTTCAATTAGTCAAACAATCACGCACGGCAATGATTAGAATAACTTGAAGCAAACGGTGTCCCAAATAAGATATAGAGATATGTATTTGAGGAAAACCGTACCAAGAATTTCTTAATCAAACAAGAGTCCATAAGATGAGCCAATAAAAAATATTTTTATTAGGAATGGAGCTTGTTTGAGCAAACATGCCACCTAGGAACAAGATAATTAAGAGCATCAACTCTAAGTGGCATAACCTCATATGTTCACATTTTCTAGGTTTGTGATATGTACAAAACATATTACTCCCCCATAATGTGATAAGACATTTCTTCTAAATAAGAGGCAACTAAAATTCAACTAGAGATGATTAATGGACATTTAGAATTTGAATTTCTCATGAGTATGCCACACCACATAGTTACTAGATAATCTTGCAATATCAATACTAAGTGGTGGTACCCACATACACACATTTTAAAGAAAGAGAGATGCACAATGCATATCACTCCCCCAAAATGGGATGTTCCATTAATCACTCAAAGAGAGCCAAATAAGATATCATCAAGATGCATTAGGCTCCCAACAATACACAAGTATATGATGAGTCAAACAAACATACTTGAATACACAAGATAGGTAAGTAAGACACAACACATACACACAAATATTTGGTACAAAACCAAACATGCAAAGGGGCAAGTAACTTACAATAAATATGGTGAGTTGAAGTATAAGTTACCGCAAGGAGGAACATTGGATATAAGATATAGATGATAATCCATACGACTTGGCTTGGTCATAATATAATATATGAAGATCCCTTAATTCTTCATGAAGTAGCCAAGTCTCCAATGACCTCCACATGCACCTATTGATTACGTTTGAGCTTGTTGGTCCCCAACCAAGTTGGGTCCTAAGAGGTTAGTCACAATAGGCTTGGCAACCCAAATGGTCCTTTTCTTGAGACCACTTTGAGTTCCAACAAACTTGGCAAACACATTGCCATCCTTATCCTTCCCTAGAGAATAATCATCATCAACAATTATAGGGTTAGATAAGGTACTACCTAAACATGAAGAAGCAAAGTGCCCCTTCACACGGCATAAGTAGCAAGTGTTCCCCTTTCTCTTCTTTATTGATTTCTTCTCTTGGGGAACAATATCTTGATTCTTCTTGGGAAGTGGCCTATCTTCAACTTGAGGTCGAGCATGAGCTTGACCTTGACCTTGTGGCCGTTTCCCTTGACGGTTTCTCACTCCGATAGGGGCGCGCCAACAAAATGGGCTTTGGGGACGCGGCTGGAACGCATTTTTGGTCTGGCGCGCCCCAAATCTCTTTGGGGGACGCTTTGGGGGACGCGACTGGAGATGCTCTTACTCGCCGCGTGGAAGCGACACGTCCGGCGATGACTGACCGGCGGCAGGCTTTTGCAGCAGGGAAGACGATGCGATAAGGACAACGATCAGCCTTTCTCGCCGACAATTCAAGACCACCAGCCGCGCCGGAAATTTTCTCGACGTTTCTCGCGCTTTCGTTTCCTCCGGACTCCCTGAGCGCTCCCCGGGACCGGAGATGACATGGACTCGCCAGATGGATGAAAGCCCAAATCTGAACGAAAACGAGAAACCGATGCACGGCAGGATCATTTTTCGTCGTCCGGATGAAAAAGGCCGTCTTCGGAAGACCGGCCGGAGATGCTCTTAGGGTGTGTTCGGTTGTGGAATACACTGGAACGGAATGGAACCGTTCCATTCCTAGGAGGCATTCTCGTGTTCAGTTGTCAACTGGGACGGAACCGGGGCGTTCCTCAGAAGGGAATATTCGCTCCATATCCGGAACGCACTCGTCCGGCCAAAACGGCCGGACCGAGTGGAACGGGCGCTAATCTCTTTCTCTCCCTCACGCTAATCTCTCTCTCTCCCTCCACCTCCTCTCTCTCCTCCGAGCTCCCCGCGGCCCTGCGCAGCCCTCCTCGCGCTCCTCCGCGCTCCCTCTCCGCCCAGCCCGGGCACGGCGCGGCGACCGAGCGCGCCACGTTCCCGCGGGCGCGCGGCGGCGGCTCGCAGTCGCGGCGGCGCCGCTTCACGCGAGCGGCGATTCCCGCAAGCGGCGGCGGCGGTTCGTGGCGCGGCGGCGACGATTCACGAGCGGTGCGGAGGAGGCGCGGCGAGCGGCGATTCGGCGGCGCGACGATTCCGGCAACGGCGGTTTCTGCGAACTATTGCTCGCGGCGGGCGGCAAATCTCGGCTGGTGCTGGACAAAACTAGTTTAGCACAAAGTAAATTCAGTTTAGGCTCAAAATTAAGCTTAGATGGAGACATTCCATTCTACCTATTTTCCTCCCAACCGAACACGCGAATGGAGTGGAATAGAACCGTTCCGTTCCAGTGGAATGGAACCATTCCATTCCATTCTATCTCATCCTACAACCGAACACATCCTTAATTTCGTGTAGGCAACGCTGTGTGTCCGGTGGACCCGTACAGTGTCGGTAGCGGAGTTTGGAATGGAAGGTAAAACCCCAAACACAAAACGCAAAGGAATGACGCGGAAATTTCTTGCCAAGCCAAACCAAACGAACCAAAACAACGCAACGCCAACACTCGGCTCCCTCTGATGATCTGATCTGCGCTCGTCTTCCTCCTCACACCACCACCACTTCGGGATCCTCCTCCCCAAATCTCCCTCCGCGGGCTTCCCAATCCGAGAACCCTAGCGCGGCCGCCATTTTGATGCGCCCGCCATGTCGTCGTGGGGCCTGGGCTGGAAGCGCAGCTCCGAGATCTTCCACCTCACCCTCGACTACGGCGACTTCGCCGACGACCACCCCGATCACGACCCCTCCTCGCCCCCGCCCCCGCCCCACTCCCCCACCTTCTCCCCCACCGCCACCACCAACGGCGACCTCGGCTTCCGCATCGACCTCGACTGGTCCGCCGCCGACGACGAGGACCAGGTCGCGCTGCGCCTCCAGTCCCAGCTCATGGTCGCGCTGCCCCCGCCCCACGACGCCGTATCCGTCGATCTCAGGCCCGACAACGACAACGACAAGGTCGCCGTCGAGATGCGGGTCGTCAGGAGGCGCGAGGCGCTGCGCTCCGTACGCGTCGCGCGGGCGCTCGGCTCCACGCAGAGCACGGGCGACGGCGCCGTGGTTCTCGCGCGGCTCATCAGATCCAACCTCGCGCCCGCGCCCGCTGCAGATGGAGCCGTCGCCGCGGGCGTGCCCGTGCTTGCCGACCACTGGCGCTCCGTCACCGCTCTCAGCCTCTGCAACTGCGGCCTCATGGTGAGTCCATCAATCCACCCGTTCTATTCTCATCATCCAACACCTACCACACATGCTCCTTCACCACAGATTCAACTGTTGTTTCCTTCACCACATTTTTTTGTTAATGGCCCACATATTCTATATTTTCTTCAGTCTATAGTCAACTAACGTAACAATTATGTATAATCACGACTCATGAGCCTCATTACAGAGATACTTGTGTAGCAGTATAGAAAAAGAGCAGCCATGCCTAATATCTGTGGCTATGAATTTTGAGACTGATTGACACTAAAGGCAGCATGAAATGTTTACAAAACTTTGCCAGGTGCTTCCGGTTGAATTGACCCGTCTTCCATTTCTTGAGAAGCTTTATGTTGACAACAATAAACTGTCACTTTTACCACCTGAAGTTGGTGAATTGAAGAACTTGAAAGTGCTTACCGTCGACAACAACATGCTAGTTTCTGTTCCTGGTTAGTGTACACACCTTTTATTTCTGTATAAATCTTAAATTCGTGTTTACAGCTTTCTAGTACCTCAAAACTTTTTTGACATTCAACATTATGCATGTCCTTGCAAATGATGTAAGTTTTTTTCCCCTCTTATAACAAGCAGTAGAACTGCGGCAGTGCGTTTTGCTGGAGGAACTATCACTAGAACACAATAAGCTTGTCCGCCCATTATTGGATTTCAGGTTACTGAATATTATTCATAGAGATTTATTTTTCTCTAGTTTATTTCGGTTGGGTAAGTTTCCTCACAATTCATTATTCGTTTCCACAGATCAGTGCCTAAGCTCCGCGTATTGCGCTTGTTTGGGAATCCCCTAGAGTTTCTTCCAGAAATCTTGCCGCTGCACAACCTTAGACATCTCACACTTGCAAATATTAGAATTGACGCACTGGAGAGTCTTAAGTCTGTCACTGTGCAAATAGAGGTAGATTAAACTACCTTGGCATTCTATCATTCTGTTGGCTACGTCATCTCATTGCTTACAACTTTTTTTTGACAAGTTTACCATTTGGTTTTGTTTCCAGACCGAGAATTATTCCTACTTCATTGCAGCCAGGCACAAACTTAGTGCCTTCTTTTCGCTTGTTTTCCGGTTCTCTTCCTGTCACCATCCTTTGCTGGCTTCTGCTTTGGCCAAAATAATGGAAGATCATAGCAATCAAGTTGCCATTAGCAAAGAAGAAAATGCTGTCAGGCAGCTTATCAGCATGATAAGCAGCGATAATCGTCACGTGGTACTAACTCAAACCTGAAAACACAAAATGTGCTCAGTTCTGTGACAATAGTTGTATGTTTCAACCGTACCACATTTTGTTTGTTATTATCTTAACTGGCAATTTTTTTTCAGGTTGAGCAAGCATGCCTTGCTCTTTCGTCACTAGCATCAGATATTTCATCAGCAATGCAGCTGATTAAGTGTGATATTATGAAGCCTATAGAAGCTGTGCTGAAATCATTTGATGACGAAGAATTAGTATCAGTATTACAAGTTGTGGTCACGTTAACTTTTGTTTCTGATCTTGTTGCTCAAAAGATGTTGAGAAAAGATGTGCTCAAGTCACTGAAAGCACTTTGTGCACACAAGAACTCTGAGGCAAGATGATCTGGATTTAGACTCTGGTTGATGTGTTCTTTGGGTAACTACTGGATGCTCATTGCTATTTGCTTCATTTTGTTAGGTGCAACGCTTATCTCTATTTGCAGTTGGCAATTTGGCTTTCTGCTTGGAGACTCGTCGCACCCTTATACACTCTGAAAGTTTGCGTGACCTTTTAATTCGCTCTACTTTTTCACAAGAGAAGCGTGTCAGCAAGGCAGCTGCACGTGCCCTGGCAATTCTAGGTATATTTGTTTGTGGTTCTGATTGACTTGTTTTCTTATGATTAATCTAGGAACCATGACCCGTGTTGATCGGTTTTGTAAATCTTCTCAAACTTTGTAGGGGAGAACGAGAACTTGCGCCGGGCAATAAAAGGGAGGCCAGTTGCAAAGAAGGGTCTGCGTATTCTTTCAATGGATGGTGGTGGCATGAAGGGCCTTGCAACTGTTCAAATGCTTAAACAAATAGAACAAGGAACAGGGAAACGCATACATGAAATGTTTGATCTCATATGTGGTACATCGACAGGTGGCATGCTTGCGATGGCTCTTGGAATCAAGCAGATGAATATGGATCAGTGTGAAGAAATATACACAAAACTTGGTGAATATCTTTTGGTTCTTCATGCTTTGATACTTTTTAATTCTTAATGTCAGTGTGCTGTCAATTAAATTTTTTATGTTCTAGGGAAACTTGTATTTGCTGAACCTGTCCCTAAGGACGAATCTGCTACATGGAAGGAGAAGCTGGATCAACTTTTCAAAAGTTCGTCACAGAGTTTTAGAGTGGTTGTACATGGTTCAAAGGTATTAATCAATCAATGAACTTCTGTGTGGTGTTTTATGTTAGTCAAATGTAGTGCAACTGTGCAAGTAGTGACTAATGAATTTCTGTTGCAGCACAGCGCAGATCAATTTGAGAGGTTACTAAAGGAAATGTGTGCTGACGATGATGGTGACCTCCTAATAGAGTCTTCTGTGAAAGGCATTCCGAAGGTTTTTGTTGTATCCACTTTAGTCAGTGCCATGCCTGCCCAACCATATATATTTCGGAACTATCAGGTTATTTTTATCCTCCATCATTGGCAATTTGAAATGTAGTTTGCACAGTTGTATGCTGGGACTATTTAGTTCTCAATATTGAAACCAGAAGGAAAGATAGGGAGTATCTTTTTAGTATTACTTTAGCTATTGTCATCGTTTTTATGTTGATAGTTTTTTTTGTGTGGCATATTGTAATATTCCAGTATCCACCTGGCACTCTGGAGATATCACCAGGAATGGCAGAAAGTCCATGTATTGGCGCAGTTGGAACGGCTGTTTCTGGTGCACCAGTTGGTATTAAACGTGGTGCTTTTATGGGGAGCTGCAAGCATCAGTTATGGGAAGCCATAAGAGCATCATCTGCAGCTCCATATTATCTGGATGATTACTCTGATGGTAAATAATTCCTAAACTCACTAGTTGATTTTCATTTATGAATATGTCTCTGTTTGTTGAGTCTTCAAGATAGAGTATGTACCTCTATCCTCATTTTTGTTGTTACTCTTTTTTTTCAGATGTAAATCGCTGGCAAGACGGAGCTATTGTAGCAAACAATCCCACAATCTTCGCGATAAGAGAGGCGCAACTTTTGTGGCCTGATACGAGAATCGATTGCCTAGTTTCAATAGGGTGTGGCTCAGTTCCAACTAAGGTAATACACATCATAGATCCTGATTTTGCTACTAAAACAATTTCATCATTGAAGTATTCAAAGTTGTGCAATAACTAGTCCATGTGCAACTTTACTAGAATGGTACCTCTGTTTCTTGTGAGAAATTATACTATTTTCTTATTATCTTAATACTGGGATATCAAGCAACATAGTGCCAGCCTTGTAAAATCTTATGGATAAGGTTTAATTATTTCCAGGCTTGTAAAATCTTGTCGATAAGGTTTAGTTATGTTCAATTATTACAGGCTTTTGCATTTCAAGGCATTACAAGGAATTTATCGATCTAAGATGCTATACATCGAAATGTCACTGACCTCTATTTCAGAAATAACAAATCCAAGCATAAGTTAGTATGATGAAACACCTAAGTCCAAGATGAATGTGTTGCATGTTAAAATTTACTACACTTAGATTCTAGTGAACTTTGATCTGAGATATGCATCTTTTGCACACTCCTCATATAGTGATATTTCATATGTTCATCTAGAGTCGGCGGGGTGGATGGCGCTACTTGGATACAGGGCAGGTTTTAATAGAAAGTGCATGCTCAGTGGAGAGAGTGGAAGAAACTTTGGATACGCTGATTCCTATGCTTCCTGAAATGCAATATTTCCGTTTTAATCCAGGTAATCTAACTTCCAAGGAAGCTGTGCGTTTGACCAATGTCAACATAATCATAAGTGTTGTTTGGTAAATTTGGCACTATTAAAGTGTTGATCTTGGATATTTAAATGAGAGATCTTGTTATGCTGTCAGTTGATGATCGGTGTGGCATGGAGCTAGATGAGACTGATCCTGCTGTATGGCTTAAGTTGGAGGCTGCAACAGAAGAGTACATTCAGAAAAATTTACAGGATTTCAAGAATGTTTGTGAGCTTTTAGTTCCAAGATATCAAGAGGGAGAGAAGTCTTCTGGAATCATCAAATCCCTGTCATTTTCAAGATTGAGTTCATCAAATTCAGGTTTGTATTACCTGGATTTGAGTCCATTCTGTAACACTTTATGGGACATGTGATTGATACACCTTATAATCCTGCTAGGTCTAAGTGAAAGTAATCCTACATTAGGATGGAGGCGTGTGGTTTTACTTGTAGAGGCTTCATTCAATCCTGATTTTGGAAAGAAAATAAATCATACCCGTTCGCTTGAAGCATTCTGCTCCCAGAATGGTATTAGGCTTACTCTAATGAATAGCACGTCTGGATTTGGAAAACCAACTACTGCACTTCCAACTCCAATTACCTCTCCCTTGTTTACTGGGAGTTTTCCATCTAGTCCACTTCTATATAGTCCTGACGGCACTCAACGACTTGGTCGAATCGACCAAGTTCCGCTGCTTAGCCTGGATGGTCATCCAACTACAAAGTCCTCACCACCAACATCGCCAGTAAAGTCATGGCAGCCATCTGGACATGTTCGTTCATTGTAT
Source organism: Lolium multiflorum (assembly GCA_030979885.1). Classification (NCBI taxonomy): domain Eukaryota; kingdom Viridiplantae; phylum Streptophyta; class Magnoliopsida; order Poales; family Poaceae; genus Lolium; species Lolium multiflorum. Next base: position 97,937,001 of record CM061748.1, read on the forward strand.
GATAAGCTGCAAAATATGCCTCAAGTTGGTGTGATACACCTAGCTCTTCAAAATGATTCAACTGGTTCAATATTGAGGTACTGTTTCTATTTATTCTTTAATGGAATAACCATTTACTTACCTGTAAGTTCTGGTTATGTGATGCAAAACTTACTATTGCAGCTGGCAGAATGATGTATTTGTAGTTGCCGAACCAGGGGAACTTGCAGACAAATTTCTGCAGTGTGTCAAAGCAAGCTTGTCTACCATGCTGCATGGGTGTAAGAGAAAGGGTGCATATTCAGTCTCAAAGATTTCATGTTTGTCTGAGTTGGTTGCAGAATGGCCGTCGTTTGAAATTGGTGGGATACATCACCGCTACATAGGGCGCCAAACACAAGTAGGACTGCATTATCCTTTTCTTTGTTTCCTTCACAGGTCAATAGTATTACTAAGTTACCTTGTCGCAGGTAATGGAAGATAACCAAGAAATTGGTGCCTATATGTTCAGGAGGACAGTGCCTGCTTGTCACATGTCACCCGAAGACGTTCGTTGGATGGTAAGCCATTATTGACAGATTGCACTTCCTTTGAACTGATCTTCATATGTTCGTAGATAGGGACCAGTAAAAAGTTCTCATAGTTATTCGTAGTGAAACCCAAACTGAAAATACAGCTCCAAGTAAAGATCTGTAATAGTGGTACAATACTGCCAGTTGATTAGGAGTATAGGATAAAGCATGCATATTTTTTGTGGTGCTGTTATCAAATGTTGTCATGGTAAATGCACAACACATGAACCTCATGGCTCAAAAGAGTTGTCATGAACGAAATGGCAATGCAGCAGTGTAGATGCACGGTTCTGTTAGCTGGCATATCATGGTGTCTTCTGCCTATTTAGCATGTTTGTCACAATGCATATCCATAGTCTAGGGCACACTTGATTCTTGATACTACCTTAAATACATATTGTTGGCCTAGGTTGGAGCATGGAGGGAGAGGATTATTGTGTGCAGTGGTAAGTATGGCCTTGCCCATGGCCTTGCCAAGGCATTCGTGGATTCTGGTGCCAAAGCAGTCATTTCATCATCTGTCGAGCCTCCAGATTCCCAGGCAATTGCATACCACGGGATGGATGTTAATGGAAACCTAGAGAATGGGAAGTTTGTCATTGGGGATGATGAAGCTGATGAGTCCGAGCCTGAACCTGTTAGCCCTATAAGTGACTGGGAAGACAGTGATGCTGAGAAAAACGGTGAAATCAACAAAGATATTGATGATGAGGAGTACCTGGCTCAGTTTATCTGCCTCTTATATGACAAGCTGTTCCGCGAGGGTGTCACAGTGGACACCGCTCTTCAACAAGCACTCCGCGCACATCCTAGGTTGAAGTACATTTGCCATTTACCTTATGTTTGTAGTTAGTAACGTCCACAAACCATACAAATTATGAAATTAATAATACTGGAAAAAGAGATGTTTGGGTGGATTTGGTTAGAGTTTTTTTTTCTGAGGGGCTATAGAGTATACCAGTGTTCATTGTGCAGGCGGAGATAAGAAATGTACCCCAATTGAATCTTCTGGCGGTTGCCATTGTAAAACTATAGTACATACTACATAGATTATCTACTAATGGAGACTGATAGAGCAAATGGAATAAAGGATGAAAGCTTTGTACTGTGCATTGCTTCGGTCTAGATCAAGTGCCTGAAGTTTTATTCTTGTACTACTCTGGATTTCATTCTTTTACTTTGTTGTTTGCCAGTAAATAAACACCGTCTGACCTTCATGTTTTTTTAATTCTTTCAATTTTTTGTGTTTTTGGTTTAGCAAATTGGAGGTGGGTGTAGATGCTGCCAATCGTACGCATTTAGGCATTGATGCTGGTCGGCAAGGGGTCTGTTCTGCAAGTATTGGTGCAGGCCATGAAATCATTTGTTGATGTACCACCTCCGATTGATAATAATAATTGTCGCAGCTTTAAATTTGAACTAAAGCCACGACACTTATTATAGATACGAGTGAGTACATGATTTGAGGGCACATTTGATACACTCTAGGAAGACCTCATCTACATTAGGTTTGCTAGGAACAGCTGTGCAAACGAAAATATGCACCAACAAATCAATGCCAGTTTCATAGTTGCATCACATTAGCAAGCTGAACCAAGGTTTTTTTTTTCCTGAATAATCTGACAATACATTTCTTGCTGGATGTCTCAGTTCAAGGATGACAGCGAAACCTGTTGTAGTACTCCGTGTTCAGCTTGTTTATCGGTTCCTGAATAAATACAATCAACCAACTCAAGTTCCTAGTGTCCCATTCAGGCATTCAGCATAGCAAAGGGGCTTCTGGAGCAGCTAGTGAACCTACCGGCTATACACTCACTCTACCAAACCGTAACCAAACGAGAATCCACACCCCAAACATGAAGGATCAGGCCTTGGCCGTGGCGAAGCCGGTGATGAACTCCCTGACCTCGGGGTTGGCCCGGTCCAGCGCCGTCCTCCCGTCGGCGTCCTTGACGTCGTACTTGGCGCCGGCCTTGAGCACCTCCTCGATCTTGGGCAAGTCGCCCTCGGAGGCTGCCAGCAGCAGCAGGATGTCCACCGGGTGGATGTTCTCGTTCAGCAGCGCCTCCATCTTGTCGTAGGTGCCCTCCACCGCCAGCATCCCCATGTAGTTGAAGTACTGCATGCAGCCCACGGCCATTGTTGTCACATGACGAGCGCAGCAAACGGAGATCCAGAGACAGTTCGATTCAGGGAGCGGGGCGGAAATCTCACCTGCTCGACGTCGTCGCGGTCGAAGTCGTCCCTGCCCTGGCTGCCGTAGATGCCGGCGCCCTCCGCGTCCTTGTTCCCGAACTTGAAGAACCCCACCCTCCCGCTCCCCCTCGCCGGCGCCACCTTGCTCGGCAGCGACCACCCTTGCATCCTCCGCGCCGGCAGCGGCGTCCTCAGCGCTGCTCCCTGCGCCGCCCGCGGCGACGTCCACCTCGACGACGAGGACGCCGTCCTGGTCGCCAGCTGGATGGTGCACGGGATGGAGGCCATGGCGCTCTGCTGATTCTTGGCAGGTCTCGGAGCGAGAGGTGGAGAAATGAAGAGAGATATATGTAGGGAGCGGATAAGTACCAGTACAACTGAACTGGCTTGGGAGAGTCAGGGAGAGCCTCCCTTTGCAACCGCGGGGTCAAAAGATGAAAAGATGGCTTCACCGGCTATCGAGGGTTTAGGAGGTACTACCTTCTATCTTGGTGGATAATCCCGTCTTTTTTTCCGCGGCTATGTAATGTCGGCCAGCATGTGCTCTTTTTTCGCTCACTAGACATTGATTTGCATCTATTTGCCACAATGTGATCGTCGAGAGATTGATCTGTAGATGTCAAAACTATGTGATCGGCAATATTTATGTTTGAATTTGTCAAATCATTTGCGGATTGTGGCTGGGAAAGGGTGCCCCCCTCCCCCCCCCCCTCCCCACACCACGATAGGATAAGGCCATGCGTCGCACGCCGTATTGGGGATGTGAGTGGAGATGCTCTTAGAGCTTCTCCCATCGGGGCGACCCATTTCATTTGTGCTCGTTCGAATAGATCTTCGATAAAAGACATAACCCAAAGCGACGATGCAAATGGACATTTGTCCATATTCGTATTTGCGCGTAACAATCTAGACCTAAATCTGGGTGTGTCCTCCCCCTACTTGTTTGGTCACATTGGGACAACAATTGTGTCCATTTTTTTTAGAATACAGCCTTCATTCCCATCCTCATCCCCACTCTCCACCCCACTGCCCAAGCTTCCCTACCACCCAAAGCCCTAGGCCCCTAAGCCATGGTTATGAATGGGAAGCAAGACCTCGAGGCATCCTCCAGTGCAGCCGGCCGACACCACTCACTTCCACCTGACCCCACCGAGGATCTGGTAACGCGCGAACGTGTCGATGGAGATGGCACACACGTTCTAGGAGGTGGGGTGTTAGAGTACGTAATGGGCTTGGGCTGGCGCTATAGGCCGTTAGTATTAAGGTTAATTAGAGATAAGGGTAGCTTGCCTAGGGGTCAAGTAAACCTCTCTATATAAGGAGAGGAGACGTATCAATCTAATCAAGTAAGAATTAAGAAGGATATCCCTTTCCTCTTGCCACCGGCCGTGGGCAAAGCCTCCGGCCGGCCCTCTAGCGCCATCCCTCTAGCAATACCATAACACTTGGTATCAGCTTTCCCGGGTTCGATCATGTCCAGCCCTCCACCGAGTTCTTCCCAACCGCCGCACCCGACGTCCCCGCCCTTCTCTCCCCGACGGAGATCACCGTAGCCCTCCGCAATCTCGACACCGCGGTCCAGAGATCCACCTCTACTTGGCCGGCCCTACGGCCGCCGCCGTCCGCGCCACCGGCCCGCCACCACCGACCGCCGCTCCGCGTGGCGCCCGCCGCATCCGCGCTCCGCGGCGGCCGCCGCCGCCACCACTCGCTTGGTTGCCGTGGGCCGCCCCAGCGCGGCCCCGTCGCGGCCGTGGCCTCGTCGCAGCAGCCCGGCGCCGCCACCCCCGTTGCCGTGACCGTCCTGCACCTCGTGGCCCCCGTCGCGCCGTGGTCCCGCAGCGAGCCGGCGCCGCCGCCACTCGCCCGGGCCAGCTACGATCGCCGGCGGTGGCCTCCGCCGCGATCGCCGGCCGCTCGTCGACGCCGCCTGTTGCCGCGCCACCCGCCGGTTGCCGTCCTGCCGTCGTCCACCATCTCGGGCCGGCCCTACGGCGCCGGGGTCCTCTTCCTCTAGCCGGCCGCCTTCTTCCCCACCGGACGCTCGCAAGAACAGCAGCAGCCGCCGCCACCAACGCCGCGCAGAAGTCCCACCGACGTCGTTCTCTGTTTCTGGCATTCGCAATAAAGAATGCTGTCGCCACCAACACCGCAGAGCCGTCGCGCCACCGACGTCGTCCCTACCTTTCGGCGGTGTGGGAGCGACCTTGGCCCCGGCTCTACATCGACACCGCCCGGGATGCCCTTCCACCAGGTCCGTTTCCCTCCGTCGACATCACCGCTTCCGGCTTGGATCTCTATCCGCCACGTGTCGGCGGCGGTGAGGCTACAGGCTGCTGCGCGCAGCCTCCTAGTGCGTCGGCGTGTGTGGGAGATGCGTGATCTGCAGCTGCAGCTCCTTCAAGTTGCGCTTCATTGCGCAACGGACCTCGATCTCGTCCGCTGCGTCGGGGATCTTGGGCGTGCGGTTTCCCCCACGGGCGGCGGGCATGCTATTTTTCCCGCGGGCAGCGACCTCAAAGTCTGCGCCATCGATAGTCATTCGGCGGGGAGAAGGCATGGTGTCACCGACAGGAGCGCACCGCGTAGCACGAGTGCATTCCGCCGCCGGCCGCCGCGCGGGCTCCTTTTGTTCCGCTGGTTTCCATGTGATCCAGGTAGCTGTACAGGTGCACGTCCGATGGGCGGATGGTATCCACTTTATGTTCATGGGTCAACAATAAAGCGTCCCAGTCCATTTCAGGTTGAGGGTAATAAAACAAGCCGAGATGTAAAAGGCTCGTTTTTAGGTGTTAGTTTGTGTTGCGTCGAGTCATGGTTTGTTTAGGTTGCAGCTCGAGGACGAGCTGCATGTCCAGGTGGGGTGTAGTGTTAGAGTACGTAATGGGCTTGGGCTGGTGCTATAGCCCGTTAGTATTAGGGTTAATTAGAGATAAGGGTAGCTTGCTTAGGGGTCAAGTAAACCTCTCTATATAAGGAGAGGAGACGTATCAATATAATCAAGCAAGAATTAAGAAGGAAATCCCTTCTTTCTTGCCACCAACCGTGGGCAAGGCCCCCGGCCGGTCCTCTCGCGTCATCCCTCTAGCAGCACCATAACATGGGGGCACCATTGCCATGGGGTGACATCCACCTATGGGCTAGCATCAGAACCTTACTTGAACCCTAATAGGGTTCTGGTCTCATCCGTCCCCGCATCTATCCACACGTCGGATAGAGGCACAATGACCCTGCGTACACGAAGGGCTCGCGCCACTCGGACTGGTGGTTCAAGTGGGAGCACAACCAACGACGGTGGCGCTGGACCTAGTGCTAATGGAGGAGGACAACGGGACTTCACTATTTCCTATTGGCCAGTGAAGGTGGAGGATGCCGGCATGGTGGTCGCCATCAAGGCTTTAGAGCTTGAGGAGCTCGTCAAGTGGCCACAACTAGCCGTGGCGCTCCGCCTCTCCGCTCTCGAGGCAGTGGCGCAAGCATCCGTCAAAGAGGATGAGAGAGAGGCCGCTCTCGAGGCGGCGAGGGCCCATGACGAGGGATCCAGCGCGGTGTCCTAGCATGAGGTCGCGACGATGACGGCCGCACCAGTGATCCCTCCAAACTAGTACTCCCCATGAAAGGGGACGCCGTGGTCACCGTGGACCACGTACGTTCCCCCTGTGGCGTCGTAGTGGGCGCCTGCCATCCCACCGGCAGCCAGGTACCCCACACCCGTCATCATCAAGCTAGAGAGCGACAACAAGCGTGACTATGCCCCTGGCGGCCAACCCAAACCCTGGCCTAGGGTTTGCTTTATTGTAACTATTATATTTAAGGTTTAGCCTGTTTAGGGCCTTAACTAAATTTCTTCTCAAATTATATCAAAATTGAAAAAAAGAAGACTTGGGTGGTTGTGTTAGGTACACTGTGTGACCCAAATGGATAAGAGGAGGACAATGTGTCCATGCATATCCGGGCGGCCACCCAAATGGACCAAATTGGATACATTTTGTGTGCGATTTGGGTGGCCGCATTGGAGATTCCTTTAAGCATATATAGATCCTGGAAAATAGCCTAAAACTAGTGGGATATGTCCGTTTTCCGGTTTTGGGATATATCCGTTTTCCTTTGGAGCATGTTGGTTATGTCACATGTTTCATGTTTGTATCTCCTGCTGTCCCAAGCCCCATGGATCACTCTTGGAATGTCAAAGATATTACATTGACACCAATGCATCAGGTTAAAGTGAGTAATGTTTTCTTGTTAAAAAAAAAGTGAGTAATGTTCCCCTCTATAGCAGCAACCTTTGTCTCATGGACATTTCCCAAGATTGTGAAGCAAATTCTTCAAGGATGCCATCCTCCCAGTGACCCAGTCTCACCCAGTTTCAGTTTCCTCATATCTCGTGCCGCAACTCTTCCTTTTTAGAAAAAGAAAGTGACGGAGACTGTCACTCGTACTGCAGTTCATTACCATCTGGGCCAAATTGAAGAGTTGTGCTACAGATAATGGTAGGGTCGCAGTGGCGACCAGGGCCCGACTGCTGTCAACAGTAGAATTCTGGTATCACACTTTGCTGTCTGACGAAACACTGGTATCACACTTTGCAGCCTCACGAAACACTGACCAGTATCCTGTGTTTGTTCAGAAAAGGTAATAAAGCTGCTATTAAGGTACTTGCAATTTCTTCCATTTGAGATGCAGCAGTGGCCAGTGGGTGAGTGGGGTCATATTTGCATGGAAGCTAATAAATTGACAGAAGCTGCAATGTTCTCACTTATTTTTTGAAACACGAAACTACAAATCTAGATGATCATTAGATTTAACCACGGACAGATCAAACCCATCCAAGTTATTTGGTGTGTTTAGCGACCGAAGACAACAACTCAGTTTAAGAGTCTAGGAATCTCATATGTTATTTCAGAAGTGCAAGGTTTTCCATTATTTGCATTCCAAGATGCGATAAGTCTTACGCCAGGGCGTTATGGCGCCCGGACTCAATCCCGCCCGTCCGGGATCGGTAAAGATTCACGCGTGTCTGTTTTGCAAAACGAACCTTCCACTTTCTGCTAACCAGGAAATAGTCCATGAAAAGGGGCGGTATAAATAGCAAAACTCGGGCCAGAAACCCTAAAAAAGTTCCCCAGCCACTAATCTCCAGCCGCCGGCCACCTCCAGGGCCTCCTCCGCGCGCGGGATCTCCGGCCGGCCGCGCCGCCTCCTCGTCCACGGCCGGTCCAGAGGGATCTCTGGCCGGTCGTGCCGCCTCCTCGTCCTCGTGCGGGCCGCCGCTCTCTCCGGCCGGCCGCGCCGCCTCATCTTCGTCGGCCTCTCCGCCGGCTCTCCTCCCAGAGCCTCTCGCCGGCGCGGGAGCCACGGCCGGGCCGCGTCGTCCACGGAGCTGCGTCGTGCGGCGGCTGGACCCCGACGGGTGCCGTGCCGGCGCACCATCTCCACGGCCCTGACACATTCAGCCTGATCTCCGTCTTTTTTTTTCCTTTTTCTTTTTTTTCTTCTTTTCTTTAGGATCTCATTGAGGTTCCTGGATCCAATTGTAGAAATAAATGGATCCAACGCATGTTTCTTATGGGTCTACTGTTAGATATCTTGTTATGGATCTTCTGTTAGATCTTTTTTCGTGGATAGCTTCTTGACTTTTGTTAGATATTCATGCCAAATTAGTTTTTGTATGAAGATCCGTGAAGAAGTTTACAAAGATCTGATTAATGATACCTTTAATGGCAACAGTGGATACACAATGCATTTTTTGTGAAGAACCTTTTTAACTGTTAGATCTTCATTATCAAATTCAGAAGAACTTAACAATGACACTATGGATCCACATTGGATTATGTGAAAGACTTTATAAACAACAAGGACTACCTGATATGAATCCGGTAAAACCTATGGTCTTTTTCGCAAAAGAATCTCACCAATCTTGATGCAATGGACGGTGGGAGATAGAGTCCTGGCGCCATAACGCCATGACCAAATGCGTGTCCGGAAAGACAACTCTCACTGACTTGTTGCCAAATCCAAGCGTTTGGTCGAGATTGGTGGCGCCAAACAAGCCAGGTCAGCGATGGAAAAAGAAACACTAGCGCATCATTACATTATATCATCCATCGACATCTAGCTTCTGATGGGAAAAGCTTTTCATGAATTAACGTTTCATACATAAGAGCACAAAAGCAGTTTCCATGGAGAGAACTAGTAAGGAAATCTTACCTAAACCAGATCGCGACATACAAAGATGCAGTCAGGTGGATGATTGGCTCACCAAACATCGCACGGTATGATGCCCTCCAAAGGCTTGCAAGAACCCAAGATGACCTCCAGGAAAGGGCAGCAGAAGCTTTAAGTTCAGTTCCGTCATGGCTAGGCAAAGGTTTCTGACAGCTTAGAGAACCCGAGCTTCCGGAGCCGGCTGCTCATCGGGTTACTGCACCTAACATCAACCACCTCAACAACATGAAAATTTCCTTTCTTCTTCGCCTTCTCGACGTTCGGGCTTCTGTCAGCTAGCACAACATCTGAGTGCAGCATTGGAGAGTGGGACTTGTTCCGTTGAGAGCTCCTTCTTGCCTTGCTGGCTTCTTCAGCACTCGCACGATCGGTTCTGCCGTTGTTGCTACTACTGCTGCTGCATGCAACATTGGATGAGCTCTTCCTTAGGATGGTCTTCCGAGGGCTAGCTCCACAGGGAACCGAAACCGGGTTACTTTGGCGTCTCAGACGCGGGGTAGCAGCTCCTTGGGGTGTGACTTTGATGGACTCCAGTTCTCTTATCATGAGTGAACCGATGGTGCCGGTTGTGCCCACTTTGATCGCGCCGCCCTCACCATTGACAAGCTCGGCAGCGCAAGGCATGATCTGTTTAAGAAAAAATATGTGAGAAAAGAGTAGCAACTAGTTAGGTTTTTCCACAGATGACGTAGCTAACGCAGCAATTGTATGAAGCGAGATGTACTGGCTAGAGAAACATGCAGTGTACAGCAAAGGTGAAAAGGCAGGGGAAAAGTTGCATGACAAGTAGAATAAATATGATGGTGTTTTCACCATGACACTAGCCAACATGATTGTCATTTGAGAAAACATGGAGAAGGATAGGACTGCAATGATTAAACCACTAGGGTAACATGCATGGCATCAAATCATTTCTCTTCCTATGATATATACACACAACAAATCCATCCAGTTTGTTTCCCTAATTCAATAATTATAACCTATATCTGATAGTTTTGATCAATTGGCTCTAGTTCAAAAAATGATTTTATTGGCAAAAAAAATATAACGAAATCATTTCCTGATTCAAACATTATTTACATCAACACAAAAATCGTACCCTAGTTCCAATAGAATATGATGGGCACTAATATTCATCTGCAAACATGATTGTCTCGCAAAAAATGTATATGTGCTCAAGAACGACACCACATTCCAAACAAAACTGATATACTCCCTCCGTCGATAAAAAGATGTCTCAAATTTTTCAAAATTTGGATGTATCTAACCCGATTTAGTATATATAGATACATCTAAATTTTGATGAAGTTGAGTCATTCTTTTATGGACAGAGGAAGTATTTCTGTGCTAAAAACGCACAACGTTGGACCACATTATGCAACTGAGTACCAACATTCTAAAATTATACTCCCTTCGTCCTGAAAAAGATGTCACAAATTTGTCTAAATTTGAATGTATCTAGACACTAGTTAGTATATAGATACATCTGAATTTAGTAAAAGCTGAGTCAATCTTTTTAGGATGGAGGTTGGAGGGAGTAGTATATTGCATGATTACCAGAAGGCAGAAGGGAATGGCTAACCACCTTGTTGCCATAATCAATGCATTGTTGACAAGCATTAACAAATCTCAACATGCTCTACAGTTTTGCTCATATTATAATAGGAGTTACACGCAGATGGTGTCGAAAAGGATGTGCCATCTGTGTTGATCTAAGCCTCTAAATGAGGGTCTTTGAGGACAATTTGACCAACAGTTGGGTTGTAAAGATGCACTACTCTCAAACATTTCTATCCCTTTTCCCCTGTGCTTTCTATTCCATCTTTTCCGCCTTAATTTCCTCTGTGCATCTACTGATGCTACCTTTAGACCATAGTATATCACGTAGGTCTAATTCTCGGACAAAAATGTTTAGATCTCCCCTAAATTTTGCCTTTACATTACAAAAAGCATGTGGGCCACGTTGCTCTGTTCCTTCCTATCTCATTGCAGAGAAAAGTAGCGTACTAATAAGTAATGATTTACCACCAAACAGCAGCAAGAAGAAGCAAATGGCATCAAGCATCAATTGATGGGATGCCAACTGGGCGAAGTAAAGAACCTACTACTCCCTTCTGCCGCCTGCTTCTTGGATTCCTTAGTCTACTGGTCTAGAAATGGATAAATCAAATGCGGCACCAAATCATGTGGCAGCGCCGACCAAACTCATTTATCTAAGGAAATACTACTGGGACGGAAGAAACAAGAACTAGAACCCAAAATTGGAACAGATTTCCTGGAAAGGAAGCAACAGAGGAGGAGCGCTGGACAGGAGCTCGCATTTCCATTCCGGCATGTAGGACAATGTTTGAATTGCCGACAGATTTAGAGCTACATGGTACAATCTTGCAGGTCCAGGCGAAAATGAAGCAAAAATGGACTAGGTCAACAGAAGATTTGGAAGAAGAAGAAAACGCTTGCAACCACAAAGAGTTACAATCCAGAACAGATTTCAGAGAAATTGAATCAACCAAAACCATTGCAAGAAGAAATTGTCAGAGGGGAAAATAGCAGGGCCAGGACCTTCGGATCCAGAAAGGAGCTCCCACGAACAATTTCGCGTCAAGTCTTTCACTCCGCAACACTACGGCCATTCAACAGATCACACAACGCAACAAGACATAGAATAGGAGGCTGTGGCATACCTACCAGCTTTCGGAATCTGGAACCGCTTGCAAACCAGGAGAGAGGGATAGGTGGAGGTAGTAGGGAAGGGAAGCGAACTGGGGCCGACAGCTTCTGGGGAAGAACTGAATTGAAGAACACAAAGAGAAAGGGTGAGGAGAATCCGATAAGGAGTCACACCGAATGCTCTGTGTGCCTTGAAGACTGCAACCTATATTACCGCACCCAATTTATTGCCTGTCTCCTTCTTCCCTCTCTTCATTTGTCTCTTGTCATGTGCGTGTGAACACGTTTTGTGTGGGCCGGCTTATCTAGGAAACAAAATTAGTGTACCGTCAAGGGGGTATTTGCATGTTGAATAATCTTGGAATTGAGGGTGAAACTTTTGTTTGTAAAAAGGTCCAGCGGTTTATTAATAATCATCAATAGTAGTGCGGAGAGCCATAAATTAATGATTTATTTTCGCGTCTCGGCCCATTGCCGTTTTACCTCCTTGGTTTTCATTTACCCAAACGTTTGTCGAAACCATCATACGTGATGTAACGGCCGTCCGACGGTTGACCGTTATCTTGACTAGTGGGGCCATGTAGAGCCCAAAGACACGTCGACCATGCATCTTTGTTTGACCGTAAGCATCGTTGTATCCCGACCAAAACGCGAACGAGTGGGGCTTCGGTATATCAAATGACAAGTGGGGCCATGACGCTGATACAAGGGGCAATACACGGGTAGGATTAGATTTTTAAACGGAGCTCTACAGCGATGGCACGGAGGAGGTGGCATGCGGGGTGCCGAGATGAGATCGACGTCCACAAAGAACTGCATGAGGCGAGACCAGACGCATTAGATAGATATGAACTAGACGCGTTTAACCATGCAAAGAAGAGAAGAAATGGTCGACGACATCGACGACCACCTCAAAACTTTGACTGACCGTGTCGGACACGAACGCGAGCAATGTAGAGAAAACTAGTGTCTCTCCTTTCTGGCGTGTATAGGTGGGTGCTAGGAGAGTGTGGTGGCGAAGGGAAAGACCTCGCGGCGGTCTGTGGCGTCCAGCATAGCGGGTCGGCGTGGCCGTGCCCACAGCGGCGTGCATGCATGTTCGGCATTGGCATCAGCATGTACGTTCGGCATTGGCCTCGGCGGTATCTCTGGTGTGTCAGTGATCGAATGAGGGGACGGGATTGAGGGTGCATCCCGACGTTGACCTAGCAGTGGCGAGCATAGCCGTTCGACCATGCCGATATCGGCATCGGCATCGTTTGGAGGCTGTGGTGCTCGAATCAAGTTGGGATTTGTTTCTTGTAGGCCAAAATGAATTTGAAACAAGTTTCATGTTGAAGGTTAGGTAACGAAAGTTTGTAACTATCCCAAAATTATACTAGCGCCATGGTGAGGTTCTTTTTGATAGAGCTATACGGTTGGGCAAACTTTTTTGACACTTTTTAGATAGGGTTCCTTGTTGTTACACGTATGGCATCATGTATGGAAAATTTGGGGTCATTTGGAGATGTTCAAAAAAATCACTTTGCTTAAGCGCATGCCGTTTCGTCTCGCTGAAACCAGCTTTTCTAACAAGGTGATTTTTTCTACCTTCTCTAAATAACCTCAAATTTCATACAGCTGATCTTCTATACATAGATAGATAGATTGTTTCGTTTTTACATTTTTCGAACATTTTATTTCCCTTTATAATACCCAATTGATTTTCAGGTCAAAACCTCGAAAAACAGCATCATGTATGGCATCATTTTCACCCTAAATTTCAAATTTTCTGAAACTTTCCCTTTTACATATTCCTTGTTGTTATAGGTATGCCATCATGTATGCCAAACTTGGTTAGGTCTCCAGCTTTTGTAACAAATTAGGTTTTTTCTGCCTCAAAAATCTAAATGACCTCAAAAATCATACGTGATAGGTTTATCATTCTATACAAAGATAGATGGTTTATCATTTTTTGCGTGAAAAGTAATGGCTACAACAAATTGTTGATGGTTTATCATTTTTTTGCGTGAAAAGTAATGGCAACAACAAATCGGTGATGCATGGTTTATCATATTTTTTGCGTGAAAAGTAATGGCAACAACAAATTGTTGATGGTTTATCATTTTTTGCGTGAAAAGTAATGGCTACAACAAATTGTTGATGGTTTATCATTTTTTGCGTGAAAAGTAATGGCAACAACAAATCGGTGATGGTTTATCATTTTTTGCGTGAAAAGTAATGGCAACAACAAATCGGTGATGGTTTACTTATCATTTTTTTGCGTCAAAAGTAATGGCTACAACAAATTGTTGATGGTTTATCATTTTTTTGCGTGAAAAGTAATGGCTACATCAAATTGTTGATGGTTTATCATTTTTTTGCGTGAAAAGTAATGGCTAACAAATTGTTGATGGTTTATCATTTTTTTGCGTGAAAAGTAATGGCAACAACAAATCGGTGATGGTTTATCATTTTTTTTGCGTGAAAAGTAATGGTAACAACAAATCGGTGATGGTTTATCATTTTTTGCGTGAAAAATAACGCCAACAGAGAGAGAGAGGGGTTATCCTGCCCGTTCCCTATATCATACGATCAACGGTCGGCGGGCACGATCCGCGTGACATGGGCTAGACCAATCAGGGCGATGATGCACGTCTGCGAGAATTTGTGAAGAGAGAGGGCAAAACTGAGTACTATCAAGAAACCAAGGGCACCTGAGTAGTAAATAGACTAAGGGATTCAAATATGAGATTTAAAAAATGGAAAATGCTTGTTTTGTACAATGAAACCCATCTTGGCCTACCTCAAACTATTTGCAATACCAATATACATCAGTGTGAGAATTGTGGCCTCATTTAGACAAAGTATGATTTGGGGGAAGCTGTTTTGGGAAGGGCTTGTTGTGGAAAACCATGCACCTTCATAGCTACTAGGTGATTTGAGAAGTGGCAATTTGTGGTAAAACTTGATTTATCTATGATTTATCTATGATTTGAGAAGTGGCAATTTGTGGTAAAGACTCCATGAGTAAGTGCCACTCTTTTTAGGATTTTTTTGCACATTAAATGACTCATTTAACTAGTTAATCCCATTTGTTGACTCTCTGTTGACCAGCCACTTGAGGGTAAAACTGAGTATATTGCACTAGCCAGTATTAGCACTCGAGGGGAAAATTGAGCACACAAAAATGCTAGTATAAGACTCGAGGGTATACCTGAGTATATCTAAATTTCCAGGGTTAGACTCGAGGACACGTGCAATTGTTGACGCGTAGACGCGGGTCGCGGTGGAGAAGTCGAGACGTGCAATCGTGGACGCGTGTCGCGTTGCAGAAGTCCAAGACGTGCAGACGTGCACCGGTGCACGCGTAGGACGCGGGTCGCATTAACCACCCCTCGCCTTTATAGACGCCTCCTCGCACTCTCTCTGTCACTCTCACTCGCTCACGCATCGCCAACTCTCTCACGTCCCATCATCTTCTCCAAAGCAAAAAACCCTCTCCCTCTCCCTCTTCCTCTTCCTCCGCCGTAGAGATGGACAAGGAGAATGCCAATCCCATCGTCGAGGTGGGCTCAAAGCGCGACGCCTCCATCTTCGGCGCCGTCCCCCTTACGGACGACGCGCCGCCGCCGCCGCCGTCGCCGGTGCATCGGAGGCTGCTGCCGCCGGTGGCAGTCAGATCCCGGAGGGATGGGTCGACCCCTACGACCCCGTGCCGTACGTCCCGCCCCCGAACCCCTACGACACCTCCCTGGAGGACCCATGGAACGAGGTAACTACGGTTTGCTTCCTTTTTTGTTCCCCATTCCTTTTTGAACCCTATTTTTGCTGGTGTAGATGGATCTGTAGATGGATGAGTATTGGGCTAATATTTGCGCCGATTTTATTCCATTTTGTTTTGATCACTTCTTGATTTCGTTTAAGATTTGGGGTTCGGCTGTTCGGTTAATTTATGCAAGTAATATTGGATCTCAATCAGTTAATTTATGCAAGTAATCATGGGATCTCAATCAGTTATTTTATGCACTAATCAAAAGATATCAACCGTTTAATTTTGCAAATAATCTCGAATGTGTTCAAGTTCAGATCTAGTTCAGATCTAGAATCTGTTTCTTTGCCTATGATGAATGGTTGGGCACAAATTTTTACAGGGAGGGTTCAGCGAACCATTGCTGTGTACAAATCTGTTGTGCATGAGCTTTAGTTCGCTAACACCTTCCCTGTAGATATATAATCATGTCCACTCTAACTGAGGCTGACTCTGTTTTTCTTAACTTTGTTATCATGTACGTTAGTCATCGTTGCAACTCATTCACTAGTTTCTGTTTGATATGTATCAGATGTCTGGCAGCGACGTCGGCAGCGACGAAGAGGAGGAGGACGTCAAGACTCGCCAAGTGCTGCGGAGGCTGCAGGTCGGCCAGACATCTCCTACTTCGCCAAGGGGTGTACAGGTGCCCCTTCGCACCAGGAGACTCGGCGCCACGGACTTCAACTGCCTCGTCACGCATGCCGAGAACATCAGCAACACCTTCCCCAACGTCGGCACGACGGTGAACGTCCACTCCTTCCGCGCCAAGCACAGGGCGCTCGGCATGCACCTCCGCAGCTTGCAGCGGGTGGAGATCTCCGCCGGCCGCATGCCTCCGCTCAAGCCCAAGGCTCCCAAGGGGAGCAAGAGCAACAAGTGGAGGCAGAGCCAGATGGGGTAGGCGGAGTCCCTGGACGTGTGCTGCTGCTGCTGCTGCCTCCTAGTTTGTTGTTGGGATCCCTTTGTTGTTAGCTAGGGATCCCTTGTTGTTATGTTAGTATGATGGTGCTGTGAAGAACCTGTTACTATGTTGGCTGCTGTGTATGCAGCCTATTATCTATCCATATTATCTAGGGATTATCTATCCCTAGTCTACTATATTTTGTTGGCCGTACTTAGTTTTCTTGATTTACTATGACTGTGAATTTATCGTACATTATCCTGGAGATTTGCTTCTAGATTTAACTACATACATATGGACCAGAGGGAGTACTAGATTTGCTGCCATATTGGGCAAACAACGAGGGCCAAAAGGCACAAATAATTGAAGAAAGTCAGAAATGCAAGCTTCTCTAGATTTTATACTAATTTGGTGAAAAGGACAGAGAGAAAGAGGGGAAAAAGGTGCACTTAATAATGCCAATTTTGGGCCGAGAGAGAGAGAACCCAGCTCCTGCTCACGTGCAACCAAACGCTTCTCGTCCTGTCCCACGCGGTCCCTTTCTACCAGCCCCACGCGACGCGGGCCCACACGACGCGGCCCCACACGACGCGGCCCCACACGTGACGAACGGTCAACTAAACGGGAATCCTGCCGTCCGAGTTGCTTGCGGGTTTCACAAACGTTTGGGGGTAAAACTGAGGAAAAACTAAGGAGCTGGGAAAACTGAGTACAACTAAGGAACTGAGGGCACGAAAATAGAAATCCCTAAATTAATATAAGTTATAACTAGGTCCTTAGACCATCTAGCGATGACTATAGACAATGGAGCAAGCCGAATGCACTCCTCCTTCCCCCTTCATCTTCCTTTATCACCAGAATTGGATAAAGCTTGGTTTTGAGATGAAGTGGAATAAAATGTTATGGTTTCACTCAAGTGGAATACACAATTACATTTTTGTGTTTGGTTGGAATAAAAAAAAGTGACATAGAAAAGGTTTCATCTGGTGTTAGGTCGCGGAACTGAAATAGCTAGAATTGGTTTCATCCCACCGCTTTCAGTGGAATGGTGATCTTACCTCCTACAGTCCTACATTTGTATTTGTAGGGTATTTGTCTTTGAAATTTGTGGCACAATACTAATAAAAGTGTCGGCACAAATAGTATTTGTAAATAATTTTTTGTTCCCATGGTGAGATTGGGTTTTGTGCGGTGATGGTTAGCTAGTCATTTCCCTAGTCCACCGAGTCGGAGGAATGATAATAAAGAACCTGTGCTTTCTGAAATAAGCAAAATGTTAGACTTTTATATCAAGGAGGTAAAAATTGATTTGCCAACCGGTTATGATGTAAGTGAAGTTTGTGACATGTTTCTAGCCCAGAATTTAACCCGGGAGCTACAGGGCACTTTCGCTGATTTGTTTTTATTTGAGCCTGAGAGCTTCACTTGCATTCTGCATCTGCGGTTATATTCCCTTTTTGAGAACCACTTAGTTTCATTCTTTTTACACAACCAAACACATGAACGGGTTCTAGGTGTGAAACGGTCTCACTTCGTTCCTAAACCAAAAACACCCTAAGAACTCTGAATTTGGAAGATGTCGCCTCGGTGAACATATCACCTTCGAATGAAGGCGAACAACAGCTTCAATCATCTCATTTCATGTGAAATCATCTGCTAAAAAGTGATCCCTTCATTTAGATTGTTAATAAAGGAGCAATGGGTAATTAAAGAAATATCATTTGCGTGCTAGCATAAATCTTATAATGCAATGTCAATTGAAGAAAATAAACAACATGTGTGCTTCATCACAATTTAATTGAAGAGATCTAAATGTCAAAAAAAAAAAACAGGTTGCCCTATTCGGCTCTGGCGAGTCGGAAGCGAGCGCAAGGTGGCAGGGTCTAAACTCTAATGGCGAAAGCTTAGTGATATGGGGATACTAGATGTGTTTGGTTTTCCAATTTTATGTCCGTGTTGCATGGTTGTTATTGTCCTATTTGCAAGCGTTAGATATGTAGTGATTTTTCTAAAGGATTGTTGCAACCCACGGAAATGCATGGTTGTGTTTGAATGTTTAAGGAGGCTATTTCATATTTTTGACATACCACGCAAACAATATTTCAACAATATTACATGCGTAAAATAATATTGCCCGCAGAGTTTCCATATTGCAAGGATCCAGGAGCTCTAGATTTCGGATTAAAGTGGGATATGACTATTGTAGATATGCTAAATGGATATACTAATTACGTAATCTAAGACCGGCAATCCCGAGTGGTTCATAGATGGTGGTTGGACATATGATCCAACTGAACGGTTTTGTTGCTGGTTGATCAAGATGGATAGTCCAGCCCAGGAGAAGCTAGTTGGATCCTTACGGAGTAGGTTAGGCGGATCTATGATATGCATAACAAGTAGTCCACATTGAAAGTGCATGGAGCCCCCATGTGTGGTTTTGGTAAGTAATGACAACCCCTATGGACTAATGTTTGCATTGAGTTATATTTGTAGGAGTTGTCCATAGGCAATTCTTGAACCATATGTTGGCTTCAAGGTTGCAATAAGAAGAATTTGATGAAGGATATCAAGTGTCAAGTATGTCTTGAAGATGAAGATGAAGTGAGCCCTAGAGTTACTTCAAGACATCAACATGATGAAATATGAAGAAATGAAGTGCAAGTTCAAGATGAGCCATCTCGAAGAGGTCCTTTGCTTGAGTCTTGCCATCCATATGGTGATCATGGATATGTGAAGATGCGCCGAAGAAGAAGCTCTCCCATGGTGGATTATGGGGGAGCAATCCACATGGTGGTCATGGTTATGTGAAGATGCGCCGAAGAAGAAGCTCTCCCATGGTGGATTATGGGGGAGCAATCCACATGGTGGTCATGGTTATGTGAAGATGCGCCGAAGAAGAAGCTCTCCCATGGTGGATTATGGGGGAGCAATCCACAAGACTTCGTCAAGCAAACACAAGCAAGAAAGGCGTTCCATCTTGTTGAGGTCAAGATCGTCGTCATCAAGCTCAAGTGGAATGCGCAAGTATAAGGTTTGCTCTTGATAGGGTTTCTTTCTCACCGGTCTCATAGTGTAGTTGGAGACCGGTTTATAGTTTAGTTGTCGTACTATCAAGAGGGCTCTCGAGTGAGTAACTCGATCGTATCGTTCGGAGAGAGCTCAAACCTTTGCATCCTTGCATCATCTTTCTTGGTTGTTATTTGGACCTTATCCATGTGATGTTTTAGAGCTTGTGCTTATTCTCATGACAAGCTCTAGTTCATCGAAAACGGATTTCGCATTGTTGCGTTTTCGAGTTTGGTTCATCATCTTACTTGGTTTTATTTGGATCTTATCTATGTGATGTTTTAGAGCTTGTGCTTATTCTCATGACAAGCTCTAGTTCATTGAGAATGGTTTTTCCATGGCCAACTTGTTGCATTTTCAAGATTGGAGGTTTTACCGGTATGTCTTTTTGAGATAGGTCAAACCTTTCATCATTTTTTCTATCCTCCTTTGCTGGACTATGATGTTTCTATGCATATTGTTGTAGAGCTCGTTGTTGTGATTTCAACGAGCCCAAGATCATCGAAATCGGAGTCCGGATGCAAAAGTTATGCCCGTTTTAGTTTTGGTGTTTCTGCAGTTTGCTTTGGCCGGATATCCGGAAATATCCGGCCTCGAAATCGGAAGAAAAGCAGCTCTGGACAGGGGCCGGACTTTTGGCCGGATTTTTACCAGTCCCTGAGGCCGGATTATCCGGGGGCGGATTATCCTTACTTAGGCCGGATTATCCGGCCCTGGTTTTGCCCAACGGCTCAATTTTCTTGGGGGTATAAATACCCCCTTCTTCCTCCTTGGGCTGTAGCTTCTCTCACTCTCTCTCTCCTCCATTGTTGACCTAGAGAAGCTTGCACTATCTCTCAATCCCTCCATGATTCTTGCCCCCATTTGAGGGAAAAGAGAGAGGAGATCTAGATCTACACTTCTACCAATCAAATCCATCTCTTTGTGAGTGGAACTCTCTAGATCTTGATCTTGGTGTTCTTTGTGAATTCCTTTGTTCTTCCTCTCTTATTCCCCCAATAGCTTTTGTAGCTTTGTTGGAATTTGAGAGAGAAGTACTTGAGCATCTTTGTGGTGTTCTTGCCATTGCATTTGGTGCATCGGTTTGAGTTCTCCACGGTGATTCGTGGTGGTGAAAGCAAGAAGGTTGTTACTCTTGGGTTCTTGGAACCCTAGACGGATTCTACGCCTTTGTGGCGATTTGTTGGGAGCCTCCAATTAAGTTGTGGATGTGTGCCCCAATCTTTGTGTAAGGCCCGGTTTCCGCCTCGAAGGAAATCCCTTAGTGGAACCGTGACCTAGGCCTTTGTGGCGAGGGTCACCGGAGATTTAGGTGAGGCGCCTTCGTGGCGTTCGGTGTGTGGTGTGAGTACCGCATCTTGGGGTGAGGCCTTTGTGGCGTTGGTGTGCATCGAGCAACCACACCTCAAGGTGAGCCTCTTGTGGCGTTCGGGAGCACTAAGCAACCGCACCTCTCCACCGGAGATTAGCACTCGCAAGAGTGTGAACTCCGGGATAAATCATCGTCTCCCGCGTGCCTCGGTTATCTCTATACCCGAGCTCTTTACTTATGCACTTTACCTTGTGATAGCCATCGTGCTTGAAGTTATATATATCTTGCTATCACATACTTGCTTGTATTGCTTAGCATAAGTTGTTGGTGCACATAGGTGAACCATTGCTTAGAATAAGTTGTTGGTGCACATAGGTGAACAATAGTATATAGGCTTTGGGCTTGACAAAGTAAACGCTAGTTTTATTCCGCATTTGTTAAGCCCATCTCGTAAAAGTTTTAAATCGCCTATTCACCCCCCCTCTAGGCGACATCCGTGTCCTTTCAATTGGTATCAGAGCAAGGTCTCTCATTCTTAGGCTTCACCGCCTTGAGAGTAAAGATGTCGGTTAGGGGATTAGATCACAATAACTTGTTTATATTTGATGGCACAAATTATGATCTATGGAAAATTTATGTGCTTAATATTTTGCGGGGTATTTCCCCGAACATGGAGCGATTTCTTGACATGGGTTTTTCTTCTCCTAAGGATCCCCAAAATTTATCTTATGAGGAGAAGAAAAACTCTTGTCTCGATGCTCTTGCTTCTCATGTGTTTTCCATTGTTGTGAGCAATGTAGTTACTTCTTCAATCATGCCTTTTGGGAGCGCTCATGAATTATGGACAAAGCTTCGAGATAAATATGATGTGTCCAATATCATTGAGGATGATTGTATTGCTTCCACTTCCGGCCGTGATGAGTTCTCATCTTCATCCACTTCACCAAAGTGTGGTAAGACACAAGGTAATGATATGGTGAGTGGTGATGAAAATTGCAATGTTGATATTGAGCTTACTATTGATGATTCTTCATCTCTATCTCATTGCAATGCTTCATCTTCGGACTTAAACACATCTAGCACTAGAAATGATTTACATGCTTGTGTTGATAGTCCTTGCATATCATGTGTAAGTTGCTTGAATAAATCTCATGATGATATGCTTGATTTGTCTTGTGGCCATGATAAAAATGCTTCTATTTCCTCTAGTTGTTGTGTGGCTAACAATGTAGAGGAAACCAAAGATTCTATTGGTCAAGACAAGATCTTGAAAGGAGCCTCAAGTAACTCCTCATCTTTATCTCACGGTTCTCATATATGCCTTATGGCCAAGGGTTCCACGGTACCTCCTACCATGGAACCTAATATTTCTCGTGGGGATAAGGATGAGGATGAATATGAAGAAGATGATTGGGTTGTCTCTCTACGCGATAAGGGTAAGAGTGTTTTCAAGGTTATTTGCAAAGATAAAATTGCTTGCTCTCACTTCTTTGAAATCTTGACTACCGCTATTGAGAGCCAAAAACTTATTTGGATGCATGAGAACACCATTGATAAAAAGGGTGCTCTTGAACGAGAGTATGCCAATGATGTAGCATCCTTAAAGAATGATCTTGAAGAAGAACAAGATACCGTAGCCTCTCTTGAGGAGCAACTTGAAACCCTTGAGGTGTCTCAAAATGAAATATTTGCTAAACTCACTAAAGAAAGAGACCATGCAAAAGCTCAATTAAAATTGCTTAAAAATGAAAAATCCAAAGTTGGTGTTGGTCATGATAAACTTGTTAAGGATCTAGATGATCTAGACAAGGCCCACAAGGCCTTGGAGAGCGAACACTCTATCCTCACCAAGTCACATGAGCAATTACAAGCTTCATATTTAAAAGAGCATGCTATGTTACCCTCTCTTCTTAATATGTCTTGTGATGATGCTTGTGCTACTAACTCTACTTCTTGTGAAGCATCTATCTTGAAGGAGAATGTTGAGCTAAGGGCTCAACTTGAATTGCTAACTAGCAATTATGGGAAATTGGAAGAAAATCATGGAAAGCTTTCTAGCTCCCATGAGGATCTTCTAGCCTCCCATGATAGGCTAAAGTTAGCTCATGAGGCTATCATATCTAAGGCAACACCTTGTGAGCCTCATGTGGATACTAGCACTACTACTCAAAATGCTATATTGCCATGTGCTAGTCCTAGTAATTCATCCACTCATAATATTGCTAAATCTTGTGATGAATTATCTTCCTTGCCTTGTTGCTCTAACAATGAAGATTCTACTTCCTCTAGTACTTGTGTTGTTACTAACCATGTAGAGGAAATCAAAGAGCTCAAGGCCCAAGTCACTTCTTTGAAGAATGACTTGGTAAAGGGTCATGAAGGGAAATGCAAACTTGACACGATGTTGAGTATGCAACAATCCCCCAATGACAAGAGTGGACTTGGATTCAAATCCAACAACAAGAACAAGTCCAAGAACAACAACAAGAAGAAGGGCCAAGTACAAGTCAAAGACCCGGCCAAGATTGTTTGCTTCAAGTGCAATATTGAAGGGCACCATGTTAGATCTTGCCCTTTGAAGAAGAAGCAAAAAGGGAAGCGGCCTCAAGCTCAAACTCATATTCAACCTCAAGTTGAAGAAATACCACTTCCCAAGAAGAAACAAGCCAATGCTCCCATTGTGGAGAAATCTAGTGAGAAGAAGGAGAAGAAAAGAACTTGCTACATATGCCGTGAGAAGGGCCACATCTCCTCCTTGTGCACTATTGGTACCTCATCCAACTCTATCACCATTGATGATGTTTATTCTCTTCGTAAGGATGAGGGTGGCAATGTGTTTGCCAAATATGTTGGTGCTCAAAGTGGTGTCAAGAAAAGAACCATTTGGGTTGCCAAGCCTATTGTGACTAACCTCTTAGGACCCAACTTAGTTGGGGACCAACAATCCAAAATTTGATCAATAGGTGCTTGTTGGAGGGCATTGGAGACTTGGCTACATCATGAAGAATTAAGGGATCTTCATCATTTATATTATCTCAAGCCAAGTCTTTTGGTTATCTTGCTTCTATCATGTATTCAATGTTCCTCCTTGCGGTAACATGTTCTCAACTCACTTATATTGAAAGTTACTCGCCCCTTTGCATGTGTTAGTTTTGTTCCTAGCATGTGTTTGTATATGTTGTGCTTCCTACTTGCTTTTCTTGAGAAATCAAGTCTATGTATGTTGGGTTGCACACCGTGTACTTGTGTTTGTGTTGGAGCCTCTTTGCATCTTGTTGTATCTTATATGGCTCTTATGAGAGATTAATGGACTATCCCGTTTTGGGGGAGTGATATTCCTTTGGGAATTTCATGATCCTAACAATGTGTGTACATGAGGAATATCACTTAGAATTGATATTGCAAGATTATCTAGTCTCTATGTGGTATGTCATCTTCATGAGAAATTCAAATTCCAATGTCCATTAATATCTCTAGTTGGATCTTATTTGCCTCTTGTGAAAATATATTATTTATCACATTATGGGGGAGTAATAAGCTTTGTGCATATTACAAGTCTAGGAAATGTGAACATTTGAGGTTGTGTCACATAGAATTGATATTGTAAATTATCTCTCATATGTGACATGTTTTCTCAAACAAGTTCCAATTTGTTTAAATGGCTTCATTGCTAATATCTTTGTGGATCTTATTTGTGAAAGTTTTTCTTGGCATGGTTTTTCACAATGTGTCCCTCAATACATTTTTGGAAAACCATATGCTTCAAGTCATACTATTAATTGCTTTGCATGTTGGTATGAATACTATTAATTGCTTTGCATGTTGGTATGAATACTATTAATTGCTTTGCATGTTGGTATGAATACTATTAATTGCTTTGCATGTTGGTATGACTAATTGAAGCTATCAAGAAACTCCCTTTGCATGATGGTTAACTCTTATCTTTTACCATATGCTTTATTCGTTGTAAATATGATCTTATGTATACTTACAAACTACCACCGGGAAATATTTCCTAATACCTCTTGTCCTAGGACAAGTGGTAATAAATTATGAGGTAGATATTTATTGATCATATATACATTGGCTCTTGTGTTTAAATTGCCTTATTTATTGCCATGAATGTGTTGTGCTTTTACTCCCATGTGTCTTCCTTGCATCTTATGGATCTAATTTGTCTATTCAAACTTTCTTAGAATATAGGTAGCGTGATGATCCTAGTTTTGTGCATTTTGTATTCATATGCAAAATCCTAGATAATGCACTAATCTTGGGGGAGCTCTCCTATATTTGTTATAATGCTTAAACTTCTCTTGATCATTATCAAAAATTTGGTTTTGGGAGACATAAACTTTCTTTTTGGTACTTTGTGCCATCATAAAAAGTTTCGAGGGTTTGGTTTATTTGTTGGAACCTTGCTCTCTTGGGAGTTGGTTATCTCATTCATTTGTGTTTAGGTTTAATTAGCTTCTTATAATGAGATAATTCGTTGGAGTCAATCTTGTGTTGATTTGATTCTTTGATATAATTTGGACAACCATTGTCTCTTGATTTATTTGGTGTTTTGTCCAAATTATATCTTTCTTTGGTTCTTGAAAGTATTGTGCATGCATCTTTAATTTATGTCTATCTTATGGCATGTGTTACTTTCTTTGATCCAATATATAGGGTAAACTCCATCAAATCCTAATTTGGCTAAGATGTGCATGAAATTCAATTTCATATCTATATGCACATAGTATTGTGGAGTTTGTCCTATATGTTGTAGTGTGTCTAACTACTTCGGACCCAATTAGTTTGGGGACCTTTTTGTACTTACCTTTGTGTTAGGTACAATGGATATGCATTGGATGCTTGTCTCACTCTTGGGGAGAAGTGGTGACTCAATGGTAACTTGAGGCAAGCTAGGATGGTCAACGAACACATATCTACTACATCCACACCAATGCTATCTCGGTAACAAGTATCTTCTCATGCATCTTTTTCTAGCATCCAACCATGTGGTTGCATCTTGGCATGAATCTCTTTATTTGCAAATATTGTGCTTCTTGCTAAAGTCTTAACGAAACCTCTTTATTGCGAATGTGAGTAATTTGAGATGAGTACATATGTTGGGAAGTATATAAAATCATGCTCATGATTCACCCATCCCATCTATGCCCATCTAGCAATTTTATTGCATATCAATTCCTCAAGGCTCTCACGTGTGTAATATAGATGAAAGTGCAAATTTAGTTATTTCTTTTGGTATCCTCGCTTGTGATACTTGTTGCCTTTCTAAATGCATCTCAACTAACTTCTATCCCTTGTTGATATTTGTGATGTATTTTAGATGTTTGTGGTTGAAGTTCATGAATGTACAATAAGACAAAATTGAGCCTTTGGCCATGCTATTAAGCAAAAATTCTTATTGGTATATTGCATGACTTCATTTTGGGATATCATACTATATTTCTTGAGTATCCATTTTGTGTGTGCATGTTTCTTTGTGGATAAATATCTTTGTGATATTGCTCACTTAGAGAAACTTATACACATAAGAGATGATACATCTCCATTTGATATCTTATTTATTTGTTGCATGTTGATTGGTCATGCTAAGCAATATAATTCATTGAAGACTATGATGATGCTTTTTGCTCATCCTTGTAATAGTCTTATAATATGCTTTATCATGCCTTTCACATATCCTCTTGGTTGAGCCTTTTATTATGGTGCCTCCTACTTG
Source organism: Lolium multiflorum (assembly GCA_030979885.1). Taxonomy (NCBI): domain Eukaryota; kingdom Viridiplantae; phylum Streptophyta; class Magnoliopsida; order Poales; family Poaceae; genus Lolium; species Lolium multiflorum. The sequence continues at coordinate 97,963,443 of CM061748.1, forward strand.
TTGCTCAACCATTTGTTTGTTGCAAGTGTTAAGCTTAATTTTCTATCTATGATCTATTGCAAATGTTTGTGTTTTAAATGGTAATGAGGGAGTAAGGATTCCATGTTATGCATATTGTATTCAAATGCAACATTTTAATTTATGCATGTACCTTGGGGAGCTTCCTCATTCTATTTAAGGCACTATTTTGTGGTGATCATTAGAGTTTGATTCACTTGGTATCTTTTGTTTTGAATGATATTATGGGAGTGATGATTCCATGTTTGTGCACTTTATTCTCCAATGCAATTTGTCTAGTTTTGTGCACAAACCTTGGGGAGCTTCCTCATATTATTTAGAGCAATCTTCTTGATCTTATCATAATATCTATCTTTCTTTTGGTATCTTCCTTGTGGTTCATTTGGTTGCTTGCTTCATTTGTTGAAGCTTCTTGACTTTGTTATCTTTTTTGCAATCTTTGATCCTATCTATAGTGTGATTCCTTCCGAATATTCGTAATTGGATATGTGCATTTGATTCCACTCAAATTATGAGAAATGCACACGCTATGGAGGAACTCTCACTATATTGGCCTTCTAAATTTTTCACCCATTTCGGAAATTGGTGCCAATGGGGGAGAAGTTTGGAGGGTTTAAGGGAATTTGGTTATGTCTTTGCTTTGTGCTTAAGCATGTGCCTTTATTGCATTGCATCTTGTTGCTTTGCATAGTTGAATATTTAGAGGAAACTCCACTAGGCTTTGAATGCCAATATATGCAATGAAAGTCAAGATCATTCACACATGCATATATTATGGGGGAGTTTGCTCTATATATTCAACTTATTTGTTACTTAAATTCCTTATATAAACCCTCTCAAAGAGATTGTCATCAATTACCAAAATGGGGGAGATTGAAAGTGCATGGAGCCCCCATGTGTGGTTTTGGTAATTAATGACAATCCCTATGGACTAATGTTTGCATTGAGTTATACTTGTAGGAGTTGTCCATAGGCAATTCTTGAACCATATGTTGGCTTCAAGGTTGCAATAAGAAGAATTTGATGAAGGATATCAAGTGTCAAGTATGTCTTGAAGATGAAGATGAAGTGAGCCCTAGAGTTACTTCAAGACATCAACATGATGAAGTATGAAGAAATGAAGTGCAAGTTCAAGATGAGCCATCTCGAAGAGGTCCTTTGCTTGAGTCTTGCCATCCATATGGTGATCATGGATATGTGAAGATGCGCCGAAGAAGAAGCTCTCCCATGGTGGATTATGGGGGAGCAATCCACATGGTGGTCATGGTTATGTGAAGATGCGCCGAAGAAGAAGCTCTCCCATGGTGGATTATGGGGGAGCAATCCACAAGACTTCGTCAAGCAAACACAAGCAAGAAAGGCGTTCCATCTTGTTGAGGTCAAGATCGTCGTCATCAAGCTCAAGTGGAATGCGCAAGTATAAGGTTTGCTCTTGATAGGGTTTTTTCTCACCGGTCTCATAGTGTAGTTGGAGACCGGTTTATAGTTTAGTTGCCGTACTATCAAGAGGGCTCTCGAGTGAGTAACTCGATCGTATCGTTCGAAGAGAGCTCAAACCTTTGCATCCTTGCATCATCTTTCTTGGTTGTTATTTGGACCTTATCCATGTGATGTTTTAGAGCTTGTGCTTATTCTCATGACAAGCTCTAGTTCATCGAAAACGGATTTCGCATAGATCACTTGTTGTGTTTTCGAGTTTGGTTCATCATCTTACTTGGTTTTATTTGGATCTTATCCATGTGATGTTTTAGAGCTTGTGCTTATTCTCATGACAAGCTCTAGTTCATTGAGAATGGTTTTTCCATGGGCAACTTGTTGCATTTTCAAGATTGGAGGTTTTACCGGTATGTCTTTTTGAGATAGGTCAAACCTTTCATCATTTGTTTCTATCCTCCTTTGCTGGACTATGATGTTTCTATGCATATTGTTGTAGAGCTCGTTGTTGTGATTTCAACGAGCCCAAGATCATCGAAATCGGAGTCCGGATGCAAAAGTTATGCCCGTTTTAGTTTTGGTGTTTCTGCAGTTTGCTTAGGCCTTAGGCCGGATTATCCGGGCCGGAATTTGGAAATATCCGGCCCCCTCGAAATGGAAAAGGCCAGACGTCGGATTGGATTTTTACCGGAGGCCGGATTATCGGGGGGCGGATTATCCGGCCCTTACTTAGGCCGGATTATCTGGCCCTGGTTTTGCCCAACGGCTCAATTTTCTTGGGGGGTATAAATACCCCTTCTTCCTCCTTGGGCTGTAGCTTCTCTCACTCTCTCTCCTCCATTGTTGACCTAGAGAAGCTTGCACTATCTCTCAATCCCTCCATGATTCTTGCCCCCATTTGAGGGAAAAGAGAGAGGAGATCTAGATCTACACTTCTACCAATCAAATCCATCTCTTTGTGAGTGGAACTCTCTAGATCTTGATCTTGGTGTTCTTTGTGAATTCCTTTGTTCTTCCTCTCTTATTCCCCCAATAGCTTTTGTAGCTTTGTTGGAATTTGAGAGAGAAGGACTTGAGCATCTTTGTGGTGTTCTTGCCATTGCATTTGGTGCATCGGTTTGAGTTCTCCACGGTGATTCGTGGTGGTGAAAGCAAGAAGGTTGTTACTCTTGGGTTCTTGGAACCCTAGACGGATTCTACGCCTTTGTGGCGATTTGTTGGGAGCCTCCAATTAAGTTGTGGATGTGTGCCCCAATCTTTGTGTAAGGCCCGGTTTCCGCCTCGAAGGAAATCCCTTAGTGGAACCGTGACCTAGGCCTTTGTGGCGAGGGTCACCGGAGATTTAGGTGAGGCGCCTTCGTGGCGTTCGGTGTGTGGTGTGAGTACCGCATCTTGGGGTGAGGCCTTTGTGGCGTTGGTGTGCATCGAGCAACCACACCTCAAGGTGAGCCTCTTGTGGCGTTCGGGAGCACTAAGCAACCGCACCTCTCCACCGGAGATTAGCACTCGCAAGAGTGTGAACTCCGGGATAAATCATCGTCTCCCGCGTGCCTCGGTTATCTCTATACCCGAGCTCTTTACTTATGCACTTTACCTTGTGATAGCCATCGTGCTTGAAGTTATATATATCTTGCTATCACATACTTGCTTGTATTGCTTAGCATAAGTTGTTGGTGCACATAGGTGAACCATTGCTTAGAATAAGTTGTTGGTGCACATAGGTGAATAATAGTATATAGGCTTTGGGCTTGACAAAGTAAACGCTAGTTTTATTCCGCATTTGTTAAGCCCATCTCGTAAAAGTTTTAAATCGCCTATTCACCCCCCCCTCTAGGCGACATCCGTGTCCTTTCAGACATAGAATAGTTTTGTAGTGTCCAGGTACGACTAGTCCACGTAATCCTAGATCATTGCGTCTTTATAAGCTAGACCTGGAGAGACCTTGAGGCAAAACCAATCCTCTTATTGTAATGGTGCATTTGTTACTCTTTTGGTGCAAATTTGGTGATGTTGATGTACATCAAGATACAATTTGGCTTGGAGTAGATCGGCGGCTTGACGGTGTAGACATGCAGGAGGAAGAACCTTGGCGTAGAGTAGAGTTGGTCCATCCATGTCCCAGATGCACATGCACACATGGACGTACATCGGCTTCTGTTTGAACGAAATATGCGCCTCATGTCCAGGCGTCCTGTTCAGCCGGCCAAACGGATGTTCGTGGAGATGCTGCTTAGTCGCCGACGAGAGCTAGCTAATTGCACCGGTGAGAGGTCTAAACAGATTACGGTGCACTAGTATAGACCAGATCGTTGCACACGGCTAAAATAGGGTATCGCCACCGTTACGAGATCTAAACCTGAGCAACTCGTGTATCACCATTTCGGTAGCCCCCGCCTTTCGTTCAGCTCTCTCTCCACGATGTAAGGTGCCCTCTATGACATCTCGTCGATCACACAATGTTGTGTGTGTATGTGTGTGTGTGTTGAGGGGAAGGAGGGGGTGATGGTGGGTTGATAAGGTAGTCTACATCTGAAATCTGCCATCACATCCAAAATACATCCGCTTGGGAAATCAGGGTGCGTTTGGTTTAGGGTAAGCCCAAGCAAATTGTCGGTGTGGCCAACCTTTTGACGGAAGAATGCAACTGCCCACAAATTGGCAAAAAATACACTGATCTTCACGGACTGGCTAGGCTAGCTAAAAATTTGAAGTAGCCAAGGCTTACGGACGTGCCAACACTTTTTAGACACAACTTAACTAAGCTACTTTAATAGCAAATTAAGGCGTGCCAACTTTTTGGTAAGACCCTTGAGATTAAACCTACCTTCAAACTCTCAGTCTATGCATATAAGAACATTTTTGGTAAGACCTTAAAAAATAAGAACCAATCTGTGGTTAGATGATTAGAAGGGTCGTTAGCCCACCAGCGGGTTTGACACTTTGTTGTCTCGTGGAATTTTTTCGGTGGGAGGTGATGTTTTCATCGATAGTGAGGCGTTTGTGGTAATTTCGTCAATCTCAAGATCCATCGAATCAGTTTCTTAGACTCGGTTTCTCAAAAGTGCTCATAGGAATAGAGTGTGCGTGCGTTCATAGGGGTAAGTGTGTGTACGTATTTGTGGACGTCTACATCTGTAGTGTGTCTCGCAAAACAAGGTATGACCCTAAAAAACCAAACATACCCTTAGGGCTCGTTTGATTCAAAAGATTTTCAAATGAATTTTGTAGGATTCTTACTCATATGAATTTTGTTCTATTGAGATCATTTGATTCAGGGGATTGAACCCTCCAAAATTCTTATGTGTAATCCTTTCATACACTACAATCTCATAGGATTTCTAACAAGAAGTTAGACCTCCTAGAAAAAATTTATGTTTTATGACAACAAGCGCATGCAGTCAATCTTGACTGAAATTTTATGTAGTTTTCTCTTATGGTGCGATCAAACGATTCTTGCAACTGATTTCTGCATTTTTTATTTTCTAGAATTTCACATAGCATGACATATTATTCCTTCGTTTTTCCTATTCATATGCTTTCAAAATCCTTTAAATTAAATGGGCGTTTAACTTTTTGGTAGACGTTCAAACGTTGATTAGGTACCTTGACAGGTGGATTGGATACTAAATGATGTAACATAATTTAGGTACTACCATGACTGCACCACTATCCATCGATCGCTTTCTCCCATCCGGATTCGCACGACTTGAGAATTCCGATGTATTTTGATTGGCTCTAATTAATCTGGTCAACGATAGACAGCCTCATCACATCCCATGCTTTATTATTAATTAGTTGTACTCAGTACTAGTACTAAGACTATTCACAATGGGAAGTATCATACACTAGTATCATGCACATGATACTAGTTTATGATACTACCCCACAATGCATAGTATCATAAGATAGTATCATAGTATCATTATATTTAATGTTTTGTAGAATCTCGATGCAAATTAGTGTACATGATGTGTTTGCCATTAAGTTTTCTAGTTTTACGTGCTATGATACGGTATCATATTATGATACCACTTCCATCTCTCACCTCATTAATTGGTCCGCCACATTAGATTTTTGCCAGCATGACATGCATGATACTACTTATGATATTCTCATTGTGGCTAGTCTAATCACTAGTGCTGGTACACATTGGACGCATGACCAGGGTCATGACAGAAGATGAAGATCTACTCTTCTGATGTAACCGGAGACTTAAAAATGCCAATGGCAAATGGTAGAGGAATGACTGCAACTCAGATTATGTAGTTGGAAGGGCAAAACTTGCTATCCCTGGTGGAAGATTGGTTCTCATTAATTTAATACTAAGCAATATGGTGATGTATATGATATCCTTCTACCAATTTCCTACAGGTGTCTTGGAAAATTGGTTTATTGCCTATCAAGATTCTTCAGCGTAAATATCATCTCGCTAAATGGATAACCCTCGAGTCGTCCTTGTGGGGAAAAGAAGCTTGCTACAACACACTTGAAGTCCTAACGAGATGGTACACACGGAGTTGTTGCCATCGGCACTTCCCAAACTAAAAAATCATAACTATATGCAATATGATAAACTAATAAGCATAAAATACTAGGTGGAGTTCCCCCAAGCTTGAGTTGTTGGTGCTGGGTCTTCTTCCTTTGCATCGTTATCCTCATAATGAGCTTCCCACTCCTCGAGCTTCCAAGGATAGGGCCTCCCATTGTAGAAGGACAGAGGCAGATCAATGTACTTGGTAGAAGCAACTTCAGCGATCTTCTTGAAAAGGTATTCATACGCACAATTCTGGTTCTCCACATCCCACATGAGGGCCTGGAACTTGTCCAGCTGCGAGACGGTATGTACATACTTCTCCTCCAGATCCTTGATCCTTGCCTCATAGGGCTCAAATCTTTTTCTCCAGCTCGAGATTCATGAAGTGGTGAGAATCAAGAATGCTCTCAACCATAGTACCATACCTGGAAGTAGTGTCCTCCAAAGTCTGCAGCCTCTCCTCTAATGTGCCTTGAATCTTCGGTGCCTTCACCTCCTCCAAGAGCAGAACTCCTTCCTTGGAGTTCAAGGTCTTCAATGGAGCCACCACAGAGTCGAGGTAGTAGCTCACCACGCCTTTCTTCTTAGAGCAGCTTCCTCCTGGATTGGATCTAGGGCTTCCCATGGCTAGAGCTGAAAGGAGCAGGATAGAAAAATAATATTTTACTTGAATAGACTCGGTGCGAGATTAGATCTACGAAAAGGGGTATATATTGACAGTTTTTAGGGTAAGACAAAGAGTTGGAGTCGAAACGGAGTCCGGAGGCGGAAAGAGGGGGTGGTGCGGCCTACATGTGGGACCGCGCCACTGATGTCTACTCACGCTTCTTTTCCTGTAGACAGTGTTGGGCCTCCAAGAGCAGAGGTTTGTAGAACATCAGCAAGTTTTCTCTTAAGTGGATCACCCAAGGTTTATCGAACTCAGGGAGGAAGAGGTCAAAGATATCCCTCTCAAGCAACCCTGCAATCACGGTACAAGAAGTCTCTTGTGTCCCCAACACACCTAATACACTTTTCAGATGTATAGGTGCACTAGTTCGGCGAAGAGATAGTGAAATACAAGTAGTATGGATGTATATGAGTGGTAATAGCAATCTGAATAAAATATGGCAGCGAGTAAACATGCAACAGAACAGTAAGTAAGCGGTGATTCGATGTTTGGAAACAAGGCCGAGGGATCATACTTTCACTAGTGGACACTCTCAACATTGATCGCATAATAAATAATAACTTCTCTCATTTGTGCTACATACACTCTTTTGTTGGATGACAAACACCATTCGTTGTGTAGGGCTACAAGAGCTCCCTCAAGCCGGAGTTAACAAGCGCCACAACATTCGGCATTCATATTTAAGTAACCTTAGAGCATAATAGATCTTTGCAAAATAAACCGAGTACTAACATAGCATACACACTGTCACCATTACACTATGAAAGGGGGAATAGATCACATCAATACTATCATAGCGATAATTAACTCCATAACCTACAAGAGATTATGATCATAACCTACGACAAGAACCACACGATGCACACACTGTCACCATTACACCATGCAGGAGGAATAGACTACTTTAATAACATCACATGAGTAGCACATAGACTAGTAGCGATACAAAGCTCATCATATAGATCTCAATCATGTAAGGCATCTCATAAGATCATTGTATTAGAGTACGAGAGAGAGAGATTAACCACATAGCTACCGGTACAGCCCTTAGCCTCGGGAGAACTACTCCCTCCTTATCATGGGAGACAGCGATGGCGGTGAAGATGTGGTGTCGATGGAGAAGCCTTCTGGGGCACTTCCCCGTCCGGCGTGCCGGAACAGAGACTCATGTCCCCGGATCTTGGCTTCGCGATGGCGCGGCTCGGAAGGTTTCTCGTACCGTGGCTTTTACGTATCGAGGTTTTAGGTCGGGAGGCTTAAATAGGCGAGTCGGAAGGGCTACGGGGGGCCCACCGAGGCCCCTCGCGCCGTGTGGGGCCCTGTGGCCCCCTCTGGTTCCTCTCGGGTGTTCTGGAAGCTTCGTGGAATTCTAAGATGCTAGGCATTGATTTCGTCCAATTCCGAGAATATTTCCTTACTAGGATTTCTGAAACCAAAAACAGCAGAAAACATGAACTGGCACTTCGGCATCTCGTCAATAGGTTAGTTCCGGAAAATGCATCAAAACGATATAAAGTGTGAACAAAACATGTAGGTATTGTCATAAAACAAGCATGGAATATCAGAAATTATAGATACGTTGGAGACGTATCAGCATCCCCAAGCTTAGTTCCTACTCGCCTCGAGTAGGTAAACGATAACACAAATAATTTCTGAGGTGACATGCTACCATCATAATCTTGATCAACATTATTGTAAAGCATATGAGATGGATAGAGTGATCTGAAGCAAAAGATTGCTAACAAAAGATGATGACTAAACAAATGAATCATATAGCAAAACTTTCATGAATAGTACTTTCAAGACAAGCATCAACAAGACTTGCATAAGAGCTAACTCATAAGCAATAAATTCAAAGTAGAATGCATTGAAGCAACACAAAGGATGATTAAGTTTCAGCAATTGCTTTCAACTTGTAACATGTATATCTCATGGATATTTGTCAACATAGAGTAGTATAACAGGTGCAATAGGTAAACATGTAAGAATCAATGCACACAATTAACACAAGTGTTTGCTTCTAAGATAGAAAGAAGTAGGTAAACTGACTCAACATAAAGTAAAAGAATGGCCCTTCGCAGAGGGAAGCAGGGATTAAATCATGTGCTAGAGCTTTTCAAGTTTTGAAATCATATAGAGAGCATAAAAGTAAAATTTTGAGAGGTGTTTGTTGTTGTCAACGAATGGTAATGGGTACTCTAACTACCTTATCAACCAGACTTTCAAGAGCGGCTCCCATGAAGGACGTTATCTCTACCAGCAAGGTAGATCATCCCTCTTCTCTTTTGTTTACACATGTACTTTAGTTTTATTTATTAGATGACACTCCCCCAACCTTTGCTTACACAAGCCATGGCTAACCGAATCCTCGGGTGCCTTCCAACATTCACATACCATGGAGGAGTGTCTATTTGCAAATTTAAGTTGCTTACTGATAGATCAAAGCAAAACATGTGAAGAGAATTATTAATGCAAGTTAATTAATTGGGGCTGGAAACCCCATTGCCACCTCCTTTTGCAATTATTGGATAAGCGGATGAGCCACTAGTCCATTGTGAAAGTCTGTCAGAAGTAAATGACAAGATCGAAAGATAAAACACCACATACTTCCTCATGAGCTATAAAACATTGACACAAATAAGAGATAATAAATTTTGAATTGTTTAAAGGTAGTACATGAAGTATTTACTTGGAATGGCAGGAAATACCACATAGTAGGTAGATATGGTGGACACAAATGGCATGAGTTTTGGCTCAAGGTGTTTGGATGCACGAGAAGCATTTCCTCTCAGTACAAGGTTTGGGCTAGCAAGGTTGTTTGAAGCAAACACAAGTATGAACAGGTACAGCAAAACTTACATAAGAACAAATTGCAAGCATTATAAGACTCCACACCGTCTTCCTTGTTGTTCAAACACTTTACCAGAAAATATCTAAACTTAGAGAGACCAATCATGCAAACCAAATTAAACAAGCTCTACGGTAGTTCTCTATTAATAGATTAAACTACATGATGCAAGAGCTTAAACATGATCTAATGAGAGCTCAAAACAATTGCCAAGTATCAAGTTATTCCAAACCATATAAAGCATTTTCTGATTCCAACCAAATAATAACAAGTGAAGCGATCACTTTCGCCCTTGAACATTAAAGCACAACTAAGAACACTAGTGTTCCATATGAAAAAGCGGAGCGTATCTCTCTCCCACATGAGCATGATATTATTCAGAGAATCAAAATAACAAAACGAAAATAAAAGCACACAAATGCTCCAAGTAAAATACATAAGATGCGGCGGAATAAAAATATAGTTTCACTAGAAGTGACCTGATAAGTTGTCGATGAAGAAGGGGATGCCTTGGGCATCCCCAAGCTTAGATGTTTGAGTCCTCTTAAAATATGCAGGGATGAACCACCGGGGCATCCCAAGCTTAGACCTTTCACTCTTCTTGATCATAGTATATCATCCTCTTCTCTTGACCCTTGAAAACTTCCTCCATACCAAACTTCAAGCAAACTCATTAGAGGGTTAGTGCATAATCAAAAATTCACATATTCAGAGGTGACACAATCATTCTTAATACTTCTGGACATTGCACAAAGCTTCTGAAAGTTAATGGAACAAAGAGACTCATTCAACATAGCAAAAGCGGCAATGCGAAATAAAAGGCAGAATCTGTCAAAACGGAATAGTCCGTAAAGACGAATTTTGCAGGGCACTTAACTTGCTCAAACGGAAAAACTCAAAACTAATGAAAGTTGCGTACATATCTGAGGATCAGGCACGTAAATTTGCAGATTTTTTGATTCTTCTACAGAGATCTTCTTCGTGACAGACAGCAATGCTGTTTCTGTGCAGCAATCCAAATCTAGCATCAACTTTACCATAGAGACTTTACTTGGCACAAAAACATGATAAGGAGACGTTGCTACAGTAGTAAAATACTTCCAAGACTCAACAAAACAGTAGCAAAATAAACACATGGGTTATCTCCCAAAAAGTTCTTTCTTTATAGCCATTAAGATGGGCTCAGTAATTTTAATGATACTCTCGCAAGAATTAAGAGTTGAAGCAAAAGAGAACATCAAGAAGCAAATTCAAAACACATTTAAGCCTAACCCACTTCCTATGAAAAGGAATCTTGTACACAAATAAATTCATGAAGAACAAAGTGTTAAGCATAGAAAAGCAACACAAGCGCAATTTCAAGATTCTCAACATAAAGAGGTGAAACTTAATATTATTAAGATGCATATAACCATGTTTCCCTCTCTCATAATAACTTTCAGTAGCATCATGAACAAATTCAACAATATAACTATCACATACAACATTCTTGTCATGAGCCACATGCATAAAATTATTACTCTCCACATAAGCATAATCAATTTTATTAGTTGTAGTGGGAGCAAATTCAACAAAGTAGCTATCATTATTATTCTCATCAAGTGTAGGAGGCATAGTATAATCATAATAAAATTTACTCTCCATAGTAGGCGGCACCAAAAGACCACTATCATTATAATCATCATAAATAGGAGGCAAAGTATCATCAAAGAAAATTTTCTCCTCAATGCTTGGGGGACTAAAAATATCATGCTCATCAAAACCAGCTTCCCCAAGCTTAGAACTTTCCATATCATTAGCAACAATAGTGTTCAAAGCGTTCATACTAATATCATTGCTACTAGCATGCAAATAAGATTCCATAGGTTTTTTAATTTTCGCAGCAAACAATCCATGTCTTAACTCAGGAAATAGAATAAGAAGCTCATTGTTACTTTCCATTATGCCTAACTAGTGTAAACAAGAAACCAAAAGATGCAATTGCAGGATCTAAAGGAAATAGCTTCGAGCACTTACAACGGCAAGAAAATAACTTAGTTACCTGGGACCGGAGTATGAGTGCCTTTTACCTTTCCTCCCCGGCAACGGCGCCAGAAAATAGCTTGATGTCTACTCACGCTTCTTTTCCTGTAGACAGTGTTGGGCCTCCAAGAGCAGAGGTTTGTAGAACAGCAGCAAGTTTCCCTTAAGTGGATCACCCAAGGTTTATCGAACTCGGGGAGGAAGAGGTCAAAGATATCCCTCTCAAGCAACCCTGCAATCACGATACAAGAAGTCTCTTGTGTCCCCAACACACCTAATACACTTGTCAGATGTATAGGTGCACTAGTTCGGCGAAGAGATAGTGAAATACAAGTAGTATGGATGTATATGAGTGGTAATAGCAATCTGAATAAAATATGGCAGCGAGTAAACATGCAACAGAACAGTAAGTAAGCGGTGATTCGATGTTTGGAAACAAGGCCTAGGGATCATACTTTCACTAGTGGACACTCTCAACATTGATCGCATAATAAATAATAACTTCTCTCATTTGTGCTACATACACTCTTTTGTTGGATGACAAACACCATTCGTTGTGTAGGGCTACAAGAGCTCCCTCAAGCCGGAGTTAACAAGCGCCACAACATTCGGCATTCATATTTAAGTAACCTTAGAGCATAATAGATCTTTGCAAAATAAACCGAGTACTAACATAGCATACACACTGTCACCATTACACTATGAAAGGGGAAATAGATCACATCAATACTATCATAGCGATAATTAACTCCATAACCTACAAGAGATTATGATCATAACCTACGACAAGAACCACACGATGCACACAATGTCACCATTACACCATGTAGGAGGAATAGACTACTTTAATAACATCACATGAGTAGCACATAGACTAGTAGTGATACAAAGCTCATCATATAGATCTCAATCATGTAAGGCAGCTCATAATATTATTGTATTGGAGTACAGAGAGAGATTAACCACATAGCTACCGGTAAAGCCCTTAGCCTCGAGGGAGAACTACTCCCTCCTCATCATGGGAGACAGCGATGGCGGTGAAGATGGCGGTGGTGTCGATGGAGAAGCCTTCGGGGGCACTTCCCCGTCCGGCGGCGTGCCGGAACAGAGACTTCTGTCCCCCGGATCTTGGCCGCGATGGCGGCGGCTCGGAAGGTTTCTCGTACCGTGGCTTTTCCGTATCGAGGTTTTAGGTCAGGGAGGCTTAAATAGGCGAAGAGGCGGAGTCGGAAGGGCTACGGGGGGCCCACATAGTAGGCCGGCGCCCCCCCTCTGGCTGCGCCGCCTTATTGTGTGGGGCCCCTGTGGCCCCCCTCTGGTTCCTCTCGGGTGTTCTCGAAGCTTCGTGGAATTCTAAGATGCTGGGCGTTGATTTCGTCCAATTGAGAATATTTCCTTACTAGGATTTCTGAAACCAAAAACAGCAAAACAGGATGGCACTTCGGCATCTCGTCAATAGGTTAGTTCCAGAAAATGCATCAAAACGATATAAAGTGTGAACAAAACATGTAGGTATTGTCATAAAACAAGCATGGAACATCAGAAATTATAGATACGTTGGAGACGTATCAGCCACCTATCCTCTTTTCCTCTTTGGGGCTATGTTTTGTCCAAATCTTTTTTCATGCAACTAATATTCATAAAATAATGAATTTCCCTGAATAGCATGACATTCAGAGATGCTTACGCACCTCAAAGTTACCTTTTATTGATTTCGAGATTCTGACAGGGGATATTGCTTTGCTATGTACGCCACCGGGCTTTGGAGATGCATCACATGTATCTTTCCAATGAATTGTTGGCCTGCAATATAGTGTTTAAGATGCTATCCATTAACTACATGAGGTTTACCCTTCATAGCTCCATGGCGACAGATGGCTCCGAAGTGATATATTTCTTGTATTGTATCACTAGTGGACCTTACCGTTCTGATGCCAACTTTTATGCAGAAAACTTGAAATGAGAGTTGAACAATAATACTTGATCACCTACTTTGAACTCCTTTCTTTTGATTTCCAAATTTATTATATTTTATTTAAATAATCTAACACTTCCATAAGCTTTATTCCTCCATTAATCTAACAAGTTTATGTCAAGAATTCTTGCCGCTCCAGCAGTTTTAAAATCAAAGCTGAGTTGTTTAACAACCCATCTAGCTTTATGGTCTAGTTCTACTGGAAGATGGCAAGCCTTACCATAAACTATCTTATTAGGAGACATACCCATATGATTTTTAAAAACAGTTCTATAGCCCATATGAATCATTAATTTTAAGTAGCCAATTAGACCTTGCTCTATTAACTGTCTTTTCCGATATGAATTTAATTTCCCTTTTACTTAATTCAACTGGCCCACTAGTTTGAAGGTGATATGGGGATACTACTCTATGATTAACACCGTACTTTGCTACTAAAAACTCCATGTAAGAAATGAGAACCACCATCAGTAATTAAAAATATAGGCACTCCAAACGTAGGAAATATTATGTCTTGGAGCATCTTCATTGTTGTAGCATGATCTGCATTTTTGGTTGGAGTTGCTTCCACCCACTTTGTAACATTGTCCACTGCAGCTAAAATATGTGTATGTTTTGTTTTTTATGGCGGGAAAGGTCCCATAAAGTCAAACCCCCACACATCAAATGGTTCAAGTGCTAGTGAATAGTTCATAGGCATTTCATTTCTTCTACCAATATTTCGTACTCTTTGGCATTTATCACAAGATTTAACATATTCAACAAAATATTTAAATAAATTATGCCAATAAAAACCGGATTGTAATACCTTTGCAGCGGTGCGGGGTGTCCAGCGTGATGTCCTCCATAGGGACTATCATGACAATCTCTTATGATACTCTACTTCTCAAATTGAGGTACACAACGTATGATGATACCATCTACACTTTTCTTATAAATAAATGAATCATCCCAAAAGTAATGTCGTCTAAGATCATAAAATAATTTCTTTCTTTGTGGGGAATTAAAATGAGGTGGAAATATTTTTTAAACTATAAAGTTTGCATAATCAGCAAACCAAGGGATGCAACTCTAGCACTAGACACATTTATAGTAGCAAGTTGTTCATTAGCAAAACTATCATTAATAGAAATAGGGTCTGATAGAATGTTTTCCATCCTAGATAAGTGATCTGGTAGAATGTTGTCCTCACCTTTTGTATCAACAATGTGTAAGTGAACTATGACTTTAGAATCAACATTGTAAGGTCTAAATCTGTCATAAGAAAATATCACAGCTGGAAATTATTTTTCAATAGTAGCATAATTTCTTTGAGCATCATCAAGTATTTTACTAGCGTAGTAAATTACATTTAAATTCATATCAACTCGTTAGCCTAAAACAGCCCCAACTGCATAATCACTAGCATCACACATAATTTCAAAACATAAATTTCAATTAGGAGGTTGAATTATAGGACCACTTATTAAAGCATTCCTTAAAACATTAAAAGACTCTACACAATCATTATTAAAAGAGAATGGAACATCCTTTTGCAGAAGATTAGTTAGAGGCTTTGATATTTTAGAGAAGTCTTTGATAAACCTTCTATAAAAACTTGCATGTCTAAGAAAACTTCTTATACCTTTAGTATCTTTCGGATATGGTAGCTTCTCAATAGCTTCTATTTTAGCGCAGTCCACTTCAATTTCTCTTCCTGAAACGCGGTGTCCAAGAACAAATCCTTTTGTAACCGTGAAGTGGCACTTCTACCAGTTTAACACTAAATGTTGGTCCTCACAGGGCTGCAGAACTTTGTTATGATTGAACAAGCAATTATCGAAAGAGGTACCTTAAACAGAAAAATCATCCATGAATAGTTCCATAATTTTATCAATATAATCAGCAAATATAGCATTCATGCATCTTTGAAAAGTAGCTGGAGCACTGCACAAACCGAAGGGCATTCTCCTATAAGCAAAAGTTCCAAAGGAACAAGTGAAAGTTGTGTTCTCTTGGTCATCCTTGTGCACCAGTATTTGAGAATGCCCTTCACCGTGCCCGCAAGGAATACAATGAGGAGCAGTGGCGTTGTACCGTCCACGTCTCCATCCACCGGGCGCCGATAGAGGAGGCAAGCCACCGCTTCTTCGCGGAGGAGCGGTCGCATCCCCTCGAGGACGCGGTGGAACGTTGAGCTCTTTTCACGGGGCTCCGGAGGAAGCAGCGGCCCTTGGTGTTGGCGGCGGAGAAGTGGAGGGGGGAGGGAGGCGACGAGGAGGCAGGGCCATCGAGTGCCCCGTAGGACAGCGAGTAGGCTAAGGTAGATCAACTAGCACTTCTCGTTCAAAATTGTAAAATATAAATAAAAACTTTTATTTTGGTACTATTGAAATGTTTTGAGACCTCGTTTGGGGGACACGGCTGAAAACGAACGTCTCCCAAAAATAGCAGCACCTTGCGGCGTTCACCAAAATGAATTTTGGTTTGTGACGTATTGAATTTCTTTCATGCAGCTCTCGACGGGGGTAAGTGGAGCTAGTTGCGAGGAAGCCGAAGCAAACTAGCTCATTATTCGCGTCATTGTTTTAAAAAGATCTGATATGACGCGTCCGAGTACCAGACTACGTTTTTTTTTGAGGTTTCAGCCTAATTAGGCCACACAGCCTAAAAAGATCTGATATGACGCGTCCGAGTACCGAACAACAGATTTTTTCTTGATTCGACGACTTGACTATTTTGAAACATCTAGGGGGTATGACACTCTGAATAGTTTAGGTAACTCGTTTTCAAATTTGTAGAAGTTATATTTACAACTATGATCCAGCATTCGAAGATAACCGAGCCATCATACATGGATCCACCTCGAACAGAGAGGGAAAGGCTTCTTTCTTTATAAGGGCTGGTCTGTGTGGCCTAATTAGGCTGAAACCTCAAAAAAAAACGTAGTCTGGTACTTGGACACATCAGATCAGATCTTCTTAAAATAATGACGTGAATAATGCGCTAGTTTGCTTCGTCTTCCTCGCAACCAGCTCCACCCAATAACCACCCCCCCCCCACCCCGGCCCACCCCTCCTCTGCAATCACATCATGTGCCACCATCGCCACCGTAGCCGCTAACCGCCCACCCTCCCTCCCTCTGTATTCGGGGTCCCCGTTTCACCCTCGCCCTAACCCCCCGCCGAGCAGCTCCGGTCACCGGATAAGAAATACTCGACGCGGGCGGAGGCTAGCATTGCTATCAGTAGAGGGTTTGTTTTTCTTCTTCTGATTCCAGATTCACGTGCCCCGTGTGATTCAGACCCGATCACCTCCCCCACCCGTGTCTCCTACAAGGGCTCTCACTCACGATCCTTCCACCAAAGGTAGGGAGTTTGCCAAGCCTGCTTGGAACATTGTTTTTTAGATCAGATTTTCTTCTAGTAGTATTCCATTTATGAGCAGTTGCGGATTGGAATTGTACTAATCTATACCATTGTTTGTTCGGTCTTAGTTCACCCCATATCTATTTGTAAGATGTACATTACAACTGGTCAACTGACACTGCTTATATCAGCATGTTTATTCTCAAGCTTTTGAGGGTTCAACTGACCCCATGCCCTACGCATACCTGATAGAATGATATTGATTGTAGGAGTATTATTTGCTACGAGTATTTGATTTTTTGTTCAGGCAGTAATTAGTAGGATGAGTCAATAAACTTCATACATCCCTTGTTTACCTTAACCTTTGATCTGTTGCAACATTGCAAAGGAGGACATGCGTATCCATCACAAGAGATAGAAAGAAACAAAGATAGAAAAAATGAGGGATGGGCTTAGTTGATAAAGAATGAAAAAAGAATGTGACAGAAATAAAAAGTAGATAAGACTGACAAAAAATGAAGGAGGACAAGCGAATGAATGAAGACACGAAGAAAAACTAAAAAACATACTAACACAATGCACAAGCTAGTGAGGAATTAAGGACTACTGAAAAGAGAGAAAATCAGAAAGACATAATAAAGGACTGAATAACTGAACTACTAATGAATGATAATAGACTAAAGACGGATACTCACTGAATTGATGGAGAATGAGGAAATGAAGGAAAACACTGAATATGAAACGTATTCCTAGCAACACAAGTTGAATACAGAAAAATTATACACTAAAAAACATGAAGCTCTACTTGGTAGAATGATTTTGAAGTAACTGCAAGGGTAGAGAAGTTTTTAAGAGATTTTTCTCATTAACCTAGAGGGATGGTGGTTATCTCCGATTCAGGTCAGCATCCAAGCCGATTGTGTTTTTGTGGTCTTCTTTTCTATCTCCCATACTCCCATTCATGCATTTTTCCCACTCTCTATTTCTTTTGTTGCAACAAGATGCTTTTTTCCACAGGTGTTTCTTCCTGTCAGGAAGATCTTCACTTGCTACACGGGGGATGCGCGTGTCTATCTTAGTGTTTTTACCAACTGAGTCAGACAGAATTTGAGAGCCCGCTGGCTCATCTGCCGAATCACGTGCCAAATCACGTAAAAGCCCAGAGACTACGACAACAGGGAGGCCTTTTTTGTTGAATGGACTGAGCACTCGATATTACATTAGAGTTATTGGATTTAGTGGGTACAGCTAAAGACAGATACATATCAAAAATAAGATAGTTAACTGAGACTCACTGAATTAATGGAGAATGAGGAAATAAAGGAAAACACTGAATGGGGAATGTATTCCTAGCAACACAAGTTGATGCACAAAAATTATACACTAAAAAGACAAATCAAAGCTCACTGGAAAAGATGGAGACAGGACATTAACTGAGAAATGAATAAAGGATGACAACAAAATTATACACTAAAGTCTCAACAAAAAGGGTTAGTTACGGAAGACTGAGAGAATTAGTCTGAAAAACAATGACAAAGAGGACATTAAATGAGAAATGAATAATTACGGACTGACATCTGAAAGAATAAAGAAAGAAACAAATGAATTAATAAAACAAACAAATGCAGAGATAGAAGGTAACAATAGTGACAGAAAGAGAGAAAAGAAGTAGGAAAGACAAGTAAAATTGGGGCTAAACAAAATCAATGATGCCATCACTAACTGAAACTTAAGACTAAAGACTAAGAATGACTACATCCACTCTAAGAATGACAAAACTGAAAACCAAAATATTAATTAACCATAAGAGACAATCATGCTTATCGAATGAACATGCAAAAAACTACTAATAGCCATATAAAAATTTCTTACTTCTAGAACATTTTTAGTTCACTATATGTATATGGCTTTGTCATCATACTAATAGAAAAATATTACAGAGTATATTCAATTATAGCTGATGTACTGTATGGATACTTACTACCTAGGTTGTGGTTGGTTAATGCAAAAAAAGCTATTAAGAATATGAAAATCCATACACTAGTATAAAATTGGGCATAAATCTGGCTGACACTACATCAGCTAAAAGATGAACCACATGATTTTCAGAAAACCTAGTCAACTCAACAAATGAATGATACTTCGATTTGGTTCTAAAAATAAAACTCAAAACCCGAAGATACTAGCTAAAAGGAAAAATGAAAATTACAAAGGGAAGGTGTATCTACAATTGTTATCATTTTTTCTAGGTTAAGCAAGCCTTATTTTCTTAGACATACCAACTGAGCGCTCAACTAAACTATAGATTAACTAATGTAGGGTCCAACTAAAGAAGTTGAAAATGAATTCATTAAGGAAATGACGCATTTGAAAAATTAGCACTA
The DNA here is from genome assembly GCA_030979885.1 of Lolium multiflorum. Lineage (NCBI taxonomy): Eukaryota > Viridiplantae > Streptophyta > Magnoliopsida > Poales > Poaceae > Lolium > Lolium multiflorum. The sequence continues at coordinate 97,982,675 of CM061748.1, forward strand.
AGCATCCAGGTAGATGGCTAAGTACCATCATTAAATCAACAAAGATCCTTTGGAGCAACCCTCTTGTTAAATAATTCACCAATCTGTCGCAGGGTCTTCTTTTCGGTCCCATGAATGGCACAAATAGGTTGAATTGTTCCTCAACAAAAATCATCTTCAACATAAATGAGAAGGTTGTCATTCATATCACTAAACACAGCTAAGAAAGAGAATAATGAAATAATAACTTCGGCATACAAGAGCTGGATGATGGAAACTGAACGTCAAACTACAGCACGTATCATGCATGATGTGTAAAAAACCCTGAAGCAACTCCTCATATATGAATGGACATCAAGTATTAGAAGCATCCATATGAACCAACACTAACTAAATCATGACAGGATAACATGGCAGAGGGGAATGTGTGCGGTAAAAATATCAGAAAGCATTACAACTTTACAAGGAGGGGGATTCATGGAGCCGGAGTAGCACAGCACAATAAATTCCCGAACCAGATCCAGCAAGTGAGACCTAAGATTTACCCTACAGAAGAAGAAGAAAAGCAAATCATAATAATGGGTGAGGAAGCTCACCTTGAGTCTTAGGAACGCGGCCCTGCTGTCGTCCTTGTTGCAGCCGGTGTCCCCTGGAGCTCTCCTGGCTGCTACGTGCTGGCGGAGAGGGGGGAGCGGATGGAGACGCGCAGGATACTGGGGCAAGACGCCTGGGTCTTGGTTCGCCGATGCATTCGTTCTCCACCGGCGTCGCCTGGACGGAGTGGCCACGCGACGGACGACGACCCCTTCCTCGCGCCCCTCATCAGAGAGGAACACGCAGAGGAAAAGATTTTTGTAAAAAAAAATAGGATGCTTAAACGAAAAAACGTGTCCGGGTCCCACACAAAAAAAGACAGGCCCATATAAGGCTGGTGCCAATGGGGGCGGTAGCCGGGGCGCTATCGCCCGTGTTGGGGCGGGAGTGGGGCGGGAGGGCGGCGCGGGGCGGGGCGCGTGGGCTGGCGCCGGGCGGTAACGCCCGCTGCCGCCCGGCTACCGCCCGCGTTAGCGGCGCGAGCGACAGCGGGCGTGAGGCGGGGCGGCGCGGTGGCGGGGCGGGGCGAGAGAGGGGCGGGAGAGCGGGCGAGAGAGGGGCGGTAGTGTGTAACGGCTAGCTGAGGTGGCGCGATCTGATTCGTCCACCTCAGCTAGCCGTTGGGGTAGCCGTTGGTACTTCAAAAAACCCTAAAATTTCATCCCCACCCCCTATAAATACCCCCATATGGTTTCACTCACTCCACACCCATTTCATCTCCTTCACTCTCTCAATCCTTCTCCACCATGTCCGGTTGGACTCCACCAGATATGACCACGTTCACGGATCTGTTAGGGTGTCACCGGTAATTGCAAGTCCGGCACTAGTTTTTGGGGTTCTATAGCTGCAACCTTCAACTCTACCGCGGATCCTGCCCGTCATCGGACCTCGAAGCAGCTGAAGGATCATTGGAACTCCTACAACAAGGAGGTGTCCCTGTTCAATGCATTTCACATCCAAGAATCAGCGTTACGTCAGAGTGGAGCAGACGATGAGATGGTCATGAAGGCGGCAATGGAGAGGTACGCGAATGACAAAAGAGTGACTCAGCCGTTCAGACGGCACCACTGGTGGGATGCTGTAAAAAATGAAGCGAAGTGGAAAGGACAACATGGTCCTGGTAGTGGAACCGACTCCACTTCCAAGAGAAGCCGTCTAGGAACTTCTGGTGAGTACAGCTCTAGCGAGGCGACAGGCGACACGGAGGAAGAGCGTCCAACGGGCCGCGATAGGGCCAAGGCCGCGGCACGTAAGGGTAGGAGGAAGGGGAAGGAAACCTCATCAAGCAGTGAGGTAGGAAGTAAATCCTTCGCGATGAGGAACATGATGAAGGGTTTAGTGAAGGCCAAGCTATTCAAGCAATGGAACAAAATGAAAGACCGATCAACCGCCGACATGGACGAAGCAGAAAAGCGCAAACATGCGAAGGCCATCAAGATGGTGGAAAAAGAGCTTGGTCTGGAAGAAGATGACGACGAGGAGGAGGAGCAGGAAGAAGAGGAAGAGGAGTAGAATTTTTATTTTTTATGTAATTTTTAATTTTTATTATGCAATTTTATTAATTATTATGTAATCGGTAACATTTTAAGTTGAATAAAATAATTTTCTTGCATTATTTTGAATGTCTAAAATAAATCGAGTGAAATAACTTAATGTGAAAAGGAAATGGTGATGTGGAGGAGAGAGAAGTGAGAGATGGCACTATAGCCCGTGCATTGGCAAGGTGGGGTGAGAGTGGGGTGAGAGTGAGAGAAAAAGCTGACGTGGCGGGTGAGAGTGAGGTGAGGCATTGGCACCAGCCTAAGATCGCTGCCGCATAAAACTTAGAGAAAACTAGAGCACAAAAGTGATTGTTGGTGAAATACAAAACAACCAGGTGTAAAATAGCAGAAATTTATATCTTACTATTTTATATTAGAGTTGGTCGTAAGTCGTACAACGCGTTTGATGAAGGAGATTAGGACGATCTGAGCCTTACAATCTACATCTGACGGTTATCTTAATTTTTACTTAGCTTAATTACTATTTCGTGCCACGTATAAGTGAAAGATACCGTCTGAGAACAGCCAAGGAAAATAGAACCGACGGCCCCGACCTTCTCCCATGGAATCCTAGCAAGCTAGCACAGGGTCTCGCAGCCGCCGCCCCTGCCCCTCACGTCTCGCCCCTCGCCCAGCCGTACTCTCGCCGCCACTAACAGCCCAAGTTGGACCATCCTTTGTAACATCCCAAGTTTCAACAATAATAAATAAAGAGAGGAGAATTTTAAATACTCAAAATTTGCAACTAACAAAAACTTTTATTATGCATATAGTGTTACATATAGTCTTCATGCATTAGTATGTGCCATTGCCATGATGAGTGTTTATTTGTTGATCAAGTGAACTTAAACCCTAAGGCATGATCATAGTAACCCAATTTGAGTGAAATAAAGAAAAGAGAAAAATGCCACATTCACTCACATACACCTTAGGCCAAATATGCAAAACTCTAATCAAGGCCACCATTGCTTGCTCTCTTGGTCATGAAACACTTATATTTCAATAACAAACACAATTACATCAAACAAACAAGAATCAAATCAAAGGAAAATTCAAAACTCACTTACATATGATAATGGTCAAAAGTGGGATTTATAAAATGTTGCTCACTTTGCACCCCTGGTTTGGAAGATTTCTAAACTAAAACCCTCTACTTCTTTCCACCTCATCCAAGACCTTGTCAAGTTGAACATTTTTGGTGTTGACCATGAATGTTGACTCTGCCTAGTTTGACCTTTATAATTAAGACAAGATGCAACATGAGAACAAAGAGAAGATCACCTCATTTTTGAAACTTTGTAAACCAGCACCAAAATGAACACCACCACCACCATTCTACTCCATTTAATATTCAAATACATTCCACCAAAAAGATTTGAAAAATTCAAATAAAACTTTCATGCGGCCATTGTGTCGAACACCTTGCAGGCAACAATTGGCAAATGCAATACATGCTTTTACACAACAGATTTTCAACTAAACCTTGCATGATCAGAGCTGATCATCACTCCCCTACCTCTCCTGCATCACTACATGTCCTTGCTCTTGATGATTAAAGTGAGGGAGAGCAAAAACAACACCATGTCGTGCACCATGCCGGCCACCATGCCACTCCTCTCCCAGATCCTCTCCATGCCCTTTTTACCTTGTCCAGTACACTTCCCTGGCATCACTGATGATCACCATGCACAGCTGGAGCTCGCGCGAGGCCAGCATTGGTCGAGCCAGGCCGTGCCCAGCACGCCCAGTGCATGCCAGCCGGCGTGATCACCACGCCCTGGGCGCGCCAGAGCGGCAAGCCGTGTCGTCGCCTCAGTCCTCCCCTGCAAGCCTACCTCTGCATCACGTGTCGCCACCATCTCCTCTAGCTCCTACACATGCTCAATGGCGCGCAGAAGCACCGTCGCCATCGTCCTCGCCGGAGAGAGCCCGCCAGTACCGCGACATGATTAGCACGCGCCCGAGCCATCCTCTCACCCTTTTTCTGCGCCAGAGGCATGCTCAGCATCGCCATACCGTCGCCCATCGAATGCCGTCCTCGCCGTGCCCCTTCAAGCCTCAGAATGGCCGCGCCATGGACGACCTTCCTCGGCACCCGCAGCACCCTCTCCCTTCTATAAATAGAGCAGCCCCGAGCACAAACCCTTCACACCATCAGCTTCTCCTCCCAACCATCAGCTTCTCCTCGACAAAACCACCCACCCAATCGTCGCCAGAGCTGCCTCAATTTGTCGCTGGAGGCCGCCAGTACACGGAGGTCGCCGTCGTCGATTGGAGCTTCCCCACGCCACGCCGCCGGTACCAGGAGCTTCCTCACCCTCGCCAACGTCGCCGCGCACCTCGCCGTCGACCGCCGGAGGCCTGGTACGCTCGCCGACTGATACGTCTCCAACGTATCGATAATTTCTTATGTTCCATGCTACTTTATTGATGATACCTACATGTTTTATGCACATTATATGTCATATTTATGCATTTTCTGGAACTAACCTATTAACAAGATGCCGAAGAGCAGTTGCTGTTTTCTGCTGTTTTTGGTTTCAGAAATCATAGTAAGGAAATATTCTCGAATTGGACGAAACTTTCGCCCAGGGTCTTATTTTTGCACGAAGCTTCCAGAAGACCGAAGAGATAACGAAGTGGGGCCACGAGGCAGCCGGGGGCTAGGGCGCGCGGCCCAAGCCCGGCCGCGGCCCCCTGGGCACCTCGTGTGGCCCCCGCGTTGACCTTCCGCCTACTTAAAGTCTCCGTCGCGAAACCCCAGTGAGAGCCACGATACGGAAAACCTTCCAGAGACGCCGCCACTAATCCCATCTCGGGGGATTCAGGAGATCGCCTCCGGCACCCTGCCGGAGAGGGGATTCATCTCCCGGAGGACTCTACACCGCCATGGTCGCCTCCGGAGTGATGAGTGAGTAGTTCACCCCTGGACCATGGGTCCATAGCAGTAGCTAGATGGTCGTCTTCTCCTTGTTGTGCTTCATTGTTGGATCTTGTGAGCTGCCTAACATGATCAAGATCATCTATATGTAATTCTATATGTTGTGTTTGTCGGGATCCGATGGATAGAGAGTACTATGATTATGGTGATTATCAATCTATTGTTTATGTGTTGTTTATGATCTTGCATGCTCTCCGTTATTAGTAGAGGCTCTGGCCAAGTTTGTACTCTTAACTCCAAGAGGGAGTATTTATGCTCGATAGTGGGTTCATGCCTCCATTGAATCTGGGACAGTGACAGAAAGTTCTAAGGTTGTGGATGTGCTGTTGCCACTAGGGATAAAACATTGATTCTATGTCTAAGGATGTAGTTGTCGATTACATTACGCACCATACTTAATGCAATTGTCTGTTGCTTAGCAACTTAATACTGAATGGGGTTCGGATGATAACTGAAGGTGGACTTTTTAGGCATAGATGCAGTTGGATGGCGGTCTATGTACTTTGTCGTAATGCCCAATTAAATCTCACTATATTTATCATATCATGTATATGCATTGTTATGCCTTTCTCTATTTGTCAATTGCCCGACTGTAATTTGTTCACCCAACATGCTTTTATCTTATGGGAGAGACACCTCTAGTGAACTGTGGACCCCGGTCCTATTCTTTACATAGCATACAATCTACTGCAATTGTGTTTTACTGTTTTCTTTGCAAACATCTTCCACTCGATACGTTTAATCCTTTGTTACAGCAAGCCGGTGAGATTGACAACCTCACTGTTTCGTTGGGACAAAGTACTTGGTTGTGTTGTGCAGGTTCCGCGTTGGCGCCGGAATCCCTGGTGTTGCGCCGCATCACATTTCGCGACCATCAACCTTCAACGTGCTTCTTGGCTCCTACTGGTTCGATTAAACCTTGGTTTCATACTGAGGGAAACTTGCTTTTATACGCATCATACCTTCCACTTGGGGTTCCCAACGGACGTGTGCATCTACGCGTATCAAGCTAAATTTCTGGCGCCGTTGGGAGATCAAGACACGCTGCAAGGGGAGTCTCCACTTCTCAATCTCTTTACTTTGTTTTTGTCTTGCTTTATTTTATTTACTACTTTGTTTGCTGCACCTAAACAAAACACAAAAAAATTAGTTGCTAGTTTTACTTTATTTATTGTCTTGCTCTCTATATCAAAAAACACAAAAAAATTAGTTACTTGCATTTACTTTATCTAGTTTGTTTTATTTACCGTTGCTAAAATGAATACCCCTGAAAATACTAAGTTGTGTGACTTCACAAATGCAAATAATAATGATTTCCTATGCACACCTATTGCTCCACCTGCTACTACAGCAGAATTCTTTGAAATTAAACCTGCTTTACTAAATCTTGTCATGAGAGATCAATTTTCTGGTGTTAGTTCTGATGATGCTGCTGCCCATCTCAATAATTTTGTTGAACTTTGTGAAATGCAAAAGTATAAAGATGTAGATGGTGATATTATTAAATTGAAAGTGTTTCCTTTCTCATTAAGAGGAAGAGCTAAAGATTGGTTGCTATCTTTGCCTAAGAATAGTATTGATTCATGGACTAAATGCAAGGATGCTTTTATTGGTAGATATTATCCTCCCGCTAAAATTATATCTTTGAGAAGTAGCATAATGAATTTTAAGCAATTAGATACTGAACATGTTGCTCAAGCATGGGAGAGAATGAAAACTTTGGTAAAGAATTGCCCAACCCATGGACTGACTACTTGGATGATCATCCAAACCTTCTATGCAGGACTAAATTTTTCTTCGCGGAATTTATTGGATTCAGCTGCTGGAGGTACCTTTATGTCCATCACATTGGGGGCGGCTACAAAACTTCTTGATGATATGATGATAAATTACTCTGAATGGCACACGGAAAGAGCTCCACAAGGTAAGAAGGTAAATTCTGTTGAAGAAACCTCTTCCTTGAGTGATAAGATTGATGCGATTATGTCTATGCTTGTGAATGGTAGATCTAATGTTGATCCAAATAATGTTCCTTTAGCTTCATTGGTTTCTCAAGAAGAAAATGTTGATGTGAATTTCATTAAAAACAATAATTTCAACAACAATGCTTATAGGAACAACTCTGGTAATAACTATAGGCCATATCCTTCTGCTAATGGTAATGGTTATGGTAATTCTTATGGGAATTCTTACAACAATAATAGGAATGTACCCTCTGGTCTTGAAGCTATGCTTAAAGAATTTATTATTACACAAACTGCTTTTAACAAATCTGTTGAGGAAAAGCTTGATAAAATTGATACTATTGCTTCTAGAGTTGATAGACTTGCCTCTGATGTTAATCTTTTAAAATTGAAAGTTATGCCTAATAATGATATTGATAATAAGATTACTACTACAGCAAATGCCATTCAAGTTAGAATTAATGAGAATATAAGATTAATGGCTGAACTGCGTGCTAGGTGGGATAGAGAAGAAAATGAAAAACTAGCTAAAGAGAATAATGTAGCTAAAGTTTGGACTATTACCACCACTAGTAATGCTAATTCTTCACATGTTGCTGCACCTCCTACTATCAATGGTAAAATAATTGGTGTTGGCAATGTTTCTACTCCTAGTGCAAAGCGAACAAAACTGCCTGAAATTGCTAAAACTGCTGAAACTGCTTGTGATAAAACTGCTGAAATTTTTTCCAACCTTGGGAACAATAATCCCATTGCTGTAGCTCATAATGATTTAGATTTTGATGATTTCCACATCTCTGAAGTTATAAAGTTCTTACAAAAACTTGCTAAAAGTCCTAATGCTAGTGCTATAAATTTAGCCTTTACAAAACATATTACAAATGCTCTCATAAAAGCTAGAGAAGAGAAACTAAAACTTGAAACTTCTATTCCTAGAAAGTTAGAAGATGGTTGGGAGCCCATCATTAAAATGAAATTCAATGACTTTGAATGTAATGCTTTATGTGATCTTGGTGCAAGTATTTCTGTTATGCCTAAAAAGATTTATGATATGCTTGACTTGCCACCATTGAAAAATTGTTATTTGGATGTTAATCTTGCCGATAATGTTAAAAAGAAACCTTTGGGGAGGATTGATAATGTGCACATTACGGTTAACAATAACCTTGTCCCCGTTGATTTTGTTGTTTTGGATATCGAATGCAATGCATCTTGTCCTATTGTGTTGGGAAGACCTTTTCTTCGAACCGTTGGTGCTGTTATTGATATGAGGGAAGGTAATATTAAATATCAATTTCCTCTCAAGAAAGGTATGGAACACTTCCCTAGAAAGAGAATGAAGTTGCCTTTTGATTCTATTATTAGAACAAGCTATGATGTTGATGCTTCTACTCTCGATGTTACTTGATTTGCACTTTCTGCGCCTAGCTGAAAGGCGTTAAAGAAAAGCGCTTATGGGAGACAACCCATGTTTTTACCTACAGCAATTTTTTGTTTTGTTGAGTCTTGGAAGTTGTTTACTACTGTAGCAACCTCTCCTTATCATGTTTTTGTGCCAAGTAAAGTTTCTATGTCAAAGTTGATGTTATATTTGGGATCGCTGCGCAGAAACAACATTGCTGTTTGTCACGAATCTGGGCACAGTTCACTGTAGAAAATTCGAAAAAATCTGCCAATTTACGAGCGTGATCCTCAGATATGTACGCAACTTTCATTAGTTTTGAGTTTTTCCATTTGAGCAAGTCTGGTGCCAGCTTTAAATTCGTCTTTACGGACTGTTCTGTTTTTGACAGATTCTGCCTTTTATTTCGCATTGCCTCTTTTGCTATGTTGGATTCATTTCTTTGATCCATTAATGTCCAGTAGCATTATGCAATGTCCAGAAGTGAAAATAATGATTGTGTCACCTCTGAATGAGTGAATTATTAATTGTGCACTAACCCTCTAATGAGTTTGCTTGAAGTTTGGTGTGAAGGAAGTTTTCAAGGGTCAAGAGAGGAGAATGATATACTATGATCAAGAGGAGTGAAAGCTCTAAGCTTGGGGATGCCCCCGTGGTTCACCCCTGCATATTTTAAGAAGACTCAAGCGTCTAAGCTTGGGGATGCCCAAGGCATCCCCTTCTTCATCGACAACATCATCAGGTTCCTCCCCTGAAACTATATTTTTATTCAGTCACATCTTGTGTTCTTTACTTGGAGCGTCGGTTTGTTTTTGTTTTTGTTTTTGTTTGAATAAAATGGATCCTAGCATTCACTTTGTGGGAGAGAGACACGCTCCGCTGTTGCATATGGACACATGTGTCCTTAGGCTTTACTCATAATGTTCAAGGCGAAGTTTCTTCTTCGTTAAATTGTTATATGGTTGGAATTGGAAAATGCTACATGTAGTAATTCTAAAATGTCTTGGATAATGTGATACTTGGCAATTGTTGTGCTCATGTTTAAGCTCTTGCATCATATGCTTTGCACCCATTAATGAAGAAATACATAGAGCTTGCTAAAATTTGATTTGCATATTTGGTCTCTCTAAGGTCTAGATAATATCTAGTATTGAGTTTTGAACAACAAGGAAGACGGTGTAGAGTCTTATAATGTTTACAATGTGTCTTTTATGTGAGTTTTGCTGCACTTGTTCATCCTTGAGTTTGCTTCAAATAACCTTGCTAGCCTAAACCTTGTATCGAGAGGGAATACTTCTCATGCATCCAAAATCCTTGAGCCAACCACTATGCCATTTGTGTCCACCATACCTACCTACTACATGGTATTTCTCCGCCATTCCAAAGTAAATTGCTTGAGTGCTACCTTTAAAATTCCATCATTCACCTTTGCAATATATAGCTCATGGGACAAAATAGCCTTAAAAACTATCGTAGTATTGAATATGTACTTATGCACTTTATATTTTATTAAGTTGCTTGTTGTGCGATAACCATGCTTCTGGGGAACGCCATCAACTATTGTTGAATATCATGTGAGTTGCTATGCATGTCCGTCTTGTCTGAAGGATCTATCATTTTAGTGGTTGGAGCATGCAAAATTGTTAGAGAAGAACATTGGGCCGCTAACTAAAGCCATGAATCATGGTGGAAGTTTCAGTTTTGGACATATATCCTCAATCTCATATGAGAATAATAATTGTTGCTACATACTTATGCATTTAAGAGGAGTCCATTATCTGTTGTCCATGTTGTCCCGGTATGGATGTCTAAGTTGAGAATAATCAAAAGCGAGAAATCCAAAATGCGAGCATTCTCCTTAGACCTTTGTACAGGCGGCATGGAGGTACCCCTTTGTGACACTTGGTTGAAACATGGCATGCAAAGATCCGGTAGTCCAAGCTAAGTAGGACGAGGTGCGGGCACTATTAGTACACTATGCATGAGGCTTGCAACTTGTAAGATATAATTTACATAACTCATATGCTTTATTACTACCGTTGACAAAATTGTTTCATGTTTTCAAAATAAAAGCTCTAGCACAAATACAGCAATCGATGCTTTCCTCTTGAAGGACCATTCTTTTACTTTTATTGTTGAGTCAGTTTACCTATCTCCTTCCACCTTAAGAAGCAAACACTTGTGTGAACTGTGCATTGATTCCTACATACTTGCATATTGCACTTGTTATATTACTTTATGTTGACAATATCCATGAGATATACATGTTATAAGTTGAAAGCAACTGCTGAAACTTAATCTTCCTTTGTGTTGCTTCAACACCTTTACTTTGATTTATTGCTTTATGAGTTAACTCTTATGCAAGACTTATTGATGCTTGTCTTGAAGTACTATTCATGAAAAGTCTTTGTCATATGATTCACTTGTTTACTCATGTCATTACCTTTGTTTTGATCGCTGCATTCATTACATATGTTTACAAATAGTATGATCAAGATTATGATGGCATGTCACTTCAGAAATTATCTTTGTTATCGTTTTACCTGCTCGGGACGAGCAGAACTAAGCTTGGGGATGCTGATACGTCTCCAACGTATCGATAATTTCTTATGTTCCATGCTACTTTATTGATGATACCTACATGTTTTATGCACATTATATGTCATATTATTGCATTTTCTGGAACTAACCTATTAACAAGATGCCGAAGAGCCAGTTGCTATTTTCTGCTGTTTTTGGTTTCAGAAATCCTAGTAAGGAAATATTCTCGGAATTGGACGAAACTTTTGCCCAGGGTCTTATTTTTGCACGAAGCTTCCAAGACCGAAGAGATAACGAAGTGGGGCCACAAGGCAGCCGGGGCTAGGCGGCGGCCCAAATTTGTTCACCCAGCATGCTTTTATCTTATGGGAGAGACACCTCTAGTGAACTGTGGACCCCGGTCCTATTCTTTACATAGCATACAATCTGCAATTGTGTTTTACTGTTTTCTTTGCAAACATCTTCCACTCGATACGTTTAATCCTTTGTTACAGCAAGCCGGTGAGATTGACAACCTCACTGTTTCGTTGGGACAAAGTACTTGGGTTGTGTTGTGCAGGTTCCGCGTTGGCGCCGGAATCCCTGGTGTTGCGCCGCATCACATTTCGCGACCATCAACCTTCAACGTGCTTCTTGGCTCCTACTGGTTCGATTAAACCTTGGTTTCATACTGAGGGAAACTTGCTTCTATACGCATCATACCTTCCACTTGGGGTTCCCAACGGACGTGTGCATCTACGCGTATCACCGACCCCCTACCCTCGCCGCCAAATCCACGGCCTCTCGTCGGAGACGACGATGCCTGTGCGTCGTTGATCTCCGATCTAATCCAACGTCTCACCATCGCCCTTACTGTTTCGCTTTGATTGAGCCTATGACAGGCGGAGCCCACCCTGTTAGGCGGCCCGCACGTGTGAGCCACGCTGCTGGGCTGGCCCAGTTGCTTTTCGCCCATGCAGCCCACCTAGCCTTCCCGCCAAGCCCACCAATTCAAATTTGGTTTTTCTGTTTTAATCAAATTCCTTTACAGATACTTTTTCAAATATAAATAGAATAAAATCCGTCAATCCAAATTTGACAAATTTTATATATTTGGAAAGCTTGTGAGTTTATCTACACAACCCCACTGGTCTCACTTGTAGATTCTGTGTAGAATTCATATAGCAAAAATAACAAGGCAGGGCCTTTTCAAACTTCAAATAATTATTAAAAATTAACTATAAATGATTTTGAGTTGATTCCAACTCTCATAAATCATAATTCAAATACTCTACATGATTATGTAAAAATATGACATGGTTACTTCATATGATCATGGACTAGAGCAAAATAATGGCTATGTGGCCATTTCTAGTGCATTTAAATCATCTCAAGTTGTTTATTTAAATAGTATGAGAGTTTCTCTCTCATTTAAATCTTGATCCTAAGTAATTCAATAAGAGGTAATGACCTTGGTCTAATGAACCTCATATTTTATTACTTAGTGATATTAAATCATTACCATGCTATTATTAAAATGCATGAGGTGTAGCACCTCATTTAAATCATACTCCCAAATAATAAATATGAAGTGTTGACCTTGGTCAACATATATTCATACCTTGTTATTATTTGAGGAGATTAAATCTTAATAAGATTCAATGAGAGGAAATTATTTCTCCAAAGAAATAAATAGAAATACTAATCAATATTTATAATGAGAGGAAATTATTTTTCTTTAACATAAAACTAAGTCAATCACCATGTTAATAAAGATGTGATGCTAGCATAGGCTTGTGTGAACCTTTGGTGTGTTTAGTTAGCATGTTAAGTTTGTGTGGTGATTGTATACCTCGTATTCGTGTATAGACGCTAGTACCGAGGAATAACAGGAGGAGGAGGGCTACTCACTACAAGAAAAGTTGCCATGGCCGACGAAGTTGAAGTCGCGCCGTGGTTGCTGGTGTACCATGGCCGACGATTTTGGTCCCTCCGTGGTGCATGTCAAAACTTTTTTTTCTCGTTTTTGAGGCCACCTAGCCCGACGAAAGCGGCCAAAACGTGGCGTATGGTGGCCCGGGACGTGGTGCATCTCGAAATCTCGGGTTCGCCGGCCGAGTCAACGCAAATCCGCACCGCCGAGGGATGTAGGGCCCAGATGGCAGCCTCTCTGGCATTGTTTTTTTCTAGATCGCGCCATCTCGTTCAACGTTCTCCGATCGAGCCGTTTACGATGCAGGATCATGGGTCCCGCATGTCATCCTCTATGAACCAAAATTCTTTCTATTCTTGGATTTTTTTGACCCCCTGATTTCTGGCTACTTCCTTTTTCTTTTGATCCCTTGCCGCCTTGGAAACGTTGAGACCGCTGCTGCTAAATGGGACCCGCATGTCATCCTCTATGTGCAATCAACTTTCTTTTCTTGGAGTTTTTTTGGCACCTCAAATTTGGTCACTTGCCTTTTTCTTTCGATCCCCTGCCGCCTCTCAAACGGTGATACCGCTGCTGCTAACTAGGACCCGCATGTCATCCTCTATGTACTATAAAACTTTCTTTTCTTGAATTATTTTTGGCACCTCATATTTGGTCACTTACCTTTTTCTTTCGATCTGCCGCCTCTCAAACGGTGATACCGCTGCTGCTAAATGGGACCCGCATGTCATCCTCTATGTACTATAAAACTTTCTTTTCTTGGATTTTTTTGGCACCTCATATTTGGTCACTTGACTTTTTCTTTCCCTGCTGCCTCTCAAACGGTGATACGCTGCTGCTAAATGGGACCCGCATGTCATCCTCTATGTACTATAAAACTTTCTTTTCTTGGATTTTTTTGGCACCTCATATTTGGTCACTTGACTTTTTCTTTCGATCCCCTTGCCTCTCAAACAGTGATACCGCTGCTGCTAAATGGGACCCGCATGTCATCCACTATGTACTTAAAACTTTCTTTTCTTGGATTTTTGGCACCTCATATTTGGTAACTTGACTTTTTCTTTCGATCCCCTGCTGCCTCTCAAACAGTGATACCGCTGCTAAATGGGACCCGCATGTCATCCTCTATGTACTATAAAACTTTCATTTTTTGGATTATTTTTGGCACCTCATATTTGGTCACTTGACTTTTTCTTTCGATCCCCTGCCGCCTCTCAAACGGTGAGACCGCTGCAGCTAAATGGGACCCGCATGTCATCCTCTATGAGCAATCAACTTTCTTTTCTTGGAGTTTTTTTTGGCACCTCATATTTGGTAACTTGACTTTTTCTTTCGATCTCATGCCACGTTTGAAACATTGAGGTACCTGCTGGCTCATGGACCCGCATGTCATCCTCTGTGTGCTATAAAAGTTTCCTTTGTTGGATTTTTTTTCACCCTCTGATTTTTGGCTTGCCTTTTTCTTTTGATCCCCTGCCCCCTTTGAAACGTTGAGTAAGCTGTTGGTTCAAGGGACCCGCATGTCATCCTCTATGTCCATCAACTTTCTTTTCTTGGATTTTTTTCACCCCCTAATTACTAGCTACTTTCTTTTTCTTTTGATCTCAAGCCGCATTACAAACATTGAGACCGCTGCTGCAAAATGGGACCCACATGTCATCCTCTATGTACAATAAATCTTGGATTATTTTTGGCTCCTGATATTTGGTCACTTGCCTTTTTCTTTCGATCTCATGCCGCCTTTGAAACATTGAGTAAGCTGCTGGCTCATGGGTCCCGCATGTCATCCTCTACGAACAATAAAAGTTTCCTTTCTTGGAGTTATTTTTACCCTAATTTCTGGCTATTTGCCTTTTTCTTTTGATCCCTGCCCCCGTTGAAACGATGAGGACGCTGTTGGCAGGTCGGTCCCACATGTCATCCTCTATGAACAATAAAAGTTTCCTTTGGTGGATTTATTTTTGACCCCTAATTAATTTCTGGCTATTTCCTTTATTTTTCTTTTGATCCCCTGCCGCCTTGGAATTGTTGAGAATGCTGCTGCCTCATTTTTCTTTTGGTCCTGTGCCGCCTTGGAAACGTTGAGACCGCTGCTACAAAATGGGACCCGCATGTCATCCTCTATGTACAATAAAGTTTCTTTTCTTGGATTATTTTTGGCTCCTGATATTATGTCACTTGCCTTTTTCTTTCGATCTCATGCCGACTTTGAAACGTTGAGGATGCTGCTGCCTCATGGGTCCCGCATGTCATCCTCTCAGAACGATAAATGTTTTCTTTTCTTGTATTTTTTTACCAACTGATTTTTGGCTTTTTTTATTTTCGATCCCCTGCCGCCTTTGAAACGTTGACTCCGCTGCTGGCTCATGGGTCCCCGATGTCAGCCTCCCCGTACAAGAAACATGTGATATTTTATTTTGCAGACAATAAACGTTGTATTTCGCTCTGAGCTATTGCAAACGGATAAATTAAATCTTTATATCTACATAAACAAACTTATATGTTGAATCTCCTTGTTTTTTGTTTTTGCGAAGCATAGGACTTTCCTGTTTTTTTTTTGAGAAAAATCCGACCTTTCCTGTTTTGGAGTGGGCTGAAATTGTACGAGTCAAAAGGCCCAGCAGATAGTTCGAAGGCCCAGATGTCCAGATACAGCCCAATTGAAATCTTTCTTTTCTTGGATTTTTTTCACACCCTGATTTCTGGCTACTTCATTTTTCTTTCGGTCCTGTGCCGCCTTGGAAGCGTTGAGACCGCTGCTACAAAATGGGACCCGCATGTCATCCTCTATGTACAATAAAGTTTCTTTTCTTGGATTATTTTTGGCTCCTGATATTATGTCACTTGACTTTTTCTTTCAATCTCATGCCGACTTTGAAACGTTGAGGAAGCTGCTGGCTCATGGGTCCCGCATGTCATCCTCTATGAACAATAAAAGTTTTCTTTGTTGGATTTATTTTTTCCCCTAATTTCTGGCTATTTGTCTTTTTCTTTTGATCCCCTGCCCCCTTTGAAACGATGACGACGCAGCTGGCAAGTCGGTCCCACATGTCATCCTCTATGAACAATAAAAGTTTCCTTTGATGGATTTATTTTTGACCCTAATTAATTTCTGGCTATTTCCTTTTTTATTTTGATCCCCTGCCGCCTTGAAATAGTTGAGGATGCTGCTGCCTCATGGGTCCCGCATGTCATCCTCTCAGAAAGGTAAATGTTTCTTTTCTTGAATTTGTTTACCAACTGATTTTTGGCTTATTTTTTCTTTCGATCTCCTGCCACCTTTAAAACGTTGACGACGCTGCTGGCTCATGGGTCCCCAATGTCAGCCTCCCCATACTGCAAATCCTCTTTCTGCAAAGGTTGTATTTCTAGATAGATAAGGTGGATTCGAATCTGCCATGGTTCAGGCAGCTCAGGTAAGCCTTCTTGCACTAATTAATGGAAGTAGTGTATCGCAAGGTCAAGACATGTGGCTCGGTGTAATGAATCTATATGAATCATGTTGTGGGTTCAATCTGATAGTTCTCTAACAGGTCAGCCAAAATAGAAATTAAGTTTTTTTCTAAAAGGGAAATGCAAATTAAGATGAACACAAACATTAGTTATCATAATAGCTGATCATACATACATACTTGCTAAGAGCAAAAGCTTGCCAGAGTTTTACCACCCATACAATTAATTAGCAGTTCAGATAAGATAACCTTATATAAGTATAACTACAAATGCATTTGCTAAGGGCTCATGGGACAACAGAACTAGACAACCGCGAACTTTATGACCAGCATGTCACAGCGGCATCGAAAGATCTTGACCTTCAACTTTGATCCAATGCGAAGTTTGGCACCGTCAATGAACTTTTTCCACCTGGAAGTAACAGCCAAGCGGCCATCTGTGGGACTGACAGAGTACCGTCCCTCCACGGTGAGACCTTCACTCTCCATGACGAGGGATATCTTGCCCCTTCGGCCAGCATTGAGATCCTTGGAGATACTTTTAGGCAATTTCTGATTCAAAGCAAGAGATACCACCAAAAATTAGTCAATGGCACCAATGCACTGAACCATGTGAGACTTTGAGCAGAGAAGACATCAAGATAAGAGCAGTTATGCTGTCATATACTCACGAACATAGCCTTCAGATGCGTCCTGGTCACCACACGGGTGGCCACAGCAATGAGCTGAGACCTCGGTGATCTGGCTGGGGCAGGTGCATGAGCCTGGGCTGGTACACGAGCTGGTGCTGATGCAGGAGACTGCTGGGCAGGTGCAGTAAACGGTGCCTCTAGAGGAACCGGTGCTGATGCAGGAGACTGTTGGGCAGGTGCAGTAAACGGTGCAGCTAGAGGAACCAGTGCTGATGCAGGAGCCTGCTGGGCATGTGTAGTATATGGGGCCTCTACAGGAACCAATGCTGATGTAGGGGACTGCTGGGTAGATGCAGTAAACGGAGCTGGTACAGGAACCGGTGCTGATGCAGGAGAGTGGGAAGCCGGTGCCGGTGCTGGTGTGGTTGCCCTTTGTGACATCCGCTCCTGTTCCATCAGGGGATCTGCAGCTTTGATCATGTTAAACCCAGCAAGCTAGAACAGAGGGAATGGTTTAGAACAACTGCTCAGAATGCAGTTATCAAAAGATATGAGTAGAAAAAAGTTACATATTATATATTTGGAAGTGTCTCCAACTCTGTAAGCAGTTACGTATATCTGCCCGTTTGAGTTTCTGATCCTCAGCTCGTCGCCCTTCTTCAGACCGTAGTCAAAAGCAAACTTTCTCCAATCATGTCCATACAAATATGTGATGGCCTGCGTCTTGTAGACATACACCTCATAGACCGTGTAGGTGTTCATCAATTTGCCATTGCCATGCATAGTGAAAGATCCTTCATGCGGACACATCTGGTTAATCATTGGACGAAGTTCACAAGGTACAGTCTGCATGTGAAAATTGATACAAATGTAAGAAGCAGGAAGACTAAAAACAAGACTTTACTATATGCCAATTCATGCTAAACCACTGAGAATACATACCTGTAACTCTGTGAAGGAGCTACTAGAAAGGTAGATAGAGCCATAGGAGGTGTTATATGCGGGGTATGTACATGGGCCCGCCATATTCCCGCAAGCTCGGCATCGGGATGGTGAAGGAAACATGGGAGGTACTACTGGTGCGTAGCGCTGAACGTAAGTGGAAGAATTAGGTTGTGTAAAGTGCATAGTTCAGAGCAATGCAAATGTTGACAAGCAAGTGCATAACACTATGTTACAAACTGAACAGTGAAAAATTAGTGTATGATGAATATAAGCATGCTAATTTGGTGTTTCCGAATTCCAAAAAGCATTAGACAGAGCCGGTGATAATATCAGACATAAATCATGGCATGTATATGTGGCTTAAGAAAATATACCCGAACCCTTGGATGGTTACGGCCCGGCTGATCCTTGGACTTGAGCTTATATAAGCATCCAGAAGGTGGGGCTGACAGTAACTTGGTGGCAGCCTCTGCAGATGCCTCATCAGCAGCAGTTGCAATCCTTTTGACCAATGAAGGCTTAGCAGTTTCAGTCTGCATATAAAAATTGAAGAGCAACAGACATCAGCAGTGATATATAAAATGAATCTATGAGACACTGATGCATATAGTGCTGGATGTAAGTGGAAGAATAGGTGTGTGTGTTTCTGAACTATTGGTAAGCATTAGACAAAGCCGGCAATAAACAGACAAAAATCAAATCATGTATGAGGATTAAGAAAATATACCTGCTTACTGAAAAGGGTACCACCCAGCTGGCCCGTGGCCTTGTGCTTGAGGAGGTTTTCAGAAGATGGTGGCAGCACCATCGTCTTCACAGCAGCCTCATCAGGATCATTTTTTATCCATTTGAGTAGAGGAACAGAAGTTTCATCCTGCATATGAATAGCAACAGAACTCATCATTGATATTTAATAAATCTATGAGATAGACTGATGCAAATAGTGCGGGGTGTAAGTGGAAGAATAGGGTTGTGCATAGAGAACAGTTGACAACAATGCAAATGATTACAAAAGAAGCCAATGGAAATCAACAGTTTATATACTGGATGAGACAGACTGAAAAGTGAAAAATTAGTGTATGATGATTGTAAGCAAACGCAGTGTTTCTGAACTTTTGGTAAGCATTAGACAAAGCCAACAGTAATTAAACAGATAATAATGAAATCATGTATGTGGATTAAGAAAATATACCAGATTCATTAAAAGGTCACCACCCAGCTGGCCCATGGCCTCGTGCTTGTAGAGGTTTTCGGAAGATGGTGCCGGCACCATCGTCCTCACAGCAGCCTCATTAGCCCCATTTTGCATCCACTTGAGTAAAGGCGCAGCAGTTTCAGCCTGCATAAGAATGGGAACAGATCTCAGCAGTGATATTGAATGACTCTGAGACAGACTGATGCATATAGTGCTAGATGTAAGTGGAAGGGTATGGCCGTGTATGGACAACAGTTCACAACAATGCAAGGGTGTGTTCGGTTCTGAAACAGCGTGGAATGGAATGGAATGGTTCCATTTCAGAGGAATGGAATGGTTACATTTTTGTTCGGTTGGGAAAAATGGAGAGCAGAAGAGATCGAGGTTAAACTAACCAATTGTCTCAAAATTGTAATTAACAATTGCAAATGACATTTTAATCTCAAAGTCGTAATTAACAGCGCCTAATGGTGCTCTTTTAATCTAAAAATCGAAATTAACATCATTTTATGTTGGGTTAGGGGAACTGGAGTAGATGAACATTACTGTATGATGATTGTAAGCAAACGAATTTGGTGTTTCTAAACTTTTGGCTTCGAGATCTTATGGGTTTCAACTCTAGCCTACCCCAACTTGTTTGGGACTGAAAGGCTTGGTTGTTGTTGTTGTTGTTGTAAACTTTTGGCAAGCATAGAAAAAACCGACAATAAACAGAGAAAAATCAAGGCATGTTTTGTGGATTAAGAAAATATACCATATTCATTAAAAGATCACCACCCAGCTGGTGCGTGGCCTTGTGCTTGTAGAGGCATTTAGAAGATGGGGGCGGCATCAACATACTGGCAGCCTGATCAGCCGCAGTTTTGATCTTCCTTTTGAGTAAAGGCCCTAAAGTTTCAGTCTGCATATGAATAGCAAAACAAAAGGCAGACCTCAGCAGTGATATTGAATTACTGTATGAGATAGACTGATGCATATAGTGGATGCTCTTAGCCTTTTGCAGCGTGAACACTAGCTATGGACAGACAAAAAAACTAGTTAACTCAGCTTTGTCTAGATATGAATGTACTACCACCATCCAAAAGCTTAAGCCTTATTTATTTTTGAGAAATCAAAACAAGCAAAGTTTGACCAAAATTTTAGAACATTCTATCAACAAATATAATACTGTGTAGATACCGTAGGAAAATATATTTTATTATCTATTTAATGATATTAATTTTGTATTTTGCATGTTACTGATTTTTGGTAAAAGCTTAGTCAAACATGGTATAGTTTGACTTTCTAAAAATAATATAAGCCCAAAGCTTTGGGATGGAGGCAGTAGTATCTAGAGCTAAAACACATCTAGATACATCCGTATCTACAGATAGTTGAGTCAATTAATTTGGATCTGAGGGAGTATCAGATTCAGACTACATCATGGTAAGTTGGTTAAAAAAAATTACCCCTGGGCGGTCCCTGCCCAGCTCGGCAGTGGCATTTCGCTTCTTGTGCTGCAGATCGGGCCATGCTCCTGCAGCAGGTGGGGCGCTATTCTCGTTCCCCATAGCCTCAGCACGGAACCTGGAGGTACCAACCTGATACAGAGAATATAGAGCATGGTGTCACAGAGGCTTTACGCACAAACAGCTGAAGACATGTGCTACTTTAAGCATATTCCAGAACAGGAACAGATTGAGGATGCAGAGACCAGAGAGACACTTAAAAGGTAAAGAGTGGATAAGCAAACGGAGTACCTGCTTCGCGGGGCTGGGGACGCAGCTCAGGCTCAGCCAACTGCCCACATGCGTGGTGGCCTTACGCTCCATTGCCCCCACCGCCGAGGTCTTACCTTTCCTGTACAAGCTGACAAAAGATACAGTGAGGATCAGCAGAAACTACAAAGGTTGCAAATGTCGACAAATAAAGGAAGAACACCCCAATCCAAGCAAAGGTAGCCCCCGCCCCCCACCCCCATCAATCACTCCCAGCTCGAGGGTGACCAGAAAGACACCCCTTTGCCCAGAATAGGAAAGAGATGCGCAAGATATCGAGGAGAGGAAAAAAGAACCGATCTCGAGAAAGGAGAGAACATTACTAGTCCTACCTAATCCGCTTGGGCTAGATGCAGCTTGCCCCTCCAAGCTGGATGCCTGGACGGTGGAGGCGAAAGGAGGGGATCGAGCTAGCGGCTTGCATCCGTCGGCAATCGGCACTCGATCGGGAGAGAAGGGGTGCTACATAAAGGGGAGGGGTAACATATTTTATTACACAGTGAACTTACTGATGTGACTAGTCATTACATGTCTCACTGAAACTAGGGCCCATAGTGTGGCACCCCAAATTTACTTGAAGCTGCCCGGCGGGACGCATTGGCGCGTCAAGAAACCCCCGAATTGTAGCGGGGAAATGAAACATTTCACAAAAATTCGAAATTCAAGCACACCGCCACGCGCCAAGCACGCGGCTGTTCCTTCCTCTTCCTCGGTTCCTCCTCCCCTATCCGAAAAAACCCCAAATCCCAAGCTCAAACCAAAAAAAAAACAAAAAACAAATCCCCTGGCCGCCATGCATGTCCTCGTTAACCCGCTGGAGATCGTTCCCGGACGATGCGGACCACCCGCCCTGAGATCCAGAATTCCGTCCACCTCGAGGCACTGCGTGCTGTCTCGCAGCAGCGGCTTGAGGGCGCTGAAGAGGAAGTTCCGCCGGAAAGTGCTCATGGCAACCGTGCAAGCTCACCGGCGTGCTGTATCCCGAGAGGAACTGGTCAAAGCTTTGCTATTCGCCACACAAAAAAAATTGCGGGCCAAGATCTGGTCAAAGCTTCGTCGATGGCTTGCCGCGAGAGGCTTGGAGTCCAGAGTCAATAAACTAGCTGCTCGAGGACTTGGGCGGTTTACACGGATTCATATTAACTGACTCAAGTTTGTTAGTCTAGTTAACAAATGCATCTAGATACATCCATATCTAGACAGAATTGAGTCAATTAATATGAATCAGAGGGGAGTACCTGAAAGTGTTTCATGCTACCAACTAATGCGCTGGCAGGAATCGCTGTAGAAGTAATTGTGCTACTACTCGTACGATGAACTGATTGTGTGGGTGTCGAATTTTGCAACGCGATCATCCACTGAATGCTTAATCTAGCGCCAAAGGCGTACAAATCATAACATACTACAGCACCAGAACATAAGAGTACGAATCATAAAGTAGCTCAACATTTTGCATCAGGGCTGGGTGGTCCTGAGACTACCGGGACGCCCCTGATGATCTCCGGGTGTGCATCCTCTTCAACGCAAAGCTGTGTACTCGGTCCACGGCCTCCTTCTGTAGGCTGGATAATCTCAGGTGCAGGACCTTCGTCTATGAGAGGCTCGTCATCAGTACCATCCACAGGTGCATCAGGGCTGGGTGGTCTTGAGACTACCCGGACGCCCGTGATGATCTCCGGGCGTGCATCCACTTCAACGCAAAGCTGTGTACTCGGTCCACGGCCTCCTTCTGTAGGCTGGATAATCTCAGGTGCAGGACCTTCGTCTATGAAAGGCTCGTCATCAGTACCATCCACAGGTGCATCAAACTGAGATTCATCTTCAAATCTCCCATCAAACTGAGAGACCTCTTTAACTCTATGCTTCTGCAATTAGTACATCAACCGATTAGACAAACATCTAAGGGATGCAACCTGAACAAATGCCGTTTTACATATTTACCTTCTCATCTGGCACAGCACATGTCCCAGAGCTGAAACCCGTTTCCTGAAGCAAGCGCTTTTTCTCTCCTTCCCGTCCATCCATCTGCAACAAGTTAAATTTGAGTACAGAACCTTGCACAGCAATGCAAACTATTGATTGAAACAGCGGCAGCATCAATATAAATAATTAACTACATATGCCAGCACACATACAGTGTGAGCAAGATCTGCTTCTCCTGCTAAAGGATCATTATATGGTTCACCATGCTAAACCCGCCTAACATATGTGCGGTCCATTCATACATGTGCAGCGCGGGCAATACACGTCCAGGTTGTGACCATCATGAGCTCTAATAAACCCCATAAAGGGTTGAACACCATTTATATATGAAGGGGAACATAAGTGTCCATGCAGTTTCCAAGTTCTGTCCATCTGTTTAATTATGAGATACAGTGGTTGGTGATTAATTTAAGGCGAAGTAGGAAATGTATATCCATCGAGTACAAAACTATACTACATGATTATGCATTTCAGCAATCATGTCGAGTACAAAACAAAAAATGCCCATCGACATTTTAGCAAACAGATCGTGTACAAAACTCTGCCATGGCATTTCAGCAAATTAACGGATCGAGTGCAGAACTGACTCTATATGCCCACGCAAATGAACAAATTGATCGATGACAAATCGAGCGGAAAACTATAAAGTGCCAATTAGTTCGAGCATACTGACGAATTTTTTTAGCAGCATCAAGAAAATATAAATCGTTAGGCTGTCTTGCCCGATACATGATTGAGCTAGAGATAGCAGCCCTACCGTGGATCAACTTGACCGCCGGTGCGTCTCGAGAAGAACGACGGGGAGGGGAAGCTTCTTCTTCGCACGGACGGGACGGGGAGGGGAAGCTCTTCGCACGGACGGGGATAAGTTGTGTACGGGTGGGTGGGGGGTCATGCGGCCGGGCCGCCGGGGTGATAATTAAGGTCGGTAGGTGGCGTTTAATGGAGTTGCGTGTGTAATTTGCCGTGCACAAGGTTGAGGAATAGGCGGTTCCCTTTGCCGCGCGCACAATTCAAACTATCCCGCCCATGTAGTTTAAATTCGCCATATTTTCGTTAAATCGACATAAAGTCATGTGAGTGGGGGAAAATTAGCAAAGTTGCTTGAAAAATAGTAAAACTCTGGAATTATCCTTTAAATATGCTCTACTTCGTGTGAAAATCGGGGTGTGGAAGCATGTTGAGCTGTTTTATTTGTACTTTCTTCATTAAAACTCCCATTTTATGCACTTTGGATGGAAAGAAATCATTTGTACATAAATTTTGACAACGCCATTTGCAAACACTAATTGTTTACATGCCAAGATGCACCCATCCACCAAATATATATGTGGCAAAAGTTTATCACAATCTAGCAGATATGCATAATTAGTGAGGGACCCCTTTTGATTTTGTGCAATTTCCACTAATTAGGTAGAGATCGAGAAGGGTTAATTAATTAGGCCATGTTAGGGGTTATGTGTTTTAGATTAGGTTGTGTGGATTCAAATACAACTTCTTTATTTGTGTGCTATGATTAATCAAAACTAGATCGATCGACTGCGCACACATTATTAGAGGCGCATGCCTTTGCGCACAAAGTGCATGTGTGTGTTGTTGGCCACCAACGAGAGAGAGAGAGAGAGAGAGAGAGAGAGATAGAGGTAGAGAGAGCTACATACGAGAGAGCGATTGAAATCCCCAAATTAAACACATATATATGCATGGCACATTTAATTTAATTAGAGGACCGCGAGGCACCCCTGGCCTGCTTGATGCATAATTAAGTGTCATTGGCCTATATATAGGGTTTAATTAGGGTTTAGGGTTTAGGGTTAGGAGGTTAGGGTTTAGGGTTTAATGTTTATGGTGTTTAGGGTTTAGGGATTAGGGATTAGGGTTTATTTAGGGTTTAAGGTTTAGGGATCATCGATCGAGTGCGCACACACACATTATTAGAGGCACACGCGCCTTTGCGCATAAAGTGCATGCGTATATGTGTGTGTTTTTTGGCCACCAACGACATATAGATGATCGAGAGAGAGAGATTGAAATCCCCCAAGAATATGTTCAAATATATATTAAAATATATGCACGAATTAATGCATGCATGGTAGGCCATGCATGCACACTAATTATATATATATTATGAGGAAACTTAATCAAATGTGTTTTCATTCGAGAGAACTTGTCAAAATTCAAGTTAATTAATTTATCATCGATAATTATATAATTAATTAATGAATCTCAGGGAGATGTTATACAACATATGATCGATATATAGGCCATGTATATATTAATTGGTTTTAATCTACCGTTTTTGCTAGCTAGCTGCATGCTATATATAGAGCATGTTTTTATTAGATCGGGTTATAGCTAGTATAGTTTAGGGTTATGTGTTTTAATTAACTAGGGTTTGATTAGCTAGGGGTTAGTTATATATATATGGTTTAGGGTTAATGCATGTCACATTTAATTTAACTAGAGGACCGCGAGGCACCCCTGGCCTGCTTGATGCACAATTAAGTGTCGTTGGCCTATATATATAGGGTTTAATTAGGGTTTAGGGTTAGCTAGCTGGGTTTAGGGTTTAGTGTTTTGGGTGTTTAGCTAGGGTCTAGGGTTTAGGGTTTAGTGTTTACGGTGTTTAGAGGGTCTAGGGTTTAGTGTTTAGGGTGTTTAGGGTCTAGGGTTTAGGGTCTAGTGTTTAGGGTCTATGGTTTAGGGTTTAATTAGTGTTTAGGGTGTTTAGGGTTTAGGGTTTAGTGTTTACGGTGTTTAGGGTCTAGGGTTTAGGGTTTAGTGTTTAGGGTCTAGGGTTTAGGGTTTAATTAGTGTTTAGGGTGTTTATAGGGTTTAGGGTTTAGGGTTTAGGGTTTAGGGTTTTAGGGTTTAGGGTTTAGGGTTTAGGGTTTAGGGTTTACGGTGTTTAGGGTCTAGGGTTTAGGGTTTAGTGTTTAGGGTGTTTAGGGTCTAGGGTTTAGTGTGTTTAGGGTGTTTAGGGTTTAGGGGATTAGGGATTAGGGTTTTAGGGTTGTTTAAGGTTTAGGGATCATCGATCGAGTGCGCACACACATTATTAGAGGCACCCGCGCCTTTACGCATCAAGTGCATGCGTATATATGTGTGTTTTTTGGGCCACCAACGATATATAGATGATCGAGAGAGAGAGATTGAAATCCCCAAGAATATGTTCAAATATACATTAAAATATATGCACGAATGCATTGTAGGCCATGCATGCACACTAATTATATATATATTATGAGGCAACTTAATCAAATGTGTTTTCATTCGAGAGAACTTGTCAAAGTTCAAGTTAATTAATTTATCACGATAATTATATAATTAATTAATGAATCTCAGGGATATGTTATACAACATGATCGATATAGGCCATGTATATTTTAATTGGTGTTAATCTACGGTTTGCTAGCTAGCTGCTATATATAGAGCATGTTTTTATTAGATCGGGTTATAGCTAGCTAGTATAGTTTAGGGTTATGTGTTTTAATTAAGTAGGGTTGATTAGCTAGGGTTAGTTACATATATATGGTTTAGGGTTAATGCATGGCACATTTAATTTTATTAGAGGATCACGAGGCACCCATGACCCGCTCGATCGATGCACAATTAAGTGTCGTTGGCCTATACATAGGGTTTAATTGGGGTTTAGGATTAGCTAGGGTTTAGGGTTAGGGTTAGGGTTAGGGTTAGGGTACGTTTAGGGTCTAGGGTTTAGGGTTTAGTGTTTAGGGTGTTTAGGGTTTAGGGATTAGGGATTTAAGGTTTTAGGGTTGTTTAAGGTTTAGGGATCATCGATCGAGTGCGCACACACATTATTAGAGGCACCCGCGCCTTTACGCATAAATTGCATGCATATATATGTGTGTTTTTGGGCCACCAACGATATATAGATGATCGAGAGAGAGAGAGATTGAAATCCCCAAGAATATGTTCAAATATACATTAAAATATATGCACGAATGCATTGTAGGCCATGCATGCACACTAATTATATATATATTATGAGGCAACTTAATCAAATGTGTTTTCATTCGAGAGAACTTGTCAAAGTTCAAGTTAATTAATTTATCACGATAATTATATAATTAATTAATGAATCTCAGGGATATGTTATACAACATGATCGATATAGGCCATGTATATTTTAATTGGTGTTAATCTACGGTTTGCTAGCTAGCTGCTATATATAGAGCATGTTTTTATTAGATCGGGTTATATCTAGTATAGTTTAGGGTTATGTGTTTTAATTAAGTAGGGTTGATTAGCTAGGGTTAGTTACATATATATGGTTTAGGGTTAATGCATGGCACATTTAATTTTATTAGAGGATCGCGAGGCACCCATGACCCGCTCGATCGATGCACAATTAAGTGTCGTTGGCCTATACATAGGGTTTAATTGGGGTTTAGGATTAGCTAGGGTTTAGGGTTAGGGTTAGGGTTAGGGTTAGGGTACGTTTAGGGTTAATGCATGTCACATTTAATTTAACTAGAGGACCGCGAGGCACCCCTGGCCTGCTTGATGCACAATTAAGTGTCGTTGGCCTATATATATAGGGTTTAATTAGGGTTTAGGGTTAGCTAGCTGGGTTTAGGGTTTAGTGTTTTGGGTGTTTAGCTAGGGTCTAGGGTTTAGGGTTTAGTGTTTACGGTGTTTAGAGGGTCTAGGGTTTAGTGTTTAGGGTGTTTAGGGTCTAGGGTTTAGGGTCTAGTGTTTAGGGTCTATGGTTTAGGGTTTAATTAGTGTTTAGGGTGTTTAGGGTTTAGGGTTTAGTGTTTACGGTGTTTAGGGTTTAGTGTTTAGGGTCTAGGGTTTAGGGTTTAATTAGTGTTTAGGGTGTTTATAGGGTTTAGGGTTTAGGGTTTAGGGTTTTAGGGTTTAGGGTTTAGGGTTTAGGGTTTAGGGTTTAGGGTTTAGGGTTTACGGTGTTTAGGGTCTAGGGTTTAGGGTTTAGTGTTTAGGGTGTTTAGGGTCTAGGGTTTAGTGTGTTTAGGGTGTTTAGGGTTTAGGGGATTAGGGATTAGGGTTTTAGGGTTGTTTAAGGTTTAGGGATCATCGATCGAGTGCGCACACACATTATTAGAGGCACCCGCGCCTTTACGCATCAAGTGCATGCGTATATATGTGTGTTTTTTGGGCCACCAACGATATATAGATGATCGAGAGAGAGAGATTGAAATCCCCAAGAATATGTTCAAATATACATTAAAATATATGCACGAATGCATTGTAGGCCATGCATGCACACTAATTATATATATATTATGAGGCAACTTAATCAAATGTGTTTTCATTCGAGAGAACTTGTCAAAGTTCAAGTTAATTAATTTATCACGATAATTATATAATTAATTAATGAATCTCAGGGATATGTTATACAACATGATCGATATAGGCCATGTATATTTTAATTGGTGTTAATCTACGGTTTGCTAGCTAGCTGCTATATATAGAGCATGTTTTTATTAGATCGGGTTATAGCTAGCTAGTATAGTTTAGGGTTATGTGTTTTAATTAAGTAGGGTTGATTAGCTAGGGTTAGTTACATATATATGGTTTAGGGTTAATGCATGGCACATTTAATTTTATTAGAGGATCACGAGGCACCCATGACCCGCTCGATCGATGCACAATTAAGTGTCGTTGGCCTATACATAGGGTTTAATTGGGGTTTAGGATTAGCTAGGGTTTAGGGTTAGGGTTAGGGTTAGGGTTAGGGTACGTTTAGGGTCTAGGGTTTAGGGTTTAGTGTTTAGGGTGTTTAGGGTTTAGGGATTAGGGATTTAAGGTTTTAGGGTTGTTTAAGGTTTAGGGATCATCGATCGAGTGCGCACACACATTATTAGAGGCACCCGCGCCTTTACGCATAAATTGCATGCATATATATGTGTGTTTTTTGGGCCACCAACGATATATAGATGATCGAGAGAGAGAGAGATTGAAATCCCCAAGAATATGTTCAAATATACATTAAAATATATGCACGAATGCATTGTAGGCCATGCATGCACACTAATTATATATATATTATGAGGCAACTTAATCAAATGTGTTTTCATTCGAGAGAACTTGTCAAAGTTCAAGTTAATTAATTTATCACGATAATTATATAATTAATTAATGAATCTCAGGGATATGTTATACAACATGATCGATATAGGCCATGTATATTTTAATTGGTGTTAATCTACGGTTTGCTAGCTAGCTGCTATATATAGAGCATGTTTTTATTAGATCGGGTTATATCTAGTATAGTTTAGGGTTATGTGTTTTAATTAAGTAGGGTTGATTAGCTAGGGTTAGTTACATATATATGGTTTAGGGTTAATGCATGGCACATTTAATTTTATTAGAGGATCGCGAGGCACCCATGACCCGCTCGATCGATGCACAATTAAGTGTCGTTGGCCTATACATAGGGTTTAATTGGGGTTTAGGATTAGCTAGGGTTTAGGGTTAGGGTTAGGGTTAGGGTTAGGGTACGTTTAGGGTTAATGCATGTCACATTTAATTTAACTAGAGGACCGCGAGGCACCCCTGGCCTGCTTGATGCACAATTAAGTGTCGTTGGCCTATATATATAGGGTTTAATTAGGGTTTAGGGTTAGCTAGCTGGGTTTAGGGTTTAGTGTTTTGGGTGTTTAGCTAGGGTCTAGGGTTTAGGGTTTAGTGTTTACGGTGTTTAGAGGGTCTAGGGTTTAGTGTTTAGGGTGTTTAGGGTCTAGGGTTTAGGGTCTAGTGTTTAGGGTCTATGGTTTAGGGTTTAATTAGTGTTTAGGGTGTTTAGGGTTTAGGGTTTAGTGTTTACGGTGTTTAGGGTCTAGGGTTTAGGGTTTAGTGTTTAGGGTCTAGGGTTTAGGGTTTAATTAGTGTTTAGGGTGTTTATAGGGTTTAGGGTTTAGGGTTTAGGGTTTTAGGGTTTAGGGTTTAGGGTTTAGGGTTTAGGGTTTAGGGTTTACGGTGTTTAGGGTCTAGGGTTTAGTGTTTAGGGTGTTTAGGGTCTAGGGTTTAGTGTGTTTAGGGTGTTTAGGGTTTAGGGGATTAGGGATTAGGGTTTTAGGGTTGTTTAAGGTTTAGGGATCATCGATCGAGTGCGCACACACATTATTAGAGGCACCCGCGCCTTTACGCATCAAGTGCATGCGTATATATGTGTGTTTTTTGGGCCACCAACGATATATAGATGATCGAGAGAGAGAGAGAGATTGAAATCCCCAAGAATATGTTCAAATATACATTAAAATATATGCACGAATGCATTGTAGGCCATGCATGCACACTAATTATATATATATTATGAGGCAACTTAATCAAATGTGTTTTCATTCGAGAGAACTTGTCAAAGTTCAAGTTAATTAATTTATCACGATAATTATATAATTAATTAATGATTCTCAGGGATATGTTATACAACATGATCGATATAGGCCATGTATATTTTAATTGGTGTTAATCTACGGTTTGCTAGCTAGCTGCTATATATAGAGCATGTTTTTATTAGATCGGGTTATAGCTAGCTAGTATAGTTTAGGGTTATGTGTTTTAATTAAGTAGGGTTGATTAGCTAGGGTTAGTTACATATATATGGTTTAGGGTTAATGCATGGCACATTTAATTTTATTAGAGGATCACGAGGCACCCATGACCCGCTCGATCGATGCACAATTAAGTGTCGTTGGCCTATACATAGGGTTTAATTGGGGTTTAGGATTAGCTAGGGTTTAGGGTTAGGGTTAGGGTACGTTTAGGGTCTAGGGTTTAGGGTTTAGTGTTTAGGGTGTTTAGGGTTTAGGGATTAGGGATTTAAGGTTTTAGGGTTGTTTAAGGTTTAGGGATCATCGATCGAGTGCGCACACACATTATTAGAGGCACCCGCGCCGTTACGCATAAATTGCATGCATATATATGTGTGTTTTTTGGGCCACCAACGATATATAGATGATCGAGAGAGAGAGAGAGATCCCCAAGAATATGTTCAAATATACATTAAAATATATGCACGAATGCATTGTAGGCCATGCATGCACACTAATTATATATATATTATGAGGCAACTTAATCAAATGTGTTTTCATTCGAGAGAACTTGTCAAAGTTCAAGTTAATTAATTTATCACGATAATTATATAATTAATTAATGAATCTCAGGGATATGTTATGCAACATGATCGATATAGGCCATGTATATTTTAATTGGTGTTAATCTACGGTTTGCTAGCTAGCTGCTATATATAGAGCATGTTTTTATTAGATCGGGTTATAGCTAGCTAGTATAGTTTAGGGTTATGTGTTTTAATTAAGTAGGGTTGATTAGCTAGGGTTAGTTACATATATATGGTTTAG
Organism: Lolium multiflorum; assembly: GCA_030979885.1. Classification (NCBI taxonomy): domain Eukaryota; kingdom Viridiplantae; phylum Streptophyta; class Magnoliopsida; order Poales; family Poaceae; genus Lolium; species Lolium multiflorum. The sequence goes on from CM061748.1 coordinate 98,013,861, forward strand.
GGTTAATGCACGGCACATTTAATTTTATTAGAGGATCACGAGGCACCCATGACCCGCTCGATCGATGCACAATTAAGTGTCGTTGGCCTATACAGAGGGTTTAATTGGGGTTTAGGATTAGCTAGGGTTTAGGGTTAGGGTTAGGGTTAGGGTTAGGGTACGTTTAGGGTCTAGGGTTTAGGGTTTAGTGTTTAGGGTGTTTAGGGTTTAGGGATTAGGGATTTAAGGTTTTAGGGTTGTTTAAGGTTTAGGGATCATCGATCGAGTGCGCACACACATTATTAGAGGCACCCGCGCCTTTACGCATAAATTGCATGCATATATATGTGTGTTTTTTGGGCCACCAACGATATATAGATGATCGAGAGAGAGAGATTGAAATCCCAAGAATATGTTCAAATATACATTAAAATATATGCACGAATGCATTGTAGGCCATGCATGCACACTAATTATATATATATTATGAGGCAACTTAATCAAATGTGTTTTCATTCGAGAGAACTTGTCAAAGTTCAAGTTAATTAATTTATCACGATAATTATATAATTAATTAATGAATCTCAGGGATATGTTATACAACATGATCGATATAGGCCATGTATATTTTAATTGGTGTTAATCTACGGTTTGCTAGCTAGCTGCTATATATAGAGCATGTTTTTATTAGATCGGGTTATATCTAGTATAGTTTAGGGTTATGTGTTTTAATTAAGTAGGGTTGATTAGCTAGGGTTAGTTACATATATATGGTTTAGGGTTAATGCATGGCACATTTAATTTTATTAGAGGATCGCGAGGCACCCATGACCCGCTCGATCGATGCACAATTAAGTGTCGTTGGCCTATACATAGGGTTTAATTGGGGTTTAGGATTAGCTAGGGTTTAGGGTTAGGGTTAGGGTTAGGGTACGTTTAGGGTCTAGGGTTTAGGGTTTAGTGTTTAGGGTGTTTAGGGTTTAGGGATTAGGGATTTAGGGGTTTTAGGGTTGTTTAAGGTTTAGGGATCATCGATCGAGTGCGCACACACATTATTAGAGGCACCCGCGCCTTTACGCATAAATTGCATGCATATATATATATGTGTGTTTTTTGGCCACCAACGATATATAGATGATCGAGAGAGAGATTGAAATCCCCAAGAATATGTTCAAATATACATTAAAATATATGCACGAATGCATGGTAGGCCATGCATGCACACTAATTATATATATATATTATGAGGCAACTTAATCAAATGTGTTTTCATTCGAGAGAACTTGTCAAAATTAAAGTTAATTAATTTATCACGATAATTATATAATTAATTAATGAATCTCAGGGATATGTTATACAACATGATCGATATAGGCCATGTATATATTAATTGGTGTTAATCTACGGTTTGCTAGCTAGCTGCTATATATAGAGCATGTTTTTATTAGATCGGGTTATAGCTAGTATAGTTTAGGGTTATGTGTTTTCATTAAGTAGGGTTGATTAGCTATGGTTAGTTACATATATATGGTTTAGGGTTAATGCATGGCACATTTAATTTAATTAGAGGACCGCGAGGCACCCCTGGCCTGCTTGATGCACAATTAAGTGTCGTTGGCCTATATATAGGGTTTAATTAGGGTTTAGGGTTAGGGTTAGGGTTTAGGGTCTAGGGTTTAGTGTTTAGGGTGTTTAGGGTTTAGGGATTAGGGATTAGGGTTTCAGGGTTGTATAAGGTTTAGGGATCATCGATCGAGTGCGCACACACATTATTAGAGGCACCCGCGCCTTTGCGCATAAAGTGCATGCGTATAGTTTAGGGTTATTTGTTTTAATTAAGTAGGGTTTGATCAGCTAGGGTTAGTTACATATATATGGTTTAGGGTTAATGCATGGCACATTACATATAGTTTAAATCTCAAGAATGTTTATACATGATAGGCCATATGTGCAAAGGAATTTTTTTCCTCGTGAACTTGTCAAAATTCAAGTTTATCAGTGCCAATGGAAACTAGTCCAAAAAATTACATAGAGGACCAAAAGTACTAGACAATAACTAATAGAACCTGCAACTTTACAAAAAGGACCCCAAAACATATAGAAGAAAATCAATCGAGTCCTTCTCGACCGCACATCAGATCTCTGCTCCGCATCCTTTCCAGCAACTCCGTCGCCGGGGACGCACCACTTGGGACGGTGTCGCCGGTAGTCGCCAGGACGAAGGAGAAGAAGGGCCTCAGCAACGGCATATTGGCTCTGAGAAGGGTCGCTGAAAGTCCAAGATGTGCACGGGCAAGACGGATGACGCCGTCGTATGCCCCGAGCTTGTGAACTTTAGCAGCTTGACTTCCCCATTGGCCAGATCTGAAGCACTGACCAAAGCAAGCCTCACCGTTAGCGCCATCACATTGATGGCACCAGATCGGGGTTTGGCCGGCAAGATCCGCCAGATTCACCATAGGCCAGATCTGAAGCCGATGACGAGATCCCCGACTCCATTGCGCCATTCTGCTCATGGGAAACACTGGATCTAAGCTTACAACAACACTAACTCCCTCGGATCCAAATTAGCTGACTCAACTTTGCTTATCTAAATATGGATGTATCCACACATGTTTTTACTCTAGATACATACACGTCTAAGGAAAGTTGAATCAATTAATTTAGTTCGGAGGGTGTACAATATACAGAGAGAAGTCGGCCTCGTCTCCGGCCGGCGAGGCCGCCGGAGAGAAGGGGGAGAGGAGCCGGGGGAGTGGGAGAGACTCGAGAGAGAAAGAGAAGAGGAAGAAATGAGAGCTCCCTGGGGAAGAACATTATTTTTGTCGTTCTGCGTACTGTAGCTTGAAACTGAAAATTTCGGCCACGCGCCAAATCATCCCGCCGCATCCATTCGAAAATCCCGTGACCAGTTTTACCCTTTTAACCCTGGTCCGGAAGCTACAACCCACCGACCATGGAGGGCTCATTCGGTAACAATGAAATATCTTGCCTAGATCCCGAACCCTCCCCACAGGCCCACACCCACCCACCAACCATTCGCCCCATTAGCTCAAAAATACTCTCACACGCCAAAGCTCTGACTCTCTACAGTACTAGATCTGCTTCGCCGCCGGCATACTCCTCCACAGCGTAGCCTTGATCGTGTTGGCTGTCCACCCACCTGATCCGCTCCCCCGCCGCCCTCGTCACCGACGGATCTGCTTCACCGCCGACCTCGCCACCGACGGATCTGCTTCACCGCCGACCTCGCCACCGACGGATCTGCTTCACCGCCGACCTCGCCACCGACTACCTCGCCGCAGCGGCTGTATCAACTTCACCGAATACCTTGCCAGCCAACCAGATCTGCTTCACTAACGCCCGCTTCTACTGAAACAGGGTCGATTCATCGTCTCCCGCGTTCGCCGCCGCTGGAATGCAAGTTGCCGCCCCCGTCCACCCCGCCGCAGCTTGGTTAGTACGCTGGCCCGTTAGATCGCGGTGTTTCTTTAGCCATGTTTTGTGTAGTTATTTGCAGATCTCATATGCCGTTAACTTTCTTGATGTGTTGCTTCGCATGAAGTTTGTTTAAATGTTGTACAGTACAAAAGCATTATCCGGTCGCTACCATCCTGTTCATTCTACTGACACCTGTGTGCATCCACATATTTATAGCCTTGTACCCATTCATTTGCTGCCAACTGTTTTTGTACTGCATGCTATTGTCGCACTGCTTTTATAGTCGTGCTATGGGCATTTCCAATCTGCTTGTTCTTATACCACGTCATTAGCTCACCGCTAGCTGTTTTCTCGTGTCTGCTATTCTCACACTGCTTTTATAATCATGCTATGTGCATTTCCAATCTGCTTGCTCTTATACCTCGTCTTTAGCTTATATAGTTATTGCTGCGTGCATGTCTGGTCTTTGTATTATCGTAGACTGACTTGTCAATGTTATTTTTCCTTGGGATTGATCATGCGAACCACTTATTAGAACATCCAACATTAACAGCGGGGACGCTAGGTAAGGTTGGAATCTGAGTTCGTGGTTGGTAATTTTGGCAGTTTACTTCCGTTATTATCTATAACCTATATGCATTGTTCCTTATGCAAGAGATTAACACTTGGAACCCTGCCATAGCAATGCCATTCATGCTTTACTATGTTTCTGCCTATTTGATATGCTTGTCTTGGAGAAACTTCGAGGGTGATTTGAACCTGACATTTGGTCATTCTTAATGCCAGTTTACTTTATGTGTAAAACCTTGGCATTACCCTACTCTAAATCTGAATGTCTGAAATTCGTATCTCATGCAAAGCAACATCTAGTTGGTTTTAATCTGATATCTGGTAACTATTGGCTTATTCATTTGGCAGCTCAAGTTTTTTGTTATTTGAAACCAGCTGACTTGGTCTTAAATGTGATATCTAAACACAGATTAAGGACAATGGAGCAGGAGGATTAGCATTTCACTTGATGGCTGAACCTAAAATGATAGGCATGTTGACCACGACTAGTGCACGCAAGAGAAGGACCTGCAGTGAGCCAGTATGTGCTTAGTACATGCATCTTATCTTATCTTGTGCTTATTTCTGCTACATGCTGTTATCTGATCTCTACATTGCGTAATACATGTTTGAATAGTTAATTGTTGTAACTATGTTTACAATGTTACCAGAATGCAGTTTTAATGAAGCAGTCATCATTAGAAGATAGTCGCCAAAAAAGGATCTGTAGCGACCCTGTGCAACATTATGATGTAAGTTTGTGCTTAGTACAAGTTCCATACATGTCTTATTTATGCAACTTGTTATTATCTTATATCTACATTGCATAATAAATGTTTGCATAGTTCATCGTTTAACTCTTTTTGCATTATTATCAGAATGCAGTTGTGATGAAGCAATCTTCATTACCAGTGAGGCCCACAAAAAGTTCTGATCTTTCTTCTGATGCATCTTCTCATAGCCGTCAACCTAGACCATTTCTTTCATCAGACAGTAAATATCTCAAGGCTGTACTTTATAAAAGACATGGTATTGCTGCTTTAAGATCTGTAGCTGATATGTTGACAAAGAGTACACAAGATTCAATCAAGGCGATTGCCAAATGTCAACGTGTTATTGATGATGCTAATAGAAGTCCTCAATGATTCTATGTAATTTTTTTATTTGGGCACATTAATTGCCTTGTAATTTTCCTATTTGTTTTATTTGTGTATGTACTTGTGTGTATCATTGAAATCAGATTTTAGGCTCATGAAATTTAATGCAAGTTGACTAGTCAAACAAGTAGGGCCCTACAACAGATTGGGCCGGCCCACTTACAGTAGTGTGGGACCCACTTTCATTTTGGGCCGGCCCACTTCTTTAGTAGGCCGGCCCGGTTACACGATAATGGGCTCCACATGCTTATTGGGCCGGCCCACTTGCTCTATGGTGGTCCCACATGGTAAATGGGCCGGCCCTTTAATAGGAAGGTGGGACCCACCTGTGTTTTTGGCCCGGCCCACTATCTTGTTGGGCCGGCCCACTTTCTATATGGTGGACCCCACACACCAAATGGGCCGGCCCTTTAATAGGAAGGTGGGACCCACCTGTGTTTTGGCCCGGCCCACTATCTTGTTGGGCCGGCCCACTTTCTATATGGTGGACCCCACATACCAAATGGGCCGGCCCATTAACAGGAATGTGGGACCCACCTGTGTTTTTGGCCCGGCCCACTATCTTGGTGGGCCAGCCCACTTGCTATATGGTGGCCCCACACACTAAATGGGCCGGCCCTTTAACAGGAAAGTGGGACCCACCTGTGTTTTTGGCCCGGCCCACTATTTTGTTGGGCCGGCCCACTTGCTATATGGTGGACCCCACAAACTAAATGGGCCGACCCTTTAACTGGAAAGTGGGACCCACCTGTGTTTTGGCCCGTGTTGACGTCAGAAACCCACCGGCGGGCAGCGACTGGCCAACACCGTAGAGCCGGGAATGACTAGGGCTGCGGGCCCCAGTCCCTCGAGCGACGGCGCAAAGCCTCCTGGTCGCGCGCCGATGCGGGTCGCAAGGGCGTGCCACCTGACCTATACCTGGTCAGGAAGGTGTGGATGATGCCTCGCTTAGTTTCCTGCAGGGCACACACGTACACGTTAAATACGAGCCTCGATCGGCTCTCAGGTTGTCCTGTGAATCGGCTCATGGAGCCGATCCACCCATGATTCGTCCAAGGTGGCCGAATATATGGTGGTCCTGCTTGATCAAGATAAAGCATATGAGATCTACGACGATCTAGGGTTTTCACCGCATAATCGGATCATCCTACTCACGATTGGGCCTCGCGCTCACGCACGGTAAACGTAAGCCAGCCCTAGACAAGGCCTAAAAACCAACACTAGGTTGATCCTCGGAACGTCCTGTCTAGGGGCAGCAAACTACACCCTGCATGCCGCTGGATCCTCCAACCCTTTGTAAGGCCTAACTATTGCAGATATTAAACTAATCCTTGATGAATCAAGGAGCGACCATAACGGATCAGATCTACTAAATAAAGATCAAGCGGGGTGCCGCCCCTGCACCCATGATGAGGCACAAGGACGGCTAGACGCGCAAGGGTTGCACTACGCGAGCATATGATGCTAAGAACGATGCTAACCCTAACGCGTCTACGATAACTACGTTGCTCGCCATCAAAAAGGCTTCAGTACGAGCAACGCATGAACAACTAGGCAGGCTTGTGCTGCCTAGATCGCGAGATGCGATCTAGGCAGCATGATGCTTACCGGAGGAACCCTCGAGACGAAGGAGTTGGCGATGCGCCGAGATTGGTTTGTGTTGAACGTTGGTTGTTGTTTATTCCATAAACCCTAGGTACATATTTATAGTCCAACGGACTTTCTAATGTGGGCGTGCACTAAACCGTGCACGAGATAAACTCTAATTTCTACGTAACCTACTATAAAGATACACGGGCCAACTAGCCCAAACTTGATACACAAGGCCGATTCACATATCTGTCCACGCATATATCTTCAAGTCCATCTTGATCGCGGCCCACCTCTGACTTGGCCAAATTCTGGTGATAACACATGCCCCCTGGTTTTGGAAATGACATTTCCAAAATCATTATGCTTATATCTCGTCGGGTCATGTCGTGGCAGAGCAGAAATCACCGCAGAATCTTCCATTATGATGCCTTGCCCCTTCCACTTCTCCACGCGTCCGCAAAATTTTCCTGCTAGGCATCACTTCCTTGGAAACTGCTGTGGCATTAAATTTCCCTCACATCCCTTCTATTTAGCCGTTCTAAACAGCCTGCTCATCTTTCATCCCCTTCGCATTAGCACCCAAAACCCCCTACACCACCATGTCTTCTTCCTCCTCCGAGCTTTCCTACGGGTCCTCCTCCTCCCGCGAGACACCGCCGGACATCCGTGCCCCGGAAGAATGGGACCTGGAGGACCATGCCTCCTCCGCCTGGTCTGAAGACGACCAGCCCCTGACCAGTGGGGACGAAGATCTTCAATTCCTCGTCGACGAGGAACCGGAACCGGAAAGCGAGGACGTCCCCTGGGAAGGCTGCCCCACCTCTGAAGAGGAGGAAGAGGTGGATGACGACGATGACGACGACTCCCTGGAGGGCTATCCGCCGGCGAAGCGCCTCCGCATGTGGTGGGACGACGACAGCAGCGACGATGAAGACGAGGATGAGGCTCCCGTAGAGGGCTATGGGAGTAGCGACGAGGAGCCCATCGGCAGCAGTGCCGATGAGGGTTCTGAGGACGATGACGAGGGCAGTGATGGTCCATAGACTAGGATCTACTAATGTAGACCTATCAGTAGTAGATTAGTCAATAGACCTTTCCTTTATTCTCCCTTCGTCGAGCAACCGGCTCTCCCCTTGTAAGAAATCTTGTTCATTAATGAAGAACTTCCCTTAACTTGATTTGCCGATTTCCTTTTACGCTGAGTCCGCCGATTGTCAATCCGGTAACTGCTTGATGAGCCGATGGCAAGACATCAGCTTCCAAATAAATCGCAAAAAGATCGATCTGATTGACTCCTCAGACGTCAACCTGCAGTCCATAGGATTCAGATCCACACTTTCCATCGAACAGGTCCAACGCGTAGCTTTGGGATCCCAAGGCCCTTAGACTTTAATCATCATCCGAATATGATGTTCGTCCTGATAACACAACTCCTGGGTTAATGCTTCTAGAAACCCTGACGACCCGGACGTTGAAGCTGATACCTCTGCTCAACAAGTGTTTGCCCACAGCTTTTCCCACGATGTTACGCCCTTGTGCCGTAATGAACTGGTCTGAGGCCTAACCACTGATGATGGCCCCTCCTTCAAACTTCTCTCGTTCAACCTGGTTACGATGCAGAGCCAACCCATCTCAACACCATTGGCTCGCTGCCCCCCGAGCCTTCGATCAAGGCGAGAGTGAAGTTGTACCGCTGCATTGGGCCACTATCAGCCCCTCCACTGTGGTACAGCGTCAGCCGATTCTGACCGACTCGGTTGTTAACACCAGAGAGCTTCCGCGGTGAGCTGCCTGGCCATGTAATCCAGGTACTGCAACTTGCTTGGGCAACATCTGGCGAGAATGACATTCAACCCACCTGGATGACCGCTTTGGCCAGGGTTGGAAGTCACTGAAGAGAGGGCCCGAGTCGCCAGGCAATCTCAATGAAAGGCCTGCCCTGGTTAAGCTTCCGCTTAAATTCCTTGAGTCGATGGCTGTGCATCAGCTTTGAATCCTTAAGTCGATGACTACGCATCGGCTGTGCTCAAAAATTTCTGTATTTTCGATTTTATTTTTTAGCAGGCCGATCCATGAATCGGCCTCCCCACTTCGAGCCTTTGTGCCTTCTCCGTGTGCCTGCCCCCCGAGCCGAATCCTTCAAGGGATTGAAGATACCGGCTTTTTCAGCCACCCATCATGAGAAATAGCACATAGTAAACAAGGGTGGTGTGAGTAATTTCAGCCGATCGCTGGAATCGTCTTCCCTTGTGGTTGTCGATCCGACTATTCACAGAATGTTGAGGCTTCGAAAGTCTATGGCAACGCGCCACCGGCCATCCTTTTTCTCCATAGGTATAACGTTGGGAATTCCTTCGGCGTACCTGCATGGCCTGATGAACTCGGTGTCTAACAACTTCTTAATCTCTTTCTGGATTCCCTCAACCTCTTTTAGCTGGTCAGCCGACGCAAACCCGTTCCCTAGCTTTCCATCGCCTTCTAAGCTAATGCGGAAAATAGGTAAAGCGTCCGTTGAGGACGATATCAGCCGACTGCTGTAGTCGGCGTTCCTTTTCATCGTTTGGGGCCGATCGCGTGGATCGGCTTCTTCTTCGCCTTTTCTGCGGGAGCGAATGCTCTCGGGCTTATCCGTGCACCGGCGATCTGCAAGCCCTGCCCTATCAATATCAGACGAACCACCTGGCTCGCGTTTTATGCAATGGCCGAGATCGACCATGTTGACCTCCGGGGATAGCTGCGCGTCAACTTTCATGGCAAACTGATCGAAGAGTAACCGGCCTTGCTCTATCGCCAACTGAATCTGTCCGCGCAAAGCTTCACAATCATTGGTGGCATGGGTGAACGTGTCATGCCATTTGCAGTATGGTCTGCCGGTTACCTCTTGTAATGTGGGGATTCCATGGCCGTCGGGCAACTTCAGCCGTTTTTTCTTCAGGAGCCAATCAAAAATTTGCTCCGTTTTGCTCAAATCGAAGTCGAATCCCTTCACCGGCCCTGGTTGCTTTGCCCCCTTGCAGGACACGGGTTTTGCCCCCCGGGTCCACTCATCATTGGTAAATTCCTGATCTCTTGCAGAACCTTTGTCCTTCTCGATCAGGGTAACGCGTTCGTGCTTGACTTGATACAATTTTGGATGGCGCTGCTCGTATGCTGCCCACTTCTGGGCCATGTCTGTGTGTACCGATGCGTCTGCCTTGGCATCAGCCGATGCCAGTGCATCGGCTTTAGCCTGTTTGGGGCGCCATACCTTCTTCGGCGGGTGCGCCTTTGCCTCCACTATCTGCTGGATTCTCGCGGCCAGATCGGGCCGCGCTCTTCTCAACATGTACAGGTACTGCGCCTCGGCTTCTTCCAAGCTTCGCGGCCGTTGCACCCGGCGCTCCTGAGACTGGCTGAGTCCACCATGGCACCACCTTGGTTGGTGGTACTCATCTTTCTCTCTATCCGACCCCTCGAAGTCTTCTTCCTGAGATGACTCAGTCCGTTTACTTTGAGGTGGGAAAGGCCCCAGGCGTTTGAACACTACAACTTCGTTCGTCCTTCTCCTTCGCTGTGTGCATTTTGGACAGTTGCCGATTGTTGGCAATCGGCTTATTCCTGAATCCCAGCAGTGCCTGAAGAAGGGACAGTTCCAGTGTTTGTCGATGTCGTCTTGCTCCTTGGACCTCCCCCTGGCGCGACGTTCGTACCCGTCGTCGTGGCCGTTGTTCCGACGATACCTCCCGTCTGCATCAGACCGATGGTCTCTTTGATCGCCTTCGCCGTAGCGGTGACGTCGGTCGCATGGCTGATCGTATTTGCTGAGGAGATGCACGGATAATGGGCGTGGATACCGCATGCTTCTCGCCTCCTCCTTGGCCAGGTATCGTTTATTGTCACCTTCGGGCCGGTCACGTGGAGCGGCCTCGTCTTTCTCCTTGCCACGAGAGTGGCTGCTCTCCGCTTTGTCCGCGTCACGGCGGATCACGAACCCTGCCATATTGGCATCGAATGAGAACCCTGGTTCCCTTATGGAGTGGCTGAGGTCGACCGTATCGACGCCAAGCAATGGACATGTGCCTCCGTCGAGCTTGGTGCCGTGTGAACGGGTCTTCCCATAGGAGCCGACGAGTTCGGTTCCGAGGACCGCCTTGACCTCGTTATGCTTTTCGGGGCTTGTCAGCCAGGTCCTCGTATGCGACCGGAGTTTCTTCCGCCATCGGTGATGTGGATGGCGAGGTGGTTGTCGTTGAAGATTGTCCTTGAAGATGTGTCCCACCGGGCGTGCTAGAATGTGTTGACGTCGAAACCCGGCGGGCATCGGCCAACACCGTAGAGCCGGGAATGACTAGGGCTGCGGCTGGCCCCAGTCCCTCAGAGCGACGGCCCGCAAAGCCTCCTGGTCGCGCGCCGATGCGGGTCGCAAGGGCGTGCCACCTGACCTATACCTGGTCAGGAAGGTGTGGATGATGCCTCGCTTAGTTTCCTGCAGGGCACACACGTACACGTTAAATACGAGCCTCGATCGGCTCTCAGGTTGTCCTGTGAATCGGCTCATGGAGCCGATCCACCCATGATTCGTCCAAGGTGGCCGAATATATGGTGGTCCTGCTTGATCAAGATAAAGCATATGAGATCTACGACGATCTAGGGTTTTCACCGCATAATCGGATCATCCTACTCACGATTGGGCCTCGCGCTCACGCACGGTAAACGTAAGCCAGCCCTAGACAAGGCCTAAAAACCAACACTAGGTTGATCCTCGGAACGTCCTGTCTAGGGGCAGCAAACTACACCCTGCATGCCGCTGGATCCTCCAACCCTTTGTAAGGCCTAACTATTGCAGATATTAAACTAATCCTTGATGAATCAAGGAGCGACCATAACGGATCAGATCTACTAAATAAAGATCAAGCGGGGTGCCGCCCCTGCACCCATGATGAGGCACAAGGACGGCTAGACGCGCAAGGGTTGCACTACGCGAGCATATGATGCTAAGAACGATGCTAACCCTAACGCGTCTACGATAACTACGTTGCTCGCCATCAAAAAGGCTTCAGTACGAGCAACGCATGAACAACTAGGCAGGCTTGTGCTGCCTAGATCGCGAGATGCGATCTAGGCAGCATGATGCTTACCGGAGGAACCCTCGAGACGAAGGAGTTGGCGATGCGCCGAGATTGGTTTGTGTTGAACGTTGGTTGTTGTTTATTCCATAAACCCTAGGTACATATTTATAGTCCAAGGGACTTTCTAATGTGGGCGTGCACTAAACCGTGCACGAGATAAACTCTAATTTCTACGTAACCTACTATAAAGATACACGGGCCAACTAGCCCAAACTTGATACACAAGGCCGATTCACATATCTGTCCACGCATATATCTTCAAGTCCATCTTGATCGCGGCCCACCTCTGACTTGGCCAAATTCTGGTGATAACAGCCCGGCCCACTAGCTTGTTGGGCCGGCCCACTTGCTATACGGTGGACCCCACACACTAAATGGGCCGGCCTTTTAACAGGAAAGTGGGACCCACCTGTGTTTTTGGCCCGGCCCACTTGCTTTTGGGCGGCCCAGTTGCTTTGTAAGGTGGACCCCACATGTTAAATGGGCCGGCCCATTTAAGTTTTGTCAACCTTAGAGGTTAGGCCCGGCCCACGTAACTAATGGACCAGCCCAGCTATATAGTTGACCGGTCAAACTATGTCATCTGGCCCGGCCCGCTTAAGACGTGGCAGGCCTCGTGTGGGCCTACCATCTACCACGGGGTTTCGCGGTTAACGCCGTTAACGGCGTTAACGGCGTCTGCCACGTGTCGGTTGCATGACGTCAGCAGTCAACGGGCTCCGAAAACACTTCCGCAACGGTCCGATTTTCGTGGCGGAAGGGCGCCCAAGCGCGACGGACCGAAAAAATCGTCGTTGGACTTTGCCTGACGCAGTTTCGACAACGGAACCCATATCGTCGGGTTAGGCCCATAGGCGACGAAAAATGCCCCTTAGTTGACGATTTTGGGACGTTGTCTATCAGAACTTTTCTTGTAGTGTCTCGGGAGGAGGAAGAGAACTTTGATCACTACCCCACTCAAGGCAAGCTAATATTCTTGCAAGCCACCCTAATGCAAAGCTCTTAAAGAGCAAGGCACCATTACATGTTCTTTTATGCTTAATGATCCTATCCCATGTTTTTACCTTACAATTATTTTTGCTTACTATATTTCAAAGCTTAATTTTTGATTCATGATTCACTTGGTCTAGATTAGAACAAGAGTATCAAATTTAGCCTAAGCAAACAAAGCTAGATAGCACCCCTCATGACTAGTTGCTTTTGCTAAATAAATAAAATTGACTACTCTAGATGGGAACATGTGAAATGAAATGACTTTGAAAGATTTTGAAGGTGAATGTGACTTGAATGACTTGGTGAATATTTGTGAAAACTTATGATTGGGTTCGGATGCGATACCCTTCCAATTATACAAGTACCCCCACAATACCTGATTATGGGTAGGGCTTAACTAGAAACTTATGTAGTTTGGTATGGGTTCCCTCTAAACAAGCATCATAGGGGTTATGCCGAGGCTGCCTCCGTTGAAACTGAAATGATGTGAATATGAGGTGAATGTACGACCCAAGCCCGTGCAGTTCCCAGGTTGACGGTTTGTTTTGGGAGGCCAAGGTCATGGGGAGAGGTGCCTATACTAGGTTATTTAAGTGAAAGGTTAGGGTTGATGATCCGCGTACTGAGTTACGATGATTCGGGGTTATCCTCGACGGATGTAATCAAAAGTTGTGGCACAAGAGTACAACCTCTGCAGAGTGTTAAACCTATTCGAATAGTCGTGTCCACGGTTACGGACGATTGGAAAGGCCATACTGTTCCGTTGTCAGAACTTTTCTTAAAAAGGAATGGTGAATTGAATGGTGACTTGAATTTGAAAACACAACTGATGTTGTGGGAATGACACTAATGTTCCCACTTGAGTTAGTCTAGCAAATGAAGCATCTTTACTAAATGTTTATGAACTAAACTTGGCTTTATGCAAATAAACCTAGAGCTTAGCACCCCTTAAAATTGATAAGTACTTACATTAGTATTGGTTTGCGAGTACTTAAAGTACTCATGGCTGTGTCCCTGGCTATTCAAATGCCAGACTATGAAGAGGAGCAACAGTACAAAGATGACGGCCAGCAGGACGTCTACCATAACTAGGTGCTTCTAACATCAAGCGTTGGCCTGTGGAATAGATAGTCCACTACTACTTCGCTTCCGCTACTTGTTATGTTCGTTGATCATTAGATCAACTATTTGTGTAATATTGGATCATGTGATCTATGGTTGTAAGACGATTATGTGTTGTAATAAATGATGACTCTATGATATTCAACTATTATGTCTCGCAACAACAATCTTCCTGGGATTACGATGCATGGCATAATAGGCATCTAGACTTAAAAATCCGGGTGTTGACAAGTTGGTATCAGAGCCATTGTTTGACCTTAGGAGACCCTAGTTTAGAATGGACGTCTGAAAAACTTAGATTCAAAATGAATGAAGTGAATAGTTATGAAAACATATTCACACTCTTATCTTTGAGATCTTTTGCAAATTCCCAAGTTCATGCTTTTCATTATAAGCTAATTAAAATTTTGAACACTTGCACTTCTCTAACTTACTCATCCAATTCATCTACAGATGGAGCAGTTCACCCAGACTCAGTTTTACCAGCTAGGCAATGGGGGAGGCCTGGTGTTCGAGCAGGACCTGACGGAGCTATCCATGTTCCTCGGGCGCCCGTTCCCGGAGTTCTTCGGGGGTCAAGTCAACGACCAGCCCGGAGGACAACTGCAGTGGGTCATCATCGCTGACCTACGCGGGAAGCTGGAGCCACCCATGACCGACAGGATCCAGTTCTCCTTAAGGGAGAACAACTGGGCGGACGGACTTGCTCGCGCCATGAGGGAAGCACTTGCCCGTCTGTGGGCGGGAGCTGCCCCGGATTCGGGGAACCCGCTTCTTCCACTGGCCAAGGCATGACTCCATGGGGGCACCGATGGATCTGTGGCTTCACCCTGAGTTGAAGCACCATGTGGACCACACTGACTACATGATGTGCGAGATCTACATGCAGCTCGACAACTCCCACGCCTACGCCAACTACACCCTATTGGAGATATGCCCAAGAGGCAATAATAAATTGGTTATTATATATCTTTGTGTTTATGATAAATGTTTATATACCATGCTATAATTGTATTAACCGAAACATTGATACATGTGTGTTATGTAAACAACAAGAAGTCCCTAGTAAGCCTCTTGTATAACTAGCTTGTTGATTAATAGATGATCATCGTTTCGTGATCATGAACATTGGATGTTATTAATGACAAGGTTATATCATTATGTGAATGATGTAATGGACACACCCAATTAAGCGTAGCATAAGATCACGTCATTAAGTTCATTTGCTATAAGCTTTCGATACATAGTTACCAAGTCCTTTCGACCATGAGATCATGTAAATCACTTATGCCGGAAGGGTACCTTGATTACATCAAACGCCACTACGTAAATGGGTGGTTATAAAGGTGGGATTAGGTATCCGGAAAGTATGAGCTTGAGGCATATGGATCAACAGTGGGATTTGTCCATCCCGATGACGGATAGATATACTCTGGGCCCTCTCGGTGGAATGTCGTCTAATTAGCTTGCAAGCATATGAATGGTTCATAAGAGACCACATACCACGGTACGAGTAAAGAGTACTTGTCAGAGACGAGGTTGAACAAGGTATCGTGATACCGATGATCAAACCTCGGACAAGTAATATATCGCGAGACAAAGGGAATCAGTATCGTATGTAAATGGTTCATTCGATCACTAAGTTATCATTGAATATGTGGGAGCCATTATGGATCTCCAGATCCCGCTATTTGTTATTGGTCGGAGAGAAGTCTCAACCATGTCTGCATAGTTTGCGAACCGTAGGGTGACACACTTAAGGTTTGATGTCGTTTGAGTAGATATGGAATATGGAAATGGAGTTCGAAGTTTTGTTCGGAGTCTCGGATGGGATCCAGGACATCACGGTTCCGGAATGGTCCGGAGAATAAGATTCATATATAGGAAGTCATATTCCAAGTTTGGAAATGATCCGGTGCATTTATGGAAGGTTCTAGAAGGTTCTAGAAAAGTCCGGAAGAAACACACTATGGAAGGTGGAGTCCCGGAGGGACTCCACATCCATGGCCGGCCAAACCCTAGAGGGGGAGTCCCAGGTGGACTCCACCTATGGTGGCCGGCCACCCCCCCCAAGGAAAGGTGGGAATCCCACCTCAAGTGGGACTCCCTCCTTGGGTAGGTTTCCCACCAAAGGTAGGTTTGCTTTTGGGGTCTTATTCGAAGACT
This sequence comes from Lolium multiflorum, assembly GCA_030979885.1. Lineage (NCBI taxonomy): Eukaryota > Viridiplantae > Streptophyta > Magnoliopsida > Poales > Poaceae > Lolium > Lolium multiflorum. The sequence continues at coordinate 98,029,969 of CM061748.1, forward strand.
TGGGATCCAACTCTTTGGGGCTTCCACCTATATAATGAGGGCCAAGGGGAGGGGGCCGGCACACCCAAGCCATCTAGGCCAAAGCCCCCAAGTGGCCGGCGCCCTAGACCCCTCCCCAAACCCCCGCCTCCTCCTCCACCGCAACTCCGCATACGCTTAGGCAAAGCCCTGCCGGAGTTCTCCACCACCACCGCCACCACGCCGTCGTGCCGGGATTCCGAGGAGGATCTACTACTTCCGCTGCCCGCACGGGGAGAAGGACGACGTCTTCATCAACACCGAACGTGTGACCGAGTACCGAGGTGCTTCCCGATTGTGGCACCGTCGAGATCAAGATCTTCTACGCGCTTTTACAAGCGGCAAGTGATCGTCTACATCCACCCCAAGATCTAATCTCGTTAAGCTTTGCGAATCTTCGAGGGTTAGTCTCATCATCTCCTCGTTGCTACCGTCTACTAGATTAGATCTTGGCTTGGTTTTCGTTCTTGCGGTAGGAAAATTTTTGTTTTCTATGCTACGAATCCCATCAATGGTATCAGAGCCGTGTCTATGCATAGATTGGTTGCACGAGTAGAACACAATTGTTTTGTGGGCGTTGATGCTTTTGTTGTCTTTAGTTCGTGTACTTTGCATCTTGGGGCATAGTGGGATGAAGCGGCTCGGGCTAACTTTACATGACCGCGTTCATGAGACTTGCCCCACGTTTGACATGCAACTTGTATTGCATAAGTGGCTTTGCGGGTGTCTGTCTCTCCCACTATAGTGAAGATCCAACTTACTATTTCTATTGACAACATTAGTATCACCGTTGTGGTTCATGCTCGTAGGTAGATTGGATCTTACTCGAAAACCCTAAACCACGTAAAATATGCAAACCAAATTAGAGACGTCTAACTTGTTTTTGCAGGGTTTGGTGATGTGATATGGCCATAATGTGATGATGAATATGTATGAGATGATCATTATTGTATTGTGGCAACCGGCAGGAGCCTTATGGTTGTCTTTAAATTTCATGTTGAGTAGTATTTCAAAGTAGTTGTAATAGTTGCTACATGGAGGACAATCATGAAGACGGCGCCATTGACCTTGGTGCTACGCCGACGATGATGGAGATCATGCCCGTTGATGATGGAGGATCATGTCCGTGCTTTGGAGATGAAGATCAAAGGCGCAAAGACAAAAGGGCCATATCATATCACATATGAATTGCATGTGATGTTAATCCTTTTATGCATCTTATATTGCTTAGATCGCGACGGTAGCATTATAAGATGATCCCTCTCACTAAATATCAAGATAATAAAGTGTTCATCCTTAGTATGCACCGTTGCTAAGACTTGTCATTTCGAAGCATCACGTGATGATCGGGTGTGATAGATTCAACATGTGCATACAACGGGTACAAGCCAGTTTTGTACACGCGGGTACTAAGGTTGCCTTGACGAGCCTAGCATGTACAGACATGGTCTCGGAACACGGGATACCGAAAGGTAGAGCATGAGTCATATGATTGATATGATGAACACTTTGGGTGTTCGCCATTGAAATTACATCTTGTTCGTGATGATCGGGCTTGGTGTGGTGGATTTGGTTCGTGTGATCACTAAGACAATGCGAGGGATATTGTTTTGAGTGGGAGTTCACCTAGTTTTTAATTTTGTTAAATTAAAATTTGAACTCAATTTGTCATAAACCTAGTCTAAACTATTGCAAATATATGTTGTAGATCATGGCGTCCCCATCAATCAATTTTAACCAGTTCCTAGAGAAAGAAAAGCTTAAAAGCAATGGTAGCAACTTCACCGACTGGTTCCGTCATGTGAGGATCTTCCTCAATGGCGGAAATCTGCAATATGTGCTCGAAGCACCGCTAGGTTCCCCACCACCCCCTGCAGTGTGCGAGGAAGAAAAGAATGTTTTCGAGACTCGTACCAAAGTGTACTCTCAAGTTCAGTGTGCCATCCTATGCAGCCTAGAGGCAGAGCTCCAAAAGCGTTTTGAGCACCACGACCCTTGTGAGATGATCCGTGAGCTCAAAGTTATCTTTGAAACTCATGCGGCCGTGGAAAGCTATGAAGCCTCGAAGCAGTTCTTTGGCTGCATGATGGAAGAGGGTAGCTCCGTTAGTGAGCACGTGTTCGCTATGTCCGGACACGCGAGGAAGCTCAGTGACTTGGGGATTGTGATCCCTAACCAGCTGGGTATTCATCGTGTTCTCCAATCACTGCCACCAAGTTACAAGAACTTCGTGATGAACTACAATATGCAGAACATGAACAAGGAGTTACCTGAACTCTTCTCCATGCTGAAATCTGCTGAGGTTGAGATACAGAAAGAGCACCAAGTGTTGATGGTCAATAAGACCACCAAGTTCAAGAAGCAGGGCAAACCTAAGAAGGACCTCAAGAAGGGTGGCAAGAAAGCTGCCGCTCATCCTGAGAAGCCTAAGGGTGGCCCTAAACCTGATACTGACTGCTATTACTGCAATGGGAAGGGGCACTGGAAGCGGAATTGCTCCAAGTATCTGGCTGATCTGAAGAGCGGCCTTGTCAAGAAGAAGAAAGGTATATATGATATACATGTTATAGATGTTTATCTCACTGGTTCTCGTACTAGTGCCTGGGTATTTGATACTGGTTCGGTTGCTCACATTTGTAACTCGAAACAGGAACTACGGAATAAACGAAGCCTAGCGAGGGATGAAGTGACGATGCGCGTTGGAAATGGATCCAAGGTCGATGTGATCGCTGTCGGCACGCTCCCTCTACATCTACCATCGGGATTAGTTTTAGACCTTAATAATTGTTATTTGGTGCCTGCGTTGAGCATGAACATTATATCTGGATCGTGTTTAATGCAAGACAGTTATTCATTCAAGTCTGAGAATAATGGTTGTTCTATTTTTATGAATAATATCTTTTATGGTCATGCGCCTGAGAAGAATGGTTTATTTCTATTAAATCTCGATAGTAGCGATACACATGTTCATAACATTGATGCTAAGCGAATTAAATTGAATGATAATTCTACTTATATGTGGCACTGTCGTCTTGGTCATATTGGAGTGAAACGCATGAAGAAACTCCATTCCGATGGACTACTTGAGTCACTTGACTTTCAGTCACTTGACAGATGCGAAGCATGTCTAATGGGAAAAATGACTAAGACTCCATTCTCTGGTATAATGGAGCGAGCTACAGACTTATTGGAAATCATACATACCGATGTGTGCGGACCAATGAGTGTAGCCTCGCGCGGTGGTTATCGTTATGTTCTAACCTTCACAGATGATCTGAGTAGATATGGGTATATCTATTTCATGAAACATAAATCCGAGACTTTCCAGAAGTTCAAGGAATTCCAAAGTGAAGTAGAAAATCAACGTAACAAGAAGATCAAGTTTCTGCGTTCTGATCGCGGAGGCGAATATCTGAGTTATGAGTTTGGCATGCATTTAAAGAAATGCGGAATACTTTCACAGTTGACACCGCCGGGAACACCACAGCGCAATGGTGTGTCCGAACGTCGTAATCGAACTCTCTTAGATATGGTTCATTCTATGATGTCTCTTACTGATTTGCCATTATCTTTTTGGGGTTATGCATTAGAGACAGCAGCATTCACTTTAAATAGGGCACCATCGAAATCCGTTGCAACGACACCGTATGAATTATGGTTTAATAAGAAACCTAAGCTGTCGTTCCTTAAAGTTTGGGGTTGCGAAGCCTATGTAAAAAAGTTACAACCGGACAAGCTAGAACCCAAAGCGGAGAAATGTGTCTTCATAGGATACCCTAAGGAAACTATAGGGTATACTTTCTATCACAGATCCGAAGGCAAAATCTTTGTTGCTAAGAACGGAACCTTTCTTGAGAAAGAATTTCTCACTAAAGAAGTGACTGGAAGAAAAGTAGAACTCGACGAGGTTACTAAACCTTCTCTCGTTGATCAGAGTAGCGCAGTACCGGAAGATGTTCCTGTGCCGCCTGCACTGGTAACAGAGGAAGCTAATGATAATGATCATGAAACTTCGAGCGAAGTAGCTACTGAACCTCGCAGGTCGACAAGAGAACGTACCACTCCTGATTGGTATGATCCTTGTATAAATCTCATGATTGTGGACAACAATGATGAGGACCCTGCGACGTATGAAGAAGCGATGATGAGCCCAGATTCCAACAAATGGCAAGAAGCCATGAAATCCGAAATGGGATCCATGTATGATAACAAAGTATGGACTTTGGTAGATCTACCTGATAGCCGCAAGGCTGTTGAGAATAAATGGATCTTCAAGAGAAAAACAGATGCTGACGGTAATGTTACTGTCTATAAAGCTCGACTTGTCGCAAAGGGTTTCCGACAAATTCAAGGTGTTGACTACGATGAGACTTTCTCACCTGTAGCGAAGCTAAAATCTGTGAGGATTTTGTTAGCAATAGCTGCATTTTTCGATTATGAGATTTGGCAGATGGATGTCAAAACGGTGTTCCTTAATGGTGACATTGAGGAAGAATTGTATATGGTACAACCCAAAGTTTTTGTCGATCCTAAAAATGCTGACATGGTATGCAAACTTCAGCGTTCCATTTATGGACTGAAGCAAGCATCCAGGAGTTGGAACCGACGCTTTGATAAGGTGATCAAAGACTTCGGGTTTATACAGTGTCATGGAGAGGCCTGTATTTACAAGAAAGTGAGTGGGAGCTCTGTAGAATTCCTGATATTATATGTAGATGACATATTATTGATTGGGAATGATATAGAACTATTAAGCAGTGTAAAAGGTTATTTGAATAAGTGTTTTTCAATGAAGGACCTTGGTGAAGCAGCATACATTTTAGGCATCAAGATTTATCGAGATAGATCAAGACGCCTAATAGGGCTTTCACATAGTACATACCTGGACAAGATTCTAAAGAAGTTTAGAATGGATGAAAGTAAGAAAGGATTCTTACCGATGTTGCCAGGTAAGGTCTTGAGCAAGACTCAAGGTCCGGCTACGGCAGAAGAAAGAGAGAGGATGAATCAGATCCCCTATGCCTCGGCAGTAGGCTCTATCATGTATGTCATGCTGTGTACTAGACCGGATATAGCACATGCTGTTAGTTTGACTAGCAGATATCAAAGTGATCCAGGAATGGAACACTAGACAGCGGTCAAGAATATCCTGAAGTACTTGAAAAGAACTAAGGATATGTTTCTTTGTTATGGCGGTGACCAAGAGCTCGTTGTAACAAGTTACACCGATGCAAGTTGGAACACTGATCCTGATGACTCTAAGTCTCAGTCTGGGTACATGTTTATATTGAATGGTGCTGCGGTAAGCTGGTGCAGCTCCAAGCAGTGCACGGTGGCGAAGTCTTCAACAGAATCGGAATACATAGCGGCTTCGGAGGCTTCATCGGAAGCGGTATGGATGAAGAGGTTCATTGTTGAGCTCGGTGTGGTTCCTAGTGCATTGGACCCACTAGTCATTTATTGTGACAACATGGGTGCCATCGCCAATGCACAAGAACCAAGGTCACACAAGAAGCTAAAGCATATCAAGCTGCGTTTTCATTCGATTCGCGAGTACATCGAAGATGGAGAAGTAAAGATTTGCAAAGTACACACTGATCTGAATGTAGCAGATCCGTTGACTAAAGCTCTCCCTAGGGCAAAGCATGACCAACACCAGAATGCCATGGGTGTTAGGTACCTTACAATGTAATCTAGATTATTGACTCTAGTGCAAGTGGGAGATTGTTGGAGATATGCCCAAGAGGCAATAATAAATTGGTTATTATATATCTTTGTGTTTATGATAAATGTTTATATACCATGCTATAATTGTATTAACCGAAACATTGATACATGTGTGTTATGTAAACAACAAGAAGTCCCTAGTAAGCCTCTTGTATAACTAGCTTGTTGATTAATAGATGATCATCGTTTCGTGATCATGAACATTGGATGTTATTAATGACAAGGTTATATCATTATGTGAATGATGTAATGGACACACCCAATTAAGCGTAGCATAAGATCACGTCATTAAGTTCATTTGCTATAAGCTTTCGATACATAGTTACCAAGTCCTTTCGACCATGAGATCATGTAAATCACTTATGCCGGAAGGGTACCTTGATTACATCAAACGCCACTGCGTAAATGGGTGGTTATAAAGGTGGGATTAGGTATCCGGAAAGTATGAGCTTGAGGCATATGGATCAACAGTGGGATTTGTCCATCCCGATGACGGATAGATATACTCTGGGCCCTCTCGGTGGAATGTCGTCTAATTAGCTTGCAAGCATATGAATGGTTCATAAGAGACCACATACCACGGTACGAGTAAAGAGTACTTGTCAGGAGACGAGGTTGAACAAGGTATCGTGATACCGATGATCAAACCTCGGACAAGTAATATATCGCGAGACAAAGGGAATCGGTATCGTATGTAAATGGTTCATTCGATCACTAAGTCATCGTTGAATATGTGGGAGCCATTATGGATCTCCAGATCCCGCTATTGGTTATTGGTCGGAGAGAAGTCTCAACCATGTCTGCATAGTTCGCGAACCGTAGGGTGACACACTTAAGGTTTGATGTCGTTTGAGTAGATATGGAATATGGAAATGGAGTTCGAAGTTTTGTTCGGAGTCTCGGATGGGATCCAGGACATCACGAGGAGTTCCGGAATGGTCCGGAGAATAAGATTCATATATAGGAAGTCATATTCCAAGTTTGGAAATGATCCGGTGCATTTATGGAAGGTTCTAGAAGGTTCTAGAAAAGTCCGGAAGAAACGCACTATGGAAGGTGGAGTCCCGGAGGGACTCCACATCCATGGCCGGCCAAACCCTAGAGGGGGAGTCCCAGGTGGACTCCACCTATGGTGGCCGGCCACCCCCCACCAAGGAAAGGTGGGAATCCCACCTCAAGTGGGACTCCCTCCTTGGGTAGGTTTCCCACCAAAGGTAGGTTTGCTTTTGGGGTCTTATTCGAAGACTTGGGATCCAACTCTTTGGGGCTTCCACCTATATAATGAGGGCCAAGGGGAGGGGGCCGGCTACACCCAAGCCATCTAGGCCAAAGCCCCCAAGTGGCCGGCGCCCTAGAGACCCCCTCTCCCCAAACCCTAGCCACCTCCTCCACCGCAACTCCGCATACGCTTAGGCGAAGCCCTGTCGGAGTTCTCCACCACCACCGCCACCACGCCGTCGTGCTGCCGGGATTCCGAGGAGGATCTACTACTTCCTCTGCCCGCTGGAACGGGGAGAAGGACGTCGTCTTCATCAACACCGAACGTGTGACCGAGTACGGAGGTGCTGCCCGATTGTGGCACCGTCGAGATCAAGATCTTCTACGCGCTTTTGCAAGCGGCAAGTGATCGTCTACATCCACCCCGAGATCTAATCTCGTTAAGCTTTGCGAATCTTCGAGGGTTAGTCTCATCATCTCCTCGTTGCTACCGTCTACTAGATTAGATCTTGGCTTGGTTTTCGTTCTTGCGGTAGGAAATTTTTGTTTTCTATGCTACGAATCCCATCACACCCACCTCCAGATGGCTCAGAAGGATGAGACCATCAAGATCATCGCCAAGGAGCGCAGGACTCTTCGCCGTGAGAACGCGAAGAAGGACTACACCATCTCTCGCCTCCGCGCCAAGATCGCCTCACTGAAGGAGACCATCAAGACCCAGGAGGACCAGCTCAAGGACCTCGAGGGAGAAGGAGAAGGAGAAGACATCCAGGGAGATGGCTACTCCTACATGAGCAACGACAATGACTATGAGGAGGAGGATGATGAAGATCTGGCTTTCCACCCCTATGAGGATGGCCATGAGCACCTGGAAGCCGGGATGGATGATACCTTCCCGATCAATGTTGAGGAAGAGTAGTCACTTGAGCACCTTGTGTAGGTGTGAGTTGTACTGGTCCCATGTATCATAGAATGATGAAAGGGTTCTTCAAACCCTCCGGTGTGTTAGCTTGTAATGGGTGCAACTTGAATGAAATAAAAGTGTGTTTAATTTCAACATGTCAAGAACTCAAGTTTTAAACTTTGAACTTTACCCAAAATAAGCCATAGAAAATTCCCTCTTGTCTCATGATCTATCTCCATGTTCAGATGGCCCCTCCAACTCGCAGCGCCAATCAAGATGCTGATGCAAATGCTGCAGATTATGATGGTAGACAGAGAGGCTGAGCGCTGAAAGGCAGGCCAATATCGCTGCACGCAGAGATCTCAGAACAACCAAGGCCACGGAAACCATGATCATCCGGGCTCCAAGCTGAAGAACTTCCAGAACACCAATCCACCGGTGTTTAGTAAGACGGAGGAACCCCTTGACGCTGACGATTGGTTCCAGACAATGGAGAACAATCTTTAAGTAGCTGGAGTGGAAGCAAATGACAAGGTGTTGTTCGCCACGCACTACTTGGCAGGACCTGCACGTGCCTGGTGGACGAGTGCCCGCGCATTGAATGCGGGGCAAATGATGACTTGGGCAGACTTCAAGCTCAAGTTCAGCAAGTACCACGTGCCACCGGGTCTGATCAAGAAGATGAGGGACGAGTTCCGTGAACTCAAACAGGTGACATAGGCATCCCCAATGGGCCTGCCAAAGATGGTACCCGGGGTTTATTAAAGGCCCAAGACTCGAAGAATACGAAGACTTGGAAGCCCATTTAGTGATAAGGAAAGATAGTTTGTATTAGGAAAGATAGAGACTTGTAATCTTACGAGCTGGGTACGAAACCCTCTCGAACACTGTAACTTGTGTATTACGAAATCCTCGGCTCCGCCTCCTATATAAGGGGGAGTCGAGGACGAGGGGATCGAATCTACTGTCAACATAACCCTAGTTTTCATAATTGTCGAGTACTTTTCGCCAAACCTTCGAGATCTACTTGCCCTCTACTTCTAGCAAAACCCTAGTCTACAATCTGTAGGCATTGACAAGTTAATCCTTTGTCAATTGGCGCCGTCTGTGGGATCTAGAGGTTGCAAGGAGCTGATCTCGATGGCACGTTCAAGATCGTCGACTTCGTCGGTGGCAAGCAACGCGATGGATCGAGGTAACAAGGGAAAAACTGATCTAGTCAATTTTATTCCTCACCCGCCCTCCCGTATGGATGCATGTGCCTATCTGGAGGAGCCCATCATCATGACGTTCGGAGAATTCCGATTTGGCGTCAACAAGGAAGGATCCTACCGTCTCGAAGTTCCGATCTCGTCGGAATTTTCAGCGGTCGATTCTAACTTTTCGTCGAGTGACGAGGAGTTTTCGTCGCCACGCTTCGTCGACAGCAAGGCAAGCGGAAAGCTCGCCAAGATCTTCAGCAACACATCCTTCGAGTCGTCTGCGGACTCCTTTATAAGCAGCGACTCCGACAGCGTCGACAGCTTCAACTTCATCGACAAATCTGCTGCCATCGGAAAGGTCTTCACCACTCTATATGATGGTGTCACCAATCCTGACAAAAATCAATGCGCAAAATATCATCAGATTTATGCGATAGAAGGGGCAGGCCGATCAGAGCCAGAAACGTCAGAGGCTTTCGACGATTTGGGAAATCCATACGTCGATCCCGCTGATCTCAGACATGGCCTAGGCACTAAATACGTCGGGTCTTCACCTCGAGAAAGAGTACAGCTCCCGCAAGAAGCGTGGGATAGGGCTGCGAAAGCCATGGATGGTTCAGAACCTATGACCACCACTGCTACTGTACAAGAACTTCAAGCATATCAATATAGACTTGCTCGGGTGAGCAGAGAGTTGGAAAAACAGACAGCATCCCTGAATAGGAGAAAAGAAGCAGCTTCTGCATCAAGCAGACGCCGAGCAGAGTTAAGTCGCCTTTCAGGAACTTCGGGAGATAGTCACAGAGAAGCTCGGAGGAGAGCAATGTCTCGGCTGCAAAACATACCCGAAGCAGAAAGAGGAAACATAATCCAAAATCTCGACATGTCCTTTATGTCGATTGATGAAAGGGGAAATATCATCCCAAAAACGCCAGAAGCAGGTTACATGGCAACACAAGCTTACATCCTAGCGTCTAGACCACCTCCTGGGGACCCGAGAGAACCATTGTTCAATATGGCGATGGCTGGAGTAGGAGTAATGGGAACAGCGTTTGCAACAACGCCTCCCGAAGAAAATCCTAGGCAAAATAGTCCACGACCCAACACAGCAGTTCAAGACCCCCCAAGAACAAGTGGAGCAAGAGACACAACAGTCCAAGTAAGGGTGGACAGAGCGCGACAAGAAAGAAGGGAGCGTCAGCACTCACCAGAACTTGCCGACGAAGATATGTGTGGGCTCCCGTGTTTTACGAGAAGAGTTCGAAAGACTCGAGTCCCAAAAGGGTTCAAGCTACCCGAAAATTTCAAGAAATTCGACGGCCTGCAAGATCCCGAGGATTGGCTCGTGGATTATCTCGAGATGGTAAAGCTGGTAGGAGGAACCAGAGCAACAGCTATGCAAAGTATCCAAGTTCACCTGAGCGGTGCCGCGAGATCTTGGATAAAGAAACTCCCCCCAAATTCCATCGACAGCTGGGATAACTTTGAGGACATCTTCGTGAAAAACTTCCGATCCACCTGCAAGAAACCTGCGTCATTGGAAGAGTTGAGGGCGTGTCGACAAAAACACGACGAGTCGATGAGGAAATATATACAGCGGTGGAACATCATAAAGAACTCGGCAGAAGATATATCTGACGAGAGGGCAATAGATGCGTTCGTGGCAGGAATTCGCCGAGGAGATTTTGTCGAGGACTTAGGGAGAACTAACCCTAAGACCATATCAGCACTCATGGAGATAGCCAATAAATGGGCAGATGGAGAAGACGCAATATACAACAAGCGACACAGGTCGCCAGAGGAGGATCGTGGTCGAAATTATCAAAATAGAAGGCGATTTTCTCGCCAGTTCTACAACAACGATGCTCCCGGCCATATATCGGCTGGTTTTCGAGGAAATCCTGGAGGAAACAGTCGAGACGACTACCAAAGGAGTAACGAGCATCAAGGCGACAATAGAGGTGATTCTCGCGGCAACAGACAAAACAATGGACCAAGGTTCCAAAGACCTTATGTGTCCCCCGAAGAGATGATGAACGGTCCGTGCCAGATGCATTTTTATCTTGACAACAATGGAAAGAGGCAGTCAGGGCATCTCCAGAAAGATTGCCGAAACTTTCAGGCAATGTTGCGAGCCGCAGGAATCGCAAATGCCCAAGCCACGAATAGAAACCCCCAGGGGCCAAGGAGCGAGATCCACCTTCCACCTCCTCCCGCAATTACGGATGAAAATCGGCACCAGCTTAGAATAGCGGCAGCACCACATCCACCTCCATACGTTGACCCCAACTCTAACGGTGCGGTCTCGATGATTCAGAAAGCTAGGCCATCAAACAGGGCGCAGAAGGTAATCTCGCGACAAGTGTTCATGGCAGAGAAGATGCCTCCACCAACAGTCGAGTACTTAAATTGGTCGGGGCAAGACATCGGCTTCACAATCGCAGACCATCCGCAGCAAGTTCCTCGACCAGGACAATCAGCACTCATCTTACCCGCAGTAATCGCTGGTTTTGACGTGTCGAGAGTTTTCATAGATGGCGGCAGCAGCTTAAACCTCATGTATGCAGATACATTGAGGAAGATGAACATATCCCTGGCAAACTTGAAACCAACTGACACACGTTTCCACGGGATCACACCAGAGAAGCCAAGTTACCCATTGGGCAAAATCAACCTCGACGTTCAGTTTGGAACCCGAGAAAACTACAGGATAGAGAATTTGGAATTCGAAGTTGTGGATTTCCCATCGCAATATCATGCTTTGTTGGGACGACCAGCGTATGCCAGGTTCATGGCAGTGCCGCATTATACATATTTGTTGTGGAGGTTGCCTGGACCCAAGGGACCTATCACAATCAAAGGAAGTTTCGCGTTATCTGATAAATGCGACAAGGATTTTCATCGACTATCGAAACTTTCGGGATGCAAGCAGAATATGCGGCGCCAAGGTTCACTGATTATGATGTGCTGCCAGAGGTAGGGAGATCTTCCAAGGAGCCAACTTTCAACACAACCAAGGATTCAAAAGAGGTACAGATCCCCCCGACAGATCCAAAGAAAACGACATCCATTGCCGCAAACATGGATGTCGCATAGGAAAGCGCGCTCGTCGAGTTCCTCCGTGAGCACTGGAAAATCTTCGCATGGTGTCCAGCTGACATGCCAGGAGTACCCAGGGAACTTGCCGAGCACCACCTTAATTTGGATCCTCTTGCAAGACCAGTAAAGCAACCTTTGCGGCGTTTTTCGGAGCCTAGCCGCAAAGCCATGTTATCAGAAATAGATCGACTCAAAGATGCTGGTTTCATCAGAGAAATATCTACCGAAGCCACATGGGTAGCTAACCCAGTGATGGTGCCGAAAAAACACACAATAGTCCTTCGCATGTGCGTCGACTTCACGTGTCTCAATAAACATTGTCCCAAGGATCACTTTCCCCTCCCAAGGATCGATCAAATCATCGACTCCACGGCAGGATGCGAACGTCTTTCCTTTTTGGACGCATACTCTGGTTATAACCAGATCAGGTTAAAAGAAGAAGATGAAGCCAAGACAGCGTTCATCACACCTTACGGCGTGTTTTGCTACAAAACAATGCCCTTTGGTTTGAAAAACGCGGGAGCAACGTATCAGCGGATGATGCAGAAGTGCCTAGCAACACAGATTGGTAAAAATGTACAAGTCTACATCGATGATGTCGTAATAACATCAAAGAAGGGGTCAACTCTGATCGAAGATTTGAAGGAAACCTTCGACAACCTCGACAAGTTCTGTCTCAAGCTGAACCCGACAAAGTGCTCCTTTGGAGTTCCCGCAGGAGAACTCCTCGGTTTCTTAGTATCAGCAAGAGGGATTGAAGCCAACCCTGAAAAAATCCAGGCCATAGTGACCATGAGAAAGCCAACAAAGTTGAAAGAAATACAACAGCTAACGGGGCGAGTCGCAGCTTTAAGCAGATTCGTCGCCAGGCTAGGAGAAAAGGCGCTACCGTTCTATGCATTGATCAAACAAGGGGAAAAATTTCAATGGAACGAAGAAGCAGATAGAGCCTTCGAGAACCTCAAGCGGGCAATTTCGACACCACCGATATTAGTGGCGCCTAAAGAGAAAGAACCTCTCCTCTTATACATCGCAGCCACACCTCAGGTGGTCAGCACAACCCTAGTAGTCGAGAGAGAAAAAGAAGGCAAGCTTCACGGAGTTCAAAGGCCAGTATATTTCATCAAATACGTCGCCTTCAAAACAGCGGTACCCGCAATATCGAAGCGGCATATGGGGTATTCACAACAGCAAGAAAACTGCGACACTATTTTTCGGCGCACCCGATAATAGTGGTCAATGAGGCTCCGTTGTCAAATATACTGAACAACCAGAAGCTACGGGTCGTGTTTCCCTTTGGGGAATAGAACTTTCTCCTCGGGACATCACATATGAAAAAAGAAAAGCAATAAAATCGCAGGTTTTACCAGATTTCATTGCAGAGTGGATGGAACTACAAAACACGGGGCCTCCAGATTTATCGAGAACCTGGACCATGAACTTCGACGGATCCAAAAGATTGGAAGGTGCTGGAGCAGGCGTGATATTGGTATCACCTGAAGGCGATAAGTTGAAATATGTTTTGCGGATGACGTTCCCAAATGCGTCTAACAATGAAGCAGAATATGAAGCTCTCATACACGGGATGAAGATGGCAAAAGCTTGCGGTGCAACCCGACTGAAAATTTTCGGCGACTCACAATTGGTGGCACAGCAAGTCATGAACCAATGTGATGCAGTCAACGAAAGTATGATAGCATACAAAGAGGTGTACAATGAGCTGGAGAAATTATTTGATGGTTGCGAGGTAAACCACATCAGCAGGATGAGTAACGATGAAGCCGACGTTCTTGCAAACATCGGGTCGCAGTGTCTCGCGATTCCTCCAGGCGTGTTTTGGGAAGAGATAAGCGAGAGATCAACAAAGCCAGCAAAAACAAAGAAGGAGAAGAAAGAGAAACCCTCGAGTATCACCAAAGACACAGCAGAAGAAGAAGAAGAGCAAGAGCTAGTCATGATGGTGCAAATTCCATGGATGCAGGCTTACATATCATATATCCTAAGGAAAACGATACCCGACGATCCAGTTGAAGCAAGGCGAATAATCAGGAGATCAAAAGCTTTCACTGTGGTAAAAGGGGAGTTGTACAAACGAAGTATTTCGGGCGTGCTACAGAGATGCGTTACACCCGAAGAAGGAAGAATTATCCTGAAAGATGTGCACGAAGGGATATGCGGGCACCACGCGAGCAGCCGGGCTATCGCGGCTAAGGCTTTCAGAGCAGGATTTTATTGGTTAACAGCAATCGAGGACGCGAAGGAAATAGTGAGAACTTGCGACGCGTGCCAAAGATTTGCCGCCAAACCTCACTCTCCTGCAGCAGAACTCATGCCAATCCCACTATCTTGGCCCTTTGCTCAATGGGGTCTCGATATGGTGGGAAAACTACACAAAGCTTCGCCAGGAGGTTATGAGTATATGCTTGTTGCTGTCGACAAATTTACAAAATGGATCGAAGCAAAGCCGATAAATTCACCGGACGGTGCGTCGGCGATTAAGTTCGTGAAAAGCATCGTCTTCAGATTTGGAGTCCCTCATAGCATCGTCACAGACAACGGCAGCAACTTTACGTCCAAGGAGTTCAAAGCATACTGCGCAGAAGTGGGCATTAAGTTGAGTTTTGCGTCTGTCGCACATCCACAGACCAATGGACAAGTCGAGAAAGCCAATGGCATTATCTGCAATGGCATCAAGAAACGCCTGCTAGGCCCACTGGAAAAAGCTCGGCATACTTGGCCGGAGGAGCTGCCAAGTGTGTTGTGGAGTATCCGAACAACACCAAATACGGCGACACAGGAAACGCCGTTTTTTCTGGTCCATGGAGCCGAAGCAGTCCTGCCGATAGAAATCGAGCATGATTCCCCAAGAGTTACAGAATATAATGAAGAAATCTCGAGAAAAGCCTTGGAGGACGACGTCGATGCACTTGACGAAGCTCGAGACGAAGTTCTGTCGCGAGTCGCTAAATATCAACAGGACCTGAAGAATTACCACAGTCGAAGATTGCGGCCAAGATCTTTTCAAGTTGGTGATTTAGTTTTGCGACTCAATCAAAAAAGTCATGAAAAACTCGAGTCACCATGGCTTGGACCCTACATCGTCACAGAAGTCATCGAAGGAGGAGCATACAGGATCAAGGACAAGAAGACGGGGAACGTTGAGCCAAATCCTTGGAACGTGGCGCAGCTCAGGCGTTTTTACGCCTAGATAGAGAAATATAGTCTCCTCTGTAAACATACAATGTACTGAAACGCCCGCGAGTTTTCAGACGCACTCTTTTCCTTTTTCGGGGCACCGAGTGGGGCCGGGAAAGGTTTTTAATGAGGCGGGCTCGCGGTGCTGCAATATAATAAAAATAGTAAAGATATACTTCTTATTCGTCGACACACTCGGGGGCTCTACACCTTCAAATATCAAAACAGACAAACTCGATTTACTGAAAATATTTCGCCTTGGTACAATAGTACCTCGCCAAATACATAAATCGGAAGCTGGTAATGATTAAATATAGTACACACGTCAGAAAATCTCATCACTTTGGTCCAAAAACCCGACAAACAAAAATATAGAACTTCGACACCAAGATCCTGCAGTCCATCAAGGTGTTTTATTACAGCACAAGAAGAAATCTTGGGAAGAGAAAAATAGTACAAACTCTAGCCAAAAGGCTCGGGGGCTCCAACAATATAGAGCATTCTGTGATATACAACAAATTTTTTCGACAAAGTTTTACAAATCAGTCAGAACCTAAAATAGTATCTATTGACAAGCCTCTGGTTGTTTTATGCTCAGCATAAGATCCCTTGACGAAGAATTCTGAATCCATCCGAAGAAGTTCATCTATCATCGACTCGGCCACAGGAGTCACCATCTCATTGATTGCATCAATATTATTCTTCCGCCGCGTTTTCTTCGCCAGGCAATCAACGACAATCTTCGACAGGTCTAACTTTGGATGGCAAATATGTATCATAATCATGGCAAATCTTGCTCCGGCGGTCAGCTGAGCTCGCACAAAATTATGAATACGAGGAGCATCTCTGAAGGCCTCCAGTAAATTGGGAAGAGTTGTCGGTACTTCATTTCGAGGAAACAAAGTCTTGAAAACAAGGGTCAATGTGGTCGTGCAAAAACTGAGAAATTCGCGCACTTGGCAAGCACGATCTTGGAACCTGACAATTTGTTGGGTTCGTTCAGGAGTGGCCCAAAATAAACAGCCATGGTTAAGGGAAAGATTGACAAGAAGATTCGTCCTCTCATTCACTCTTTGATCTTCGGCGGCAGCATCAAGAACCGAGCCTATTAGGCAACAAAGCAAGAAATTTGGAAGGCAGCACAGAAAAATAAAGAAGAGGCACCATAAGGTTGGAGGTACATACCTAACATATCAGTGCTAGCTTCCAACATTAGTTCGAGCATGCTATTTTCTCGGGTAGCAGCTCCCTCTGCTTCCAATACAGCAGCATCTTTGGCAGCCATAGCCTCTTTGGCTTGACGAAGAGCAAGCTCTTCTTGTTCAGATGCTTTCCGAGCTTGTTCCATCATTGCCAAAGTTTGTTTCTTCATGGATTGAAGTTGTTGTCGAAGTTCTTGTAAATCTTCCGACACAGGTTTGCTTGAAGAACCTTCAAGGAGATTATCATCGGTTTTTACCTTCTTCGAGAAGGAAGACGCAGGCACAGCGTCGGGAGAGCAAGGGTTGGTTGAATAATTATCAAATATTAACTGGAAAAGAAAATCCCAGGATCAATGATAGTACCAAGAGGAATTTCATTGATTTCTAGAAAGTTTACATGGTCATTACAAACGAAGTTCTCCAAAAGGTCTAACAGAATAATTGTCGCCAAGGCTAGAATGGCGACAACAGCAAAAGAAATAAAGAAAGCAAAAAGTAGAAAAGGCAAAGGCATTCAATTAGACCTCCGGCTTTGACGAGCTGGGAGTCGAAGATGGCTTGATCCCGAGATAGGCCAGGATTTTCTTCGTGTTCAGCTTTGCCGCCTTGATCAATGATCGCCACTTTGTTTGCTCTATCTGCTCCGTGTCGCCAACTTTGGCCCAGTCAATAGTCTGTTGACTGTCAGCAACTAGGGCAACGGTGCTTTCAACGGCAACCTTCATGTTCTCATGGCGCATCTTCAGCCCAAGATCTTCGGGAGGATTAAAGCACTTGGCAAGACCAAGGAAAGTCGCGGGCTCCTCTTTCTTCGGGAAGAAGTAGGGGAAAAGCTTCGACAACCCCGCCCTGGCTTCATCCATGCCTTCACGCGCTTCCGTCCCATGAAACTCAAGGAATGAAACGGCGTCAAGAAGAGAATCATTGTCGGGATCTTCAAGTTCAAATTCTTGAGAGGTCCTATCTGTCAAAATAAAAATAGAAAATTTGGTCAACAAACAAGTGCAAAAAAGAAAAATCCAAAGGATATGAAATGGTGCAGATACTTACTGACAAAGCGACGATTTTGTGTCCTTATACGTTTGGTGATAGCCGCTTCGCGAGCAGATTGCGCAGTTATGTGATCGCTTAGCGAAGTCTCGGCATCATGCAGACGTTTCCGAAGATCTTCGACACCAGCAGCATCAGCCTTAGCTTTGTCAGCTTCTTGCCTAGCTTCAACAGCATCCGACTCGGCCTTCTTACGAGCCTCCTCACTTTGCTCTAATTTTTGAGCAAGTGTATTGGCACGTTCGTTGACCTCCGCCAGTTTTTCTGCCAAGAAAGTTAAAAACGTCGACAACAAGATAGCAAGAAAGCACAAGCAAAAGAGAAGTAACGAAGCATTACCTTCAGTTTTGCTGGCATAATCACGGTACCCAATGAATTGAGCACCAATGCGAAGAAGCTCTTTGATCGTAGGCTATCAAAGAAGGACAAAGAAAGAAAATGTCGGCATGGGAAAAATGATGGCACTTAGAAGTAAATGAAGAAAATATAGACAGTAACAAGCGCATTCCGAACTTACATCATCCAAGAGAGGGTTAGAGGAGCTACTCGATTGGAGAGTAGGCTCCGGGATTGTTTCAACCCTTGCCCTTTTTGGTGAAGGGACAGGGGGCTTGAAGGAGGAGTAGCAACGACGTTCGTCGAGGAGGAAGTTTCTTCTCCTTCAACCGCGTCTATAAGAAGCAAGATAGATAAAAATCTTCAAGAACAAATAAACAGAGAAAGGGTACTTACGAACTGATGAGAGCCTCGAGGTATGGATCATAACCTGCCTTCTGGCGAGAAGGAACAGCTTCTTCGGCATTGGAGGTGCCGGAATCTTCGGCATCATTCCTTTTCCTTTTGTTCCTTGGAGAAACAGCAGGAGGAGGAGATTGTGCCGATGCAGTTTCAGAGACATCCTCCTTTTCGTCAGATCCCGTAGATTTTCGAGATTCTGCGGGTTCGTTTGCAAAAGAGGGGGCATCTTGGTTATCGTCGGAGATAACGGCCCTTTCTTCGACTTCCCCACCTTCAGGAAGAGGAGGAAGTGAAACAAGATTTGGGTGGTCCTGTACAAAAAGAGGGAAGGATGTCAGAAAGGAGTAACAACACAAATAGCAAGGCAATAACAATTTACAGCGACAATTTTTACCTTAGGAAGCGCATTGGCGGCGCTGTATGGTGTTACGCGATAAGTGGAAGGGATAGAATCTTTCTTCTTCAGAGATGAAATTTTTCGGATAAGCCTATCCAAATCCTTGACCTCCAGATTCGTCGACAAGCGATCTGTGTCCTCGTCGCCAGCATAATTCCAGAAAGGGTTTTTGCGAGCCTGAAGAGGCTGCACTCTAGTCCTAAGGAAGTACGCCGTAATTTGGATGCCTGATAATTCTTTTCCACGAGTATTTTGCAACTCATGGATACGAGTCATCAGGGCCTCTGTCGAAGTTCTTTCTTCCTCGGTAGCTTCTGCGTCCCAAGAACGGCGGCGAAGGATTTTCTCGGCACCGTCAAAAGGAGGAATGTTGTCTTCGGCGCATCCATGGTTTTCTTCACGAATATATAACCACTTCTTGCGCCACCCTTGAACGGAGTCAGGGAGTTTGACGTCGAAGTAGTTGACAGAGGAGCGAACAGAAATAACAACGCCGCCTATATTATAGGCGACATTGGCAGAGCCATTACGGCGACAGAAGAAAATGCGCTTCCATAATGCCCAGTTAGGCTGGACACCAAGGAAGGCTTCGCAGAGGGTGATGAAGATAGAAATGTGAAGGATAGAGTTGGGCGTGAGGTGGTGAAGTTGGAGACCATAAACATAAAGTAAACCCCGAAGAAAAGGGTGAATGGGGGCGGAAAGACCGCGGATGAGGTGATCAACAAAACTTACCCGATACCCCATTGGAGGGGTTGGGTAGCTTTCTTCACTGGGGAAGCAAACCGCTTTGGGTTTCTTGCTGATCCCCAGCTTCTTCAAGAGATTCAGGTCCTGGTTCGTGATCTTGGACCTCTCCCACTCCGCGGCTCCTAGATCCGCGGCAGCCATCGATGAATCGGGTGTGCTGTGCCTGGTCAAGCGACGCGGTGGCATCAACAATGGCGGAGAAGTGTAGCTGCGAAGAGAAGAACTTTGAGAGATGAGGAGCGCAGGAGGAAGTTTTGCAGAGGAAAGCAGGGGAACGGCGCGAGCGGAAGTGTTCGAGGAAGAAGAAGGGGATCTTATATAGAGGTGCGGTGAAGCGACGGACCGTTGGATGGAAAAAGAATGCAGGAGATGATCACCACGTGGAAACAAGGGTAAAAAGGTATTTTAACATTGACGAGGTTACAGAACGTGTGCCAGAAAAAGGGGAGAACATGTGTCCCCCACTTGCACGACGTGTCCGTTAGATCAGGAATTGGGACCCACAAGGCAGCGAAAGAAGCGGTAATGGTCAGTTTCCAAAATAGAAATCGTGGCTATCATCAGCAATGACGTCGTCAAGATAAAAGAAAAGCTCGACTATGAGGTTTCAAAAGTTTATCGACAACATAAGATTATCTCGGGAGCCTTTGATCAAATACAAGTTTTTGCCCAAACGCTCGGGGGCTACTTTGGAAAAAAGGAAAATTCGAGTCTGACAAGATAGAAATGGCAAGAGCCTATGATCAAATACAAGTATTTGTCCATAGCCTCGGGGGCTACTCCCATCGGGAGCGCTGGTCGCGCACCCGATAAATATAAAAATATCGAGAAGGATTATAAATGTAGCGGCAAGGAATACTAATCTGTGGAGCCTACACCCAAGCACAAGTCCTTGGCTGTAGCCTCGGGGGCTACTCCCATCGGGAACGCTGTTCGCGTGCCCGATGAATTTTTATCAAAAGAAAGAAGTACGAGTGAGTATATTTCGAGTTATACAGATAACTCTACATATACTCCCATCGGGAAGACAAAAAAGTCATCAAATATGACTCAATAAAATGTGCTATTCCAGCAGTCGAAAAGCACTCGACAAAATATTCTCAGAGTGCTAAAAGTCGCGAATAAATCTCTGAATGCCGCAAAACTTTGCGAAGGTAAGACCCCAGATCCGTTCTGAGCGGCGTGGCACCGTCTCTGACGGCGGATTGCTACTATTTTCCGTATCAACAGATACGAAGAAAAATCCTAACGGACGCGTTAGGTACCCGATAAAATATGACTGGGACTCGACAGAATGGTAAGACCTTAAGAGGCACCTGTCGAAGTTTACACCAGTATCCCGAGATCATGTCCGGGGACGTGATCTTGAAGTAGGTTTTTGCGGATTGCCACTAGAGCAGTTAACTAGTACCTGATCCGTCAGATGAACTAGCCCCAACTACCAATATCCCTGTACAACATAATATTTACATATCGAAAGATTATGTAATGAGTAAAATTGGAGATTTTCCTTGATTCTTCGATTCAAGAAAAATCTCGGGGGCTACTGACATAGGCATCCCCAATGGGCCTGCCAAAGGTGGTACCCGGGGTTTATTCAAGGCCCAAGACTCGAAGAATACGAAGACTTGGAAGCCCATTTAGTGATAAGGAAAGATAGTTTGTATTACGAAAGATAGAGACTTGTAATCTTACGAGCTGGGTACGAAACCCTCTCGAACACTGTAACTTGTGTATTACGAAATCCTCGGCTCCGCCTCCTATATAAGGGAGTCGAGGACAAAGAGCGAATCTACTGTCAACATAACCCTAGTTTTCATAATCGTCGAGTACTTTTCGCCTGAACCTTCGAGATCTACTTGCCCTCTACTTCTAGCAAAACCCTAGTCTACAATCTGTAGGCATTGACAAGTTAATCCTTTGTCAACGGGCAGAATGACCGTGGTGGAATACCGCGACAGGTTCCTCACCTTGTCAAGGTACGCCCCGAATGAGACTGATACCACCGAGAAGAGGAAGGAAAGGTTCTTGAATGGACTGCACGATGAGATGCAGACGGTGTTGGTCAACATTCCATTTGCTGACCTCAAAGCCCTTGTTGACTCCGCCATCCAGATGGAGGGCAAGCTGAACCAAGCCAACGAGAACCGCAAGCGCCGCATGATGCATCAGAGTGGGCCCAGCAATACCCCAAGGTATCGCCCACTCAAGCGGAGGGTTTGCCCCAGAAACAACAAGCAAGCCGCAGATGTCACGCCCCGGTTTCAACCGGGTGGAGCCAGCCAGGAGGCCACCACCACAGCAACAGCAACAACAACTCCTATGTCCACCACAACAACAACTTCAAATGCGCTCCGATGAGAGCCCCCGCCAACAACAACACCACCAACACTGCTCCAAGGACTGGGAGCAACGATGTTCCCGTCGCCCCCAAGGACAAGTCCACCATCACCTGCTATGAGTGTGGAATAGTGGGACACTACTCCAACGAGTGCCCTAAACGGTTGCCAAGACTGCCCCAACACCGCTGCACTGCTCAGCAGCAACGCCGTGTCTCCACCGGCAAGAAGTTCACCCCCAACAACCCCAACAACCGCAGCGGCCGCCTCTTTCACATGAGTGTGGAAGAAGCCCAGGAAGCGCCAGATGTCGTGATGGGTATGTTCTCTGTCAATTCAGTACCTGCAAGAGTGTTGTTTGATTCTGGAGCATCGCATTCATTTGTCACCGAGGATTTTGCATGCACTAGTAAGATTCAACCCATCAGTTTGAAGCATGTCATGATAGTTCAAATACCCGGTTCAACTACAAAAGCTAGAAAAATTTGCAAAGATGTGCCTATCAGAATACATGAAATAGATTTTTATGCAAATTTGATTGTTCTGGGAACAAAGGGTTTGGAAGTAGTACTGGGTATGGATTGGATGTCCAAGCATCATGGACTGATTGATTGTGCCAAGAAGGCCATCACCATGACTAGTAGCACCGGAGTGTTAGTTGAGCACATATCTGAAAGGCTGCCCAGAAACCAGAGTTTAGCCAAGCCCACCTTGGATCAGATCAGGGTCGTCTGTAGATACCCTGATGTGTTTCCTGATGATCTACCCGGTATGCCCCCAGATCGGGATATCGAGTTTATCATTGAGTTAATCCCTGGAACAGGACCCATAGCCCAGAGAGCTTACAACATGAACCCCGCGAGTTAGTGGAGTGAAGAAGCAACTGGATGATATGCTAGAAAGGTTTGATCAACCAAGTGCGTCACCCTGGAGATCACCAGTTTTGTTTGTGGATAAAAGGACGGTGCCACTCGTTTATGTACGGATTACCGTAAGCTTAACGATGTCACCATCAAGAACAAGTATCCCTTGCCAAAAATAGAAGACATGTTTGACCAGTTGACCGGTGCCACCGTGTTCTCTAAGATTGATCTTAGGACTGGTTATCATCAGCTGAAGATCCGTGCAACGGATATTCCCAAGACTGCCTTCACCACCAGATATGGGTTGTATGAGTACAACGTCATGTCATTTGGATTGACCAATGCCCCTGCTTACTTCATGAACCTCATGAACAAGATCTTCATGAACTTCTTGGACAAGTTTGTCGTTGTCTTCATCGACGATATCCTAATCTACTCCAAGTCCGAGGAAGAACATGAGCAACACCTGGAGATCATCCTAGAAACACTTAGACATCACAAGTTGTACGCCAAGTTCAGCAAGTGTGAGTTTTGGTTGAAGGAAGTAGGATTCCTGGGACACATCTTGTCTACAGGAGGAATTGCCGTGGACCCCACCAAGATAAAGACTGTTGCAGAATGGCAAGCCCCAACCACTCAGACTGAAGTCCGTGCATTTCTCGGATTAGCCGGATACTACCGCAGATTCGTTGAAGGATTCTCGAGCATAGCAAGACCAATGACTCAACTGTTGAAGAAGGACAAGAAGTTTGATTGGACGGACAAATGTGAAGATAGTTTCGAGAAGCTCAAGGCAAGATTAACCATTGCCCCAATATTGATCATGCCGGACATCACCAAGCCATTTGACGTAAACTGTGACGCCTCCAAGATTGGTCTTGGATGTGTGTTGATGCGAGGAAAGGTGATATCATACCTGTCGAGGCAACTGAAGCAACATGAGCAGAATTATCCAACCCACGACCTCGAGCTAGCAGCAGTTGTGTTAGCTTTGAAAGTTTGGCGTCATTACCTCATGGGTAATCGATGCGAGATCTATTCGGATCACAAGAGTTTGAAGTATATCTTCACCCAGAAGGAGCTAAACATGAGGCAAAGAAGATGGATCGAGTTAATCAAGGATTATGATCTAGAGATTCACTATCACCCCGGCAAGGCCAATGTGGTAGCGGATGCTTTGAGTCGACAGCCGTGTCAGTTGAACTCCATGATCGCAGATGAGCAACCTAGCTTGTATCAAGAATTTGAGCAGTTTAGACTGGAGCTAGTTAGCGAAGGATACCTCGCAAGCATAGAGCTTCAGCCTACTTTGATTAGTCAAATCAAAGAAGCATAGAAGGGGAATGCTAGTATTGACGGAATCAAGAGCCAAATAGCTGCAGGAAAGGCACCGGGATTCACCGTAGATGAAGAAGGAGTGCTTTGGTACAACGGACGCTTGTGCGTGCCGTCAGATTCAAAGTTGAAGCAAGTTATCCTGAAGGAGGCCCATGACACCCTTTACTCCATTCACCCCGGTGGGAAAGATGTACCAAGACTTGAAGGAACAGTTTTGGTGGCATGGAATGAAGCGAGAGATTGGAAGCTACATCGCCAAGTGTGACATCTGTCAGAGAGTCAAGGCAGAACATCAAAGACCCGCAGGACTGCTACAGCCACTGCAGATTCCCGAGTGGAAGTGGGATTCGGTAGGAATGGACTTCATCACCGGACTGCCCAAATCTAGTAAAGGAAATGATTCTATCTGGGTAGTGGTCGATAGATTGACCAAGGTCGCTCATTTTATCCCAGTCAAAACCACCTACTAAGGACCAAAGCTAGCAGAGTTGTACATCTCCAGAATAGTCACCCTGCATGGAACCCCGAAGTCAATCGTGTCAGATAGAGGATCTCAATTCACCTCAAGATTCTGGCGGAAAGTACATGAAGTACTAGGAACCCGTCTGAATTTCAGCACCGCCTATCATCCGCATACGGATGGACAGACTGAGCGAGTCAATCAAATACTGGAAGATATGCTGAGAGCATGTGTACTTGAGTATGGATCCAAGTGGGAAGACTGCCTTCCCTATGCAGAATTTTCGTACAACAACAGCTATCAAGCCAGCTTGCAAATGGCCCCCTTTGAAGCCTTGTACGGAAGGAAGTGTCGTACCCCTCTGAATTGGTCGGAAGTCGGAGAGAGCCAAGTGTTTGGACCAGATATTCTCCGAGAAGCTGAAGAGAAGGTGCACAAGATCCGAGAATACCTCAAGACAGCCCAATCAAGACAGAAGAGCTACGCTGACAAAAGACGCCGAGAGATGACCTTCGAGATCGGAGAATTTGTGTATCTCAAGGTATCCCCTCTTAAAGGAATGTAGAGATTCCAGCTTAAAGGAAAGCTTGCACCCCGATATGTTGGACCATTCAAAGTCCTAAGTCGCTTAGGAGAAGTGTCTTATCAACTGGAATTACCGGAAGAAATGTCAGCGGTACACAATGTATTTCACATCTCACTACTTCGGAAATGCTTGGAAGTGCCGGAGAAGACCGAGGTTTTCAAGAACATCGATCATAGAGATGTGGATATCAACTCAGACTTGACCTATCGTGAAGTACCTATTCGCATCTTAGAAGAAGCTTTCCGAACCACCCACACCAGGAGTATCAAGTTTCTGAAGATCCAATGGAGTAACCACACTGAAGAAGAAGCCACTTGGGAGAGAGAAGACTTCATGAAAACTGAATACCCAGATCTCTTTAGTACCTAGTTTTCTTTAAGATCTCGGGATGAGATCTTTTGTAAGGGGGAAGGGTTTGTAACATCCCAAGTTTCAACAATAATAAATAAAGAGAGGAGAATTTCAAATACTCAAAATTTGCAACTAACAAAAACTTTTATTATGCATATAGTGTTACATATAGTCTTCATGCATTATTATGTGCCATTGCCATGATGAGTGTTTATTTGTTGATCAAGTGAACTTAAACCCTAAGGCATGATCATAGTAACCCAATTTGAGTGAAATAAAGAGAAAAATGCCACATTCACTCACATACACCTTAGGCCAAATATGCAAACTCTAATCAAGGCCACCATTGCTTGCTCTCTTGGTTATGAAACACTTATATATCAATAACAAACACAATTGCATCAAAGAAACAAGAATCAAATCAAAGGAAAATTCAAAACTCACTTACATATGATAATGGTCAAAAGTGGGATTTATAAAATGTTGCTCACTTTGCACCCCTGGTTTGGAAGATTTCTAAACTAAAACCCTCTACTTCTTTCCACCTCATCCAAGACCTTGTCAAGTTGAACATTTTTGGTGTTGACCATGAGTGTTGACTCTGCCTAGTTTTACCTTTATAATTAAGACAAGATGCAACATAAGAACAAAGAGAAGATCACCTCATTTTTCAAACTTTGCAAACCAGCACCAAAATGAACACCACCACCACCATTCTACTCCATTTAATATTGAAATACATTCCACCAAAAAGATTTGAAAAATTCAAATAAAACTTTCATGCGGCCATTGTGTCGAGCACCTTGTGCAACAATTGGCAAATGCAATACATGCTTTTACACAAGATTTTCAACTAAACCTTGCATGATCAGAGCTGATCATCACTCCCCTCTCTCGCATCACTACATGTCCTTGCTCTTGATGATTAAAGTGAGGGAGAGAAAAACAACACCATGCGTGCACCATGCCGGCCAGCATGCCCTCCTCTCTCGATCCTCTCCATGCCCTTTTTACCTTGTCCGGTACACTCCCCTGGCATCATGATCACCATGCACAGCTGGAGCTCGCGAGGCCATCATTGGTCGAGCCAGCCGTGCCCGCACGCCCAGCATGCCCGGCGTGATCACCACGCCCGGGCGCCAGAGCGGCAAGTGTCGTCGCCTCCTCCCCTGCAAGCCTACCTCTGCATCACGCGTCGCCACCATCTCCTCTAGATCCTAGACATGCTCAATGGCGCGCACCGTCGCCATCGTCTCTCGCCGGAGAGAGCCGCCGACCGCGACATGATTAGCACGCGCCCGGGCCATCCTCTCACCCTTTTTCTGCGCCAGAGGCATGCTCAGCATCGCCATACCGTCTCCCATAGAATGCCATGCTCGCCGTGCCCCTTCAAGCCTCAAAACGGCCACGCCATGGACGACCTTCCTCGGCACCCGCAGCAGCCTCTCCCTTCTATAAATAGAGCAGCCCCGAGCACAAACCCTTCACACCATCAGCTTCTCCTCCCTTCTCTGCTTCTCCTCGACCAAACCACCCACCCAATCACCGCCGCAGCAGCCCATGGCGCGGAGCCGCGGGGTCGCCGTCGTCGATTGGAGCTTCCCACGCCACGCCGCCGGTGCCAGAGCTTCCTCACCTCTCCAACGTCGCCGCGCACCTCGCCGTCGACCGCCGGAGGCCTGGTACGCTCGCCGACACCCTACCCTCGCCGCTAGAGCCACGGCCTCTCGTCGGAGACGACGATGCCTGTGCGCCGTTGATCTCCGATCTAATCCAACGTCTCACCGTCGCCCTTACCGTTTCGCTTTGATTGAGCCTATGACAGGCGGAGCCCACCCTGTCAGGCGGCCCGCGCGTGTGAGCCACGCTGCTGGGCTGGCCCAGTTGCTTTTCGCCCATGCAGCCCACCTATCCTTCCCGCCAAGCCCACCAATTCAAATTTGGTTTTTTTGTTTTAATCAAATTCCTTTACAGATACTTTTTCAAATATAAATAGAATAAAATCCACTAATCCAAATTTGACAAATTTTATATATTTGGAAAGCTTGTGAGTTTATCTACACAACCCCACTGGTCTCACTTGTAGATTCTTTATAGAATTCATATAGAAAAAATAACAAGGCAGGGCCTTTTCAAACTTCAAATAATTATTAAAAATTAACTATAAATGATTTTGAGTTGATTCCAACTCTCATAAATCATAATTCAAATACTCTACATGATTATGTAAAAATATGACATGGTTACTTCATATGATCATGGACTAGAGCAAAATAATAGCTATGTGGCCATTTCTAGTGCATTTAAATAATCTCAAGTTGTTTATTTAAATAGTATGAGAGTTTCTCTCTCATTTAAATCTTGATCCTAAGTAATTCAATAAGAGGTAATGACCTTGGTCTAATGAACCTCATATTTGATTACTTAGTGATATTAAATCATTACCATGCTATTATTTCTTAGTGATATTAAATCATATTTGATTACTTAGTGATATTAAATCATACTCCCAAAATAATAAATATGAAGTGTTGACCTTGGTCAACATATATTCATACCTTGTTATTATTTGAGGAGATTAAATCTTAATAAGATTCAATGAGAGGAAATTATTTCTCCAAAGAAATAAATAGAAATACTAATCAATATTTATAATGAGAGGAAATTATTTTTCTTTAACATAAAACTAAGTCAATCACCATGTTAATAAATATGTGATGCTAGCATAGGCTTGTGTGAACCTTTGGTGTGTTTAGTTAGCATGTTAAGTTTGCGTGGTGATTGTATACCTCGTATTCGTGTATAGACGCTAGTACCGAGGAATACCAGGAGGAGGAGGGCTACTGACATAGGCATCCCCACACTACAAGAAAAGTTGCCATGGCCGACGAAGTT
Organism: Lolium multiflorum; assembly: GCA_030979885.1. Lineage (NCBI taxonomy): Eukaryota > Viridiplantae > Streptophyta > Magnoliopsida > Poales > Poaceae > Lolium > Lolium multiflorum. The sequence continues at coordinate 98,058,301 of CM061748.1, forward strand.
GAAGTCGCGCCGTGGTTGCTGGTGTACCATGGCCGACGATTTTGGTCCCTCCGTGGTGCATGTCAAAACTTTTTTTCTCGTTTTTGAGGCCACCTAGCCCGACGAAAGCGGCCAAAACGTGGCGTATGGTGGCCCGGGACGTGGTGCATCTCGAAATCTCGGGTTCGCCGGCCGAGTCAACGCAAATCCGCACCGCCGAGGGATGTAGGGCCCAGATGGCAGCCTCTCTGGCATTGTTTTTTTCTAGATCGCGCCATCTCGTTCAACGTTCTCCGATCGAGCCGTTTACGATGCAGGATCATGGGTCCCGCATGTCATCCTCTATGAACCAAAATTCTTTCTATTCTTGGATTTTTTTTGACCCCCTGATTTCTGGCTACTTCCTTTTTCTTTTGATCCCTTGCCGCCTTGGAAACGTTGAGACCGCTGCTGCTAAATGGGACCCGCATGTCATCCTCTATGTGCAATCAACTTTCTTTTCTTGGAGTTTTTTTGGCACCTCAAATTTGGTCACTTGCCTTTTTCTCTCAAACGGTGATACCGCTGCTGCTAACTGGGACCCGCATGTCATCCTCTATGTACTATAAAACTTTCTTTTCTTGAATTATTTTTGGCACCTCATATTTGGTCACTTACCTTTTTCTTTCGATCCCCTGCCGCCTCTCAAACGGTGATACCGCTGCTCCTAAATGGGACCCCATGTCATCCTCTATGTACTATAAAACTTTCTTTTCTTGGATTTTTTGGCACCTCATATTTGGTCACTTGACTTTTTCTTTCGATCACCTGCTGCCTCTCAAACGGTGATACCGCTGCTGCTAAATGGGACCCGCATGTCATCCTCTATGTACTATAAAACTTTCTTTTCTTGAATTATTTTTGGCACCTCATATTTGGTCACTTACCTTTTTCTTTCGATCCCTGCCGCCTCTCAAACGGTGATACGGCTGCTGCTAAATGGGACCCCCATGTCATCCTCTATGTACTATAAAACTTTCTTTTCTTGGATTTTTTTGGCACCTCATATTTGGTCACTTGACTTTTTCTTTCGATCACCTGCTGCCTCTCAAACGTGATACCGCTGCTGCTAAATGGGACCCGCATGTCATCCTCTATGTACTATAAAACTTTCTTTTCTTGAATTATTTTAGGCTCCTCATATTTTTTCACTTGCCTTTTTCTTTCGATCTCATGCCACGTTTGAAACGTTGAGGAACCTGCAGGCTCATGGGACCCGCATGTCATCCTCTATGTACTATAAAAGTTCATTTTCTTGGTTTTTTTTCACCATCTGATTTTTGGCAATTTCTTTTTCTTTTGATCCCTGCCACCTCTCAAACCGCTGCTGCTAAATGGGACCCGCATGTCATCCTCTACGTACAATAAAGTTTCTTTTCTTGGATTATCTTTGGCTCCTGATATTTTGTCACTTGCCTTTTTCTTTCGATCTCATGCCGCCTTTGAAACGTTGAGTAAGCTGCTGGCTCATGGGTCCCGCATGTCATCCTCTACGAACAATAAAAGTTTCCTTTCTTGGAGTTATTTTTTACCCCTAATTTCTGGCTATTTGCCTTTTGCTTTTGATCTCCTGCCCCCTCTGAAACGATGAGGACGCTGTTGGCAGGTCGGTCCCACATGTCATCCTCTATGAACAATAAAAGTTTCCTTTGATGGATTTATTTTGAACCCCTCATTAATTTCTGGATATTTCCCCTGCCGCCTTGGAATCGTTGAGGATGCTGCTGCCTCATGGGTCCCGCATGTCATCCTCTCAGAACGGTAAATGTTTATTTTCTTGGATTTTGTTGACCAAACGATTTTTGGCTTATTTTTTCTTTCGATCACCTGCAGCCTTTAAAACGTTGAGGACGCCGCTGGCTCACGGGTCCCACATGTCAACCTCTATGAACAATAAACGCTGAGGATGCTGCTGCCTCATGGGTCCCGCATGTCATCCTCTCAGAACGAAAATGTTTCTTTTCTTGGATTTTTTACCAACAGATTTTTGGTTTATTTTTTCTTTCCATCCCCTGCCGCCTTTAAAACGTTGACGACGCTGTTGGCTCATGGGTCCCCGATGTCAGCCTCCCCGTACAAGAAACATATGATATCTTGATTATTTTGCAGACAATAAACAATGTATTGCGCTCTGAGCTATTTCAAACGGATAATTAAATCTTTATTTTTACATAAACAAACTTATATGTTGAATCTCCTTGTTTTTTTGTCTTTGCGAAGCATAGGACTTTCCTGTTTTTTTAGAAAATTCGGAACTTTCCTGTTTTGGAGTGGGCTGAAATTGTACGAGTCAAAAGGCCAAGCAGGATAGTTCGAAAGCCCAGATGTCCAGATGCAGCCCAATTGAAATCTTTCTTCTTGGATTTTTTTCACCCCTGATTTCGGCTACTTCATTTTTCTTGGTCTGCCGCCTTGGAAACGTTGAGTCTGCAAAATGGGACCCGCATGTCATCCTCTACGTACAATAAAATTTCTTTTCTTGGATTATTTTTGGCTCCTGATATTTGGTCACTTGCTTTTTCTTTCGATCCCGTGCAGCCTCTCAAACGGTGATACCGCTGCAAAATGGGACCCGCATGTCATCTCTACATACAATAAACTTTCTTTTCTTGGATTTTTGGCTCCTGATATTTGGTCACTTGCCTTTTTTTCTTTCGATCTCATGCCACGTTTGAACGTTGAGGAACCTGCTGGCTCGTGGGACCCGCATGTCATCCTCTATGCTATAAAAGTTTCCTTTGTTGGATTTTTTTCACTCTCTGATTTTTGTCTATTTCCATTTTTCTTTTGATGCCGCCTTGGAAACGTTGAGTAAGCTGCTTACACATGGGACCCGCATGTCATCCTCTATGTACAATCAAGTTTCTTTTCTTGAATTATTTTGGCTCCTGATATTTCGTCACTTGCCTTTTTCTTTCGATCTCATGCCACGTTTGAAACGTTGAGGAACCTGCTGGCTCATGGGACCCGCATGTCATCCTCTATGTGCTATAAAAGTTTGTTTTCTTGGATTTTTTTCACCCTCTGATTTTTGGCTCCTGATATTTCGTCACTTGCCTTTTACTTTTGATCCCCTGCCCCTTTGAAACGTTGAGTAAGCTGCTGGCACATGGGACCCGCATGTCATCCTCTATGTACTATAAAACTTTCTTTTCTTGGATTTTTTTGACCCCCTACTTTCTAGCTACTTTCTTTTTCTTTTGATCTCAAGCCGCATTTCAAACATTGAGACCGCTGCTGCAAAATGGGACCCGCATGTCATCCTCTATGTACAATAAATCTTTGATTATTTTTGGCACCTCATATTTGGTCACTTGCGTTTTTTTCTTTCGATCTCATGCCACCTTTGAAACGTTGAGTAAGCTGCTGGCTCATGGGTCCCCCATGTCATCCTCTACGAACAATAAAAGTTTCCTTTCTTGGAGTTATTTTTGCCCCCTAATTTCTGGCTACTTCCTTTTTCTTTTGATCCTGCCGCCTTTGAAACGTTGAAAACTTTCTTTTCTTTGATTATTTTGGCACCTCATATTTTGTCACTTGCCTTTTTCTTTCGATCCCCTGCCGCCTCCCAAACGGTGATACCGCTGATGCTAAATGGGACCCGCATGTCATCCTCTATGTACTATAAAACTTTCTTTTCTTGGATTTTTTTGGCTCCTGATATTTGGTCACTTGCCTTTTTCTTTCGAGACCTCCTGCCGCATCTCAAACGGTGATACCGCTGCTGCTAAATGGGACCCGCATGTCATCCTCTATGTACAATAAAGTTTCTTTTCTTGGATTATTTTTGGCTCCTGATATTTGGTCACTTGCCTTTTTCTTTCGATCCCATGCCGCCTTTGAAACGTTGAGGAAGCTGCTGGCTCATGGGTCCCGCATGTCATCCTCTATGAACAATAAAAGTTTCCATTGTTGGAGTTATTTTTTACCCCTAATTTCTGGCTACTTCCTTTTTCTTTTGATCCCCTGCCGCCTTTGAACGTTGAAGAATCTGCTCGCTAATGGGTCCCACATGTCAGACTCTATGGACGATAAACCTTTCTTTTCTTGGAGTTATTTTGACCCCTAATTTCTGGCTATTTTTTTTTTTGGATCCCGTGCTGCCTTGGAAACGTTGAGGATGCTGCTGCCACATGGGTCCCGCATGTCATCCTCTCAGAACGATAAATGTTTCTTTTCTTCGATTTTTTTACCAACTGATTTTTGATTTATTTTTTCTTTCGATCCCCTGCCGCCTTTAAAACTTTGACGACGCTGCTGGCTCATGGGTCCCGATGTCAGCCTCCCCGTACAAGAAACATGTGATATCTTGATTATTTTACAGACAATAAAAAGTGTATTTCGCTCTGAGCTATTGCAAACGGATAAATTAAATCTTTATTTTTACATAAACGAACTAATATGAATCTCCTTGTTTTTGTTTTGTTTTTGCGAAGCATAGGACTTTCTTGTTTTGGAGTGGGCTGAAATTGTACGAGTCAAAAGACGTCCAGCAGGTTAGAAGGCCCAGATGGCCAGGCAGCCCCAATTTATATCTTCCTTATCTTGGATTATTTTTTGATCAAAAGGCCCAGCAGGGGTACATCCTTTTTCTTTTGGTCCTGTGTGCCGCCTTGGAAACGTTGTGGACGCTGCTGCCTCATGGGACCCGCATGTCATCCTCTATGAACTATGAACTCTAAAAGTTTCTTTTTTCTTGGATTTTTTTTCACCCCTCTGATTTTTGGCTATTTCCTTTTTCTTTTGTTCCCCTGCCGCCTTGGGACCCGTATGTCATCCTCTATGTACAAAAAACTTTCTTTTCTTGGAGTTTTATTCCCCCTAATTTCGGGCTACTTTCGTTTTCTTTTGATCTCAAGCCGCATATGAAACATTGAGACCGCTGCTGCAAAATGGGACCCACATGTCATCCTCTATGTAAAATAAAAGTTTCTTTTCTTGGATTATTTTTCACGCTCTGATTTTTGGCTATTTCCTTTTTCTTTCGATCCCCTGCTGCTTGGAAACGTTGAGGATGCTGCTGCCTCATGGGTCCCACATGTCATCCACTATGAACAATAAAAGTTTCTTTTCTTCGATTTTTTTCACCCTCTGCTTTTTGGCTATTTCCTTTTCATTTGATCCCCTGCCGCCTTGGAAACGTTGAGGATGCTGCAGCGTCATGGGACCCGCATGTCATACTCTATGTACAATAAAAGTTTCTTTTCTAGGTTTTTGGCTCCTGATATTTGGTCACTTGCCTTTTTCTTTCAATCTCATGCCGACTCTCAAAGGTACAATAAAAGTTTCTTTTCTTGGATTATTTTTGGCTCCTGATATTTGGTCACTTGCCTTTTTCTTTCGATCTCATGCCGTCCTTGAAACGTTCAGACCGCTGCTACAACATGGGACCCTATGTCATCCTCTATGTACAATGAAAGTTTCTTTTCATGGATTATTTTTTGCTCCTGATATTTGGTCACTTTCCTTTTTCTTTCGATCTCATGCCGCCTCGGCCCTCTGAAACGACGAGTAAGTTGTTGGCTCATGGGACCCGCATGTCATCCTCTATGTACAATAAAGTTTTTTTCTTGGATTTTTTACCCCCTGATTTTTGGTCACTTGCCTTTTTCTTTCGATCCTGTGCCGCCTTTGAAATTGTGGACGCTGCTGGCTCATGGGTCCCACATGCCAGCCTCTATGAACAATAATATTTCTTTTCTTGGATTTTTTTTACCCCTGATTTCTGGCTATTTGCCTTTTTCTTTGGATCCCCGACCGCCTTTGAAACGATGAGGACGCTGCTGGCGCATAGCTCCCACATGTCAGCCTCTAAGAACAATAAACATTTCTTTTCTTGGATTTATAGTTGACCCCTAATTAATGGCTACTTCGCTTTTTTTTTCGATCCCCAGCCGCCTTAGAAACGTTGAGGACGCTGCTGGCTCATGGGTCCCATATGACAGCCTCTATGAAAAGTAAAACATTTACTTTCTTGGATTTATTTTTGACACCTAATTAATGACTACTTGGTTCTTTTCTTTTGATCCCGTGACACCTTTGAAACGTTGAGGGCCCTGCTGGCTCATGGGTCCAACATGTCAGCCTCTATGAACAATAAGAGTTTCTATTGTTGCATTTATTTTTGACCCCTAATTTCTGGCTATTTGCCTTTTTTCCATTGCCTGCCACCTTAGAAACGTTGAGGACGCTGCTGGCTGGGTCCCACATGTCAGCCTCTTTGTACGATAAAAGTTTCCTTTGCTGGATTTATTTTTGACCCCTAATTTCTGGCTATTTGCCTTTTTTCTTTCGAACTCCACCGCCTTTGAAACGTTGATGACGCTGCTGCAAACTGGGTACAATATGTCAGCCTCTTTGTGCGATAAACCTTTCCTTTCTTGGATTTTTTGGACACCTGATTTCGAGCTACTTGCCTTTTTCTTTCGATCTCCTGCCCCCTTTGAGAAACGCCGAGAACGATACTGGTTCGTGGGTCCCACATGTCATCCTCTCTGAATGATAAATGTTGGGGCCGCGGCTGCAAGATACGTCCCACATGTCAGCCTGACTGTTGAATAAACGTTTCCTTTCTCGAATTTATATTTGACCCCTGATTTCTGGCTACTTTGCCGTTTCTTTCGATCCCCTGCATGTCTGCTACTCCACCGAAAAACAGACCGGCATGTATTCATCACAATACTGGTAGCTAATTTAGGAAAAATGTGTTCATCACGGGATTCAAACAAAGATCTTCATCTCTGCTAAATTTTGATTTCACCAAAAACCGAACAGCGTGTGTTCATGACTTTAACTTCACAAACACTATGGTTTCTCTATAAAATAAGGTCACCATCCGTTCCTTTATTGTAGGCATTTGCGAAAAGTGTCTTTGGCTAATGGGCACCAGTGCTCTGCTGTTTAAAAAAAATCAAATAGCATACATATTTGTTTCAAAAAAATCTGAAAATGAATGTAGACATAATAAATAAAGTAACCTACAAGCGTGTAAAATTTTAATATGATATTCTTTATATTGTAGACTACACAAAAAAGACAAAATCTGTTGAAATTTGGAGATTTGAAATATGCATACCCAGATCCACACGTTTGTTACTTTTGTGTAGCCCAGAATTTTTTGTATTTGAAACTGAAATTTTGCACGTTTATGGGACAATTCATTAGCTACTCCATTATTTGTTTTCTAATTTTTTGAACAAATAAATATATTTTTTATTTTTTTCTAAAATAGCAGGAGCAATGGTGCCCAAGAGCACCAAATCTCTTAATAGGCATTTGCGCCTAATAGCGTGAGCTTAGCTAATTTTTGAAGAAAAAAAAGATGTCCATTGTGGTATTCAGGACAAAGATCTTCATGTCTGCTACTGCACCAAACAACAAACCAGCATGTATTCATCACAATACGGGTAGCTAATTTGTGAAAAATATGTTCAGCACGGGATTCAAACAAAGATCTTCATCTCTGCAAAATTTTGATTTCAGCAAAAACCGAACAGCGAATGTTCATGAGGTTAAGTTCACGAACACTATGTTTTCTCTATAAAATAAGGTCACCATCTGTCTCTTATTTCTCAAGGAAAAACAGGTGGAAGTGTTGGGACGAACCACATGGGTGCTTCGGCTCTATGTTCAGTCTTCTCTTTTTTGTACTGCAATCTTGAGCCTATGGCAGGACCTCCATTGACGTGCATTCTGCACCAATTTGGCCTTGGACGTATCCATGTATCACGGGCGCGATTGTGGGTAGCAAAGACACAGTCAGGTTTGAACAATTGGAAATCTGGTTCTGCAGCCTCTGCGTCGACTGGCGGGGGTAGCATGAAAATTGGGTGATTGAGTCCAAGAAATAAAGAACGCCCCTTCAAATTGTTCAATCTTTCCCACCTTGCCTCTTCTACAGGGTCCAAGGTATGGGCAGATCTCAAGAAAACGTAGCACCGTACCAAAGGATAAGACCTCAGCTTGTTACCCATATGTAATATTGGAGGACCGAGGATGGGCCGATAACCTTTAACCTGAATCCACGCGAGATCAGATTCACCAGTAATGGACTCTGCTCTCATTGGTGCCAGGAACCAAGTGCGCTGGTCAGAAAATCCAAGAAATACATCTTCATCTTCATAATTATGATTATCACCATCATCATCTAATTCTTCATCATCTAATTCTTCATCATCAAATTCGTCTTCTTCTAATTCTTCTTCTTCTAATTCTTCTTCATCAGCATCATTATCTTCATCGGCACCTCCATCGCCTTGAGCCACATTTGCTTCATCATCTTCCATGACAGCATCTCCCTCGATTTGAGCGAAAATTGCAGCCACTTCTGCTTCTTCATCTTCAATGACAGGGGCGTCAATGAGACGCGGGGCTGCATGTGTCCCTGCAATGCACAAAGATCAACCACAATGCAGCAAGTAGGAACTACACTGAAAATTATCTCTTCTCTTCTATCTTCTATTTTCTACTACTATAAGGCACCAGTTTTTAACAAGACATGTAGCAGCAATTCCAACTGTTGGTGTCCAAAATCTAACGGTTGGGATTAGAGGTATTCGCGTGAAAAAAATACCACACCAGTGTCCACGTGTTTCTAGAACCGTCATGTTTCCATTATGAAGAAAAATCAGAGCAGTCTCACACCGATATCACACGTCCCACTTGATAGTGATTAAGAAAGGTTCCAAATTTTTGTTCATATTTATAAACTGTATGCTCACACTTATTTTGATGGTATAACCAAATTATTAGTTGTATTGAAAGTTTGAACAACATTTAGAACGCAACTTTTATACATCAGTATTGCGAATCGTAATTGGTCCAACATGTGCAGCATGCCATTTACTAGTTAAGACATAAAACAAAGACTCACCACAGGTATATGGTTCCCAAACCAGAACATCTCCATACGGATATGTAACTGCGTATACACGATGTAGGTGTGAACTTGTACCATATCCAGGAATGCCCATGGCATCGACATAGCTGTTTCTATCAAAGAATTCAGGGTTTCTCAGGATATTCCACTCCTTTTCTAGGGGCGCTTGTAGGATAGCGATCAATTCGTCAAATACAACGATTACCTCGTAATGCCATGGCCCTGCTAGATCATCTTTGTACGGCCTCTTGACGATCCGTACTTTGAGCAGTTCCAAACTTTTATCTATTTTGTATTTGAACAGGAATGGTGGGCTGCCATGCCACCATTCACTAGTAGGGCCCAAAGAAATTCCTGCATCTTGCAGAGATGGAAGAGGTATAATAGTATCTGATATGTATATGTTGCGGATCGTCAAGTGCCCGTCCTGCTGGACAAATGCCACCCAGTCGCCGTTACAACCCACCCAGTGCATGGGTCCATGTCCATCCAGTTCCTCCTTGGTATGGATAAATGCTGGAACTGTCGGCTTGTCTAATGGCATCAGCAACGCGTGAATGCCCTGCAAATAGGATTTGTTTCAAAATTGTCTATGCATGCAAGGTATTCGACAGAATGAAGAGCGGATTGTGCAGAACTGAAGCACAGATGTAATGGATAAATAAAGCAATTCCGAAGAGTACATGTGCATAGTGAAGGCAGCAAACCTTACAGTACTCCCAAATCAGGTGATTATGTTGAGTCTAAATTCATGCATGATGTTTGGCAATAAGAAAAGTTGATTGAAAAAACACAAGCTGAAACGAGATGAGTAAATAAATAAATACTCTTACAGTATTGTCGCGGTCGTCTGGCCATGTCTCGGGGTCGCAGTGGAGCAGGCTCGGTAAACCGAACGGAACCTTATGCGCTCCGCGGATGGCATGCCGCATGCCGATCATGCCTCGAGCGAGGCGACCAGTGCTGAGGATATCCGCCCGCTCGGCTATGTTCTCCACCAGTGGGTAGTGGAGGTTGCCCCACCCCATGGACTGGTGGTAGCAATCAGGAATCTCCTCAATCTTACGCTTCTGCTTCATTGGAGTCGGTAATCCAATGCAAGGGAGAGAGGGGTGAACGGGAGAAAGAGACAGAAGAGGGTTTTTTTTGGAGAAGATGCAGTAGTAGTACTACGATACTAGGAGGTGGAGATGCGGGGCATGTTTCCGGGGGAGAGGAACCACTATTTCCCTTAAAAAAAATAACAGCACTTGCGCATTAGAACTTGGGGCGGGGATATAGCGGTAAGAGGTATTGACCAACTTTCCCTCACCTTGACCCCACGTGGTTGTGAACCCGAGATAATTCTTTTTGATGAACCCGATATACTTATTATAGTACTAAAATAGTACAAGTATATACCTTGTACTCCTATATACTAACATTACTATTTTAAGGACTTATGTTCCATGAGCAACAACTTCCCCCACTCCGCTCATCCGAAATCCTAGCCCCTCCAACTTCAAGGACCAATCAACATAGCTATGGCCTTCTAATTTGGCTCAAGTCGCCGCACACATAGTCCTCCCGCCGACAAGGAATAGGAGCATCAGCCCTTTCGTCGCTTGTTGTTACACATAATCATATACAGTACCATATATATTTCAAATTTCCATATCAAAAAATAGTTCAAATCTGAATTTTAACATCTCAAGCTAAACCCTCGCTTGCTCTTAAACATAAGCATACCATAGTTCTACTTTTGTCTTCACCGAACAACAGAACACAATTTCATCACAACATAGCCAACCGGAGTACCTAGTAATGTAACTAGAGAAGTGAACCTATAGTTGATCAAGCCTTCAACTTTAACACAATAATACCCCCACATTATGTGTTGAGGAGCCACACCCATATATTTAAGAGTACCATCATGTAGACCACAAATGCATCAATGAAGAGAGGGGTATACTTATAGACCACCTCTTTACAAAACAGTTGTAACTAGTAGACCACAATTGCCTCGTTCATTAGCTATGAAATTACATACTATCAGTAGCTACAATGGCTGCAGGCCCTGTTTCAGAATTAAACATCACACTTGTTCCAATCCGGGGCGTTGGCGAAGTTTGGGATGAACCAAAGCGGTGTCTTTACCAGGTACCTATCTTTTTTTGTTTTGCATGTTTTCTCCAAGGCGTTGGTTTGGAAACCAACGGCGCAATCTTCACGATTCAGACTGAATCGGCATATTTCAGGCAGCTGCGAATTGCGAAGCCATGCTTCATTCGGCAAGGTGTACACACAATTTCTTCTCGTCAGACATCCTGGGACAACATCTGCACCGCCTAATGGCAGCATAATCGGATAGTTCACTCCAAGGAAAAGAGAATATTCTCCAAGGTCATCAATCTTTTCCCATGGAATACCTTCATTTAACTTACTAGTGTCCTTCGTGAACACCAGGCAACCAAACCCAGAAGCATAGTTGCCAACAGTGCGACCATGATGAACACGACGATCAGAAGCAGTATGGCAAACTTTACAGGAATATTCCCTTTCATCAGCAATGCCCAGTGTATGGATCAGAAGAAGTCTAGAACCATCTATAGATCTTGCTAACCACCACATGCCATAATCGACCTCGTGATCATGGCCAAGAGCATCATCAAGTGCACACCGCCATTCAAACACAATGGGCGGTGGCTCTACGATCAGCGGAGGACCTGCTTGAAAACGAAATTACTGTTAAGAAGGGTATGTTTGGTTTGCACAAATCTGAAAACGTAAGAATTGGGAAAACGCATTAGGATTCAGATGGGATGATATAATGGCATTTCCATTCAATAATACAGCATATTGGTGTATTTCAGTACATCACATGGGAAACCAAAGGATTCATTTCAAGAAGTTCAAGTAGAGGTCAAAATCCAACATAATTCAATCTGAGAATAAAACTCCTAATTATACAATCCTCAAATTTTTCTATGGTAATCATCTCGAATAAAAAGTCTAAATACCAATGAAATTTCATCCGAAGCAAATATGCCCCAAGCCTCCAAGTCAGATCAGTCAGGTTCGAAAATTAATAAGTTTGTGCATTAAAATTATCTTTACAGCCATGAATAATGAAGCTCATCATACACTACTAACGTCCGGAGGAAAATTACCAGCTTGCTGAGGATTCCATGCGTGAACAGTGCCAGTATGAGTTGTGGCAAACACAAGCCCATTGTGGAGAATTGCATCGCTGTAATTGTAAAAGATGTGGGACTTGGGCTCTGTAAGAACTGTCCATCCAGAATCTTCGCCGCAAAGGAGGGCAACTCTGATGTCAAAAACAGCAACAAGAGAGAAATTTTTGTACCCCCCAGCAGCTGTGGGAACTTGGCAAATATATATCTTGTGAAATATAATAGCACGAAGGTTGTGGTGGTATATATTTGGAATGTGGGTGGTTTCAAACGGCACAGGGAGAGGAATTTCACGGCGAGTGTAGACGTTGACAAGTTTCCATTTGCAAGCAGGAAAGCCAGTGTCAACCATGGCAACCCAATCTCCATTGGCACCTACCCACTGCTTACCCGTACCGTCTGGCATCACAGCGTCGGAGGAGAACCTGTCCAGCGGCGTCAGCTTGCAATCCCGTGCTACCTTCGTCGGGTGAGAATGAAGAACACATGGGAGGCCAAACGGGAGAGAAAAAGATAGAGTTGCACTATCATTTGCAGAGTCGAAAAATAGTTTGGACGAACCGACGAGGCTCGCGGCGGTGATGACGTCGCATCTTGTTACGAGTTCTTCAAGGGGACCTTCGGAAAAGACCTTCTGAAACAGTTCAGAGTCATCATTTTCCTTGTTCGATGCCGCCATCGCAGGGCAGGGGGTGGGTCTATGAGGTTTGGGTTCAACTGATTGGAGTTTAATTTGGGTTCGATGGCGGCAGGTGGCGGGGAAGATGAAGAACGGAGGCTCTCAAACTGGGCGGTGGAATTGATTCTAAAGCTGCATGGCGGCGGCACTGGCGCGTGCTATGGAAGGTGGTCGATTGGTGCGGGCGGGGGCGGAGGTAGACGATGGAGGTGAACAGAAATAGGGCAGGTGGGGGCGGGGCGCTTGACTTCGCTCCTCTACACTCTACAGCATCTCCTCCTGTTTCTTGGAAAGTGTATAGACCCATAATAAAATGTCACTGTTCCCTCTGAAAAGGTGAAGAACAAGTCACTGGTCTAACGTGCAAATTTGGACATCCCAAGCTATGTGTTGTCATGTCAATTCAATGTCCATGGCAGTATTTTGAATTTTGCGTGACCAAAAGAAGTACGCCTTGGCCTTTCACAATCGGGGTTTCTTTAGAGCAAGAACAATAGAAGAGCCAACAGCTGGCAAAAGTACCACGTAGGCGGGCTATAAGCGCCCACTATTGTCCTACTTCCTCTTGGCGTGATACTCCCTCCGTCCACAAATAAGTGGACGTGCAGGATTTTCAAGGTAAATTAGTAAAAGGAAAGAAAAAATGCATTGGAGCACTCGTATCTTAAGAAACACATGTACTCAACCACGGTTGTAGATTTTCTCGGCGCAAGACTTTTCCCCAGCAGTTGTGGCTTTCAGTTATTCGTGGGTGTGGGGAGGAGCTCCGCCGCATCGGTAAAAAGCAAAGAGGGACGGCGGCTCTCGATCGTGCGGTGTACTCGTAAATCACGTGTGACCCATGCCCTAATAATTCACAATGCATTGATGAGGGCTATCACTTCATCATCCAATAAAATGTACTTAGTAACTATGGTAATAATATTGTCTTCTCGCAAAAAAAATGGTAAAAATATTGTCTCTTAAGCCATGTACTAGTACAGTGCAAGATGCTTTAGAGAAATAAACCTATATTTTATTGCTACTCCGTAATACACATGGTTATTTATTCTAGGCAAATGCCTACCGAAAGATGTAGGAATAGGGAAATGTAGGATTGCAATGTCATGTCCACTCCAATCCTATAGGAATTCATAGAATCCAAACTTTGTTTGATTCCACCATAGGAAAAGTAAAGCATTCTTAAAAAGAGGTATGAGTAGATGTTTAATTTTCTATGGAATCTGTGCAAAGAAATCCTTAGGAAAAATTCCTATCGGAAACAATCCTACAAATCAAACAGCCAAGGATTCAATTGTACCAATTCCCTATGCAAATCCTTGGTGTTCACCCAATCCTCTCGAATACTCATCCAAAAAATGCACTAATACTTTGATGGGGAGTTTTTGTATTCTAGGCAAGAATAGAGGGTTTGCGGGGATCACTTGAGAAGTGTATTAACCAAAGAAGGCATAAGTAATACACCAACACACACTAACATGCCCTTAATGGATGTATCTCCATAAACTCCCTCTGTTCTTTATTACTACTACTAGTTTATGTACTTCTTAACTAATATGGGATAATCATGAAATATATTTTCTAACATTCAGCCAAAATATATTGTTTCGACTTTTTAAAATACTGAAAAACTAGTAATTAAAAATATTTGAGCTATCAAATCTAGGAAGTTTGAAAATATTTTGTATTCCGTCTGAAAGTTGTGTTACTTGGTGTAAGATTCACACAAAAATGATGAAAATATCAAACCTTCAAAAAAATTGCAGTAATTCAAACGTTATGTGCGTTTCATAATTTTGCAAAATCTATTCTATTTGCAATTAAAACTATAGTAGTTGGTGGTCCCCGATCATCTGATTTGCTCTTAAACAGCTCAATCCTAAATTTGAAATTCCCTGCAACAGAACACGATAGTTGGTGGTTTGTGCGGAAAAAAATTACAGTTTTAAAAAGTGTTTTAAGCAACGAAGGCAGCAATAAGCGGTAGTTTGTGCAATTTCCTCGTGTAAACAACATGTAGCGTCGAAGTAATAGTACTAGCAGTACAGAAATCTTGTGTAATTTCTAGTTCTACATATTACTAGTGTCCACTGTTTGAGAGTTGATGGTGAATGGGTCTGATTTTCAATCGAATGAGAATTAGCAAATTGATTTTTATGACAAAAGCATACAAAGGGAGTAAAACAACATACCCGCATTCGCCGCTGCTACCAGCATGCGATGCCTCCACGAGTGCATTGACGGCTGCTGCAAATCCTCGGAAGGCATCTAGGTTTTGCAGATCGTCGATTGCCGCTGTCCGGCTAAGCTTAACCAGCATAGCTGCCGCCAAGATATCTCGGATTTGGACCACAGGCAGAAGCTGATTGGGGTCGAAGGATTGCCTGATTCGGAATTTGAAGTACCAAGCCCTCGGCTCCGATGATGGAAGTTTGGAACTCGGCCCGGCCAGAACCTCCCAAATCTGTGTGTGGCAGTGGATGCCCATCGGCATCCCCAATGCTGCCGACGCCGTGATGTGGTCGGTCGCACTTTGGTCCCCACTAAAGGCTGGGGCTGCAGCACGTCGCCGCCGCCCCCGACGTCCCCACGACGGCAACGCCATGGACCGAGGCGCTGAGTTTGTTGGCGAACCCGAAGCCCTGGATGGCAAGTGCTTCTTCACAATGGAAGCATCCTCACCCGGCGAGGTTCGCCCCCGGCGCATGCCTATGCTCCGACCAGCCCACTTTGCCGCTGCTGCCTGGGCTGCCGCCGATACCTGGGCCACCGCCGCTTCATGGGACCCCCTCCCTCCTCTCCCTCTCCTAGATCAAAGGGCGCCAGGAGTCTAGCCACAGCAAGACACAGAGCCGCCTGCTTCATCGCACACCAATGGCACACAGACATTTGCGAGCTTTTAGCGCACACCCCTCCGAGGCTGAGTCGTGGAGCCTGGGTGCACGGGGCTATGGCTGGAGGAGTCGCCATGGGACGAGGGGTGTCGAGTGCTCGGGCAAATACGGGAAAGGCGAAGTTTTGGATAACCTTATATGATCACATCAATGCTTCTCAAGGAGCCAAATACTGTATGAGAAACCGGAAAAGTTTGAACGTTTGAAAACTTTGCCGGCATAATGCATCCTTCCAATGCACGCCTACTAAGGTAGAAAGCCAACTCAATTGCTACTTTGTTGGCAAAATGTACCATGGCTCAATCTTGGGTCACACACATCTATCAATTGGTATATTTTGGTCATATTCAAAATTTTACTTGAAACTTGTTGGTCATGCCATTCTACTACTCGCCTAACACTTTTTCTACGCGGGAAGGAGGGGGGTATGATGCTACCCTGAATTTTTATGCCCATTTGTATCTTGGACAAATCCTAGGTTTGACCAAAATTTAAAACATGAAGATGAAAAATTAAGCCTGGATCCACTACAAGAAAAGTTGCCAAACTTTTCTTGTAGTGATCCTTCTTAATTAGTAACTTCAAAATGAAGCTTTTGGAAGGTTTTTGAAATTTCCATGTCTGAAACCCAAAACACCTCTTCATGATTGACTTCATAAGACAAATCGAGTTTAGGGTTAGGGGTAGATACATGATTTTTCTAGTTTGAATATGTCTAGACCTGGCTTATCAACTTGAAAGCTTAGTATATGACATAAGAAGATGTACTATGTGCATTGGTTTTTTATTTATTTGATTTGTTTTGAATTTTCATGCCGAATCAAATTTTGGTCAAATCATAGGTTTAACCAAGATTTAAACAAGTTTAAAACATTAAAATGAAAAATTAAGCATGGATCCTTCTCAATCACTCCAAAATGAAGCTTTTGGGAGGCTTTTGAAATGTCTATGTTTGAAACCCAAAACCACTTCTCTTCATGCTTGACTTCATAAGACAGATGAGTTTAGGGTTAGGGGTAGATACATGATTTTTCTGGTTTGAATAGGTCTAGACCTTGTTATCAAGTTGAATGGCTTACTATGTGACATAAGAAGACTATGTGCTTTGGTTTTTCATTTTTGATTTTTTCGATTGTTTTTATGCCCATTTGAATCTTGGCCAAATCCTAGGTTTGAACAAGAATTTAAACAAGTTTAAAACATGAAAATGAAAAGGTAAGCATGGATCCTTCTTAGTCAGTCCGAAATGAAGCTTTTGGGCGGTTTTCGAAATTTCCATGTTTGAAAACCCAAACCACTTCTCTTCATGCTTGACTTCATAAGACAAATTTAGGGTTAGGGGTATAGATACATGATTTTTCTTGTTTGATATGTCTAGATATTGTTTATCAACACTTGAATGCTTACAATATATGTGACGCAAGAAGACTATGTGTTATGGTTTTTCATTTTTGGGGGTTTTTTCGAATTTTTTATGCGCACTTGAATCTTGGTCAAATCCAAGCTAGCTAGGTTTGACCAAGCTTTAAACAAGTTTAAAACATGAAAATGAAAAAGTAAGCATGTATCCTTCTTAGTCACTCCAAAATTAAGCTTTTCGGAGGTTTTTGAAATTTCCATTTTGTAAACCCAAAACCACGTATCTTCATGTTTGACTTCAAAAGACAGAGTTTAGGGTTAGGGGGTAGATACATGATTCTTCTTTTAATATGTTTAGATCTTGTTTTATCAAGTTGAATGTTGACTGTATGACATAAGAAGACTATGTTTTTGAATTTTTTATGAATCTTGGTCAAATCCAAGGGTTGACCAAGATTTAAACAAGTTTAAAACATGAAAATGAAAACGTTTCAAGTTCACCTTTGGTTCGATCTTTCAGTAACCAGGCGCATATATATATGGATGCAAATTGAGATAATTAATTCGTGAAACATTGGAAATGTCCATCGTGTGTCATGTTTCCCCCTCACATGAAAATTGGATTGGTGGCAGACAAGTAAAAGCACATTTATGTGCGACAACCCAAAATGCACATATTTTGCTGAGTTTTCATGCATGCATTAAAAGTTGTGAATATATACATAAAATGCATGTGGGTCATGATTGAAAAGTTTGACATGTATATGGTTCTTGTGTAGTAGTAGTACTATAGTAGATTAGTAGGTACGCAAACTCCCATCCATCTTCTTTGTCAAGAGAAGACGCGCACCAGGATGCGTAGTGGAAGTCGTCTCTGGATCCTTCTGTTGTCCCTCTCACGGAAAAGAAAAAGAAAAAAACATCTCTCTCATTCTCGGCCTCGCTCGACTCGCTCGCTCGCAGCCTCGCACCTCCTGCGCACTGACAAACGCTGCACAACAGTCAACATCACCAGAAAAAAGATATACACCATAAATAATAAGAGGGGCCCCGTGACTGCTATCCCTTCTTCTCCTTCCGTGTGATCCCTCTTCCTCCGAGTTTCACTGGACGGGCAAACACACATGTGCTGCATAGTAAAAATAAAAAAGTAAAAAATCGACCTATGAATCTATGATTAAATAGGTAAAATCCTGGGTTTTATCAAGGTTTAAACAAGTTTAAAACATGAAAATGAATAGGTAAGCATGGATCCTTCTTAGTCACTCTAAAATGAAGCTTTCGCGAGGTTTTTGAAATTTCCATGTTTGAAATCCAAAACCACTTCTCTTCATGCTTGACTTCGTAAGACAGAGTTTAGGGTTAGGGGTAGATACATGCTTTTTCTGGTTTGAATATGTCTAGACCTTGTTTATCAACTTGAATGCTTACTATATGACATAAGAAGGCTATGTTATTTGGTTTTTCATTTTTCTGTTTTTTGATTTTTTATGCCCATTTAAATCTTGGTCAAATCCTAGGTTTGACCAAGAGTTAAACAAGTTTAAAACATGAAAATGAAAAGGTAAGCCTGGATCCTTCTTAGTCACTGTAAAATGAAGCTTTTGGGAGGTTTGTGAAATTTCCATGTTTGAAACCCAAAAGCACTTCTCTTCATGCTTGACTTCATAAGACAGAGTTTAGGGTTAGGGGGTGTAGATACATGATTTGTCTGGTTTGAATATGTCCAAATCTTATTTATCAACTTCTGAATGCATGCTACTCTCTCAAAGAAAACCTTTTGAATGCTTACTATATGACATAAGAAGACTATATGCTTTTAAAATTCAAACATATGGTAAGCATTCTTATGACATATAGTAAGCATTCAAGTTGATAAACAAGCAAGGTTTGGACATATTCAAACCAGACAAATCATGTATCTACCCCTAACCCCTAATTAAATTGTCTTATGAAGTCTAGCATGAAGAGAAGTGGTTTTGGGTTTCAAACATGGAAATTTCAAAAACCTCCCAAAAACTTCATTTTAGAGTGACTAAGAAGGATATACAAGCTTCCCTTTTCATTTTCATGTTTTAAACTTGTTTAAATCTTGGTCAAACCTCTAGGATTTGACCAAAAGATTCAAATGGGCATGGAAATTCATAAAAAAACAAAAGAATGAAAAACCAAAGGACATAACATTATTATGTCATATATATATAGTAAGCATTCAAGTTGATAAACAAGGTCTAGACATATTCAAACCAGAAAATCATGTATATATCTACCCCTAACCCTAAACTCTGTCTTATGAAGTCAAGCATGCATGAAGAGAAGTGGTTTTGGTTTCAAACATGGAAATTTCGAAAAACCCTCCCAAGAGCTACATTTTGGAGTGAGTAAGAAGGATATATAGATGCTTAATTTTTCATATTCATGATTTAAACTTGTTTAAACCATGTTCAAACCTAGGATTTGACCAAGATTAAAATGGGCATAAAATTTTAAAAAAATCAAAAAATAAAAAACAAGTCACATAGTATTCTTATGTCATATAGTAAGCATTCAATTAAGTTGATAAACAAGGTCTAGACATATTCAAACCAGGAAAATCATGCATATATCCCCTAACCCTAGCTAAACTCTGTCTTATGAAGTCAAGCATGCATGAAGAGAAGTGGTTTTTGGTTTCAAACGTTTAAGCCAAAAGCCCCTTTTCAAATATTTCAAACTTATTCAAATTTGGTTCAAATATGAAAGACATACAAGTTATAGCACACATAGTGCATACATTTTCACACATACTGCACTAGATGCTAACCCTATAGTTTGAGGCCATTTGGGTGACCTAGGTCGAAAAAATTCTTGGATTAGAATCGTGTTGTTCGAACCCCGTAGTTGGATTTTTTGAACCCTTGATCTGTAGAACTGGGCAAAACCCTAGTTTAACCTATTTAATTACAGATTCGTATATCGATTTTTCTACGAGTACTACCTTTTTATTATTATTATTACTATGCAGCACATGTGTTTGCCCGTCGAGTGAAACTCGGAGGAAGAGGGATCACTCGGAAGGAGAGAAGAGGGAGAGAATTATGGTGTCTCCCCTTTTTCGGGTGATGATGTTGACTTTTGTGCAGGGTTTGTCAGTGAGCAGGAGGTGCGAGCGAGCGGAGCGAGTCGAGCGAGGCCGAGAATGAGAGAGATTTGTTTTTTGTGAGAGGGACAACCGAAGGATCTAGAAGGACCCACAGACTTCCAAAACGCATCCTGATGCGTCTTCTCTTGACAAAGAAAATGGCTGGAGTTTGCGTACCTATTGCACGTGACTTGTGCTCACTGAAGTGTGGGACCTCAAGCGTGGGCACCACACGTAAGTGACAGACCTGTTGGTGTAAAAACTCGGTTGATTATAATAGTGCATTAGAACAAAGTTTCCTATGGATTCAAGGGTAGGAAATCCAAGTTAACTCATTTACGTGTTAAACTTGTCTATATATTGGTCAAACCTAGGATTTGACCAAGATTCAAATGGGCAGAAAAATAAAAACAGAAAAATGAAAAACCAAATCACATAGTTTTCTTATGTCATATAGTAAGCATTAAAGTTGATAAACAAGGTGTAGACATATTCAAACCAGACAAATCATGTAGCTATACCCCCTAACCCCTAAACTCTGTCTTATGAAGTCAAGCATGCATGTGAAGAGAAGTGGTTTTGGGTTTCAAACATGGAAATTTCAAAAACCTCCCAAAAGCTTCATTTTAGAGTGACTAAGAAGGATCCATGCTTCCCTTTTCATTTTCATGTTTTAAACTTGTTTAAATTATCTTGGTCAAACCTAGGATTTGACAAGATTCAAATGGGCATCAAAATTGAAAAAAAAATTGAAAAAAGAAAAACCAAAGCAAATAGTTTTCTTATGTCATATAGTAAGCATTAAAGTTGTTGATAAATAAGGTCCATACATATTCAAACCACACAAATCATGTATCTATACCCCCTAATTAACCCCTAAATTAATTAACTCTGTCTTATGAAGTCAAGCATGTGAAGAGAAGTGGTTTTGGGTTTCAAACATTGAAATTTTAAAAACCTCCCAAAAGCTTCATTTTAGAGTGACTAAGAAGGATCAGACTTCCCTTTTCATTTTTATGTTTTAAACTTGTTTAAATCTTGGTCAAACCAAGGATTTGACCAAGATTCAAATGGCCCTAAAAATTCAGAAAAAAAAATCAAAAGAATGAAAAACCAAAGCACATAGCATTCTTATGTCATATGTATATTAAGCATTCAAGTTGATAAACAAAGGTCTAGAGACATATATATTCAAACCAGAAAAATCATGTATATATCTACCCCTAAAACTCTAATTAAACGATGTTTTATGAAGTAAATCATGAAGAGAAGTGGTTTTGTGTTTCAAACATGGAAATTTCAAGAACCTCCCAAAAGCTTTATTTTAGAGTGACTAAGAAGGATCCAGAAGGACCTTCCAATACGCATCCTGATGCGTCTTCTCTTGACAAAGAAGATGGTTGGGAGTTTGCGTACCTATTGCACGTGACTTGTGCTCACTGAAGTGTGGGACCTCACGCGTGGGCACCACACGTAAGTGACAGACATGTTGGTGTAAAAACTCGATTGATTATTATACTGCATTAGAACAAAGTTTCCTATGGATTCAAGGGTAGGAAATCCAAGTTAACTCATTTACGTGACATTATTATTTCCATGAAGCAAAGTTAACACATCTATCGATTGGTACATTTTTGAGTGACTAAGAAGGATCCATGCTTACTTATTCGTTTTCACGTGTTAAACTTGTCTAAATCTTGGTCAAACCTAGGATTTGACCAAGATTCAAATGGGCAGAAAAATAAAAAACAGAAAAATGAAAAACCAAATCACATAGTCATCTTATGTCATATAGTAAGCATTAAAGTTGATAAACAAGGTCTAGAAATATCAAACCATACAAATCATGTATCTACCCCCTAACCCCTAAACTATGTCTTATAAATTAAGTCAAGCATGAAGAGATGTGGTTTTGGGTTTCAAACATGGAAATATCAAAAACCTCCCAAAAACTTCATTTTAGTGTGACTAAGAAGGATACACGCTTCCCTTTTCATATTCATGTTCTAAGCTTGTTTAAATTATCTTGGTCAAACCTAGGATTTGACAAGATTCAAATGGGCATCAATATTGAAAAAAATCAAAAAAAAAGAAAAAACAAAGGAAATAGTTTTCTTATGTCTTATAGTAAGCATTAAAGTTGATAAACAAGGTCTAGACATATTCAAACTAGACAAATCATGTATCTATATATACCCCCTAACCCCTAAACTCTGTCTTATGAAGTCAAGCATGTGAAGAGGAAGTTGTTTTGGGTTGCAAACATGGAAATTTCAAAAACCTCCGAAAAACTTCATTTTAGAGTTTCTAAGAAGGATCCATGCTTAACTTTGCATATTCATATTTTAAACTTGTTTAAATCATTATCAAGCCTAGCATTTGACCAATATACAAATGGGTGGGCACAAAATTCAAAAAAATCAGAAAAATGAAAACAAATTAAAGCACATAGTCTTCATATGTCATATCGTATGAATTCAAGTTGATAAACGAGGTCTAGGTATATCCAAACCAGACAAATCATGTATCTATACCCCCTGTCGATCTTATGAAGTCTAGCATGAAGAGAGAAGTCGTTTTTGGTTTCAAAAATGGAAATTTCAAGAACATCCCAAAAGCTTCATTTTAGAGTGACTAAGAAGGATACATGCTTCCCTTTTCATTTTTATGTTTAAACTTGTTTAAATCTTGGTCAAACCTAGGATTTGACCAAGATTCAAATATATGGGCATAAAATTCAAAAAAAAACAGAAAAATTTAAAACCAAGGCACATAGTCTTCTTATGTCATATAGTAAACAATCAATTAATTAAGTTGATAAACCAGTTCTAGACATATTCAAACCAGGAAAATCATGTATCTACCCCCTAACGCCCTAGCTAAACTCTGTCTTAATTATATATGAAGTCAAGCATGCATGAAGAGAAGTGGTTTTTGGTTTCAAACGTTTAAGCCAAAAGGTAAGCATGGATCCTCCTTAATTAGTCACTGTAAAATGAAGCTTTTGGGAGGTTTGTGAAATTTCCATGTTTGAAACCTAAAAGCACTTCTCTTCATGCTTGACTTCATAAGACAGAGTTTAGGGTTAGGGGGTGTAGATCGATACATGATTTGTCTGGTTTGAATATGTCCAAATCTTATTTATCAACTTTTGAATGCATGCTACTCTCTCAAAGAAAAACTTTTGAATGCTTACTATATATATGACATAAGAAGACTATATGCTTTTAAAATTCAAACATATGGTAAGCATTCTTATGTCATATAGTAAGCATTCAAGTTGATACACAAGCAAGGTTTGGACATATTCAAACCAGACAAATCATGTATCTACCCCCTAACCCCTAATTAAATTGTCTTATGAAGCAGTCTAGCATGAAGAGAAGTGGTTTTGGGTTTCAAACATGGAAATTTCAAAAACCTCCCAAAAACTTCATTTTAGAGTGACTAAGAAGGATATACAAGCTTCCCTTTTCATTTTCATGTTTTAAACTTGTTTAAATCTTGGTCAAACCTCTAGGATTTGACCAAAAGATTCAAATGGGCATAGAAATTCATAAAAAATCAAAAGAATGAAAAACCAAAGGACATAACATTCTTATGTCATATATATATATAGTAATTAAGCATTCAAGTTGATAAACAAGGTCTAGACATATTCAAACAAGAAAATAATGTATATATCTACCCCTAACCCTAAACTCCGTCTTATGAAGTCAAGCATGCATGAAGGGAAGTGGTTTTTGGTTTCAAACATGGAAATTTCGAAAACCCTCCCAAGACCGAGCTACATTTTGGAGTGACTAAGAAGGATATATAGATGCTTAATTTTTCATATTCATGATTTAAACTTGTTTAAACCATGTTCAAACCTAGGATTTGACCAAGATTCAAATGGGCATAAAATTTTAAAAAAATAAAAAAACAAGGCACATAGTATTCTTATGTCATATAGTAAGCATTCAATTAAGTTGATAAACAAGGTCTAGACATAATCAAACCAGGAAAATCATGCATCTACCCCCTAACCCTAGCTAAACTATGTCTTATGAAGTCAAGCATGCACGAAGAGAAGTGGTTTTTGGTTTCCAACGTTTAAGCCAAAAGCCCATTTTCAAATATTTCAAACTTATTCAAATTTGGTTCAAATTTGAAAGACATACAAGTTATAGCACACATAGTGCATACATTTTCACACATACTGCACTAGATGCTAACCCTATAGTTTGAGGCCATTTGGGTGACCTAGGTCGAAAAAATTCTTGGATTAGAATCGTGTTGTTCGAACCCCGTAGTTGGATTTTTTGAACCCTTGATCTGTAGAACTGGGCAAAACCCTAGTTTAACCTATTTAATTACAGATTCGTATATCGATTTTTCTACGAGTACTACCTTTTTATTATTATTATTACTATGCAGCACATGGGTGTTTGCCCGTCGAGTGAAACTCGGAGGAAGAGGGATCACTCGGAAGGAGAGAAGAAGGGAGAGCATTATGGTGTCTCCCCTTCGTGATGATGTTGACTCGGGGGCTACTGACATGGGCATACCCTTCGGGTACCCATTATTAGTATACCTGGCTCGGCCCAATATGGAGAAGACCAAATATGGAGAAGGCCCAACAAGGCAACCCGAAGAAGTAGTCGACTAGGACTCTTGTAAAACCCTAGGCTGGTTGCATATATAAAGCTAGCCAGGGCACCCGAAATAAGGAGGCCAACAGATAGACAGAATATAGACAACATAGCTCCGCCTATGGCGGCACCCTGTAAACACATCTATGATCATATAGTGGATTGCTAGCAGCACGTAGGGATCCTCCACCGAGGGGACCCGAAGCTGGGTACGTCGTGTGCCTAATCTCGTCCCCGGAATCTCCATCGTCGCTCTCCCGAAACCCAAGTCTACAATACGTAGGCATTGGCGAGGTGATCCCTCGTCAATTGGCGCCGTCTGTGGGAATCGCGGCGACTGGATTTTGTTATTCGGGCGAGATCTCTTATCGTCTTCAATCAAGAGCTGGATGCATCGGATGCTATAGAGAAGTATTCACGCGGAAGCATATGCTGTGCCCGCTAGATTTTTCGCGCATACGAGCTTGGAGGGATTCACCGTACAACATAAAGCAGTGAGATTCTGGTCGAGAATCGCTTCTCATCCAAAAGCCAAATCACGACGTGCACGAAGAAAGCTATTGGGAGTGGGACAGATTGTTTCAGCTGAAGACATATTGACTGCGCACGTACGGAGACTTCCGCGGCTGATCATCTTATCACCCAAGGCAGGCGGACCTTGCGATGAACAACCAATCGGTAATTCCTCGTGTAACCAGACATCAACACGGACAAGTATCTCGGCTGCGTGAACACATCTACTTCAATGGCACACATCGTGCGCAGGGAGCGGGCACACAGATTGGATCCGAAGAAAATTTACTTCAACAAGTTCTCAGCGAAACAAAAAAATAGCGACTCGGCTGCTAGCCGAATAACATCCGACTTCGCCATCCAATATAAATCCAGGTGCTATATTTCCAATTATGCGAAAATTTGTTTGATCAAATATTTTTCGCTCGTACTATTATTTGCGTACAGTTTTTGCGCCATAATATAACTACAGATCGGAACAAGTTTCGACGACTTCGCCGCATCGCATGCTCGGAGGCTCGTCGTTAACCCAACAACGCGCACACCTCGCCCGGGGCTCGCCACCGCGGACTCGACGATTCCCTCTTCCATGCCGACTACTTCCACCTTGTCGTATATTTTCGGCTAAACGACACACGACTCCACTACATCGGCTTCGTCCATTACATCGACTTCGTATGCCGGGTGACCTACTTCCACGTCGACTCCGTCGCACCCGATGACAAAGCTAAGTGTTCCTCTTCCGAAAGTTAATTATTGTTTACTTTCGCCATACACTTAACACTGGGGCTCTGCCATTACTTTGTTACCACAAATACACTCGATTACTTGGTGAAATCCTTTTCTTCGCTCTGGATATATCTACTTCGGCTAAGTGGATTTATTTTCGGCTCAATGGAATTATTTTCTTCGGATCAATGGATTCATCTTCTTCGGCTTACTGGATTTTTTTCATCGGATTCATCTTATAAGATTCATCTATATGAATATTACTGGCTTATTCTTATACAACATTACCCGAGGCGTTTCGGGTGGATTTATCATCGAGGATTATTACTGGATTTATTTTCTTCGGCGGATTCATCTTCTATATTATGGGATTCTTCGGGTCAATGGATTCATCTTCTATGGTTATTACTGGAACTATTTTCTTCGGCTCAATGGATTCATCCTCTATGATATTGGCGGATTCATCTTCAATATATGCTTCATGGTTAATGGCGTAATCTTCAATGTGGATTCATCTCAAATACTTCATCTTGGACTCATCTCCAGTGCTTCATTTTTTATGGCGTAATCTTCAATGGTTCAATCTTCAAACGAATTCATCTCCAATGGCGTAAATTTTCGGCTGATTCATATTATATTATTGTCAATGGATTCATCCTCAAATGGCTTCACCTTATATGACTCCGCAATTCCGTAAACTTCTTCCGACATCATGGCTAAACACTCGGGGGCTCGACAACAACTTCGCCCCGAGTAACAACGGTGACACGACGTCTAAGCAACAATCATGACATCACCTCAGCAACGCTCGGGGGCTCGGCTATCTCTTCATCAACAATTTCGCGGCATCCACTTTTGCTATTTGATGGTTTCTACTTTGGCGAGATTTCTTATCTACACTCGAAGATTTCATCATGCATCAGCTTCGTCGTGTCCAAAAAGCTAAGTGTTCTTTTATTTTGCACAAAGTTGATTATCATTTACTTTTGCCGCACCCGACGCTCGGGGGCTGCGCGACATATATTCACTTTATATATCATCGAATCCGAGCATCTGACACCGCATGCGAAAAAGAGAGTCAAAGAAAAGATAGAAAAAGTTTGTTTATTTATGCAGGAGAAAGCCGACGAAATTGTCTACAAAAGAGAACCCGACGAAATTGTCTACAGGGAGAACTCGACGAAATTGTCTTCAAGAAAGGAGGAACCCGACGAATTCAAAAGAGCACCCGACGAAATCTTCTTCAGGGAGGAACCCGACGAAATCAAAAGAGTACCCGACGAAATTGTCTTCAAGAGGGAACCCGACGAATTCAAAAGAGTACCCGACGAAATCTTGAGAGAACCCGACGAAATTTTATTCATGGAGGTCTCGACAAATTATCTCCAAGGAGGTCCCGAAGAATTGTCCTCGGGAAGGACCGAAGAATTGTCCTCAGGGAGGACCCGAAGAATTGTCCTCAAAGAGGACCCGAAGAAATTTTCCTGAAGAAGGAACTCGACGAAATTTTCAACAAGGAGGAACAAAAAAAAAAAAAGTGGACAAATCTTCGGGTCCATTGACTCGTCATATTCTTCCGAGCAAGAGCATCGGTGATGAACCCGACAATATAGAAGAATCCAATATATTCGGCTGTCTCATCACGCCCGAGAAAAATATAGAAGAGCCCGCAAAATGGGTCATTGCATCAGCCGAACAAGGCACTCGACAATATATTCTCAGAACGCCAAAGTTGCGATCAATTTCTGAATGCCGCAAATTTGCGAAGGTAAGACCCCAGATCCGTTCTGCTGGGCGTGGCATCGCCAAAGACTGCGCTCTGCTACTTTTATCCGTATCAACAGATACGAAGAAAAATCCTAACGGACGCGTTAGGTACCCGATAAATATGACTGGGACTCGACAGAATGGTAAGACCTTAAGCGGCACCTGTCGAAGTTTACACCAGTATCCCGAGATCATGTCCAGGGACGTGATCTTGAAGTAGGTTTTTGCGGATTGCCACTAGAGCAGTTAACTAGTACCTGATCCGTCAGATGAACTAGCCCCAATTACCATTATCCCTGTACAATATAGATATGGATGTCAAATAAAAATAGCAACGGCCTGGAGTCGATAAAAAGAGGGGCTGCGCCCAGAAATATAGTCAAGTTCTTTATCGAGTAGTACAACTTGAGCCTATGCCTAGGTGCAAGCACCTGCCCATAGGCTCGGGGGCTACTCTTATCGAGAGTATTGTTCACCCTCCCGATAAGATACAAGAAAGAGGAAAAATTGTGGTGTCGATTAAAAGCAAGTTGAGCCTACACCCAAGTGCAAACACTTGGCTGTAGCCTCGGGGGCTACTCCCATCGGGAGCGCTGGTCGCGCACCCGATAGAAAAATAACTTCGACAGCATCTATGACAATCAAGGTTTGTAGACTCAACTCGATTCTACGACTCGAGTGGAGCCTACTCCCATCGGGAGCACATGGATTTCATCAAGTTTTCCAGAAATATAGTTAAGTTCTTCATCGAGTAGTACAACTTGAGTCTATGCCCAAGTGCAAGCACTTGCCCATAGACTCGGGGGCTACTCCCATCGGGAGCGCTGCCGCGCACCCGATAATTTCAAGAATCGTCGACATCATCTACGCTACACATGATCTACGACATGGACCTCGCCTTGTATTTCTTCGACTTCGGAGATGGTTATGCTTGGAGTTTCTACGCAAGTCTTCGACTTCCCTATAAACTCGGGGGCTACTGACATGGGCATACCCTTCGGGTACCCATTATTAGTATACCTGGCTCGGCCCAATATGGAGAAGACCAAATATGGAGAAGGCCCAACAAGGCAACCCGAAGAAGTAGTCGACTAGGACTCTTGTAAAACCCTAGGCTGGTTGCATATATAAAGCTAGCCAGGGCACCCGATAGAGGGAGGCCAACAGATAGACAGAATATAGACAACATAGCTCCGCCTATGGCGGCACCCTGTAAACACATCTATGATCATATAGTGGATTGCTAGCAGCACGTAGGGATCCTCCACCGAGGGGACCCGAAGCTGGGTACGTCGTGTGCCTAATCTCGTCCCCGGAATCTCCATCGTCGCTCTCCCGAAACCCAAGTCTACAATACGTAGGCATTGGCGAGGTGATCCCTCGTCAGTCAGTGAGCAGGAGGTGCGAGCGAGCGAGCGAGCGAGTCGAGCGAGGCCAAGAATGAGAGAGATTTGTTTTTTTTTGAGAGGGACAACCGAAGGATCTAGAAGGACCCACAGACTTCCAAAACGCATCCTGATGCGTCTTCTCTTGACAAAGAAGATGGCTGGGAGTTTGCGTACCTATTGCACGTGACTTGTGCTCACTGAAGTGTGGGACCTCAAGCGTGGGCACCACACGTAAGTGACGGACCTGTTGGTGTAAAAACTCGGTTGATTATAATAGTGCATTAGAACAAAGTTTCCTATGGATTCAGGGGTAGGAAATCCAAGTTAACTCATTTACATGACATTATTATTTCCATGAAGCAAAGTTAACACATCTATCGATTGGTACATTTTTGAGTGACTAAGAAGGATCCAGGCTTACTTATTCGTTTTCACGTGTTAAACTTGTCTAAATCTTGGTCAAACCTAGGATTTGACCAAGATTCAAATGGGCAGAAAAATAAAATAAAAAACAGAAAAATGAAAAACCAAATCACATAGTCATCTTATGTCATATAGTAAGCATTAAAGTTGATAAACAAGGACTAGAAATATCAAACCATACAAATCATGTATCTACCCCTAACCCCTAAACTATGTCTTATAAATTAAGTCAAGCATGAAGAGATGTGGTTTTGGGTTTCAAACATGGAAATTTCAAAAACCTCCCAAAAACTACATTTTAGAGTGACTAAGAAGGATGCATGCTTCCCTTTTCATATTCATGTTTTAAGCTTGTTTAAATTATCTCAGTCAAACCTAGGATTTGACAAAGATTCAAATGGGCATCGAAAAAATCAGGAAAAAGAAAAACCAAAGCAAATAGTTTTCTTATGTCATATAGTAAGCCAATTAATTAAGTTGATAAACAAGGTCTAGACATATTCAAACTAGACAAATCATGTATCTATACCCCCTAACCCCTGAACTCTGTCTTATGAAGTCAAGCATATGAAGAGAAGTGGTTTTGGGTCGTTTCAAACATGGAAATTTGAAAAACCTCCCAAAAACTTCATTTTAGAGTGACAAAGAAGGATACATGCTTCCCTTTTCATATTCAGGTTTTAAGCTTGTTTAAATTATCTCAGTCAAACCTAGGATTTGACAAGATTCAAATGGGCATCAAAATTGAAAAAAATCAGGAAAAAGAAAAACCAAAGCAAATAGTTTTCTTATGTCATATATAGTAAGCCAATTAAGTTGATAAACAAGGTCTAGACATATTCAAACTAGACAAATCATGCATGCATCTATACCCCCTAACCCCTAAACTCCGTCTTATGAAGTCAAGCATATGAAGAGAAGTGGTTTTGCTCCCAAAAGCTTCATTTTAGAGTCACTAATAATAAGGATCCATGCTTACCTTTGCATTTTCATATTTTAATCTTGTTAAATCATTATCAAGCCTAGGATTTGACCAAGATACAAATGGGTGGGCACAAAATTCAAAAAAATCAGAATAATGAAAAACAAAAGCATGTAGTCTTTTTATGTCATATCGTATGCATTCAAGTTAAACGAGGTCTAGGTATATCCAAACCAGACAAATCATGTATCTACCCCATGTTGATCTTATGAAGTCTAGCATGAAGAGAAGTCGTTTTGGGTTTCAAACATGGAAATTTCAAGAACATCCCAAAAGCTTCATTTTAGAGTGACTAAGAAGGATACATGCTTCCCTTTTCATTTTCATGTTTTAAACTTGTTTAAATCTTGGTCAAACCTAGGATTTGACCAAGATTCAAATATATGAGCATAAAATTCAAAAAAAAACCAAAAATGAAAACCAAGGCACGTAGTCGTCTTATGTCATATAGTAAGCAATCAATTAAGTTGATAAACAAGGTCTAGACATATTCAAACCAGGAAATCATGTATCTACACCCCCTAACGTACCCTAGCTAAACTCGATCTGTCTTATGAAGTCAAGCATGCATGAAGAGAAGTGGTTTTTGGTTTCAAACGTTTAAGCCAAAAGGTAAGCATGGATCCTCCTTATATAGTCACTGTAAAATGAAGCTTTTGGGAGGTTTGTGAAATTTCCATGTTTGAAACCCAAACCACTTCTCTTCATGCTAGACTTCATAAGATCATTTTATGCATTTAAACTTGTTTAAATCTTGGTCAAACCTAGGATTTGTCCAAGATTCAAATATATGGGCGTAAAATTCAAAAAAACAGAAAAATTTAAAACCAAGGCACATAGTCTTCTTATGTCATATAGTAAACAATCAATTAATTAAGTTGATAAACCAGGTCTAGACATATTCAAACCAGGAAAATCATGTATCTACCCCCTAACGCCCTAGCTAAACTATGTCTTATGAAGTCAAGCATGCATGAAGAGAAGTGGTTTTGGTTTCAAACATGGAAATTTCGAAAAAACCTCCCAAGAGCTACATTTTGGAGTGACTAAGAAGGATATATAGATGCTTAATTTTTCATATTCATGATTTAAACTTGTTTAAACCATGTTCAAACCTAGGATTTGACCAAGATTCAAATGGGCATACAATTTTAAAAAAATCAAAAAAATAAAAAACAATGCACATAGTATTATTATGTCATATAGTAAGCATTCAATTAAGTTGATAAAGTAGGTCTAGACATATTCAAACCAGGAAAATCATGCATCTATCCCCTAACCCTAGCTAAACTCTGTCTTATGAAGTCAAGCATGCATGAAGAGAAGTGGTTTTTGGTTTCAAACGTTTAAGCCAAAAGCCCCTTTTCAAATATTTCAAACTTATTCAAATTTGGTTCAAATATGAAAGACATACAAGTTATAGCACACATAGTGCATACATTTTCACACATACTGCACTAGATGCTAACCCTATAGTTTGAGGCCATTTGGGTGACCTAGGTCGAAAAAATTCTTGGATTAGAATCGTGTTGTTCGAACCCCGTAGTTGGATTTTTTGAACCCTTGATCTGTAGAACTGGGCAAAACCCTAGTTTAACCTATTTAATTACAGATTCGTATATCGATTTTTCTACGAGTACTACCTTTTTATTATTATTATTACTATGCAGCACATGGGTGTTTGCCCGTCGAGTGAAACTCGGAGGAAGAGGGATCACTCGGAAGGAGAGAAGAAGGGAGAGAATTATGGTGTCTCCCCTTTTTCGGGTGATGATGTTGACTTTTGTGCAGGGTTTGTCAGTGAGCAGGAGGTGCGAGCGAGCGAGCGAGCGAGTCGAGCGAGGCCGAGAATGAGAGAGATTTGTTTTTTTGTGAGAGGGACGACCGAAGGATCTAGAAGGACCCACAGACTTCCAAAACGCATCCTGATGCGTCTTCTCTTGACAAAGAAAATGGCTGGGAGTTTGCGTACCTATTGCACGTGACTTGTGCTCACTGAAGTGTGGGACCTCAAGCGTGGGCACCACACGTAAGTGACAGACCTGTTGGTGTAAAAACTCGGTTGATTATAATAGTGCATTAGAACAAAGTTTCCTATGGATTCAAGGGTAGGAAATCCAAGTTAACTCATTTACGTGTTAAACTTGTCTATATCTTGGTCAAACCTAGGATTTGACCAAGATTCAAATGGGCAGAAAAATAAAAACAGAAAAATGAAAAACCAAATCACATAGTCTTCTTATGTCATATAGTAAGCATTAAAGTTGATAAACAAGGTCTAGACATATTAAACCAGACAAATCATGTATCTATACCCCTAACCCCTAAACTCTGTCTTATGAAGTCAAGCATGTGAAGAGAAGTGGTTTTGGGTTTCAAACATGGAAATTTCAAAAAACTCCCAAAAACTACATTTTAGAGTGACTAAGAAGGATACATGCTCCCCTTTTCATATTCATGTTTTAAGCTTGTTTAAATTATCTTGGTCAAACCTAGGATTTGACAAGATTCAAATGGGCATCGAAATTGAAAAAAAAAGTCAGAAAAAAGAAAACCAAAGCAAATAGTTTTCTTATGTCATATAGTAAGCATTAAAGTTGATAAACAAGGTCTAGAAATATTCAAACTAGACAAATCATGTATCTATACCCCCTAACCCCTGAACTCTGTCTTATGAAGTCAAGCATATGAAGAGAAGTGGTTTTGGGTTTCAAACATGGAAATTTGAAAAACCTCCCAAAAACTTCATTTTAGAGTGACAAAGAAGGATACATGCTTCCCTTTTCATATTCATGTTTTAAGCTTGTTTAAATTATCTCGGTCAAACCTAGGATTTGACAAGATTCAAATGGGCATCAAAATTGAAAAAAATCAGGAAAAAGAAAAACCAAAGCAAATAGTTTTCTTATGTCATATAGTAAGCCAATTAAGTTGATAAACAAGGTCTAGACATATTCAAACTAGACAAATCGTGTATCTATACCCCCTAACCCCTAAACTCCGTCTTATGAAGTCAAGCATATGAAGAGAAGTGGTTTTGCTCCCAAAAGCTTCATTTTAGAGTGACTAAGAAGGATCCATGCTTACCTTTTGCATTTTCATATTTTAATCTTGTTAAATCATTATCAAGCCTAGGATTTGACCAAGATACAAATGGGTGGGCACAAAATTCAAAAAAACAGAATAATGAAAAACAAAAGCACGTAGTCTTCTTATGTCATATCGTATGCATTCAAGTTAAACGAGGTCTAGGTATATCCAAACCAGACAAATCATGTATCTACCCCATGTTGATCTTATGAAGTCTAGCATGAAGAGAAGTTGGGTTTCAAACATGGAAATTTCAAGAACATCCCAAAAGCTTCATTTTAGAGTGACTAAGAAGGATACATGCTTCCCTTTTCATGTTTAAACTTGTTTAAATCTTGGTCAAACCTAGGATTTGACCAAGATTCAAATATATGAGCATAAAATTCAAAAAAAAAACCAAGGCACGTAGTCTTCTTATGTCATATAGTAAGCAATCAATTAAGTTGATAAACAAGGTCTCTAGACATATTCAAACCAGGAAATCATGTATCTACACCCCCTAACGTACCCTAGCTAAACTCTGTCTTATGAAGTCAAGCATGCATGAAGAGAAGTGGTTTTTGGTTTCAAACGTTTAAGCCAAAAGGTAAGCATGGATCCTCCTTAATTAGTCACTGTAAAATGAAGCTTTTGGGAGGTTTGTGAAATTTCCATGTTTGAAACCCAAAACCTCTTAAGACAGAGTTTATGGTTAGGTGTGTAGATACATGATTTTTCTTGTTTGAATATGTCTAGACCTTGTTTATCAACTTGAATTTTTTACTATATGATATAAGAAGGCTATATATATGTGCTTTGGTTTTTCATTTTTTGATTTCTTTTGAATTTTTATGCCTATTTAAATCTTGGTCAAATCCTAGGTTTAAACAAGTTTAAAACATGAAAATGAAACGGTAAGCATGAATCCCTTCCTTACTCACTCTAAAATGAAGGTGTACTTGAAAATTTTATGTTTGAAACCCAAAACCCCAGTTCTCTTCATATGTTTGACTTCATAAGACAGAGTTTAGGGTTAGGGGTAGATATGATACATGATATTTCTACTTTGAATATGTCTAGACCTTGTTTATCAACTTGAATGCTTACTATATGACATAAGAAGGCTATATATATATATATGTGTGTGCTTTGGTTTTTCATTTTTTGAATTTTTCTGAATTTTTACTCCCATTTGAATCTTGGTCAAATCCTAGGTTTGACCAAGGTTAAAACAAGTTTAAAACATGGCAATGAAAAGGTAAGCATATGGATCATTCTTAGTCTCTCTAAAATGAAGCTTTTGGGAGGTTTTTGAAGTTTCCATGTTTGAAACCCAAAATCACTTCTCTTCATATGCTTGGCTTCATAAGACAAAGATTAGGGTTTAGGGGTAGATATATACATGTTTTGGGAGGTTTTTGAAATTTCCATGTTTGAAACCCAAATCCACTTCTCTTCATCCTTGACGTCTTCATAAGACAAAAGTATAGGGTTATATATATATATGCATGGGTAGATACATGCTTTTTTCTGGTTTTAATATGTATAGACCTTGTTTAAAATTATCAACTTAATTGAATGCTTACTATATATATGACATATATAAGAAGGCTATATATGTGTTTTGTTTTTTCATTTTTCATTTTTTCCTGATTTTTTATGCCCATTTGAATCTTGGTCAAATCCTAGGTTTGATCAAGATTTAAACAAGCAGTTTAAAAATGAAAATGAAAAGGTAAGCCTGGATCCTTCTTAGGGCTCCTTTGATTTAAAGGATAGGAAAAGTATAGGAATAGGAAAGGCATAGGATTGGAATGACACATGTCTACTTGAATCCTATAGAAAGATGAAGTGTGTTTGATTGTAGCAAAGGAATTTTTTCATGAGGTATGAGCCAATGTTTTTTCCTATAGGAATTACGCTACAAGATTCCTATAGGAATTTTTCCTATAGGATATGTTTCTATGAATCAAACAACATGTATAGGAAATTTTCCCATAGGAACCAAATCCTACACAATTCCTATGCAAATCCTATGAATCAAAGGAGCCCTTAGTCACTGTAAAATGAAGCTTTTGGGAGGTTTGTGAAATTTCCATGTTTGAAACCCAAAAGCACTTCTCTTCATGCTTGACTTCATAAGACAGAGTTTAGGGTTAGGGGGTGTAGATACGACATGATTTGTCTGGTTTGAATATGTACAAATCTTATTTATCAACTTTTGAATGCATGCTACTCTCTCAAAGAAAAACTTTTGAATGCTTACTATATGACATAAGAAGACTATATGCTTTTAAAATTCAAACATATGGTAAGCATTCTTATGTCATATAGTAAGCATTCAAGTTGATAAACAAGCAAGGTTTGGACATATCCAAACCAGACAAATCATGTATCTGCCCCCTGTCGATCTTATGAAGTCTAGCATGAAGAGAGAAGTCGTTTTTGGTTTCAAAAATGGAAATTTCAAGAACATCCAAAAAGCTTCATTTTAGAGTGACTAAGAAGGATACATGCTTCCCTTTTTATTTTTATGTTTAAACTTGTTTAAATCTTGGTCAAACCTAGGATTTGTCCAAGATTCAAATATATGGGCGTAAAATTAAAAAAAACAGAAAAATTTAAAACCAAGGCACATAGTCTTCTTATGTCATATAGTAAACAATCAATTAATTAAGTTGATAAACCAGGTCTAGACATATTCAAACCAGGAAAATCATGTATCTACCCCCTAACGCCCTAGCTAAACTATGTCTTATGAAGTCAAGCATGCATGAAGAGAAGTGGTTTTGGTTTCAAACATGGAAATTTCGAAAAAACCTCCCAAGAGCTACATTTTGGAGTGACTAAGAAGGATATATAGATGCTTAATTTTTCATATTCATGATTTACACTTGTTTAAACCATGTTCAAACCTAGGATTTGACCAAGATTCAAATGGGCATACAATTTTAAAAAAATCAAAAAAATAAAAAACAATGCACATAGTATTATTATGTCATATAGTAAGCATTCAATTAAGTTGATAAAGTAGGTCTAGACATATTCAAACCAGGAAAATCATGCATCTATCCCCTAACCCTAGCTAAACTCTGTCTTATGAAGTCAAGCATGAATGAAGAGAAGTGGTTTTTGGTTTCAAACGTTTAAGCCAAAAGCCCCTTTTCAAATATTTCAAACTTATTCAAATTTGGTTCAAATATGAAAGACATACAAGTTATAGCACACATAGTGCATACATTTTCACACATACTGCACTAGATGCTAACCCTATAGTTTGAGGCCATTTGGGTGACCTAGGTCGAAAAAATTCTTGGATTAGAATCGTGTTGTTCGAACCCCGTAGTTGGATTTTTTTGAACCCTTGATCTGTAGAACTGGGCAAAACCCTAGTTTAACCTATTTAATTACAGATTCGTATATCGATTTTTCTACGAGTACTACCTTTTTATTATTATTATTACTATGCAGCACATGGGTGTTTGCCCGTCGAGTGAAACTCGGAGGAAGAGGGATCACTCGGAAGGAGAGAAGAAGGGAGAGAATTATGGTGTCTCCCCTTTTCGGGTGATGATGTTGACTTTTGTGCAGGGTTTGTCAGTGAGCAGGAGGTGCGAGCGAGCGAGCGAGCGAGCGAGTCGAGCGAGGCCGAGAATGAGAGATTTGTTTTTTTTTTTGTGAGAGGGACGACCGAAGGAACCAGAAGGACCCACAGACTTCCAATACGCATCCTGATGCGTCTTCTCTTGACAAAGAAAATGGCTGGGAGTTTGCGTACCTATTGCACGTGACTTGTGCTCACTGAAGTGTGGGACCTCAAGCGTGGGCACCACACGTAAGTGACAGACCTGTTGGTGTAAAAACTCGGTTGATTATAATAGTGCATTAGAACAAAGTTTCCTATGGATTCAAGGGTAGGAAATCCAAGTTAACTCATTTACGTGTTAAACTTGTCTATATCTTGGTCAAACCTAGGATTTGACCAAGATTCAAATGGGCAGAAAAATAAAAATAAAAAAATGAAAAACCAAATCACATAGTCTTCTTATGTCATATAGTAAGCATTAAAGTTGATAAACAAGGTCTAGACATATTAAACCGACAAATCATGTATCTATACCCCTAACCCCTAAACTCTGTCTTATGAAGTCAAGCATGTGAAGAGAAGTGGTTTTGGGTTTCAAACATGGAAATTTCAAAAAACTCCCAAAAACTACATTTTAGAGTGACTAAGAAGGATACATGCTCCCTTTTCATATTCATGTTTTAAGCTTGTTTAAATTATCCTGGTCAAACCTAGGATTTGACAAGATTCAAATGGGCATCGAAATTGAAAAAAAAAGTCAGAAAAAAGAAAACCAAAGCAAATAGTTTTCTTATGTCATATAGTAAGCATTAAAGTTGATAAACAAGGTCTAGACATATTCAAACTAGACAAATCATGTATCTATACCCCCTAACCCCTGCCCTCTGTCTTATGAAGTCAAGCATATGAAGAGAAGTGGTTTTGGGTTTCAAACGTGGAAATTTGAAAAACCTCCCAAAAACTTCATTTTAGAGTGACAAAGAAGGATACATGCTTCCCTTTTCATATTCATGTTTTAAGCTTGTTTAAATTATCTCGGTCAAACCTAGGATTTGACAAGATTCAAATGGGCATCAAAATTGAAAAAAATCAGGAAAAAGAAAAACCAAAGAAAATAGTTTTCTTATGTAAAATAGTAAGCCAATTAAGTTGATAAACAAGGTCTAGACATATTCAAACTAGACAAATAATGTAGGGATTTCTATTTTCGTGCCCCTGCTTCGTTAGTTGTACTCAGTTTTCCCCAGCTCGTTAGTTTTTCCTCAGTTTTCCCCTCCCTCTAGTTTGAAACCCATCGAAGACGCGGGTTGCCGTCAGGTCAGAGGCCTTACCGTTACCGTGAGGTCAGTTCCTCGCTGACCGTCTCGTGCTGACGGGTGGATCCATCTACCGCTGACGCGTGGGCCGTTTTATTTACTGATTGTATACGCGGTGCTGCCAATGACAAATGGGGCCGCTCTATGGGGCTGCCGCAGCCAATGACCAGTGGGTCGTCTATTTATTTATAGTAAATTATATATTGCCGCTCTGTGGGGCCTCCGCAGTCAATGACCGCTGTGGTCGTCTATTTTATTTAGAGAATATAATATAGAGCCGCTCTGTAGGGGCCGCCTCAGCCCATGGCAGGTGACTATTTTCGCAGCTTAATCTAAAGTGACTTTTATGCTAAACATTGTGCATCCCGGCGTTGACCTAGCAGTGGCGGCGAGGATGTGGTGCTCGAATAATAGTGGAAATGCGATATTATTTTTTACATGCATAATATATAGAAAATAGCTAGATCTCTAAATCGATGCATATGAAGCTACATATATATTCTTGGTCATGATCCCCTTAATTATCTAAAGGGGATGGATGCATGGCTTCACGTCGTCGTCGCTTTCATCATCAGTATCTTCGTCGTCTGAGTAGTAGTACCTCCTGCACATTGTTCCGTCAAACACCTTCACTGTGAGCACATCATCGCCTTCATATTTGAAGTGTACGAACCAGCCGAAATCCACACCGTGCGCGATGGCGAATTTCTCCCAGCCCTTGTCGAGGTACATCCGGCCTTGTCCGTCAAATAGGACCTCCACGGTCCAGAGACGAGGACCGCAGTCAGCTGCTCGCAGATACACCTTAGCTGGCTCCTTGCCGTCAAGATAGTCCGCAAATTTTTTTGGGAGTTCCTGCAAAGAGATCGAGCGCCGATCGTTTGAAATTAGGGAACCCTTGAAATTAAAGGTTTTTTAGAACATGCCCATAATTAATCACATGCATCATATATGTGGGAACGCGTACGTACCTTCTTGACCAAAGGGTCTTCATAGACGACGATGAAGAACTCCTCTATGATCAATGGCAGTGTTGACGGTGGTGGTGGCAATGATGATGATCCACTTCCCATTCCCCTTCCCCTTCCCCTTCCCCTTCCCCTTCCCCTTCCGGTCCGCGTCCGAGACGTGGAAGCCATGGCAATGGATAAAGTGTATGTGAACGAAGAAGAGAGAGGCAGAACCTATTGACACAAGGGATGGCCGTGTGGGTGTTTATAAGGGAGAGATGACCGTTGTAGGGGTTTACACAATAAAATAAGGAGGAGATGACCGTTGTGGGGGTTTATACACAATAAATTAATTAAGGAGGAGACGACCGTTGTGGGGGTATATATCTCAACAAAAAAAGTAATGCGGACTATGTTGACTAGTTTATCATTTTACGGTGAAAAGTAATGCCTAAGACTACTCATAGTGGGAGTAACTTGGGTAGTAACATAGAGCTATGTTACCATAACATCACATTTTCCAAGATTAGATGAGTCTACAACCTAATTAATATGGCTTTGCATGACACTACACATATGTTACTTCCCACTATGAAGGTAGTAACATAGAGTAGTAACATGTGCATGTTACTACTCTATGTTACTCTCCACTATGACTAGTCTAAAAGAAAAGTAATGGCTACGAGAAATCGGTGATGGTTTATCGTTTTTTGCGTGAAAAGTAATGGCTACAAGAAATCGGTGATGGTTTATCGTTTTTTGCGTGAAAAGTAATGGGTACAAGAAATGGGTGATGGTGTATCATTTTTTGCGTCATAAGTAATGGGTCCAAGAAATGGGTGATGGTGTATCATTTTTTGCGTCATAAGTAATGGGTCCAAGAAATGGGTGATGGTGTATCATATTTTTGCGTGATAAGTAATGGCTACAACAAAATCGGTGATGGTTTATCGTTTTTTGCGTTGAAAGTAATGGCTACAAGAAATGGGTGATGGTGTATCATTTTTTGCGTGAAAAGTAATGGCTACAACAAAATCGGTGATGGTTATCATTTTTTGCGTGAAAAGTAATGCATGGCTACAAGAAATGGGTGATGGTGTATCATTGTTTGCGTGAAAAGTAATGGCTACAACAAATCGGTGATGGTTTATCATTTTTTGCGTGAAAAGTAATGCCTAAAAAGAGTTTATAATTTAGCTCGTGAAAAATAATGCAGAAAACCAAACTTTAGCGTACTAGGTAACCGCCCTTTCGCATACATAGAGTGTGGAAGCTAACCGACGAGAGAGAGAGAGAGGGTGGTGGCCCCGACCAGAGAGAGAGATAGGGGTTATCCTGCCCGTTAGATCATACGATCAACGGTCGGCGGGCATGATCCGCGTGACATGGGCTAGACCAATCAGGGCAATGTTGGGCGTCTGTGAGAGTTTGTGAAGGGAGAGGGCAAAACTGAGTAGTATCAAGAAACCAAGGGCAAGTGAGTAGTAAACAGACTAAGGGATTCAAATATGAGATTTAAAAAATGGAAAATGCGTGTTTTGTACAATGAAACCCATCTTGGCCTACCTCAAACTATTTGCAATACCAATATACATCAGTGTGAGAATTGTGGCCTCATTTAGACAAAGTATGTTTTGGGGAAAGCTGTTTTGGGTAGGGCTTATTATGGAAAACCATGCACCTTCATAGCTACTAGGTGATTTGAGAAGTGGCAATTTGTGGTGAAACTTGATTTATCTATGATTTATCTATGATTTGAGAAGTGGCAATTTGTGGTAAAGACTCCATGAGTAAGTGCCACTCTTTTTCGGATTTTTTTGCACATTAAATAACTCATTTAACTAGTTAATCCCATTTGTTGACTCTCTGTTGACCAGCCACTTGAGGGTAA
The DNA here is from genome assembly GCA_030979885.1 of Lolium multiflorum. Classification (NCBI taxonomy): domain Eukaryota; kingdom Viridiplantae; phylum Streptophyta; class Magnoliopsida; order Poales; family Poaceae; genus Lolium; species Lolium multiflorum. The sequence goes on from CM061748.1 coordinate 98,099,671, forward strand.
AACTGAGTATATTGCACTAGCCAGTATTAGCACTCGAGGAGAAAACTGAGCACACAAAAAATGCTAGTATATGACTCGAGGGTATACCTGAGTATATCTAAATTTCCAGGGTTAGACTCGAGGACGCGTGTTGCGGTGCAGAAGTGGAAGACGTGCCATTGTTGACGCGTGTCGCGGTGCAGACGTGCAAATAGTGGACGCGTAGGACGCGGGTCGCATTTAGGACGCGTAAGCCCCTCCCTCCCTCCCTCTGCACACAGTCGTCTCATTCTCGCTCACGCACGAAACCACCCCTCTCACGTCCCATCAACTTCTCCAAATCGAAAAAACCCCAACCGCCGTACGCACGCTACCCTGCCGGCGATGGAGAAGAAGAATGCGCCGGCGGCCGTCGCCTCCGAGCCCGTCGCCTCCGAGCCCGTCGCCTCCGCGCCCGTCGCCGCCGAGCCAGTCGCCGCCGAGCCCGTCGCCGCCGAGCCAGTCGCCGCCGAGCCCGTCGCCGCCGAGCCAGTCGCCGCCGAGCGCGTCGCCTCCGAGGGCGGCGCATCCAAGCGCGGCTCCTCCGTGAACTGGGCCTCTCTCTCGGCTGATGGACCACTTCACCAGATCGGCGAATGCTTGCTGGCGAACGAGGAGTACGCCGACACGTACTCTGCCATGAGGCAAGTCTGTAGAAATTGGCGCTCAGGTTTGCCTGAGCCCGACGTGCACCTGGACGAATGGATCATGCTAGACCACGCCCTTCCACACGTCGCTGTGTTCACCTTCCTCCAACTCGGCACATCACGCTACGTCACCATAGATCTATCGGAAGTTCATACAAGGTTCAACTTCCTCCATATCTACCTCTTTATTTTCAATCTTAAACATCTTAGTGCTGAATGTTATCGTGCTTGCCCAGATACTACTTCGTCGGATTTTGCCGTGGCGTCATCGTGCTTGCCCAGAAGAACCCGCCGCACAAGATACGGCTTCTGAACCCACTCACAAAGAAATACACTATGTTTGAGGCGCAGATGCCATCTATTTTCCTGAAATCAGTCGCTGTGATCAAATCCCCGACTATGGTCTTCGTTACCGCACATTACCCGTCGGAAATTGGTTGGGTCGATGAGAGCACTCCAACTAAGGATATAGATAAAGATTGGGAAAACAGATTTTCGATGAAGAACCATTGTCTGCGTTGCATTACACCGTTCAATGGTGAACTGTATGCACTAGCTGTGGACAATTTAGAGCACGGAAGAATAGTGTGCACCAATGTACAGTTGCAGCAGCGCACGAGCACTGTCAAGATGGAGACACTAATTTCATTTCCAGAACTTGGACATCAGAAGTTCTACCTCGTGAAGTCGGATGGTGATCTGCTGCTTGTGTTGTTGGTCAGCGTGGCTTTGGCGGGCAGACCATTGGTGTACCGTGTGGACACTCAGAGCCGCTCTCTCCATCCGGTCAGTAACATTGGCATTAATGCCTTCTTCGTGAATTATATCCGGTGTATCTCCGTCGACACCAGAGTGTACCCGACACTTCGACCTGGCTGCATCTACTACACGGATTTGGGTTATATCAGAGAGTACTCTCATGATACAAAGGCCTGGGAGGAGTGGCCAGAACGTGTGGATAGAATAGGAAACTACGGTATGAGAAATGAACACAAGCCATACCGTTTGGAGGATGTATTGGCCGCACACTGCAGACGGAGGGAGTTCAATCAATATTTCCTTGGGGTAATGCACGGCTGGAGCAACGACGAAATATATGAGGAGGAATGAAGAACAAATTCATTCATCCTAATCTTCTTGTTGTCCATACATTGCGTGCGTCTTGTATATTACAACGTTATTGGCTGCTTTTGGCTGCTGTATGCAGTTTCCCTATGTATTATACTTAGCTTTCTGATTATGCAGTTGTCAATTTATCATATACTAGCTTCTACATTTGGTACTAGATTTGCTGCCATATTGGGCAAAAAACGAGGGCCAAAAGGCATAAATAACCCCAGAGATTTGCTACTAGATTTGCTGCCATATTGAAGAAAGACAGAAATAGAAGCTTCTCTAGATTTGATACTAATTTGGTGAAAAAGACAGAGAGAGAAAGAGGGGAAAAGGTGCTCTTAAAAATGCCAATTTGGGCCGAGAGAGACAAAACCCAGCTCCTGCTCACGTGCAACCAAACGCTTCTCGTCCTGTCCCACGCGGTCCCTTTCTACCAGCCCCACGCGACGCGGCCCCACACGTCGCGGCCCCACAGACGACGCGGCGCAACACGCCAGCACAGAACGTCCAAATAAACGGATTCCTTCCGTCTGAGCTCGTTCTGCGGGTTTCAAACTAGAGGGAGGGGAAAACTGAGGAAAAACTAAGGGGCTGGGGAAAACTGAGTACAACTAACGACCCGAGGGCACGAAAATAGAAATCCCAATAATGTATCTATACCCCCTAACCCATAAACTCCGTCTTATGAAGTCAAGCATATGAAGAGAAGTGGTTTTGCTCCCAAAAGCTTCATTTTAGAGTGACTAAGAAGGATCCATGCTTACCTTTGCATTTTCATATTTTAAATCTTGTTTAAATCATTATCGACCTAGTATTTGACCAAGATACAAATGGGTGGGCACAAAATTCAAAAAAACAGAATAATGAAAAACAAAAGCACGTAGTCTTCTTATGTCATATCGTATGCATTCAAGTTAAACGAGGTCTAGGTATATCCAAACCAGAAAATCATGTATCTACCCCATGTTGATCTTATGAAGTCTAGCATGAAGAGAAGTCGTTTTGGGTTTCAAACATGGAAATTTCAAGAACATCCCAAAGCTTCATTTTAGAGTGACTAAGAAGGATACATGCTTCCCTTTTCATTTTCATGTTTTAAACTTGTTTAAATCTTGGTCAAACCTAAGATTTGACCAAGATTCAAATATATGAGCATAAAATTCAAAAAAACAAAAAATTGAAAACCAAGGCACGTAGTCTTCTTATGTCATATAGTAAGCAATCAATTAAGTTGATAAACAAGGGTCTAGACATATTCAAACCAGGAAAATCATGTATCTACCCCCTAACCCTAGCTAAACTCTGTGTTATGAAGTCAAGCATGCATGAAGAGAAGTGGTTTTTGGTTTCAAACGTTTAAGCCAAAAGGTAAGCATGGATCCTCCTCAGTCACTGTAAAATGAAGCTTTTGGGAGGTTTGTGAAATTTCCATGTTTGAAACTCAAAACCACTTAAGACAGAGTTTATGGTTAGGTGTAGATACATGATTTTTCTTGTTTGAATATGTCTAGACCTTGTTTATCAACTTGAATTTTTTACTATATGATATAAGAAGGCTATATATGTGCTTTGGTTTTTCATTTTTTGATTTCTTTCGAATTTTTTATGCCTATTTAAATCTTGGTCAAATCCTAGGTTTAAACAAGTTTAAAACATGAAAATGAAACGGTAAGCATGAATCCTTCCTTACTCACTCTAAAATGAAGGTACTTGAAAATTTTATGTTTGAAACCCAAAACCCCAGTTCTCTTCATATGTTTGACTTCATAAGACAGAGTTTAGGGTTAGGGGTAGATATGATACATGATATTTCTGCTTTGAATATGTCTAGACCTTGTTTATCAACTTGAATGCTTACTATATGACATAAGAAGGCTATATATGTGTTTTGGTTTCCATTTTTTTTGAATTTTTTTGAATTTTTACTCCCATTTGAATCTTGGTCAATTCCTAGGTTTGACCAAGGTTAAAACAAGTTTAAAACATGGCAATGAAAAGGTAAGCATGGATCCTTCTTAGTCACTCTAAAATGAAGCTTTTGGGAGGTTTTTGAAATTTCCATGTTTGAAACCCAAAATCACTTCTCTTCATGCTTGACTTCATAAGGCAGAGTTTAGGGTTAGGGGGTAGATACATGATTTGTTTGGTTTGAATATGTCTAGACCTTGTTTATCAACTTGAATGCTTACTATATGACATCAAAAGACTATGTTCTTTGGTTTTTTTCCGTTTTTTTTGAATTGTTATACCCATTTGAATCTTGGTCAAATCCTAGGTTTGACCAAGATTTAAACAAGTTAAGAAATTGAAAATGAAAAAGGTAAGCCTGGATCCTTCTTAGTCACTGTAGAATGAAGCTTTTGGGAGGTTTGTGAAATTTCCATGTTTGAAACCCAAAACCAGTTCTCTTCATATGTTTGACTTCATAAGACAGAGTTTTTATCAACTCGAGTGCTTAATATATGATATAAGAAGGCTATATATGTGCTTTGGTTTTTCATTTGTTGATTTTTTCCGAATTTTTATGCCCATTTAAATCTTGGTCAAATCCTAGGTTTAAACAAGTTTAAAACATGAAAAGAAAAGGTAAGAATGGATCCTTCTTAGTCATTCTAAAATGAATGAAGCTTTTGGGATGTTCTCACAAATCGATCTAGTCTACATGACTTTGATAAATTTTAATTAAGAAGCAGCAACTTAACAATAATTACCCAAAATCTAACAGCTGGTTCGACAACAACCTGGACGTTACGCTAAAATGAACTGCGAAAACAACGAACAGCACTTTTGTAGTACTGTACTCGGTACTCCGTACTTGCTCCAGATAATCCCCATTGCTTCACTACTACAGTAGTACTACCCTGGCTCGCATTCATTGTTTCCCCTGACTATTCAGAGCTTTGGACGTCCATCAGAGTTGTAGTCAGTAGTACAGTACTGCTAGCTCGATTAATGGCGTGCTATAAAATTCTATACTAGCCGACAGATGTCCATTCCTCGGGTTGCGCGCCAGAGCCTTCGAAGAGAAGGTAGCCGCTCTGTCCCGTTGATTTACGGTGGACGGACAGGATACTCCGGACCGCTCTCGATTCATTTGCTTCTGCTCCCGCGTCCTGACCCTTCGCGGACTGAGATCCAGTGACTTCACTAAGAGAAGTCACCATGCGACTTTACACACGTGAGCCACTCGATCAAGATCCAACGCTCGCGGTTGATCCAAATTTCGAACTTAAACTAAACTAATATTTTAAATGGACTGGAACTTTCCGAGAATACGTCTTAATGTAAAGTTTTTCTGTTTTTTTCTGAGCTACAAAATTTTAATTTCAAATTTTAGATCGACCATGTTCGTTGGATCTTAACCTGATGGCTCGTATAGGTAAAGTTCATGGTAACTTCTGTTGGGTAAAGTCACTGGATCTCAGTTCGCAAGGGAGCCCCCTCTCGGCCGTTGATTTAGGATGGGCGGACCAGGTTGCTCGAAGCGAGGGCAGGAGACGGTTGTCTGGTTTTAATAGGGGGGAGTACTTCTTCCATCCCCTTCTTGCTTCACTTCCAGTCTCCTTCCACTTCCAGCGATGCCTCCGAAGTCAAGGCCACCATCTCGCTTGAAGAAGCACCATCTAGTGTTGACCAAGGACGCGGAGAGTTCCCGCCGGCGGTCTATCCAGATGCTGGCCGCGAGAAAGGGCCCGCCAGAAAACGAAGGCCCTGCTTCGCGCTCGTCTCGGAACGGCGTCAGTCGTGCGGTCGAAGATTCCTGGTTGGTTTCCATCGCCATGTTTCTTGATTCTTCCTGGCCCGGAGGTCCCAACTCTTTATTCCGTATTAATCCTTTTTATACATATCTCAGTGCCCCACGACGCACCCTGACATCTTCTCATGACGACTTCAACCCCTGTCTCCTGCGCTTAGAGGTTACCACTGATTGGACATTTTCGTCTTCCTCTCGTCACTTTGTTTCGGTACTGATGATATTGCCATGCAGGAAGCATCGGCGTGTTTCAGAGATGAGCTTAAAACTCTCGTGGAACTCGCCTCCAACTTTCGCGATGATGTCGATACTTTGAAGGACGAGGTCACCGGCCGGGGCAAGCTGCATGATGTGAGGGTTCCATCAAGTGAGGAAACGAACTCTGTCATCAAGAAGCTCAAGGGCGAGAATTTGATGCTTAAGATCGAGTGCGGCTTTCTTCGCGAAGAAAACGTCGAGCTATCAAACAGGTGCGTTCAAGCTCTCAACGGGAGCCTCAACACCCAACATGATGCGGTGAAGAAGATGATGGATGACAGCATCTTGAAGAAAAACAATATGGTGGAGGACACGCGCGGGATGGTCGATCCAATCCAGGCACCGCAGAAGGAAGTCGATGCGCTCCGAGTCCAGCCACCTTTGCGTAGGTCGCCGAGGCGCCCTCGCGCAGGTCACTGAGGAGCGCACGTCGCCGAGTAGGCTGGGGGATAAGGAATTCCAACGAGAGAAGCGGAATCACCACCTGTCCTGATGGAGGGCCACTCCGCCAAGTAGGCTGGGGGAGAGAAACACTGCCTCTCATTGTTCTTTAGCTAGTCCTCCGATCCATATTACTTGATGTTAAAATGGATGTATCTACAACTGAAATATGTCTAGATACATATATTTTAGTATCACAAAGTAAGTATCAACGTTTATATTGCCCAAGTCTTATTATCCATCCCTAAGGTGGGTCGCTTTTGTAACTACTGATTGCAGATTCGACTCTTCTGCAGACCGAAAGATTTTTAGAGTGACTAAGAATGATTCATGCTTAGCTTTCCATTTTCATGTTTTAAACTTGTTTAAATCTTGCTCAAACCTAGGATTTGACCAAGATTCAAATGGGTTTAACAATTAAAAAATCAGAAAAATGAAAAACCAAAGCACATAGTATTCTTATGTCATATAGTAAGCATTCAAGTTGATAAACAAGGTCTAGACATATTCAAAACACACAAAACATGTATCTACCCCCTAAAAACTCTGTCTTATGAAGTTAAGTATGAGGAGAAGTGATTTTGGGTTTCAAACATGGAAATTTCACAAACCTCCCAAAAGCTTCATTTTAGAGTGACTAAGAAGGATCCATGCTTACCTTTTCATTGCCATTTTTTAAACTTGTTTTAACCTTGGTCAAACCTAGGATTTGACCAAGATTCAAACGGGCGTAAAAATTCAAAAAAAATAAAAAAAATGAAAAACCAAAGCACATATATAGCCTTCTTATGTCATATAGTAAGCATTCAAGTTGATAAACAAGGTCTAGACATATTCAAACCAGAAATATCATGTATCATATCTACCCCTAACCCTAAACTTTGTCTTATGAAGTCAAACATATGAAGAGAACTGGGGTTTTGTGTTTCAAACATAAAAATTTCAAGTACCTTCATTTTAGAGTGACTGAGAAAGGATTCATGCTTACCTTTTCATTGTCATGTTTTAAACTTGATTAAACCTTGGTCAAACCTAGGATTTGACCAATATTTAAATGGGCATAAAAAATTCGAAAAAATGAAAACCAAAGCACATATATAGCCTTCTTATGTCATAAACATTCAAGTTGATAAACAAGGTCTAGACATATTCAAACAAGAAAAATCATGTATCTACGCCTAACCAAAAACTCTGTCTTAAGTGGTTTTGGGTTTCAAACATGGAAATTTCAAGAACATCCCAAAAGCTTCATTTTAGACTGACTAAGAAGGATACACACTTCCCATTTCATTTTCATGTTTTAAACTTGTTTAAATCTTGGTCAAACCTAGGATTTGACCAAGATTCAAATAAGTAAAAACATGAAAATGAAAAGGTAAGCATCGATCCTTATTAGTCGCTCTAAAATGAAGCTTTTGGGAGGTTTTTGAAATTTTCATGTTTGAAACCCAAAACCACTTTCATGCATGCTTGACTTCATAAGACATAGTTTAGGGTTAGGGGTAGATACATGATTTTTCTGGTTTGAACATGTCTAGACCTTGTTTATCAATTTGAATGCTTACTATATGACATAAGAAGGCTATGTGCTTTGGTTTTTCATTCTTACGATTTTTTTCTTAATTTTTATGCCCATTCGAATCTTGGTCAAATCCCAGGTTTGACCAAGATTTAAACAAGTTTAAAACATGACAATGAAAAGGTAATCAATCCTGGATCCTTCATAATTAATAAGTTAGTCTAATTAAAATGAAGCTTTTGGGAGGTTTTTGAAATTTTTGTGTTTGAAACCAAAAACCACTTCTCTTCATGCTTGACTTCATAAGATAGAGTTTAGGGTTAGGGGTAGATACATGATTTGTATTATTTGAATTGTCTTGACCTTATTTATCATCTTTTAAATGCTTACTATATATATGACATAAGAAGACTATGTGCTTTAGTTTTTCAATTTTCTGATTTTTTAATTTTATGCCCATTTGAATCTTGGTCAAATCCTAGGTTTGACAATGATTTAAACAAGTTTAAAATATGAAAATGAAAAGATAAGCATGGATCCTTCTTAGTCACTCTAAAATAAAGCTTTTGGGTGGTTTTTGAAATTTCCATGTTTGAAACCCAAAAGCACTTCTTGACTACAATACAGAGTTTAGGGTTAGGGGGTAGACACATGATTTTTCTTGTTTGAATATGTCTAGACCTTGTTTATCAACTTTAATGCTTACTATATGACATAAGAAAACTATGTGCTTTGTTTTTTCATTTTTTTATTTTTTTGGAATTTTGATGCACATTTGAATCTTGGTAAAATCCTAGGTTTGACCAAGATTTAAACAAGTATATAACATGAAAATGAAAAGGGAAGCATGTATCCTTCTTAGTCACTCTAAAATGAATTTTTTGGGAGTTTTTTGAAATTTCCATGTTTGAAACCCAAAACCATGCACTTCTCTTCATGCTTGACTTCATAAGATAGAGTTTAGGGGTTTGCGGATAGATACATGATTTGTCTAGTTTGAATAAGTCTAGACCTTGTTTATCAACTTTAATGCTTACTATATGACATAAGAAGACTATGTGCTTTCGTTTTTCATTTTTCTATTTTTTTATTTTATGCCCATTTGAATCTTGGTCAAATCCTAGATTTAACCAGGATTTAAACAAGTTTAAAACATGAAAATGAAAAGGTAAGCCTTGATCCTTCTTAGTCACACTAAAATGAAGCTTTTGGGATGTTCTTGAAATTTCCATGTTTGAACCCAAAACGACTTCTCTTCATGCTAGACTTCATAAGACAGAGTTTAGGGGTTAGCGGGTAGATACATGACTTGTGTAGTTTGAATAAGACTAGACCTTGTTTATCAACTTTAATGCTTACTATATGACATAAGAAGACTATGTGCTTTGGTTTTTCATTTTTCTATATTTTTATTTTATGCCCATTTGAATCTTGGTCAAACCTATATTTGACCAGGATTTAAACAAGTTTAAAACATGAAAATGAAAAGGTAAGCCTTGATCCTTCTTAGTCACACTAAAATGAAGCTTTTGGGATGTTCTTGAAATTTCCATGTTTGAAACCCAAAACGACTTCTCTTCATGCTAGACTTCATAAGACAGAGTTTAAGGTTTAGGGTTATAGATACATGATTTGTCTGGTTTAAATATGTATAGACCTTGTTTATCAACTTGAATGCTTACTATATGGCATAAGAAAACTATGTGCTTTGGTTTTTCATTTTTCTGATTTTTTTAAATTTTGATGCCCATCGAATCTTGGTCAAATCCTAGGTTTGACCAAGATTTAAACAAGTTTAAAACATGAAAATGACCAGGGAAGCATGTATCCTTCTTAGTCACTCTAAAATGAATTTTTTGGGAGGTTTTTGAAATTTCCATGTTTGAAACCCAAAACCAGTTCTCTTCATGCTTGACTTCATAAGACAGAGTTTAGGGGTTAGGGGGTAGATACATAATTTGTATGGTTTGAATATGTCTAGACCTTGTTTATCAACTTTAATGCTTACTATATGACATAAGAACACTATGTGCTTTGGTTTTTCATTTTTCTGATTTTTAAATTTTAATGCCCATTTGAATCTTGGTCAAATCTTAGGTTTGACCAAGATTTAAACAAGTTTAAAACATGAAAATGAAAAGGGAAGCATGTATCCTTCTTAGTCACTCTAAAATGAAGTTTTTGGGAGGTTTTTGAAATTTCCATGTTTGAAACCCAAAACCACTTCTCTTCATGCTTGACTTCATAAGACAGAGTTTAGGGGTTAGGGAGTAGATACATGATTTGTATGGTTTGGATATGTGTAGACCTTGTTTATCACCTTTAATGCTTACTATATGACATAAGAAGACTATGTGCTTTGGTTTTTCATTTTTCTGATTTTTTTTAATTTTCTGCCCATTTGAATCTTGGTCAAATCCTTGGTTTGACCAATATTTAGACAAGTTTAACACGTGAAAACGAACTGATAATCCCATTTGTTGACTCATTTAACTAGTTAATCCCATTTGTTGACTCTCTGTTGACCAGGCACTTGAGGTAAAACTGAGTATATTGCACTAGCCAGTATTAGTACTCAAGGGGAAAACCGAGCACACAAAAAATGCTACAGTATAAGACTCGAGAGTATATCTAAATTTCCAGGGTTAGACTCGAGTACGCGTGTTGCGGTGCAGAAGTGGAAGACGTGCAATTGTTGACGGGTACTGACGCGAGTCGCGGTGCAGAAGTCGAAGACGTGCAATTGTGGACGCGTGTCGCGTTGCAGAAGCCCAAGACGTGCAGACGTTAAATGGTGGACGCGTAGGACGCGGGTCGCATTAACCACCCCTCGCCTTTATAGACGCCTCCTCGCACTATCTCTGTCACTCTCACTCGCTCATGCAACGCCGCCTCTCACGTCCCATCATCTTCTCCAAAGCAAAAACCCTCTCCCTCTCTGCAGGCGAGATGGACATGGAGAATGCGAATCCCATCGTCCATGACGCCGTCGGCTCCAAGCGCGACGCCTCCCTCTTCGACGTCGTCCCCTCAAAGGCCGTCGCCGCCGCCGGTGGCGGTCGTATCCCGCCGGGATGGGACCCCTATGAGCCGGTGCCGTACATCTCGCCTCCGAACCCCTACGACACCTTCATGGACGACCCATGGAACGAGGTAACTATGGTTTGCTCCCTTTTTTCTTCGCCCATTCCTTTTTGAACCCTATTTTTGCTGGTTCCCTAGTAACTATTAGTGCCGATCTGTAGATGGTTGAGTATTGGGTTAATATTTGCGCCGATTTTATTCCATTTTGCTTTGATCCCTTCTTGATTTCGTTTAAGATTTGGAGTTCGGCCGTTCGGTTAATTTATGCAAGTAATAATGGGATCTCAATCAGTTAATTTATGGGATCTCAGTCAGTTATTTTATGCAGGAATCAAAAGATATCAACCGTTTAATTTTGCAAATATTCTGGAATCTGTTCAAAATCAGATCTGGAATCTGTTTCTTTGCCTATGATGAATCGTTGGGCACAAATTTTTACAGAGTGGGTTCAGCGAACCATTGCTGTGTACAAATCTGTTGTGCATGAGCTATGGTTCGCTAACACCATCCCTGTAGACATATAATCGTGTCCACTCTAACTGAGGCTGGCTCTGTTTTTCCTTACTTTGTTATCATGCACGTTAGTCATCGTTGCATCTCATTCACTAATAGTTCCCGTTTGATATGGATCAGCTGTCTGGCAGCGACGTCGGCAGCGACGACGAGCACCATGACGTCAAGACTCGCCAGGTGCTGCGGAGGCTGCAGGTCGGCCAGTACGTCTCCTACTTCGCCAAGGGTGTCTACAGGTGCCCCTTCTGCACTAGGAGGCTCGGCCGCACTGACTTCAACTGCCTCCTCACGCATGCCGAGAACATCGGCAACACCAACCCCAAGGTCGGCGCGTCGGTGAACCCCCACTCCTTCCGCGCCAAGCACATGGCGCTCGGCATGCACCTCCGCAGCATCCAGCGGGTGGAGATCTCCGCCGGGCGCATGCCTCCGCTCAAGCCCAAGGCTCCCAAGGGGAGCAACAAGTGGAGGCAGATGGGGTAGGCGGAGTCCCGGACGTGTGCTGCTGCTGCTGCAAAGCAGCTTCTATTTTGTTGTTAGCTAGGGATCCCTTGTTGTTATGTTGTTAGTATGATGGTGTTGTGAAGAACCTCGAACCTGTTGGCTGCTGTGTATGCAGCTTATTATCTAGGGAGGGATCCCTATTATCTATCCCTATTCTACTGGAGTATATTTTGTTGGCCCTACTTTGTTTTCTCGATTTACTATTACTGCGAATTTGTCGTACGGAGTACATTACCCTGGAGATTTGCTTCTAGATTTAACTACATACATATGGACCAGAGGGAGTACTAGATTTGCTGCCATATTGGGCAAACAACGAGGGCCAAAAGGCACAAATAATTGAAGAAAGACAGAAATGCAAGCTTCTCTAGATTTGATACTAATTTGGTTAATAAAGACAAAGAGACAGAGGGGGAAAAGGTGCTCTTAAAAATGCCAATTCGCGCCGAGAGAGACAGAACCCAGCTCCTGCTCACGTACAACCAAACGCGGTCTCGTCCTGTCCCACGCGGTCCCTTTCTACTAGCCCCACACGTCAGCACGGAACGGTCAACTAAACTGGAATCCTCCCGTCTGAGCTCCTTCTGCGGGTTACAAATAAGGGCTTGGCGAAAACTGAGGAAAAACATAAGGCAATCTTATTGACTAATATAGCTGTTTAATTAATAAAAGGATTAGCTACAACGTGCTCAGTTTGCCCATTTATTAAGGTATAAGACTGGCAGGAGAGAAAGTAATCGCTAGTTTCCTCATTTTGCCCCTGCATGCTCGCACGATTAAAGCTCCTTCCGCACGCGCTGGACTCCTCGTTTCCTTAAACCTCCTCGTTTCTCGGGATAGACCAACAGTTTTTCAGGATCTTGGGGTTTTTTTTTGACAATCAATACCACATATATTCATAGCAAAAATAGTACATGGTAGAGGGCTACATGACGACTAGATATATCACCAAAAAAGGTGATGCATGTCTCCTTCACCAAAACAGCTGAAACAAGTACACGAACGCAAGTACACCACCATAATAATACTACTACATTAACACAAGTACGAGTAATAAAGTAAGAGTACTACTCCCTCTAATCTAATTTAAACCAAAATAAATCTTAAACTTCATCCTAAATTTGAACTAGTGCCTCGTCCTCGTTCTTCGCTCATTTTCTGATCCAAGACGGCGCAGAGTGCCAGAGTGCATGGCACGGAACTCTTCATCGGTGGCATGCCATGGGCATGTCACCGGATGCATGATTTTTTTCGCAATGTTTTAAATTTGAATTTAGGCCGCATGTCACACGGTGACATGCAAAAGGTGCATGTCACCTGGTGGTGGTAGGCAACTACCCTTATTTACGGCGGCGTAGGCGACTGGACGCCGCGTGGCCAGCCGCTGCCTCGTGGCCGCCTCGGTTTCCACGCGGGAGACCATTAAACGCCGACGACCAACCTTCCCGCGTCACGGTTAGCGACTATGACTATAAGGGCAAAACGCTAAACTCTCTCGTTCCATTCACTTTCTTCCTCTCTCCACCTAACAAACATTTGTTCGTCGCTCTCTCCTCCAGCAATGTCTTCAAAATTCAGGTCGTCGGCGGTCAAGTACGCGGAGAAAAAACGCCGGCTCGAAATTTCGAGAGACGCTTCCAGAAACCAAGTGGGCTCGCCGCCGCCGCCGCCGCCGAAACGCGTCCGTGCTGTGCTCACCGGGTTAGTTTCCTTCGCCATGTACTTTCGTTTCTTTCGTCGCTCTCTCCTCCAGCAATTAATGTGTTCAAACTTCAGGTCGCCGGCGGTCAAGTACGCGGATAAAAAACGCCGGCTCGAAATTTCGAGAGACGGTTCCAGAAACCAAGTGGGCTCGCCGTCGCCGCCGCTGCCGCCGCCGCCGAAACGCGTCCGTGCTGTGCTCACCGGGTTAGTTTCCTTCGCCATGTACTTTCGTTTCTTCTTGCCCGGGCTCAAGCTCTTTAAGAGTCTCTATGGTTATACATCTTAAAGGGTTGGAAGTTCCAACGACGCCCCTACTGCACCAACTTCCACGACCAAGGAATCATCGTCGTCCGATGATTTCAACCCGGCCCTACCCCGGCGAAATGAGGTAGCACCAAGCACTGTGTAGTTATCTTCTTCTTCTTCTTCTTCTTCTTCTTCCTTTGCGCTTACTTGCTACCGATGATTTCGCCCTGAAGGAAGCGGCGCCGACTATCGACACCACTGTCGCCATCTTGATGGAAAAAAACGAGGAGCTCAGCTTAGAGTGTGATCGCCTCCGAGACGATTTGGCTGCCAAGAAGAAGAATTCGAAAACTCTTGTGGAGCTCATTTGCAGCCTTCGAAATGAGCGCGATATGTTGAAGAACGAGCTGATTAAGCAGAAAGCATCAGCGGAGAAAGCCAGCAGCATACTCAAGACTGTGTGCCTCGACAGAGACAAGTCTGATATAGAGTACAAAATCCTTCTTCAGGATAAAGTACAGCTCCAAAAGTTGAACCTTGAATATGCTGACATCGCCATCCTTGCCCTTCTCGAGAGGCAGAAGGCACAAGATAAGTTGATGCACCTGATGTTGGAGAGCTGCAGTGAAAGAGAAGAGACATTGAAAGAAGTGAGCAGTTTGGTGGGATACATGAGTGACGTCGGGCGAACTTCGCAGAATCCGCCCCGGCTGAGCTCAAATTCCAGCGGAACCAGCTTTCAGCAATGCATGTTAGGCGCACCTACAACTTCTACTCATTGATTAGAGGTCGCACGACATGGCATTTTCCCTCGAAATAGTAGTACTGTACTAATAGTTGTACTACTTAATATGTACCTTTTTGTAAAGTAATTTCTTACATGTATTAGAAACTACCCCTCTCGTTTCTGGATGCACCCGGGACATTGTCATCCGGCCCTCTTCTGGACAAACCCCCTCGGGAAGGGCGGTATATTTTGCACATTTCGCTACTAGTACTTCTAATTCCACCGCTTATTTTTCTAATCCGTTAAATCGTTAATTGGATGACCAACTGATGGAAGCTGCGATAGATTAGACCAACAAGTGGTGAATTGTGCAAAAGATATGTCCGTGTTTTATGCAAAAGAGTGATATGGGGATCTGGTGGAATCTTGAATTTCCTCTTCAGTGGTAGGCATGCTTCACTTATAGCTGGAGTACATTGCGGACCTGGTGCATTTCGTCAGTACCGATCAGCTATTTTTGCTTATCCGGGAAGAAAAGGTAGTACTAGCCTTTTCTGTGAGATGTCTTTTCAGTGCTACGGAGTTGTCTGTTCACTGCTTGCTTTGTCTGTCGGTGACTTTGCCAAGCTGACTTTGCCATGACTTTGGGTGACTGATATGTGGACCACAGTTGTAAGTGACTCAAAGTCACTGACTTTGGGGACTCGTGAATGCTTCGTATATTTCTGACGGTTTCTGAATTATGTACTCCGTACAACTTTTGTAATATTGGTCAAACTAGTTTTGACCAGGGTTTGTGTAGGGTGTTTTTTTTTGGTTGGTCCAAATGGTGTTGTGTGGTCCAAATGTGATGTATCATCACACCACCATGTGCCCCCCTCCCCCCACCCCACCCCTAGGTTTTGGTAATGCCATTCTGATACATGCTTCTTAGAAGGAGTACATTTTTTCCGTTAGGGCATGACAATTTTGAAAAATTCAAAAAAAATGGGAAGACAGAATGGTAACATCATTTTCCATGTGATGATGCACCCCTGTGCCAAATTTTGGTTCATTTTAAGAATGTAAGGTGACAAATTACTCGAGGAAGCTAGTTGGAGTAGACGGGCATGATCGGATTGGCATAGGCGATTTATTTTTTGAAGGATGTTATTTTTCATAGACAATATCTGACACAAAAAATAAAATGTTAAGGTCTCATATTATTCTGAATGATTTTGAATTACTTATGACGTTTGGAAGTATTGGTATACATGAGTCCCACATGAAGTTAAATGGTCCAAAAAAAAGTTTCGTACACGTCTCCCAGAAAGTGGAAAGTCGAGTACATGCATGACTTCACGCGTCCACTACTGGATACAGGGAGTCGGAGGCTATAACATAATCGGCCTCATCATCTCTCGCGAGCTCGTCCTCTCCACTCCCCCAACTTGCCTCCCCCACACTGTGAAAACCCCCATCCACTCACCGCACCTCTGAGGCATCGACTTTCCCGTTTCCAACCACAACAGCATGAAGATAGGTATTGCATACGAGGCGGAGCAATAGGCGACCGCCCACGCAGAGGATGCCTCTACGGTAGTGGCCGTCGTGGTGGGTGAGGCTTCACCGGGCACCCAAGCCGCTCGTCTCCTCTGCTTGTCGGATTCTTCGACCTCGGTCGAAATGGGCATCCTGGCCGTCACGACGGGTGAGGCTTCACCGGGCACCCATGCCGCTCGTCTCCTCTGCTTGTCTGGTTCTTCGACCTCGGTCGAAACGGGCGTCCTGGCCGTCGAGCAGAAGGTGGATACCAACGTTGTTTATCCCGCCGAAGATGTGCACGGCGTTGCAGGCCACCACGGCGAGGTCTTCCTAGGCCCGATGCTGGACGCGAACCTCGACCCCTTCGACGATTTCGGCCCAAACGTTCAGTTCCAGGAGGATGTTGAGGGTGATGACGAGGAGGTACTTCTCTTTTACCGAAACTGTCCCAACCCTCTTTGTGTCATATTGCTGTTCACATGGTTTGCACGAGCCTGGTTCTTGATTGATTTGATATCCTACCTTGTTCTTGTAGATGTAATTGATTCTACGATTCGTAAGATCAGATTCTAGTTTAATTTCGACTAATCTGCCATGTAGTCATATAATCAATTTATGTGTTCATACTTAGTGGACTTGCAATTGTTGTGGCTAATGTTCATGGTTGTTCATAGGGTTTCTCATGATTTATTACGATTTCTTCTGCCATTTACTTGTTCTACACATTTAATTTTAGGGTTTCTAAGGTTTGATTATGTTAGTGGAGTATTTATTCGATCTGTCATAAAAAACCTGATTATGTAGTACTTAATAATTCATAGGAGTATTCTGATGACATGGACAACAACAAGGTGCGCAGG